>CM068382.1:96588959-97281459 GCA_034770075.1 Aralia elata
TTAAATAATACATTTGACATGAAAGACATGGGTGTTGCTGATGTAATATTAGGAATTAAAATTTCTAAAACATCAGATGGATTAATGTTATCACAATTACACTATATTGAGAAAATACTCAGGAAATTCAATCAATATGATTGCAATCCTGTAGGAACACCAGTAGATATAAATCTACACATGTCTAAAAATAAAGGAGAGAGCATATCACAACCTGAGTATGCACAAATAATTGGTAGCCTTATGTACTTAATGAATTGTACACGTCCTGACATAGCACATGTTGTTAATAAATTGAGTAGATTTACAAGTAATCCAGGGAAAGATCACTGGACAGCGATCATAAGAGTTTTAAGGTATTTAAAATACACTTAAAACTTTGGATTACACTACTCGAGATATCCGGCAGTACTTGAAGGATATTGTGATGCTAACTGGATATCAGATACAAAAGACTCTAAATCTACAAGTGGTTTTGTGTTTACACTAGGTGGAGGAGCAGTATCATGAAAATCTTCTAAACAAACATGCATTGCTCGATCAACGATGGAATCTGAGTTTATTGCATTGGATAAGGCTGGAGAAGAAGCTGAATGGCTTCGTCATTTTCTAGAAGATATTCCTATGTGGCCTAAACCTGTGCCTGCTATTTGTGTCCATTGTGATAGTCAATCAGCAATTGGAAGGGCACAGAGTCATATGTATAATGGTAAGTCTAGACATATTCGTCGTAGACATAATACCATAAAACAATTGCTCTCTAATGGCATTATGTCTATTGAGTACATAAAGTCAAAAGAAAATCTAGCGGATCCGTTAACTAAAGGTTTGACTAGAGAGCAAGTAAAAATAACATCGAGGGGAATGGGTTTAAAGCCTATAAATAAAGGATCGTCATGATGGAAACCCAACCTAGTTGACTGGAGATCCCAAGATCTAGATTCAAAAGGACAACTAAGTTGTAAACGATTCAACCAAATCACTATAAAGGAATTAATTTCTTTTATCCATTCCTATGATACGAGATAGTGATACCTGCAGCGATTTCAGGATAAGCTATGTTTTTAATGATTCTTATATCTTGATAAACAAATGGAGTATGGCAGGATACTCTTAATAAGGATCACCTATGTTAGTGTGAACTGGGCCAATTCTATGAGAATGATAAAAGGCTATACTTCTCTAGAGCACTCATAAATCCGGGATTGTTCAGGGCCAAAATGAACAAAGTCATGAGAACCAAATAATGTCTGAAAAGATTCTGTGTGAACATCTATTGTCTCGGTTTACACAAACGGTTAGACAGTTCAAGACATCATGTTCACTGGACAACCAGTAAATCCGATAGTCTTTTCACAAGGGAAGGTTCAAAGCCAAAAACTACCTCTCTCTATACAGATGATTTCCAATTCTGTCTCTCTCTCAGAGTCTGCATAACATTTGCATAAGGCTGGCAGTCAATTTCATTCATGTGGGGGATTGTTAGGATTTTGAGCCAAAAGTAATTATGGATTTATTTATTATTTAATGAATCCATATATCAATATGTTCTACTCCATGAGTAGATTAAATTAAGTATTTGGAAGCTCAAATCCATGGAGTAATGAATGAGAAATTAACTCCTAAAGATTATCCTTGGAAATGATAATAAATACTTGTGGGAAAGAAAGTCCCACATTGGTTAAGAACTAAAATATTAATTGGTTTATATACAAGAAAGTTGCTCTTGGGTTTGGGCCCCAAGGGGCACCCCACTTTTGTGGAAGGAAGAGGACCTAGCCAAGGCTTGGTTTGAACCCACACGAGCGCGCCGTCGCCGCCAACCGACCGGTCGATCGGGGCGGGCTCGAGGCTCGTGGTTCGTGGGTCTGGGTCTGGGTCCTTGTATATATTCTTTTTAGACAAAATTTATTTGAATTTTGTTTAATTTTATTTTAGTTCTATTATCAAAACTGTGTCGTTTTGATAAATGTTATTTATTATCAAACCTGCGAAGCGTTATCTGCAGAACGGACACAAAAACTACGTCGTTTTGGGAAGTGTCTATCTAAACAGATGCGCTCGTTCTGTTAAGGCTCAAAACTACGTGGTTTTGACCGAACAGATGCCATGAATGGAAGCGCCCTCTCTGTTAGGCCAAAACTACGTCGTTTTGACCCTAACGGACGCGCCCTTTCTTCCCCGAACTGACATGCCTCTTCTGCCATGGCCGAACAGATGCATCTCACATCTTTTCAATGGGTTGTGTCCCATCAGATGGGTCACGAATCCTTCCTATAAATAGAGTAGGAGGGTCGGCCATTTCATTCATTCATTTTAACAGAGCATTAACCATTCTAAGCATAAATAGTTCATAGTTATTTCAGAGAGAGAGTCCGGCCATTTCTTTGGTTCGCTGATTGTGTTATTTGTAGTGCTGCTATAACACAAGTTGTCATTGTATCCTGGGAGATAAGTGCCGCTAACTCGAAGCACCAATAAGGAGGGCATAATTGTCTTAAGGACATAGTATTCAATACTAGCCTTGACATATTCATATTTTAGAAGTTCGGTATATCAGATAAGTTTATATATATATTAATTATTATATATATATATATATCAGTTCAATTATTATTAATTTGTATGTTGCATATATATATTATTATATATATATATATATATATATATATATATCCCCTAACAATAACAAACATTTCTTGCTAGTAACATATAAATACTGGGGCACAACCAGTAGCGGAAATCCATAACTCCAAAGATGTGTACATTGCTTTTATTTCTTAAGAGGAGAAAAGAAATTTGGTAAGCAAAAAAGGGAACAAAGAAGCATGATGGTCTATCAGTGTAACTATGACTTATATGTGGCTTCACAGGAGACAAACTCCATAGCCAATTAGTTTCTTCTTCATATAGAAACCATGCTGCCCATGTTCCCTCAGAATGAGTTATCAGGACAGCTAAAAACTGCCCACGGTAATGAACCTCTTGAGAAACTCAAAAACATATCCAAGATAGGTACTTCAGACCTTTGACTATATAGATGGCAAACAAACCAAGCAACTGAAAAGTAGCTTAGAAATGAGACGAGAGAAAAAGGAATCCATTTGCAAGAAAAAAATGTGACCAAATTAAATTAACAAAAAGGCCAATAATCAACATGGGCAAGGCATTAAATCTTTATTATAATATAATTTACTCGTATAGTATATATCTCATCCTTCAAAAAGTTTTTTGCTCACAAGGGACAATTGGCGCCAACCATATATAATAGATCAATATGGAGCACCCAAGTAACAGCCAAACAATATATAGGCAACAACAAGGGAAAGAGAAAATTCAAAAGCATGCAATCACCTTTGTGGAGTTGACTCTTCTAAAACTACTATTCAATTTTGTGTTACAATTATTCTTCGCCTGGACACATGCATTTGAAATATCCTTTTGCAGATTTCTTGCTTGTACAACATATCAGGGTTTTAACAGTAATGAAGGTGTTTTTGTAAAAGTATCATGTAATCAAAATGTTAGCCCATAAGGAAATTAAGTGTCAACCAGTAAGATTTGATCAACATGAAGCATCCAAAAGTTTAGGCCAGGAATAATATAGGCAACAGGAAAAAAGAGATCGGAAAGCAACCAATCCCCTCGGCAAAGTTGCCAACAGAGTACAAAATTACAGCTAAATTAAAATTAGATGTCAATTTTGTCATAGGTACTTGTGCCTTCAACTATTATTGCCATTATATATGTATCTTCTAAATGTTGGCCCACAAGGGAAAGTTAGTGTCAATCATTAAAACGTTGATTAACATGGAGCATCCCAAAGTACTAGCCATGCATTATTATGTAGGCAACAGGGAAAAAGAGGAGATTGAAAAGAAACCGATTGACGTAGGACGAGAATGGAGGAAAGAATAAAGGAGATTAAAAGATAAAAGGCTAAAGCCACAAGCACAAGGCTTAAAATTCAATAATATCAATGATTCAATAATTATAATGATAGATTGCAACGGTTTATATAGGATCAGCAAAAACCCTAATACTTGGAGACTAAGTAAAATATTAAGTAACTTAATTAAATAAGGAAATAAAATTCTACTAATTATCTACTACCTTAAATAATTAATATTCTAGAATAATCTACTAATATAATTAAATATATCCTAATATTATCTACTAAATAAACTAATTACATTAAAATCATCCATAAATAATAATATCTAATAATAACCCAATAGTATTAAATTTCTTTTGCTTCCATCCTCATCATTATCCCCTCCTTTAAAAAAACTCGTTCTCGAGTTTTGAAGTATAGAATAATCCACATACCACAAACCAGACTCCAAACATGCAACAAAATTTGATCCTCCTTGTGACCATATTGACAAGTAGAAAATAATAAGGAGTGAACTTTCTTGTATTGCATCTTGTTGGAGCTCTCGTTAATAACGAAATCGATGACTTGATCGTTGGTTTCCTCATATAGATTATAATGTTACTTTGGGATTGCATCATCGGACTTTCTGCTCGAGCAAAAAGTCCGATGATGCAATCCCAAATCCACAACTTCAACTTTATCGTACTTGTCATTGAGTTGCGAAATTTCTTCATTCGGCTCTTTCACTGCATTTTGTTGAACTTCCTCCTTAGGCTTGAATGTAATTAATTTGATAGTACAATGCTCATGTTTAAAGAGTATATATCACCTTCTTCATGATCCACATCTAAGCATTCAATCCAATCTTGATCCAATAAAATATGTGCAACATTCATAGGTATAACATCGCACCATACTAAATCAAAATATATGTGCATCTGGATTGGAACTAAACATCATTCTGTAACATGAAAAGTATTACCTAGCTAAGGAATAGTACATGGTCTCGGATGCGGTTCAACAAGTTTTAATTTTTCTATCACACGTGGAGACACAATATTAACTGCACATTTTCTTCGATGATAATTTTATACTGTTTTCCTCCACAACAACGAAAAGTATGAAAAGTAGTGTCACGCTTAGAAGAATCCTCTGTACGAAGTTTCGGGATACCTAATTCCATGCTAAATTGACAAAACTAAAATTTTTGAAGGCTAATTTAAACTTTTTCTGAAACTTCAGGGGCTGAATTGAAAATTCCAGAAACTTTAGCAGCTGAGTTGAAAGTTTCAGAAACCTTGGGATACCAAACTGTAATTTGGTCGCAGATGAAGAAGCGCGAACTGTAGCAGATTTTTTTTTTGGGGATAGATTTGAGGCTACGTTGTCGTCTCGGATATTGTTGTCAACTCTCGAGCGAACTTTGACAATTGGTGGAGGCCAAAAAATTAGAGTACGAATGAATTGGGTGAGATCAAATTATATCAGGAACTTTTGGCTCTTGATACCATTATGACGTAGGACAAGGATGGAGGAAAGAATAAAGGGAATTAAAAGAAAATAAAAGGCTAAAAGCCACAAAGGCTTAAAATTCAATAATATCAATGATTCAATAATTATAATGATAGATTACAACAGTTTATATAGGATCAAGAAAAATCCTAATACTCGGAGGCTAAGTAAAATATTAGGTAACCTAATTAAATAGAGAAATAAAATCCTACAAATTATTTACTACCTTAAATAATTAATAATCTAGAATAATCTACTAATATAATTAAATATATCCTAATATTATCTACTAAATAAACTGATAGACTCCACGGCACGCTTGCATGAGGTAGTCGTCGCCCGGGTCGTTTCTACCAAAGTTGAACGGTGGATAGCTTGCAACACCTTAACCCCTCGCCTATATGTAGACGGTAATCTTGGAACAATTGTTTGCCTTGGAAATCTGCGTTGAATGGACACCAACGACACCTTGACCCCTCGCTTATATGTAAGCGGTAATCTCGGTATAATCGACAATTGATGCGGTAGAAGACGTCACACACAACTATGTATTGTTGTATGATAAGTCAAAGTTGAATCTCAAAGAAAACTAAGAAATAACTTAGAAATTCTCAAAAAACCAAAAGATGAGAAAAGCTCACAAATAATTTTATTGAATAAATTTGATTGAAGTGTATCAAGTACATCATCTATGTTCCCTATTTATACTACTCAAAAGTAATTCTAATCCTAATAGGAATTATAAAATCAATTGGAAACCAAATCCTAGCTTACCAAATTAATTTGGAAACCAAATCCTAACTAATAAACAATAAGGAAATTAAATCCTACTTATCAAACATCCTAATTATAGTAGGAATCTAAAACATGCTGAAAATAAATAGCCTAATAATTAAGGAAATTCACGTCCAAATTTGAATCAGAAAAGTAGCTGGAATCTTTCTAATTCGGATTCGACTTTCTCAAAAACTCTGGATTCTCTTGCTTCCTTTGCGTCTTGACTTGGCTCGTACACTTGTAATACATTTACGTATTTATATTCCATCTTACTAGCCTTCGAACTCGAACCAATTTCGTCCCTCATCTCTCGAATCAAACCATTAAGCCCTTCCTTGAAGCGTTTAGCTCGTGCTCTCGTCACGGGTTCAACTGGAACTTGCACCGAGTCCGTTCCATAGCCATCATGTATTCCCGAGCTTGTGATGACCTCATCATTCCTCTCCTCTTGAGAAGGATACCTACATCAAACGGACTTAGGTCAATAATATTGAATGTTGCACTAAAATTATACTCACCGGGTAAATCCAGTTTGTAGGCATTGTCATTAATGCGCTCAAGAACTTGAAACGGTCCATCTCCTCTAGGAAGCAATTTTGAGCGTCGTTGAGTCGGGAATCTTTCTTTCCGCAAGTGTAACCACACCCAATCTCCGGTTCAAAGGCAACTTGACGTCGACCCTTATTGGCTTGTTTTGTGTATTGCTCCGTCCTCCTCTCAATGTTGAATCGGGCCTTCTCATGTATCTGCTTAACAAACTCAGCCTTTTGCTTTCCATCCATGTTAGTATACTCAGAAACAGGTAATGGAGATAAATCCAATGGGGTTAAAGGATTAAACCCATACACAATTTCAAATGGCGAATAATTAGTAGCAGAATGAACAGATCTATTATAAGCAAACTCAACATGTGGTAAACATTCCTCCCAATACTTAATATTTTTTCTTAATGATTGCCCTTAACAATGCAGATAAAGTCCTATTTACTACTTCCGTTTGTCCATCAGTTTGAGGATGACATGTAGTTGAAAATAACAGTTTAGTACCCAATTTACACCACAATGACTTCCAAAAATAACTCAAGAATTTAGTATCTCTATCTGAAACAATTGTTTTAGGCATGCCATGCAAACGCACAATTTCCCTAAAGAATAAATCAGCAACATGGGATGCATCATCAGTTTTGTGACATGGAATAAAATGTGCCATCTTTGAAAATCTATCCACGACCACAAATATAGAATCATGACCATGCTTAGACCTATGTAAACCCAACACAAAATCCATAGATAAGTCAACCCAAGGTTCACTAGATATAGGCAATGGTGTATACAATCCATGGGATTGAACACGAGATTTAGCTTGACGACAAGTAATGCACCTATCACAAATTCTTTCCACATCTCGTTTCATATGAGGCCAATAAAAATGTTCTTTCAAGACAGATAAAGTTTTGTCAACACCAAAATGACCCATTAATCCTCCCCCATGTGACTCTCTAACTAGCAACTCAAGTAAAGAACATGCAGGTATACACAATTTATTCTCACGAAATAAAAATCCATCAATTTTGAAGTATTTACCTACAACATTTTTCTCACAAGTTTTAAACTCTTCACAGAAATCATGGTCATTAACATATAAGTCTTTGATTCGTTCAAAACCAAGTAATTTCGTATCAAGAGTATTTAACAACACATACCACCGAGACAAAGCATCTGCTACGACATTTTTTTTTTCTTGTTTGTATCGAATGACATATGGAAATGTCTCGATAAACTCCATCCATCGCGCATGCCTTTTGTTCAATTTGTGCTGACCCTTCAAGTACTTCAATGATTCATGATCGGTGTGAACCACGAACTCTTTAGGCCACAGGTAGTGCTGCCATGTCTCCAACGCTCGCACCAATGCGTACATCTCCTTGTCATAAGTAGGATAGTTTAGGGCTGCCCCATTTAACTTCTCGCTGAAGTACGCCACTGGTTTCCCTTCCTGCATCAACACAGCTCCAATTCCCAAACCTGAAGCATCACACTCAATTTCAAAGGTTTTAGCAAAGTTAGGTAAGACAAGCAAAGGAGCGTTAGTCAATTTATCTTTAATCAATTTAAACGTTTTTTCCTATTCATCACCCCATTTAAACCCTACACTTTTCTTGATCACTTCCGTTAATGGTGCTGTGATGTCGCTGAAGTTCCTCACGAACCGTCGGTAAAAACTAGCCAATCCATGAAAGCTTCGAACTTGGCTCACATTTGTTGGACTCGGCCATTCCCGGATTGCACGTATCTTCTCCTCATCGACCTGAACTCCCTGTGAACTCACAACAAAGCCAAGAAACACAATTCTATCCATGCAAAATGTACATTTATCCATGTTAGCAAACAAATTTTCTTTACGAAGTACATCTAAAACAGATTTTAACTACAATGCATGCTCTTCCAAATTTTTGCTATAAATCAGAATATCATCAAAATACACAACAACAAATTTGCCTATAAACGGACGCAAAACATGATTCATTAGATGCATGAAAGTACTAGGAGCATTAGTTAAACCGAAAGGTAACACTAACCACTCATACAAACCATACTTTGTTTTAAAAGCTGTTTTCCATTCATCCCCTTCTTTCATACGAATTTGATGATACCCACTTTTTAAATCAATTTTTGAAAACACACAAAATCCATGCAATTCATCTAACATATCATCTAAACGAGGAATGGGATGTCGATATTTTACCGTAATATTATTTACCGCTCGACAATCAATGCACATTCGTCATTTCCCATCCTTCTTTGGCACCAAAATCACAGGAACTGCACACGGACTCATACTCTCCCTCACGAACCCTTTCTCCATTAGCTCATCAACTTGCTTTTGTAACTCCTTCGTCTCCTCGGGATTGCTCTGATAAGCTGGTCGATTCGGAATGGTAGCATCGAGCACGAAATCAATCTGATGTTCAATTCCCCGAATAAGTGGTAATCCTTGAGGTAACTCCTTGGGAAACACATCCACATAATCCTGCAAGAGAGAAGAAACAACACTAGGCAAAGATAAACTATTAGCGTTAGTATTCAAAAGCGTCTCCTTATACCGAAGTATAATCATCGGCTGTTTAGAAATCAATACTAGCCTCACATCACTTTTTTTTGCATAGATATTTGTTTTTCTCTCATCTTCTCTTTCTTTCTCTCTTTCTTTTTCTCTCTTATTTTTCCGCTCACTATTTTGTCCCTCTTGATTTTTCTTTTCATCACTCTTTTTTTTGTACATTATCTTTCTGCAAGTGAATCTGATCCTCATGCACTTGTTGTGGTGACATAGGACGTAAAGTAATTTTTCTCTTTTCATGCACAAACGAATACTCATTAGTGAAACCATCATGTGTAACTCTCCGATCAAACTGCCATGGTCTACCAAACAACAAATGCCCTACCTGCATAGGCACCACATCACACAAAATCTTATCCACATATCGCCCAATAGAGAATGGCACCAACACCTGCTTGGTCACCTTTATATCTGAACTGTCATTAAGCCATTGCAATCGATACGGTTGTAGATATTTGGATGTAGCCAATCCCAACTTCTCTACCATAGTCGTACTAGCCGCGTTCGTATAACTACCTCTATCTATGACTACACAGCAGATCTTTCCATTCACAAGACACCTAGTATGAAAAAGATTCTCTCGTTGTTCTTTGCTTTCCTCCTTCACCTGTGTACTAAGTGCTCTTCTAGTGACTAGAATCTCCCCATGTATAGCATCCTCATCTATCTCCTCTAAGGATGGCATAGAATCATTGTCACTTTCCTCTTCCTCTGTCTCTACCTCCCCATCGTCACGTAACAACATAGTTCTTTGATTAGGACATTAGCTGGAAATATGTCCCATTCCTTGACATTTAAAGCATATAATATCTCTATTACGACTAAAAGAAGGTTTTTTAGTTTTACCTTGCAATCCACGGTTAGTCGTCTCTTGCTTTGGCTCTACTTTAAGCTTGCTCACAAATGGTTTTTCCTCACGTTTCATAACATTAGACTTCCATGATGAGCTTGTGGTAGGATTTGACTTGGGCCACCTCTCCTCTTAAGCTGTTTCTCAATCTTGGTGGCCATGTGCACCATATCCTCCAATGCCACGTAATGATGTCGCTCCACCAAATCAGCTATATCCCAATTTAAACCTGCTGAAAATCGAGCCATTGTCGCCTCGCTATCCTCATCGATGTTAGCTCTAGCCACTAACATCTCCATCTCCTTGTAGTAGTCTTCCACGCTCCTACTCCCTTGCTTCAAAGTCTGCAAACTCCGAAATAAATCCCGATGATAGTGGCTTGGTACAAATCTTTTTTTCATAACTGCCTTCATCTCAGCCCAAGTCTCAATTTGCCGCTCACCACATCTCATCCTACTAGTCTTCAATTGATCCCACCAAGTGACGGCATAATCTGTAAATTCTGTAGCTGCCAACTGTACCTTCTTGTTCTCCGAATAGTTTTGAACTTCAAAAACCCATTCTATCTTCTTCTCCCAATCAAGATAAGCCTCAAGATCACTCCTCCCTTGGAAAGATGGAATCTTTAATTTAATACTTCCCAAGTTATCATCTACCCGATTCCTATCTTCTCTATCCCTCCTATCGCCTCTATCATCCCTATATCTTCTGTCCTTGGCCTCAAATCGCCTTTGAAGATTTGGGTCAAAATCCTCTTCGTAGGAATCCTCCTTTTTCTGAACCTTCTCCTTTTTTTGAGAGCCCATAATAATCTGCGAATGCTCCCTTTGAATGCTTTCCAACCTCTTAAATCTATCATCAAAGAGATCCAACTTCCGAATTACTTGCTGTAATAGGACGTCCGTATCTATTTTTGATTCACCCTTTTGATCTTTTGTTGAAGATCCTTCTCCAAACAACCCCTTACCCTTCATACCAGACATGATTGGCTGCAAAACAAAGGTTAGTAGAAAAGCAATAATTTTCCTTACCACTCCCTTACGTGTTTCGCTAAACAATGATGACTCTCTCGTGTATGCACTCAACTAGGCTTTTACCCTCTAATATTCTCACTACTCTTGCCTTTTACCACTCAAATTCTCTCTTATAGGTTCTTTTAAAATTCCTAACTAATATCACAGTTTTCAAATCAATTCAAAAGTAACTTATCACGAAACAATTATAGAAGGTATGAATATCTCAATGATAACACACTTAATCGCAACAATTTTTTTTTGTTTTGCAATATATATTCAAACAAGAAAATTAAAGGATAAGTAACTCGCTAGCAACTTAGTTTTGATACCAAATGATAGACTCCACGGCACGCTTGCATGAGGTGGTTGTCGCCCGAATCGTTTCTAGCAAAGTTGAACGGTGGATAGCTTGCAACACCTTAACCCTTCGCCTATATGTAGACGGTAATCTTGGTACAATTGCTCGACTTGGAAATCTGCGTTGAATGGACACCAACGACACCTTGATCCCTCGCTTATATGTAAGCGGTAATCTCGGTACAATCGACGATTGATGCGGTAGAAGACGCCACACACAACTATGTATTATTGTATGATAAGTCAAAGTTGAATCTCAAAGAAAACTAAGAAATAACTTAGAAATTCTCAAAGAACCAAAAGATGAGAAAAGCTCACAAATAATTTTATTGAATAAATTTGATTGAAGTGTATCAAGTACATCATCTATGTCCCCTATTTATACTACTCAAAAGTAATTCTAATCCTAATAGGAATTATAAAATCAATTGGAAACCAAATCCTAGCTTACCAAATTAATTTGGAAACCAAATCCTAACTAATAAACAATAAGGAAATTAAATCCTACTTATCAAACATCCTAATTATAGTAGGAATCTAAAACATGCTGAAAATAAATAGCCTAATAATTAAGAAAATCCACGTCCAAATTTGAATCAGAAAAGTAGCTGGAATCTTTCCAATTCGGATTCGACTTTCTCAAAAACTCTGGACTCCCTTGCTTCCTTTGCGTCTTGACTTGGCTCGTACACTTGTAATACATTAAATTTCTTTTGCTTCCATCTTCATCACCAATCCCCTCGGCAAAGTTGCCAGCGTAACAAAACTACTACAAATTCAAATTAGATGTTAATATTATGAGGTGTTTGTACCTTTAACTACTATTTTTATTTTACAAGTATCTTGTAAATCAAAATGTGGGCTCACAAGGGAAAGTTAGTGTCAACTAGGGGTGCTCAAAAAATTCGGTTTTTTCGGTTTTTTACCGAACCGGTTGATACCGGTACCGGCGGTACCGGTTTTTTTCGGTACCGGTTTTTTCGGTACCGGTTTTTCGGTATTTTAATACTTTTCGGTACCGGTAGCGGTAAGGGATTTTCTGAATTCGGTACAAACCGAAATACCGAAAATACCGAAATATATAATTATTATTAATAATTATATATATATATAAATTTTAATTATTATTAAATAATAATTATTGTTAATTATATATTTAATTATTGTTAATATATATAAAAAAATTATTTAATTATTATTAATAATTATATATATTACCATGCGGTATTACCGACAACCGAACCGAAAAAACCGGTACCGATTTTGTACTGAACCGGTACCGAAACCGGTAATTCGGTACCGGTACCGGTTCTTAGTTTTTCGGTATTTTTGGATCGGTACCGGTTCGGTATTTTCGGTACCGGTTCGGTTTTTTACCGATGAGCACCCCTAGTGTCAACCATGAAAAATTTATTTTACATAGAATCCCAAAGTACAAGCCGTAGATTATTATATAGGCAACAGGGAAAAAGAGGAGATAAGAAAGCAACCAATCCCCTCGGCAAAGTTGCCATTAGTTTAATTTTAAACAGGTTCTATAATATTACCATTTTCCATACGTATTCATGCCTTCAGTAATAAATTCCGTTATAGCTTTTCAAGGTTATGAAGGGCAGAGCCGGCCCTGGGCCAGGGCAACCAGGGCGACTGCCCAGGGCCCAAAGTTGAAGGGGGCCCAAAAATAATTATAAACTTGTGTATATATATGTATATACGTGTACATAAAACTAAAGCCTCATTGGTCCAGCGGTAGAATAGTTCTTGTCCATGGTATATACCTGGGTTCGATTCTTAGCTTCAAAAGACAAACACAATTTATTAATTCTTACCCTGCAATCTTTACCCGTCATCAAGATGAGACTTGAGAAGTTGAGAGTACATAGTATTAGTTTTCTTCTTAGTTGACATGAAGATAAAACTAATTTTTTTTAAAATAATCATTTACGTCCTCAAAGTTGACATAATTTATCTAGTCACTATCAAACATAATTTTTTAATGCTTAAATTTTAAGGAAAAAAAAAAGAAGTAGTCTAATATGACAAATGACTAACCATAGGGTTAATTTCACACAATGACCTTAAATGTAGCACAATATTGACTACAAAGGCAACCTTACTATTTTTTAATTTATTTTTTTAAAAATACTTTTACAATTGTTGATATAAAACATTGTTTTAATTATGTTGTGAAAATTTTTTTTGTCAAATCTTTATATTAAAAAAAATATTTCATCTCGACACACTACGAACTCCCGTCAAATTTGAAAAAAAAATATAAAAGTATTAAAAAAAATTAGCTCGGGGGCGCTGCCCCAGAACCCCCGCCACTAGGCACGCTTGAGAAATTTCGCCCTGGGCCTTAAAAAACCCAGGGTCGGCGCTGATGAAGGGGCATTAACTAAATTAAAATAAAATCTCTATGAAATGACCTTGCATATATACCACTAATTCTATCTACATATTATTTTAGTGTACATACCATCTGACCATACACGAGAACAAGGGATAACTGAAATAAGACTGAAAAAAGAAAATCAGCAAAAATGACGGGATAAGTACGTTTAAGTCTCCCCAATCAGAGTAACTATAACTAAAAGCTTCATATGGACCTTGGTCCATAGCTTATCTAGTTTATTCATCATTTAGAGGCTGGATGAATTAATAAAAGTCAAGCAGTCTCACATGGATATAGAAACTATCAACACAAATCAAGAAGGATAAAGGTGATAGTGTGTCACTGAAAGATTATTTACTTACAAATATAATGACAAACATATATTAATAGGCATCATTAACTATCCTATGATTAGAAAAGAAAAAGGTGTCAACGAAACACAGAACCTAGGAATCACTACAAAAAAAGTATGCCACTTGCTGCCAATTCAAAAACTCGTGAACAAAAAGAAAATAGCAAAAAAAATACCTACTCAGGAAACAAGAATATACCAAAACAAAATCTACAGCTATAAAACAAATATGTGTAATGTATGTTAAATTGTTATGCCATCAAATTACGACGTTATCATTTAAAATGACAAGTGTTTCAAAATTACATGTAGCATTGAATTGAATTCATGCATATATTATATATATTACGAGTGTATGTAGGTTTTTTAGTCCCACACATACTGAGAATTTTTACTACAGTAATTTTAATGATTGTCTTCGAGATTAATTCATCCCTAATGTTACGTTTGGATTGAAGGAATGGAATGAAGAGTGGAATGATTCATTCCATTCTAGTTGAAATGAGTTATTCCATATGTTCTCTCTCCCTCAAGGAACCAAACACAATTTTTTTCATTCCAATCGCAACCAAACACAATTTTTTTCATTCCATAAGAATGAGTCATTCCATTCTTTCTTTTATTCCACCGATCCAAACGTAATATAAGCATTTTAAAGTGGTATTGTAATCCAT
Source organism: Aralia elata (assembly GCA_034770075.1). Lineage (NCBI taxonomy): Eukaryota > Viridiplantae > Streptophyta > Magnoliopsida > Apiales > Araliaceae > Aralia > Aralia elata. The sequence continues at coordinate 96,603,890 of CM068382.1, forward strand.
GAATTGTCTTACATTTTTATTTCTTTTTCTATGTTAACAAAATTGTCATGTTTGTTATAAAATATGATATATATATATATATAGTGGATGTCTATGATGATACATTAATGCACCTCCAACTATAATATTTAATACTATTAATGCCCCCTCCAATATAATGGTGGAATGTTCATCTTCCACATTTGTTCTTCAAATGTGCCTATATATAGAAGTATGATGAAGATAATGTAAGAGATATAGATTGAATGCTCTCTTGTTTTCTTTTACTTATTATTGTTCTTATTACTCTCTTTATTAAGTATATGATAAAATTATAATTATATAATTTTATTATTGTATACTTAGTAAGTTTTATAACACGTTATCAGCACAAATTGCTCCTCATTTTTCATCTTAAAGCAGATAATTATATTTGATTTGTTGATAAGAAGCATAAGGTATGTTTATATATATACATATATTATAGAGATGAGTTTATTTAAATAATAAAATCACTTGTTAATTGCATGCAGTATATTTACATAATAATAAAAAAAATAGTAGAATGATTAATTGCACATCCAAGCAAAGTATTGTTTAGCTACGTACTAATCATTTAATATTTGTCCGAATGTTTATTCAATATTTATTATGATAAACTAAATTTCTAATAATTTTTCTTTTGATATTTTTATGAAGTTACAATGACAAATCTTGTCAAACTTGAGTTTGTGGCACTTGATATTATGGGAAAGAATTATTTGTCATGGATCCTCGATGCCGAAATTCATCTAGATGTTATGGGTCTTGGAGACACCATTAAAGATGGTACTGAAACATCTAGTCAAAACAAGGCGAAAGCCATGATTTTCTTACGCCATCATCTTCATGAGGAGTTGAAGTTAGAGTATCTCACAATAAAATATCCTCTTGTTCTTTGGAAAAATTTGAAAGAAAGATATGACCATCAAAATACAGTTATTCTCCCAAAAGCTCGTTATGAGTGGATACCTTTACGATTGCAGGATTTCAAATCAATAAGTGAATATAATTCTGCAAAGTTTAAAATCAGTTCTAAATTGAAATTATGTGGAGATAATATCACTGATGCAGATATGTTAGAAAAAAACATTCTCCACTTTTCATGCCTCAAATGTGCTCCTGCAGCAGTAATATAGAGAACGAGGTTTTAAAAAATACTCTGAACTGATTTCATGTCTCCTTGTAGCTGAACAAAATAATGAGCTTTTAATGAAAAATCATGAATCACGACCAACTGGTTCAGCTCTAATCCCTGAAGTGAATGTTACGAGATATAATAATAATTATGGTCGTGGTCGTGGTCATAATAGAGGTCGTGGACGTGGCTGTTGTCCGATTTGTATATGAACAATTTACGCGCAAGTATACGCGGTCAACAAGTAATAAAGAGTAAGTAAAGTATCGATCCCACGAGGAATTGTTACTAGTCTTTTCCAAGTATTAACCTTTTATCATCTCAATCTTATTCAAACAAATGATAGTTGTTTTTGTTGCTTTGTATTAATGAAGATAACAAATAATTAAACAACTATGGAAAGCATTAAGATAATGAAATCAAATATTAACAAGTCTAAGATTGTAATTTCCCCCAACACTTCACTTGAATATCCTAACTCTCTCTTTTCAACTAGTTAAATCACAAGAATTGTTATCCGAGAATTTACAAGTATATACAAGCCTCTCTCGATGGTCAAATACGTATTTTCCAATGCGGCGTATAGATATATCTCTATTCTACACACTAGCAAGAATCCCATATCAAGAATAATCAACAAGACACGTGTCACCAAATCTCATTAATCACCCTATCAATTACCAACTTTCGCAATAGAAATCATTAAACATGATTCTCCAATGGATACATGTGGTATTTAGGTATATGTCTATCCTAAATACAATCAAATTATCCATTCATGAGGATAATAAATAAAACACACGTCACTTAATTTCATGAATTACCCATAGGAATATCTAATTTTCACATGATATCATAACAAGGTCTCAACCTATACTTCCTCTCTCAATTCCATATAAGTTCCCAAGGTAATTACTAGCACAGTAATTAATATATAAAGCACAAATTATGATATCCAATCACAAATAATTAACCAACATCAAAGAGAGAGCATTCAATTCAAACTATGTATTGGGTTCCATTGAAATCTTAGCAAATGAGTCCTAGTTCATGGTAACTACATAAAACATCAAATTTGATCTATATATCATCATATTGGATTTACAAAATAAGAAGAAAATACTAGAAATAAAACCACTTTTGAAGATTTCCCAACGTTGCTTGCTTGAGAGTTGATGATTTCTAGCTTTCCTCCTTGATTTGGTACTCCTTTCTTCAATTGTTCCTTTGATTTTGCTGGAAATTCCTTGTATTGCAACCCATTTCTCTTCAATTTTGATGCTTGCCTCCACAAGTGTAGTTGCTGATTTTCGAGCCCCTGGATATGTTATAAGTGTTGGGTATGAGTAAACCTAGCTTAGCACCCCCGAAATGACCAAAAAACCTGAAAAATCTGCTTCTGTCCGCGACGAGCTCGCCCCGGCAAGATTTTTGGCCTACGTTTTCTCGCCCCAGCGAGATCTCGCCGCGGCGAGGAATTTGTGTAGGAAATTCCCGCCCCGGCGAGCTCTGGAAAAACGACCATAACTTTTTCGTCCGAACTCGGATTAAGACGATTAAGTAGGCTATGGAAAGCTAAGAAGTGGCTCTACAACTTTCATAACGGGAGCTTGACGAGATAATGGTTGGAGCAAGGTTCAAATTGAGCCCGAAGCAACCGCTGTGTAAAAGTCATACAAAATCCGATGGTAAAATGACCATAACTCTCTCATACTAACTTCAAATTGGATGATTCCGGATGTTCTGGAAAGCTAAGATCAAAATCTACAACTTTCGTTCTTTGAGTTTTGAGAGATTCGGATTGCATCATAGGTCAAATGGAGAAACAAGCAGCGGGAATGCTAGATTCAAGCCAAAAATGCATCGATCCAAGGGGTCTTTATTTCAATACCTACAAAACAACGTAAAAACACATAAAAGTACACATTTACATATAAAATTAATACAAAACTATATTACACAACAATAAGATGAAAACACATAAAACCAAACGAAATAGCTAAAGACTTACAAATTATTAAGGTTAAAAGTACACAATTTGTGTATATAAAACACACTCATCAGTGGCCATGGGCGAAGACGGTTTAATTACCATAACTATGATGTTCGTAATTCATCAAATTCTAATAAATCTTCACAGAATGAAGAGAAACAAGAAAGAGGGAAGAATATATATAACAGAGATAATAAGAAGGAAGAAAATATTTGTTATCAGTGTGGAATGAAAGGACACTGGTCTCGTACCTGTCGTACGGCTAAACATCTTGTTAATTTATATCAGTCCTCATTGAAAGGAAAAGAGAAAAACATAGAAATAAATTTTTCTCACCCACATCAAGATAATAATGAGAAAGTTGACATTTCTTATAATGATAATAATTAGTTTAGAATTATGTCAATCCTTTAAGTGTATTTCTTTTATGCTAATATATTTCTATGTATTTTGTTTTCTTCTTTTCATGTTGGCTTGTTTAATGTAAAAGATTGTGTTATAATAATATCTTATTATGAACTTATTATATATTTATTCTTTTTTCGTGAAGAAAATATGAATTTGCATCATGGTATAAATGAGACCATTATCAGTGGTGAAGATATATGTTTAGTACATAGCGCAACGACGCATACCATTCTCAGGCATAAGCAATATTTTTCAAATCTAAAAATGATGAAAGCGAAAGTGAATACAATATCAGGTTCAGCATGTGACGCCCCCAAAATAGGTCCATACAACCCATTTTGAGTCGCCAATAATATTCCACAAAATACAATTAGAAATACGAATTTTCTCATTTACAACTAATAAGTGTCGTGCAAAATACGACAACATAATACAAATATATCTTAAATTCTCAATACACTTATTGTCACACTAATAGTAAGGTATTGAGACACTTCTATTATCTCGGACCATCACTCCATTCCCCAGCTAGTCCCCGCTACACTCTATTTTCCTGAAGAGAACAAAGGAAAAGGGTGAGCACAAATAGCCCAGTAGGAAATATCATGACTAAGATAATGAAGAATAAAATTATCTTTAGCCTTCAACCATAATAAATCAGAGATTTAAAGATATTATTCAATAACAACAACTGCAGCGGAACGGACAATCCATTAGAAGAGTCAAGTAGATTATAATATCTACCATCTTCTATAAGCTAAAGGATTACCACCAATATTATATCCCTGTAACACCAATCAATAATTCATGTTCAACAGCCTCTCTTTGTACTACATGCCAAAGATATTTATTTGTAACACCAAACAACAATTTCAACAACCTCTCTTTGCACTACGTGCTAAAGATATTTATTTATAACATCAATCAACAGTTTATATTCAACAACCTCTTTTTGCACTATGTGACAAAGATATTTATTTGTAACATCATCGGTCATGATCATGCCAAACACCAGTTCATCTTTGCACTACGGGCCAAAGAGAACTATCACCACAATTTAAGGATGAGGATGATGACAATGATATAGAATGAATACAGTGAGATCAAGAATAAGAATAGATGTTTAATTTATCCAGTGACGAAGGTTGACCAAATTGTCAACATTATGACCAAATTGTGGAGTCAAATTCAAGAATGATATTCAAAATAAAATTCACGATTTAACTATATCGTATCAAATGAAATAGAAAGATTCAGGTGAAAAAATATTAGATGATACACAAACTATTAAGGATATTCAACAAATTTTCAAGGATTTTCACCATTTAAAATAAGGTTTTGGAAACAAACAGAGATTTCTTATCATAAATGGAGAAATGTGAAAGAAAAGATATTCCTTAAAGAGTACAAAAGAAATGATACGTTATACGAGTATAACAGAATATATGAAACTGCAAATGGGTTTTCACCCGTCATGCGGTAATCCGCGTAGACAGATTATTTCCACAAAAGATTAATAAGTAATAAATACGAAGGGTTTTCACCTGTCATGCGGTAATCCGCGTAGACAGATTATTTCCACAAAAGATTAATAAGTAATGAATACGAAGGGTTATTCACCAGGCATGCGTCAATCCGCACGGACAGGTTATACCTACAGAATAATAAGAAATGAATACATAAGGGTATTCACCAGACATGCGTTAATCCGCACGGACAGGTTATCCTCATAAATTAATACGGAATGAATAACAACCTTTATGAGTATAATATCACTTACGAACAAGGAAGCAAATGATAATACATAAGAGTATGAAAGAAATGATATCCCCTACCTTCGTTAATAAGTGATTGGATGTTGCTTTCTATAAAGCTTACTAACTTGGACAATTCTAGTATTCTCACAAATACTCACAATAGCCTAGCACACTAAGAGAACTCAAGAAATTTAGAGAGAGAGAAAGTATATGCAAGGAAGGTGTGAAGATTTCTTAAGATAACCCCTCCTATTTATAGGAAAACCAAGTTTCATTAATTGCACAATAAGGGCTCGACTTATTACACTTTAGTACCTCCATCTTTGCCTCTATTTTTAATATAATCCCTCAAGTATTATCAATCTTACATAACATCCCCTAATAGTACCCACAAGTGAACCAATAGTTCCATCATGTGAACCAATAGTTCACATCATGTGAATTTCATAATTTCAATTAGGTACCCCTAAGTTAAACTCCACTTTTAATCCGTCAATAATGCTAAAATATCATAACAAATAATATGAGTTACAGTGCTATGATAAATAATAAAAAGTACCATGCGGATGCTATTGTAATTATTGAATCAAAATACTGTGTAATTGCTACTTTATCAATTAATGAATCAATAATTTAAAATACTGTGCAATATCGTGTGCCTGTGAAATACCGCGTACTACTGTGGAATAACGTGTTTTACTGTTCTTCTTATTACCGGGTATTTCAACAGTTGCTGGCGATAATACTGTTGACAAAATACTGTCGCTTTTAGTATCCGATAATGGGGCCCACTATCGTTGACAATTTTGTCATTTGTGGGGGCCCACTAATTTTTTGATATTTCGGCGCCGTCGTACTTTACCGAATGTAATATTCTCCGACAGAACGAATATTATCCGATAGAAGGAATATTCCCCGACATACAGGTTTGATTTTTTTTTGTATAAATGAATAGTATATTCGTATGAATAGTACTTTCGTATTTATACCGTATAATTTTTGTATTCAGCTCATATAAACGTTATGACGTAATTCAAAGATCGAAGAAAGTATAAAAGCGTTTTTAGTGTGAATAGTCCCCCATGAATAGTGATCACGTGAATAGTGATCGCGTGAATAGTGATCGCGTGAATAGTGATTTAGCGTTATTACTAGACTTCTCAATTTTCACATTTCACTAGTAACTTTATCATTATCGATTTAACACCTTTCTGTTTAAAATAATACTGAGAAGAAAAATAAATTCTCTTTGTTAAAATTATTGGGATCTTACACAGCAGACTTGATAGAAGGCTCTGGAAAAGCCAATATAATGCTTCCTTGTGGAACAAAATTTATTATTAATAATGATTTGTTTTCTACTAAATTAAGAAGAAATTTGCTAAGTTTCAAAGATATACGTCTTAACGGGTACCATATCGAAACTGCCAATGACAATGGTATAGAATACATTTACATTATATCAAATGTCTGTACTGGAAAACAAATATTGAAAAAATTACCCGTTTTATCTTCAGGTTTGTACTACACAAATATTAGTACAATTAAAGTCAATGTAATAACGAACCAGAAGTTCAATGAACCAAATAATTTTATTCTTTGGCATGACCGGTTGGGCCATCCCGGATCAATAATGATGCGAAGAATTATTGAGAATTCACACGATCATCCATTAAAGAACCAGACGATTCTTCAATTTAAGGAATTCTCATGTGCTGCTTGTTCTCAAGGCAAATTAGTCATTAGACCATCTCCAACTAAAATTGGGATTGAATTCCTAAGATTTTTAGAACGTATTCAAGGAGATATTTGTGGGCCTATACACCCACCATGTGGACCATTTAGATATTTTATGGTTTTAATAGATGCATCTACAAGATGGTCACATGTGTGTTTATTATCAACTCGCAACCTGGCGTTTGCAAGATTACTGGCTCAAATTATTAGATTACGAGCACAATTTCCAAATCATATAATCAAGAATATTCGTCTTGATAATGCTGGTGAATATATATCTCAAGCATTTAATGATTATTGCATGTCACTTGGGATAAACAATGAACATTCTGTTGCTCATGTTCATACTCAGAATGGTCTTGCTGAATCATTAATTAAACGCCTTCAGTTAATTGCAAGATCATTGCTCATGAGAACAAAACTTCCTATCTCTATTTGGGGGCACGCTATTTTACATGCAGCAACACTTATACGCATTAGGTCAACACCATATCATAAATTCTCCCCATTACAATTAGTTTTTGGTCATGAGCCAAATATTTCTCATCTAAAGATATTTGGTTGCGTGGTATATGCGCGGAAAATAAAATCGTAAGATATAAGGCACGACTTGTGGCACAAGGATTCTCACAAAGACCTGGCATTGATTACGATGAAACATATTCTCCCGCGGTAGATGCAATTACATTTCGGTATCTTATTAGCCTAGCAATTCATGAAAAATTAGATATGTGTCTAATGGATGTTGTTACAGCTTATTTATATGGGTCAATTGATAATGATGTTTATATGAAAATCCCTGAAGCATTTAAAATGCCTGAAGCATATAATTCAAATCCCCGGAAAGTTTACTCAATCAAGTTACAAAAGTCCCTATATGGGTTAAAACAATCTGGACGCATGTGGTATAATCATCTTAGTGAATATTTATTGAAAGAATGGTATAATAATGATCTTATATGCCCATGCGTTTTTATAAAGAAGTCAGAATCCGATTTTGTCATTATTGTTGTGTATGTTGATGATTTAAATATTATTAGAACTCATGGAGATATACCAAAGACAATAAATTATTTAAAGAAAGAATTTAAGATGAAAGATTTAGGAAAAATAAAATTTTGTCTCGGGCTGCAAATCGAGTATTTAGCAGATGGAATTCTCATTCATCAATCAACTTACACAGATAGAGTCCTTAAAAGATTTTATATGGATAAAGCACATCCATTAAGTACCCCAATGGTTGTTCGATCACTTGATGTGAAAAAAGACCCTTTTAGACCTCGTGAGGATAACGAAGAATTACTTGGTCCTGAAGTACCATACTTCAGTGCAATTGGTGCGCTAATGTATCTTGCTAATAATACACGACCTGATATAGCATTCTCTGTGAATTTGCTAGCAAGATATAGTTCTTCTCCTACCCAGAGACATTGGAATGGAGTTAAACATATTTTTCGTTACCTACGAGGAACTATGGATATGGGCTTATTTTATTCAAATAATGATAATCATGAATTAGTCGGATATGCTGATGCAGGATATTTATCTGATCCACATAAAGGTCGATCTCAAACAGGTTATCTCTTTATGTGTGGTAATACTGCTATATCATGGAGATCTACAAAGCAAATATTAGTCGTCACTTGATCTAATCATGCTGAAATAATTGCAATCCATGAAGCAAGCTGAGAATGTGTGTGGTTGAGATCAATGACTCAACATATTCGTGCAACATATGGTTTATCCTCCATCAAAGGAACTCCAACCATTCTATATTAAGACAATACTGCATGCATAGCTCAATTAAAGGGAAGATACATCAAAGGAGATAGAACGAAGCACATCTCACCGAAATTCTTTTTCACACATGACCTTGATAAGTGTGGTGACATTGATGTTCAACAAATTCGCTCAAAAGATAATCTAGCAGATTTGTTCACCAAAGCATTGCCAGCTACAACATTTGAAAGATTGCGACGCAATATTGGAATGCGGCAACTTAATGTCTCAAGGTGTTAAATTCATGAGGGGGAGCTAATACGCACTGCACTCTTTTTTCCTTAACCAAGTTTTTTTTTCCCATTGGGTTTTTCCTAGTAAGGTTTTTAATGAGGCAGTTTAACGCGTATGGCTATACCATAGACATCCAAGGGGGAGTGTTATAAAATATGATATATATATATATATATATATATATATATATATATATATATATATATAGTGGATGTCTATGATGATACATTAATGCACCTCCAACTATAATATTTAATACTATTAATGTCCCCTCTAATATAATGGTGGAATGTTCATCTTCCACATTTGTTCTTCAAATGTGCCTATACATAGAAGTATGATGAAGAGAATGTAAGAGATATAGATTGAATGCTCTCTTGTTTTCTTTTACTTATTATTGTTCTTATTACTCTCTTTATTAAGTATATGATAAAATTATAATTATATAATTTTATTATTGTATACTTAGTAAGTTTTATAACCATGTTTAATTTTACTTTCACTTTGCCCATTTTTGATTTACAATTGGACTTTGACACTATTGTTCATACTATTATATTTGATGAAATCTATTGCATATCAAAAAGAAATCCTCAAAAAGCTAACATGAATTCAATTCTTAAGCTGATATTTTATGGATCTTAAATTCTTTATTAAATTTAATAGCTATAGATAGTTTTAACCTATCCCATTTGTATTATTTAATTATTGTATTGGGTCAAAAACTGGTCCAATGGTCACTTAAATATGAATAATTGATATGGTATTCTAAGGAGAGGTGGATATAGCCCAATGGTATATGCATAAGCAAGCCCGCTCAAAAAGATTTAATATGGTCCAATAATGCTACCCTTTCTATCTTCTTAATTTGCCATAGAATTATGTCATCTTTAACACCAAGAAATATCTAAAATCCAATTATCAAATACTTGTGGAAACAAAGGCAATATATATTGTTATTTTTTTTATATAAAAATAATTCGAAGAACTTGGAATGTGGAGAAGAATAACTTATTTGGAATGTAGATATATGTAACTATATAAAAGAGTTTATAAATGATACCTTGACTACTACAAAGTATAAATGATACCTTAACTCTGTTTATTTTGGAAATTAGATAATATATGAAGCAGACTACTACAAATGATACCTTGACTCTGGTTACACTTTTAATAATTGAAAATTTCTTACATTACATAATAAAATATTTAAAAAAAGTTATTAAGTAGCCAAAGGATGGAATAGATAATGCATGTCAACGAGGGCTGCTTAATGAAGGCATGCGCAACAAATGAATACTGCCTGAGCTGAATTGCTCATTGTTTTCCCCAGGATTAGCATAAGAGCTTAACTGAATACTGTAAAGATCAGTTTCATTGTTTATTAAGCTTACGGTCTCTTCATGGCTGTGGCTGTGTTGATTATTAAGCCAAGGATGTTTAATGGACTTCCTTAAACCTTCTAATTCCATTGCCACTTCCTTCATTGTAGGTCTTTCTTCACCACTCAGATTAAGGCACCTCTTTACAAGTTGAGCAACTGTTTGGAGTTGATCTAATGTCCCTTCCCTCATCACTCGAGGCTCTAGAATCCGAAACAAACGATTTTCCTTTATAGACGTTATGAAATATGTTGATAGATTTCTCTCTTGTTGGGGTCTGTCCATGGAAAGTGGCTTTCTCCCCGTCAAGAGCTCCGCTAGTACTACTCCAAAACTATAAACATCACTTTTATCCGTCAATTGACCTGTATGGAAGTATTCCGGATCCAAGTAGCCTAGAGTCCCTTGGACCAATGTAGTCACTTGGGTTTGATCCAAGGGTACTAGTCTTGATGCTCCAAAATCTGAAATTTTGGTAACGTGATGATCATCCAATAATATGTTGGCTGACTTGACATCGCGATGAATGATAGGCACGGACGCTGCTGAGTGAAGATATGCAAGCGCGCCAGCAGATTCAGCAGCAATTCTCAATCGATTTTCCAAAGATAACCATGATATGCCTCTGTTGTTATGTATATGATCAAATAGGTTACCATTCGAGACGAACTCATAAACCAACATGGGGACTTCGCTTTCCAAACAACACCCCAAAAGCTTCACTACATTCCTGTGGTTAATCTTTGTAAGAATAACCACCTCATTGATAAATTGCTCTATTTGACTCTTATCCATTACTCGAGACTTTTTGATTGCAACTACGCGATGATCGGGTAAAACTCCTTTGTACACTATACCATAACCACCGTGTCCAACGATCATATCATCAGCATAGTTGTTGGTGGCTTTCTTTAGCTCTTCAACACTGAATTCTCTTGTGGACTCAACACTACCCCCATTAGAAGTACTTTGTTGTCTTAACAACATACCACCATTTTCCTGAAAGAATTTCTCCCTGCGTTGTGTAGCTTTCCTTCTCTTGATGATAAAATATAACCAACTTATTCCAATGATTAAGGACAAGAAGCCAAATCCCACACCTGCAAACAATTTGAACTATAACTCACAAAACTACAGAAATCTCAATATTATAAACAATAAATTGTGTAATTATGGTTGATTGGACTTTAAACAAGAAGATAATAGCAGTCTACCAGTTTGAAACCAGCAACTATATATATATGTGATCGATCTTAGCGATATATTCCTAATAATGAATCCATTCAGAGTCACACTCAGGCGTTAGACTGGAAATGAAGTTAACAAACATGACGAACAATATGAGTAACTCTACCCCAAGAATAAACAAATCCAGCTCTGAAGTTGAATTGGCAGTAGAATTTTCATTTTAACATAGTATATAATGATGAGCAAAAAACTAATCACCGATCGAGAATTATATCCAGTTAGTTATTGTCATATATGCATATATTGGGCTAGATACCAAGAAAACTGTAGAAAGTTCTATGTTTTAGATACCTGTTTGGATTATAAACTCTAAAACACTTGGAATTTGGCTAAAATAGCAATAAACTTATCAAATAATTAATTACCTAGTAAGAATTTGATTACTGGGAAGTCTGAGTTTTTAGCAATACAACCACTGCTATTTTTCTTGCCATCGCCATAGAATCCATGTGGACAAGAACAGTTGTAACTTCCTGGAGTATTATGGCAGTAGTTCTTCTCCTCGCATTCATTTTTGATTGGATCCTCACATTCGTTGATATCTAGCCAAAAAAATTATAAACATCACAACACATCAAAATCACTATAATATATATACTCCAATTAATTGTAAAGTCAAAAGGATTCTATTTTAAATGGTCGGCTTTATACATGTATGCATGGCTCCGAATTAAGAGTAATTTGAGTAATAATAATTTGTTAGTTTAGTATGTATGATATAGTGGAAGAGTCCACTTTGAAAGTGGATTAGATGTTTGGGTATATTTTAATTGTTAGAACTTTAAAGTGACATAACTTTTGATTTGTTTGGAGTTACGATACTTATAATATATCAAATCGACCAACTCTACAAGGCTCATCGCCTTTGGCTATGACAAATGAGTTTTTAAGCTAGAAAATTTGTTTTAAGCTGTTTTTTCGTTGGTTAAAGTTTGATTAAATTTAGATTGATTTTTTAATTTTCGTTATTTTAATTTTCCTAATCTTAACTGATGTTGGGAAGTTGTGTAGAGTATAAATACTCATATTAGGGCTTGTTAACAACTACGATTTTATCAATCAATATTATTATTTCTTTATTCTCTTTGTGAGTTCATTATTCCTTGTGGGTTTAAGGGTTTATCTTACGTTCTTGTTGGTACGTTTAACCCTTCAAATCACGTTTGTGTTAGAGCGTTACAATCTAACTATAGTCCGCTGCATCAATGAAATAGTGGCATAATAATGAAACTAAGACGTCAAACTTGAAGACACTATATTTCATTTTGTACTATTGTCAATAAAAAGATTCTCTTTTTTTAGAGAAAAGAATAGCAAAGGGAGTAGTAATTACCATGGCAGCCGAAGCTGAGATATGGATTGCCCTCATAACCTTGTATGCAGCTACAACGATATCCACCAAAACTGCTATTTGAATCAATGCAGAAACTATTTGCTGATTTGCAAGCAAAATTAGCAATAGTGTCTTGTTGTTGAGCTTGAGCACAAGTTTGATTCCCGATGGCCCAGTCGAGTACTATGGGAACACTAGCCAGGGTCCTGTTCTCAAAAGTGGGATCAGAGAAATCAGATGCACCGCCGAATTTAAACCTGTCTTTCTCACCCAAAAAAGCATAGCTGCAAGGATCAAACGACGAGACCGTTGTGTGGTTTCTCAAGGAACCAAGGCTCGCATAGTAATATTTTAAATCTTTGACGGATACTTGGCTACAACCAACGCCAGAACACTCGTGACTGGGTACATCAGCTGGGTTGGAACACAGGGCAATGCACCCACTCGAGAAATTACGCTGTTGGGAGCCGGATAAGAATGCATAGTCGTCGCAACCAATGACAGTGAACACATTTGCATCCGAAAAAATATAGGGGCCTCCTACCAAATTTGTGTATGCGGTAAAATCTTGTGTTAACGCCCCGGATCGATTGTAGCACTTTTTAGCCATGACGTTAGAAATGCGCAACTGAGTTGGTGATATATCATAAACTTGAATATTACCGTTCCCTATGAAGGCCTTGGGAGGGTTGAAAGAAGTGTTGCAATTGAGGTCGAACCATGTCGAGTTATCTATGGAACAACCTTTTCCTACCCCGATGCCAAATGGGTATGACACGGTTAGGTTTCCGCATTGGCTTTGGCATCCGGGCTTGGTAACGGCGGTAGCCGCCTCTGTGATGGTGGTGGTGTTGTTGTTGGTGGTATTAGTGTCGGATGTGGCCAGCGTTAAGGCAGCTAGTCCACAAGCTGTGACTAAAGCAAAAGGCAGCCGCATTTTCTTTTTGCTTCTTTTTTGGTGTGTGTTTGGGAATCAATTTTTTGGTCATATAGCCAGTGCATGACACCCTATTTATAAGATAACTATATGGATGACTTGGTAATATTGTTTAAAATCTTATTCAACTAACCTTGTCATTTCCATGCATTTAACTTTTTGAAGAGAAGTCTTGTTTAAATCTTATTTAACTTACCTTGTCATTAATTTCCATGCATTTAACTTTGAAGAAAAGTCTTTCCTTTGGTGTACACGTTTTATATTTAATAGTTCTAGCATAACTGTAAAGCAAAGAGAGAGGGACGAGAGTCACTTTAGTTAACAACCCAATATACATGTTAAGCAAATATATATATAATTATGGTCGGTGTATAACATGCAATAATAATTTTAAAAAAACTTATGCAAGTGATAGTAGAATTCATGATAATCTATTTGCATATGATCTAATATGTACATATAATGAATTTGGAACTTAATCCACTAGAATTTTTTTAACTAAGAGGGTTTATTTCGTGTTTATAACTAAAAATAATGACTACGGTTAACGCATTTACAAAAATAAAATTATAAGTGTTAGAGGAGTATATTCTAGAGCGTGTATAAATATTCTATACTCTAGAATCAAAAAATGCCTTTATCAATATATTTTTTAAAACTCATTTGTACAAATAAACAGTGAATAAAAATATATAAATACGAAAATATTATTTAATTTAAGATTGTGAATTAAGTACTGTTATTTAGATCGTGTAAAATAAATTTGTGTAGTTTATATTATTATAAAATTAACACACATATGTCATAGAATCAGATAAAGATTTACATTTTGCACTCACTCTAAATTATATTTATTTCGTTTAATTTTTCTATAAAGCTCTAAATAGGAACATTTTAACTCAACATGGTATATAAATAGTATTCCAATTTCTCCCTTTTTCTACAAGTTATAATTAAAAACTAAACATAGGAAAATAAATGTTATTGCACCACATAATTGACCACGCATATCACGTTTCAAGTGTAGTACAAAAATTAAAAGTCTTCAATAGTTGTTCTATATGCTCAATAATGTTTATAGTGCGATGAAGTGGAGAGACAAAATAAGTCTACACGGACTGGTCCAATTGGATATTTTCTATTTCTTTTGTATTTTTTTTTGGGTATTGATTCCAAATATTTTTATATTATGAATTTTAACTTCAATTTATAAAAAATGGGAAAAAATGAGATGTAATTTGGATATATATCAACAAAAAGGGTGTATGGGCCTATACACATTTTTTTGATATATATCCAAATTACACCTAATTTTTTTTTATTTTTTATAAATTGAAGTTAAAATCCATAATAAAAAAATATTTGGAATCAATACCAAAAAAAACACAAAAGAAATGAGAAATGTCCAATAAAAATGTTCAATCGAACGGATCTGTGTAGGAGTACTCGGAGAGACCAGGTATGTATGGGACCCAAGATCCACCCTAGTCTGAGGAAAGTTTCTTTCCTGCAGTTTTTCTACGAATCCGAGTACGAGTTTACCTTTGACTTCTAGTGATCGTTTACTTGACCCAGTCAACGCAAAAGGTTGTTAAATAAATTTTAATTTCTTTAGGAGCCCCGTGTGTGGTTTTAGATTAATGAATAATATTCCATCTCTTCCAAATTTTAAGATAATTACCTACCTTTGAAATTAATTTCAAAAAAAAAATTTAAATTCAAAATTGTTATAATTTATTAAAAATTATAAAATAATAAATCTTATAATTAGTAATATTTTTTAAATAGTTTACAATATTGATTATTGTATTAATTACAATTTTAAGTTTGAAATACCTCAAATTAATTTCAAAAAAATTAAAAATAACTTTCTCTACACTCCACCAACTTTACAAAGATTTGACAATGTATCTAAATTTGTAAGGGATAATGTTGCTCTCTCAAATTTTAAGTGTTAAATATATTTCAAATACATATGTTATTAGAGTTCGAGGAGATTTTTATTAAATATAGATGACTAGTTAATATTGTTAAGACTTATTCTTTTTCTTTTTTCTTTTTTATTGATGCAAAGGAGGCCAGAAGGCCAAACTAACATTAATATTCAAATTAGTACAATCATCAGTAGCTAGCAAAGCTAGGAGGATTCATATTACAATTTATTTGATAACTAGCATAAAGTTCCGAGATAGTAGTAACAAGTTTGTCCGCGCATTTGTTTCCATATCATTTTGTGTGCATGTCTTGTATTTCAGTGCTTTTTTGTGGTCCGCAATGACAGAGCAATACGATCAAGTGTTGGCCGAGACCGAGAGGTATGCTGATTAACTATCGCCGTTGTACGGCATGGGTTCAATTCCTACCCCTTTCCCCTTATAGCCTGTTTGTGAGTTTTAAATTGGGATGAAGGGAAAGGATAAAAGGAAAAGTTTTCTCTCTAAAAAAGTTGGAATGAACAATTTTTCCATTTCATCCCTTCCCTCTCCTCCCTCCATGTTTTTGAGTTTTAAGTCGGATAAATGGAAAGGAGGAAAGAGAAAACTAAAGGAGGAAAGGAAAAGTTTTCTCGCTAAAAAAGTTGGAAGGAACAATTTTTTTATCTCATCCCTTCCCTTTCCTCTCCTCCAAACTAAAAATCACATGCACATTCAGTTAGTAAGCTTTATTTTGGGAGAAAGTGAAGTGATGGAAATGGAAAGTTCTTCTTTCAAAGAATTAAAAGTAAAAACTTTCTTCCTTTTCATCCCGTCCCTTCTCTGCAAAATAAAAATCACAAACACAGCCTCAGTGTAATATGCAATGATGAAATGATGATGTAATGCTTCAATGATATCAAAAAAAATTTGAGAGCAATCAAGGTGTGTCTCCACATTAGCTTCCTTAATCATCTTTATGGTAATTTCAGAATTCCGTCTCTAATTCTACGTTTTAGATTCTCATGTTCCAATTGATAACCCGCAATTCTGGGATCTCAGATCCTCTGAAATCCGGTTAGGGCATCAATTTTACTGTATTAAAGTATCAATTTCACCGTAATAAATTCATTTTTATTAAGACGGATTCAAATAAAAAAAATCATTCAATAACTCTTTCATGGAGAAGAATCTTAGTACCCTACCCATCACTATCAGTGTGCACCATGTTTGAGTATATTTATGTGATTTTATTTCGACATGTCTCCAATCTCGATCGATTACTTCATTTAGTTTCCTCTGTTTAATTGGTAGATATTATTAAATAATAATAATGTTGAACATATATAATTGGTCGCACATTTCACTTTCAACATTGTCGTAACTCATTCGGTGAAGTGGGGAGCTGCATGGGATGTGACACAAGAGTCACTTTGTTTTCTATATATATATATATATATATATATATATATATATATATATATATATATATATATATATATATATATATATATATATATATATATATAAGTCTTTTCTTTAAGCAAGAAAAAGAAAAAATAAACCTCTTGTTTAATTGTCAAGATCTTTTGTTTTTAAAGGATAAAAATATGGAGAACGAGAGAAAACAACTCACACATTTATTGAAACAGGAGGAATATTAAATAAAAATTTCAATAAAATATAGAAAGAAAAACGTAGTTGATTATGCGTACTTTTGGTGATAAACAAAATTTATTTTGTGAATTAGCAAACATAAAAATTGATTTTAAATTTTGTACTCCCCCTGTTTCAAAAATAAAAAATAAACTATTATGTAATTGTTAGTAATTTGGTAAGCTTAACATTGTCAAATTTTAAATTAGTTTTAAGAATTTAAGTAATAGATTAAACAGGAGCTTGAGAATGCCTAATCCGAGGGGAAAATCTATTAGATATTTCTACCTCTGTTTCGTTTACTTTAATGGTTAAATTAATTATTTTTGTAATTTACAAATTATATTAATTTTTAACATATATGAATATACCAAAACTATAATAAATTACATGAAATTTGTTACTATGCTGAATTTTGTAATTTCAAAATGTTAATACAATGCATGATTTAGATTTGATAATGATATCAAAAATTAATGTATATTTGTAATCAATAATTTTTATTCAGTTTTTAAAATAAAATTGATGTAAAATAATTTAATTTAGGGATCAAACCTTCATCCAGTTTCGTAGTAAATGAATTGTATAGAAGTTATGTCTGAAAATAGATAAGATTAGTAATAACCAATTAGCCATAATTTTCAAACTTGTTCTAGAAAATTATGTCCACTTTAACCATTTGGGGAAGAATTAGTCAAATTAAACTAAAATACCCACTATATGAGATATTGACTTCTTGTTCTTGCACTTTTTAGCTTTTTACTGTATACAACTTACTTGCCAGCCTATTAAGTATTTTAATTTGATGTACGCGTAGTTTTTACTTCTGAAATGAAACAACATGGTATAATTTGACTTTGACATGAAATTACATTCTTTAATAAAAGATGATCGTTAGTTAAGTGCTTAATTTAACACTAAATAAGCTTTTAATCTAAAAATTAATGTCTTCTCCTATAAATAAGAAATAAGAAAGTGAGGGTTAGTCTATTAATTCTACCCGAACTCAATAAATTCTTATGCCAACCTTTGCACGTCTTCGTTCGCTATGTAACAGAGACAAATCATGTATATAAAATTATACTTAATGTTTGCCTCGTAATGTGTTGTCTACGGTAGTCTTTTTATCTATGATATGTCAATCTTTGCACGTCTACGTTCGCCACGTAATAGAGACAAATCATGTATATAAAATTATACTTAATGTTTGCCTCGTCATGTGTTGTCTACGGTAGTCTTTTTATCTATGAGTTGGAATTGAATTAAAGAGCGAAAACTACTTCAAAGTCTAGAAGAAAAAAAAAGGAGTAACACTCTCAAAGCTACTGAGACATCTTCTAAAGCCCTATGGAAGATAAATTTAATGATGAAGAAGATGATGAAAATCTTGCCCTACTTGCCAGAAAGTTGAGAAAGTTTATGAAAAATAGCAAAAACAACAATCCTAGAAGATACAATAACAACTACAACCACAATAGAGATCTTTCAAAAGACATGTGCTACAATTACAAAAGGCCAAGTCATTATATTGTTGACTGCAACAAGCATCTTAGAGAGGAATTGAAGAAAGACAAGAAGAAGAAGAAGTCAACTCCAAAAAAAGATTAAGAGGATATAAAAAAGTATCAGAAGAAGGAGAAAGGCCTAGTAGCAGAAGGCTCATGGAGTGACTTTGACAATGATTCAGGCTTCCAATGATGTTGAAAAGAAAAAGACTTAGTCTTATAAGTTTAAGGAGAAGAATCGTAGAGTACACTAAAACCAAGTGTGAAACATAGTGTCTACCAAGCTAGATACTCTATGACTAGACACGTAACTCTATGATTAGGAGAAATCGTAGAGTTCATCAGCTCTAACAAGGACTGACATAGTCGAACATCGTAGAGTGAAGATCCCAAGGTGTTTCATTAAAACACTTAAGGTTAAGGAGAATGACATTTGAAAATGTGTCCAATAGCTATATCAACTAAAGGACAGAAACCACATGCTTGTTTCTGTAATTGACAGTACAATGAAAGCGACGTGACATAGTCTAAAATTGACACACCTTTTTAGAGTCAACAATCCAAAATCGACAAGTGTCCAAGTCAGAATGGAGCAACGGTAACTTTTCAACGGAAAGATTTGAAGGAAGGTCTATAAAAGGTAAGCAAATTCAAACAAACAGTGCAGAATGAACGATCAAAAGTCTAATTGCTACCATTTCATAAAAGTTCATAGTCTACGATTCTGAATATTTTGTTCTGCTGTTAAGTCATTTTGTACAAAACTTAAAGTCACTTAGCAACACCTCAAACATCTTATTCTCTTTATGATTAACCGATCTTAGTGACCTATTGTGATCAAGTCTAAGTGACTTGAAGCGTTCTGTGTGAACCACTCTTGGTGACTTGAAGAAATTTTAGTGATTCAGTCGTTGTAACTATTTTGAGTGAACATATCTTAATGATCACCCCATCCTTAGTGGATTATACATACTCAAGGAATAGAAGAATGAACTAAAAGATCTTTGTACTCCGAATCACTTAAAATCTCTTGTGTCTTTTACTTTCTGCACTTATTTTTCTATTGCATTACTTTCAGTACTTTATGATTTAGTTCTGTAACTTAATTCTACAATTGCTCACTAAATTTAGAACTAAAATTTTATTATAATTTTTGAAGGGATCTTTCTAAAATATCATTTCGTTGTACATAATCATCTAATTAATTTGTTTAATTAAAAGTTGGTAATTAGTCTTTAAAACCAAAAGTATTTAAGTATCTATTCAACTCTTCCTTCTAAATTTCTTAATGCCTTTAAGAATAACACAAAATATGAATAAATATGTTTAATTATTAATTTTAAATGAAGAATTTAGTCACCATAATAAATTTTTGTCAATGAGACGGAGGAGGTAGCTATTTTCACCTATTTATTATGTTGAGTGAATCTTCACCATTTAGTATAATCATTCGCAACAACTTTAAGCGTTTCGATGATTCTAAGTTGTTGGGAAATTGAAGTTAGCATTTGAAAAATGATATATACAACAATTTTATGTATTAATTTTTTTGTTGTTGATGTTATGTGAAAAACTAATTAGGGGTAATCATGTTAAATAGATATGTCATATAATTAATGGGTCACTTTTATAATTTTATTCAATTTTATATATTGATATAATGATATATGTTAGTAATTGTAATACAAAAGAAAACGTTTTCAATATATAACAAAACTCTCATAGTCTGAATGAGAATGGAATGAGAATGAGAATAGAATGGAACGGACATTCTTATTCATATGATTAGTCAGAACGAGAAGCTAAACGATTTTGATCGATTGAGTTTTTTTTTGTTTTTTTTTCCTGTTTGTCGATTGGAATAAATGGTCAATCTTTACTCGTCCTGATAAAATGAACATATATTTAAATATTCTATTGAAATGCTCATTTTTTTGTTTTTTAAGTAATTAAACATAAAAATAAATATTTCTTTTGAAAATATTCATTCCATTCTTCCCGAACCAAACATGTCATTATCATTTTTAGTTCTTCCACGTAATTAGACACTTCTGCACGTCTCAAACAAGCTTAGGCAGGATACTGTAGCTTTTGTTAGGGTGAATCCACCTCGAACTCAATGTGTGTTTACCTTGGGCTGAATTTTGTTTAGATAATTAAGACTTAAGACTATCTGTTAGTTTGGTTGAGCCCTTGCCAAAATTAGACTCGGAGTATTCTCATCTTCAATCCAACCCAATCCTCCTAGATGCCCCCATATAAAAAAATTTAAAAAGAAAAAAGAAAAAAAAACAGAAAGATGGATTACTGAGAAATGTCACTTAAGATTTCAACAATAATCTTCATTGGGTTCCATCCCTAGTTTGTACTTTTTCTTCCATAAAAAGGACAAAGTGCTAATGTAAAAATAAATTAAAAATTAGTGAAAAATTGGTTCTAATTGTAAAACACCCATATATAAAAAAAGGGAGATTGGAACTTAGAGAGACATAGATTGTTTTTTATTATTGGATTATTGATAGACACAAAATATTCATGAGGTTCCCTGTTATGGCTTTTTAAAGTTTAATTAATTAATATATGTTTTTGACATGAAAACGAATAAATGATAGGTGATTTAGGTGAAAGTTTTCTAATTTATGTAAACAAAGTATTATTAATTGTACGGTATCACAGTAAATACAACAACAATAATAATAATAATAATAATAATAAATAATATATTTATATGGCACATTTTCCTATTTAAATGAAGTTGATATCCTGAGATCATATATGACGTATAGTAAAAAAAATTAAAAGGAATATACTCAAATAACAGAATTTATCATAAATAAGTTAAATTACATGAATGACATAAGAGGAATAATTAGAGAGCATATACAAACAAAATCAAGAGTAAATAAGAGAAGCTCATAAATACTTATTACAGAAGACCTAACAAATTAAATGTGAGCTAGCGAGGGGTGTTTACTGGGAAAAGTAAATGACTACTGTCCATGCTATATTGTCCAGACCTGCCCTCGGTATTATTAGTACTATATGAAGTTAATTGAATATCGTAAAGATCTGAATGTACTTCAGTTTCACTGCCTGCTTCATGGCCATGTTGATCATTAAGCCAAGGACGGTTAGGGAACTTCCTTAAACCTTCTAATTCCATTGCCACTTCCTTCATTGTAGGCCTCTCATCACCACTCAAGTTAAGGCACCTCTTTACAAGTTGAGCAACTGTTTGGAGCTGATCTAATGTCCCTTCCCTCATCACTCGAGGCTCTAGAATCTGAAACAACCGATTTTCCTTTATAGACGTTATGAAATATGTTGATAGATTTCTCTCTTGTTGGGGTCTCTCCATGGAAAGTGGCTTTTTCCCCGTCAAGAGCTCCGCTAGTACTACTCCAAAGCTATAAACATCACTTTTATCCGTCAATTGACCTGTATGAAAGTATTCCGGATCCAAATAGCCTAAAGTCCCTTGGACTAATGTAGTCACTTGAGTTTGATCCAAGGGTACTAGCCTTGATGCTCCAAAATCTGAAATTTTGGTAACGTGATGATCGTCGAGTAATATCACTACTAGAAAAATAAGAATACGTGACGGAACTTTATGACAGCTTTTATAAGCAATCACAAAAGATAATAATTTGTAATGGACTTTTTAAGCAATCACAAAATAGTAATATATATGATGGCTCTTAGTGATGGCTAATTTTGCCATCAATGTATTATAATTGTGATGACCATGTAAATCACCAAATTTTTCACGTAAAATAAATATTCTTTTTGTGACGCAATAAGCCATCACTTATAGATATACCCTTTTCGTGATTGCATTTAAGCTATC
Source organism: Aralia elata (assembly GCA_034770075.1). Classification (NCBI taxonomy): domain Eukaryota; kingdom Viridiplantae; phylum Streptophyta; class Magnoliopsida; order Apiales; family Araliaceae; genus Aralia; species Aralia elata. The sequence continues at coordinate 96,626,775 of CM068382.1, forward strand.
ACTAATATTTTAATGAAAAAAATAATCAAAACAATATTTTATGACGGTCATAACAATCATTAAAAAAGATATTTTTGTGACGACTTTTATTTGCAATTACAAAAAGAAGGTATTTTGTGATGGAATTTTCAAGTCATCACAAAATAATAAAATATATGATGGCTCTCAGTGATGACTAATTTTACCATCATTATAGAGTATTTGTGACTGCCATTGCAATCACCAAATCTTATGTGGGACTAATTTTGTTTAGTAAGTCAACTCACATATGTTTCCTTTTTATATTTTGTTTTAAAATTATAATCATAATTTGGGCTTTGGTGTAGTGGTAATACTTGTTATTTAGTTTGCAAATGGGGGGAGGGATCGAATCTTACAAGTATCATTTGATACAGTTAATATATTAAAATAAATGGTCCGTAAAAAGAGATTCATGTTCTTAAATTTGATCCCTAAAGTCATGTGTTTTTTGTGATGGCTTTGACAATCACAATAGATTACGTGTTAATGTGATTGTATTAATCATCACAAAAGCATTAAGCGTTTGCGTGATTGTCAAAACTATCACAAAAAGGCTTTCATGATGGGGGTATACAAGATGGCCTTCGTGACGGCTAAAGTTATCACAAAAACCTTTTGTGATGATTTTTTGAAGTTATATGATGGAATTGAGCCATCACAAAAGGCTATTTTTTTGGTAGTGTATGTTTGCTGTTTTGACATCTCTGTGAATGATGGGCATTGAAGCTGCCGAGTGAAGATATGCTAGCGCGCCAGCAGCTTCTGCAGCTATTCGTAATCGATGTTTCAAAGATAACCATGGTAGGCCTTCATTGTGGTGAATATGTTGGAATAGGGTACCATTTGAGATAAATTCATAAACCAACAAGGGGACTTCAGTTTCCAAACAACACCCTAAAAGTTTCACCACATTTCTATGGTTAACTTGCATAAGAATAACCACCTCGTTGATGAATTGCTCTATTTGACTCCCATCCATTATTCTCGACTTTTTTATTGCAACTATGCCATAATTGGGTAATATGCCTCTGTACACCGTGCCATAAGCACCGCATCCGACAATCCGATTAGCAGCGTAGTTGTTGGTAGCTTTCTCGAGCTCTTCAGCTGCGAAAACTTTTGTGGCACCTCCCTCATTTGAATAAGTTAGTTGTTGTTTCAACAGCATGCCACCATTTTGGTGAAAAAATTTCTCTCTGAGTTTGATGAGTTTACTTCTGGTGATGCTGAAATAAAGCCAACTTATTCCAATGATCAAGGATAAGGAGCCAACTCCCATGCCTGTGTGCAATTTGGACAGGCATACAACTTAATCTCAATCTCACGCAAGAACATGCATGTGTAATTCATCATGTCCTACAAATTAAATTTAACGTTTATAAACTACTACTCTCGTCCTTAAAAGGATTAACAGAGTACAAATTTCACACACATTAAAAAAAACAAAAGTAGAGGAATAAGAATAAATAATTAAAGTTTCAAATTTATCTTTAATGGTCCACATAATTACCATTTACTTTATGTATTTTATCTCATCTTTTTAGGAACAAAAATAATTGTATCTTTGCTAGCTCATCCTTTCGAGGACAGAGGGAGTACTTAAAACACATAAAAATTTGGCAAAATATCAGTAAACTACGAGAACTGATATTTTCACGTGTGTTTTTAACATTTCACACCTTCATGTGAGAGATGATCATACGAAGATATAAAAAATATATGCGAAAATAGTGCTCCCCAAATTTACTATGGAACATGCATGGCCATAAAATGTACGATAAAACTTATCAAGTGAATTACCGAGTAAAAACTTGAAAACTGGGAATTTAGAGTTTTTAGGAATGCAACCGTGGCTGTTTTTTCTGCCATCGCCATAATATCCATCTGGACAAGTACAGTTATAACTCCCTGGAATATTAACGCAATTCCTCTCGCACATATGTTTGTTTGGATCAGCACATTCGTTGATATCTACCATGAAAATTAAACATGACAACACAGGAAAATCACAACTAATTAGTGGTCAAGTCAAGAAAAATATATATTATTTTCTCTTTCTTTCGGTCCAAAATTAAAGCACATTTCAACATATTTTAAATTTTAAAATTTATTTATATATGTATGAAATTAATCATTTAAGTTACCTTGGCAGCCTGGACTGAGATATGGATTCCCCTCATAACCGTGGAGGCAACTGCAACGATATCCTCCAAGACCACTGTCCGAATCACTGCAGTAGCTATTTAGTTGACACGCAAAAGCATTAGAGTCCTGTTGAGCTTGAGCACAAGTTTGATTTCCAATCGCCCAGTCAAGTAATATTGGAACATTGGCCTTGGTTTTCTTCACGTAGATCGGATCAGAGAGATCTGATGCGCCGTTAAATATGAAGCTGTCTTTCTCGCCCAAGAAGGAATAGCCACAAGGATCAAATGACCAAACATCGGTGTGGTTGTAAAAGCTACTAATGGTAGCATAGTAGTACTGGAGACCTTTGGGTATTCGTATTTGGCAACAACCAACGCCAGAACAATCGTACTTGGGCACATCCTTCGCTTTGGAGCAGGTAGTCGTGCATCCGCTGGTGAAGTTCAGCTTTTCGGAGCCAAATATTAATGTAAAGTCATCACAGCCAATAACCGTCCACACATTTGCATCCGAAAAAGTGTATGGAGATGCCGTCAAATCAGTACTTTCTGCGTAAGACTCTGAGACTAAATCCCCGGATTTATTGTAGCAGTTTTCAGCGATATTGTCATTAGAAATGCGCAATTGAGTTATGGATATATTGTAAACCTCAATATTTGTGGTACTCAGAAAGGCCTTGGGAGGGTTGAAAGAAGTGCTGCAGTTGATGTCAAACCACGACTCCATGGAACAACCCGAGCCTAGTCCAATGCCGAATGGATATGGCACGGTTAGGTCTCCGCATTGGGGTCGGCATCCCGGCTTGGTGGTGACGGCAGTCGCCTTGGGGATGGTGGAGTTGGTGTTGGTAGAGGTGGTGGTGGTATTAGTGTCGGATTTGGCCACCGTAAATACCGATAGGGTACAAGCACAAAATAAGGTAACAATCAAGTGCATGTTTCTTTGCAGGTTTGGGCAAATAGGAGATATGGCAGGTGTATGGCACTCTATTATAAGCTAACTATATATAAATGGTTCAGGGAATTGATATTAATAGGGCAATAAAGATAGACACAAGACAATCTTTATTTTCTTGATAACATTGATTCACGCTGGATAAAGTGTTCTCTCTTCCGTTCTCTGGTAAAAGTAAAATAAAAATCAATACTTCGAATCAAACTACAAAGAGTAGAAGTTTCATGAATTAATGGTGTATACCTTACGATTACAACAATCCCATCAATATTTCTCCTTTTCTTTCTTATAGTTATTGCTCAACCGAAAAAAAATTGTTGGTTCTATGTTATACAAAATTTATTTTGTTATTGTTAACGCCAAGATTTGACCACGCGCTTCAATCACCAAAAACGCTTCAACCCTGCACAATAACGAGATCACACTCAGAGTTCCGGGCGGTTTTGCCGTCGGGGGATAGCTCAGACGTAAAAATTAATACAGGTTGTCCCAAGGTTTATAACAATGGAGGCTTGTAGCTTTAGTGTTAGAATTTGCATTACCTTTGAAATGAGGAGTGAAGGCTTGTATTTATACCTCATTGTCTACTCATCACACCTGGACCCCACTTGACAGTACAAAGTTATGTCACCATCAATCAAATCATACCCACCTACTCAGTTGAGTTACAAGTCAATCCAGTTAGGAAGTTACATTCCTTAACTGGATTGCCCCAACCAACCAAGACCTCCACGTAGGGTCAGATCCTCCACGTAGGGTCGGGCCTCCCGAACCCAGGCCCTAACATTGCCCCCTACTCTTTTATTATAAAAAAGAAGGTATATAATAAAAGAGTACAAAAAATGAATTTAATTAATTCAACCAATGACCCAAACAATCCCTTAAAGATGTAACCGCCTCAAACCATTTTATAACCTAACCCACTATTATTACCGCACGTGCCCCCAAAGGGCCCACCATATTTAATGAAGTGGCGTCGTCTATGGGAATCGTGCCGAATTCAAAGGGTCGCTTTTAATAAAATTACTTTGCCCCCAAAAATCGACCGCCACTTTTCATACCAGATTTCTCAAACCCTTGAATCTTCTCTCTGCAATTTCTATCTTCTCAACGTGATTTTCAAACCTTACCAGTAAATCAACTCCGATAACTTTCCTTTCCACCACTCAATGGCGACTACAGATGCTTCAAGCTCATCCAATCCGTCCAAAACCTCTGCCTCCGCAGCTGTCGCTAATGAGCTTCCAGCTCCTACCATAGCTGTGATAACAGAAGCCACAACGGTCACCACCATTGTCGCCACTGTCGCCGCCGGCACTAGTTCCACCTCTCAAGGCCCTATTACAAGTTCTGATTTTCCAGAAAACCCTTTCTCTACTCCATCACCAAAAACCGAAGCCGAACTTGAATATTCGTCAGATAAAACCTATATCTATATTAACACCAAATCCTCTATCAGAACCCAGGACCTTGTCGCTATCCGCGAACAATACCAGATCCCCATAACCTACGAGATACGCACAGCCAATCTGTACGAGAAGATGTACCGCCGCCTCGATGGTTGGACTGCCGTCTCCTCCCACGCCCTGAAGTATGGGCTTCGATTTCCTCTTCATCCCTTCATCCTAACTTTCCTCAGCGTCATCGGGGTCGGACTCGCCCAACTCATCCCCAACTCCTTCATTCACCTGGTCTGTTTCATAGCATTCTGCCATGATTGTAAGGTTGAACCGACCCTAGACTTCTTTTTTGCTCTATTCACCGTGATCCGATCAAGAGAATTGGGATTTTGGTAGATCAGCAAGTTACCTGTCAAAGGGACCCAAAAACGATCTCTGATGAAGACCCCTACCAGTAACAAAGGATGGCATTCCCACTGGTTCTACATCAAAGGTCCCGACACCCACCTGATCTCAGATTGGATCGGCTTATCCAAAAATACTAACAATATCGAAGGGTTCCCGGCCGATCGACTGGACGAATTCAAACAATTCGTCAGTAAGATGCCCGATGAGGAGTGGGACTTCGAGCTTCTTGGCAACCAGATGTGGTTGTACAATCATGGGCGTAAGTTCCGAATCCTTTATATAAATTTTTACCGTACTTAATGACCCCCTTTTAGAATATTTTGACTTGAATCCTTCATTTTTCAGTGTCGCTTATCAAACCGACTGCGCCAGTTGACATAGGCCGCACCCCAAGTCTACACAGCAATCCTGCTTTCACCGAAGGTGAAGCCGATCCCGATCCAAGACTCTTAACCTCGCAGCCGATCGCTGCCCAACCGATAACAGCCATCTCCATGATCCGATCGTCCCAAAAGAGTACTTTGGAGATGAGCAGGTCGGAGAATATGGCCTTGATGAAGAAGAAACAGCTACGCAAAAAGAATCCGACCAAACCCATGCCACCCCTGCCGACACCAAATTCTGATCCGTTCACCTTAGAGATCATTATTGAGGAAGAAACCGAAGAGGAAACGTTGGAACCTCTCACGAAAAAGCCTCGTAAAGAAACATCTTCCTCTTCGGCACCACCTCCCCCTGCCTCGGACCAACGGGTTGATCCACTTCAATCCGAACTCCCTTCTTCAAACCCTTCATCCAGCAACATGCCCAAACCCCGAACTTTATGGCCCCAGAGTTCGTCCGATCCATTTCCCTACGACCTCTTTGATCGTTTTGTCCTACCGGCCGATAATGATCGGTTTAAGAACTACACCCCCGACCAGTACCTGGAAGACTATGCAAGGCTTCAATTCCAGGTAACTCTTGCCTTTTGCACTCCCGATTTACGTTACTTTTATACTTGGTCTCTCCTTTTGACCCACAGCTCTTTTTACAGGCCAACTCGATTTTTGCCCAATCTCTTCCGTCGCTGGTCCAGTTATCAAAAAAGAATAAGGAAATCGCTGCAGAAAACGCATTCCTTAAAGGAGACATCCAAACTTTAGAGTCCGATCTTGAGAAGGAGAAAGATCTTCACGTCGGCACGCAAAATAAGCTCACCGAAGCCAGCCGAGAGAATTATCAGCTCCGCAATCAAATAAGTATCTTTCAGTCCGAAATCACTGAGCATGAGAAGCAGAACGATCGACTCATGGAGGAGCGAGTTTTATTGAAGGAGAATGATGCCGACCAGAGGAAGGCGATAGCTGCCCTCGAAGAGCAGATGGAGAAGATGCACTTCAAGCTAAAGGATATGATGCAGATCCACAATGCTTTGGAGCGAGAGCATGCGGAGTTCAAGAAGCAAGGGCCCCCGATGACTGAAGAGGCCAAGCTACAAATAATCCAAGAATACAACGAGTCTCCCGAATTGACGGACAAGGTAATACTACAATTTTCTGAAGGCTACCAAAGCCATAAGGAGAAGATCAAGGAGAAGATGAAGGTCGCTGGGCTAGACATCTCCATTCTCGACTCTTCGGACGACGAGGAAGAAGCCGAAGATCCACCTCCGTCACAGACCTCTTAGAATCTTTAATTTTTTCGTTTACTCTTTTCTCCAAATGTAAGTAGTACAATTTGTAACAACATTGAATATTAATGAAATAGATCAAAGCTTTCAACTATGCAATCTGATGTCATTATATTGATAAACATGCAAATTTACATTATCGGAAATAAGAAATAACATGACTTACTGATAATATCTCCTAAGTCTCCCAGCATGCCATGTATTCTTAATATTCGAACCATCCATATCCCGAAGCTGGTAAGTTCTTGGCTTGGGTACCTCAATGACTTCATAAGGTCCTTCCCAATTCGGCATAAGTTTGCCTGAATTCTGGGGGGTAGACGCAGCTGCTTCCCGAAGCACCAAATCGCCAACTTCGAATCTTCTAAGTTTCACCCCTTTGTTGTAATGTTTGGCGGTTCTCCTTTGATAAGCCGCTAACTTTATCAATGCAGATTCCCGAACTTCATCTAATAGATCTAGATTGAGGCGAAGTCCCTCATCATTGTATAGCTCCTGATTTTGGCAGAGCCAGAGCGATGGAGACCCGATCTCAACTGGAACAAGGGCATCGGTCCCATAAGCAAGTCGGAATGGCGAATCACCCGTGGTCGTTCTGGTTGTTGTCCGATAGGCCCACAGCACACTAAGTAATTCTTCAAGCCATCTCCCTTTGGCTTCATCCAGTCTCCTTTTTATCCCATTGAGGAGAGTTCTATTGGTGACTTCTACCTGCCCGTTTGACTGAGGATGAGCTACTGAAGTCTTTCGGTGCTGAATCCCCAAATCTGTGAGAAATTTCTCAAATTTCGAACCTACAAACTGCCTCCCGTTGTCCGAAACGAGCACCATCGGAATCCCGAAGCGATAGAACATAAATTCTTTGAAAAATTTTAAACACTCCTGTTCCGTGATCGTTCGGAGAGGTTTGGCTTCTACCCATTTAGTCATATAATCGATTGCTACCACGACAAAATTAACCTGCCCCTTAGCCTTCGGCAATGGTCCTAAAATGTAAATTCCCCACATCGCAAACGGAATCGGTGATAAGACCGAGAACAACTCTTCGAGAGGTTGATGAGGAATTGCTTCATTCAACTGACACTTGGGGCACTTCTTCACATATTTCTTAGCTTCTTGGAAGATGGTCGGCCAGTAGTAACCCTGCCTTAAAACTTTATAAGCCAGTGCCTTAGCGCCCATGTGATCTCCATAAATTCCCTCATGAACTTCTCGAAGTGCATAATCTGCTTCGGAAGGAGTCAAACACTTCTGCAACGGGGAAGAAAATGCTCTTCGGTACAAATCCCCATCGATCAAGATGAAGAAGGAGCTTCGGTGTTTTATCTTTTTAGCTTGCATGCGATCCGAAGGAAGGACGCCATCGGCCAGATACATAATGTATGGCGTGAGCCAACAGTCCATTCGTTCTATCGGGAACACTTCTGATCTCTGAATACTCGGGTCACACAAAACCTCCAAATATACCGACTCGCTGAAAGAAGTAGCCTCTGTTGTTGCCAATCTTGCTAACGCATCGGCTATGGTGTTGTTCTCCCGATCAACGCCTTGTATGCTATGCGACCCAAAATAATGCAGTCGGTCTTTGACTGCGGCCAAATACTTTGTCATTCTATCCCCACGAGCCTCATACTCCCCTGATATCTGCTTAACTACTAGTTGGGAATCGCTGAAGATGATCAAGTGTCGTACTTCCAGACTTCTTGTCAACCGCAATTCGGCCAAAATGGCTTCGTATTCTACCTCGTTATTGGTCGCCTTAAACCCAAAACGAATAGCCTGCTAGACCTTAAATCCATCCGGACTCGTCAGAATAACTCCTGCTCCACTAACATCCGAAGTTGAGGAGCCATCCACATAAAGCGTCCACGAAGTATGATCCATCTGAGAATCCGATACCGAACCCACAGTCAAACCAGGGGAATCTATGTCGGGTTCGCTAAACGAACATTCCACTATAAAGTCGGCTAGCGCCTGACCCTTTATTGTCGTTCAAGGATGGTACTCCAGGACGAACTGAGTCAATTCCATCGCCCAGGCCGAAAGACGCCCTGACAGGTCTAGCTTGTTCATGACCTTCTTCAAAGGTTGATCTATGTATATTACCACTAACCTCCCCTGAAAATAATGCCTGAGCTTTCTACTGGCTATCACAAGTGCATAGGCAAATTTTTCCAAGCTGAGATATCTGGTTTCTGCATCCCGAAGTACGCGGCTGACATAATAGACTGGGCACTGCCTGCCCCCTATCTCCCGAACTAAAACCGCTCATACTGCCATTGAGCTCGCCGCCAGATACAGATATAAGGATTCCGAAGGGATAAGTTTTACCAAAAGCGGAGCTGATGATAGATACCTTTTAATCCCTTGGAATGCATCTTCACACTCTAAAGTCCACTGGAAGGTCTTCTCATTCTTTGGTCCTTTTAGAGTATTGAAGAAGGGTAAACACTGTTCAGCCGACTTTGACATGAATCTCCGAAGTGCCGCAATCCTGTCGGTCAATCGCTGAACATCTTTGAAAGACTGTGGAGACTTCATGTCCAGAATAGCTTTGATTTTTTCTATGTTAGCTTCAATCCCTCTCTTGCTGAGCAGATACCCAAGAAACTTGCCAGAACCGAGACCAAAAGTACACTTGGTCGGGTTCAGCCGAAGCTTATACTTTCTTACCGTATCTAGATGGTCCCGAACTCCCATACTTTTAACGATCATATCGTCCACATATACCTCCATGCTTCGGCCCAATAACTTTGCGAACACATAGTTCATCATCCTTTGATAGGTGGCCCCCGCATTCAGCAATCCAAACGTCATTTTCTTATAAGCGTATATTGCCCGATGCGTAATGAATGTTGTCTTCGGGATGTCCTTCTTATCCATAGAAATATGGTCGTATCCCGAAAAAGCATCCATGAAGCTAAGCATGTCAAACCCGGAGGTAGCATCGATCAACTGGTCAATGTGCGGGAGAGGGTAGAAGTCCTTCGGACAAGCCTTATTCAAGTCGGTGTAGTCTATACAGACTCGCCATTTACCGTTCTACTTCCGCACCAAGACCACATTTGCTAACCACTCTGGATAATCAATCTCATAGATGAAGTCAGCTTTCAGCAGTTTGGCAATTTCATCATCAATAATCTTCTGCCTGTCAGGAGCAAAGATCATTCTCTTCTGTCGAATAGGCTTCTTGGATGGGTCCACACACAACTTATGGACAACCACCGATTTATCGACTCCGGACATATCAGTAGGTTCCCATGCAAAAATGTCTGCATATACCCGAAGCAATTCTATTAAATTTGTCTGAAATGGCTCCGCCAGTCCCGAGCCTATTTTGACCAACTTATCAACTGTTCCCGCAATCAGCTCTACCTCTTCTGTCTCCTCAGCTGGCAGAACTAGGGGTTCGGTACTACCCTCAGTGAATGGCTCGACCTCTATGGTCATCGTCTGCTTTTGCTTGCTGACCCCAACTGCAGAAGATATCAATGAATTTTGATAACACATTCGTGCCATGTCCAAGTCGCCCTTTACCTCACCGACCCCCTCCGAAGTCGGGAATTTCATCTTAAAGTGACATATTGAAGTGACCGCATGTAGTGCCGCCAAAGTGGGTCTACCCAAGATGGCGTTGTAGGCTGAATCCACTTGGACCACAAAAAATCTAACGTTAACCTCCACCTGCCTCGGTGCTGTACTGAAGATTACCGGAAGCTCAACAGTCCCAGCCACCCGAACTGGATCATTGCTAAATCCATACAAAGGGGATTCCTGACCCACCTCCATCCTTACTCCCCCCCAGGTCTAACCTATTGTATGCATGAGTATACAATATGTCGACCGAAGATCCATTATCGATCATTATGCGCTTCATATCCATCGACCCGACCTGCGCCGTAATGGCCAATGCCCCTTCATGTGGATCGATGGGCTCCGTTGGGTAATCCTCATCGGTAAAAGATATCACCGTATTGGGAAATTACCGATATTTCACCAAAGGTCATTCCGAAACCGACAATACCGCATCCATGAGTCCCCGTCTCTTCTTCCCGACTTTCTTTCCGAATGTTCCCCAGTGATAACATCAACGCAGTTTCATGGAGGGGTTCGGTGGGGGGCGCTTCTATATGCTTATTTTGATTTGCCCCTCTTCGGCCATCCGAGTCAGCGTCCTGCCGACCCACAACATACTGTACCAATTCATCATTCTGGATTTTCTTCTCTATCAGATCCTTCAAATTATAGCACTCCTCCGTATCGTGACCAGAGGTTTGATGATATTCACAATAACGGTTAGGATTACCCTTGTGAGACCGGGTAGTAGTCGGGCAAGGCTCTAATGAGGGCTGATCTCTAATTTTTTCAAGAATCCTTGCTCGACCCTTTGTAAGAGGGGTGTAGACCTTGTTTACATTCTTCTTCGGGAAAGGCGGTTTGCCACCTCCCGAATTGACCCCTCCCTGACCACTTCCTGAACCGCCTCCGCTATAAAAGTTACGCTTCGGATGGTTATCGGGCCGAGGGACATAGTTCATATCCCTTTCTTTCAGTTTCTCCTCAGATCGATCATGAGGATTTAAACTTTTATAGGCCTCTTCTATGGTGATGAGTCATGCGGCTCCACCATAAGTTTCAGCCAAATCCATTGGCGGGTTAAGGATGAGATCTTTCCACAAATCTTTCGATTTCGTGGCATCCAGACCCATGGTGAAGAACCCGATTGCCTGTTGTACGTTCAGACTAGTTACTGTACCAGCCATTTCACGGAATCTTTTCACATACTCACCCAAACTTTCCCCCGATCTCTGCTTGACCTGTGTCAGAGTTGTAGTTAGCTTACCTCTCTTTTTGTTGCTCCCGAATCGCGTATGAAATTTATCACTCAAGTCTTGCCACGATCCGACGTAGTTCGGGGGAAGGGACGTCATCCACTCCCGAGCTGTATGTTTTAATGTGGTAACAAATATATGGCACTTGGTTGCATCGGGATGATCATAGTAATTCATTATCTGGTTATACCTATGGGTATGATCATAAGGATCGCTAGTACCGTCATAAGACTCCAAAGGCGGCATCTTCTTAGTTTTGTCTGCCTTTACCTGCTCTATTTCCCTGGTGAAAGGGGAGTTAGTGGCGTTCGGCATCTCCTTGGCCTGAACGACTGCAGCTAGTTTTTCTTCTAACTCAGCCAAACGTCTAATGAGGGGATCGGCCTCCTCCCTTCGGGGTGGCGACCTAGGTCTGCCATCCGGTCCTGATCCCCTTTTCTCAAGAACATTATCCCAGGAACGACCTACTCACATGTTCCAGTCTGGCGTGCGGCTCATGGGTCTGCTCCTGTCCTGTGAGCGGCTTCTTTGCCTCCTGCGGTCGGGGGAGCGGCTCTGTCGCCTGCTCATCTGCCGCGAAGGACTCTGGCGCCTGCCGCGGATCTGGGAGCGACTATTTAGCCTGCTCTCATCCTGCGAGCGGCTTCGGTGCCTGCCACGGACTGGGGAGCGGCTATGGTGCTCCGAATTGGGGAGCGGCTATGGCGCCTGCTCCGAACTAGAGAGCGGCTATGGTGCCTGCTCCGAACTGGGGAGCGGCTATGATGCCTGCTCCGAACTGGTTCAGAACCATCCGAACGATTTGTCCTGGATTGGCTCCAACCAGCATGTGGTCGACCATGGGGTCGGCTTGAAGAGACCTCCTCTTCCCCTTCCATCCTAGCCAAATGCTCAGCTATTTCACGTTGTTGCTGACGTAAGGCTTCTATTATCTCCTGATCTTTCGTCCTACGCTGATTCAAGATCCATTGCCGCTTATCCCCATGATCAGCGTTATCACTGGAGTAAACAAGAGTTCGGGCCGGATTACCCGTCATACGGGTCGATGGTTCTGGCGTCTGCTGATTAGTTTGAAACAAGCGACGACGAACCGGGGCAGACTGGACTTGCAGGGGTGCCCTAGGTTAACCCTTCGGCCCCAACCTCTCCCTTACCGACGACCTGAGTCGGTCAAGGACCGACCTACGTGTGGGGGTATGGGAATCAGTCGACCTTTCCCCTCCATTAAAAGTTGTATTCACCATTTCTATTATTTCTCCAATCTTAACAGTGATTGATAAATAACACTAAAAGGTCCTCCTTCTAGCGCCAATGTTAACGCCAAGATTTGATCACGCGCTTCAATCATCAAAAACGCTTCAACCCTGCACAATAACGAGATCACACTCAGAGTTCCGGGCGGTTTTGCCGCCGGGGGATAGCTCAGACGTGAAAATTAATACAGACTATCCCAAGGTTTATAACAATGGAGGCTTGTAGCTTTAATGTTATAATTTGCATTACCTTTGAAATGAGGAGGGAAGCCTTGTATTTATACCTCATTGTCCACTCATCACACCTGGACTCCACTTGACAGTACAAAGTTGTGTCGCCATCAATCAAATCATACCCACCTACTCGGTTGAGTTACAAGTCAATCCAGTTAAGAAGTTACATTCCTTAATTGGATTGTCCCAACCAACTAGCATCTCCACGTAGGGTCGGATCCTCTACGTGGAGTCGGGCCTCCCGAACCCAGGCCCTAACCGTTATCTTTGCTTGTTGTTAATGATTTTGATTCGGTGGGTTTGCTTGATGCTTTGTAACTTTTGTTTTCCTTGTGTTACGTTTTTGGTTTTTGTTTTTTTCTCTACTGATTGTTACATTTAATTTTATGATTAAAATCTTAGAAATTCTCTCGAATGGTGGTTTGTTTCGATATTAGGGACAGTTAAGATTCTTTAATTTTTTTTTCAAAGTCCCCGCAATCATCAAATACGTTGTTAATAGATTTCAATTTTTTTAGATTAGATTGATCCAATTGGGCTGATTTTTGTGGTAGTTCATAGCCTTAATCTCTTCGGAGAGACATGACTTGGGTTTTATTCAGAGTGTGGTCACTAGTTGCTCACACAGAGTGCGATCGGAGTAATGCGCGGCAATGAAGTAGATAGAACGTAGAAGAAGAGACAAAGGGCAAAAATTTTAAGAATAAAAGATTGTTTTGTGCCCATTTTTATTGTCCTGTTAATATCGGACTTGACTCCCCTCCATTACATATTCCATCCAATTTCACCCAGTATACCATGTTTTTGTAGTTTTGGATAGTATAATAAAAATTCACCGATCAATTAATTTATAATATTAAGTGGTATAATTGTTCTAAAAATGAAAGTAATCGGAGACTTTTTCACCATTTGATGCATATATAGATTTTTAATCAAAATTTCAATGGTTGAAAATTCTTTTAAATTTTTAACAATCAAAATATTTTAATGATTCTAAATTTTGGAAGGATTGATCTTAATAACATCAACTATCTATTAACATATTTTGATCATTATTAACAAACTTATTAAGATCAAAAAATTAATATATTAAATGAAATTAAAGAAAAAATATAATAGAGGGGAGCCAAATCCGTTTATATCAATTGCCATGGTTTAATATTAGTAAACCTCAGTCAACTTACCTCAAGTGTTACAGTTATTTTTAAATTTAAAAGTGATATAACTCATTTAGGCTTTGAAAAGGATAAATTATAATTAAAACAGTCCCTATAAAACTATTAAATTGTTATATAAATTCAATTGCACGTAGTAGGTTGGAATAATTAATTAGACCTGTGCAATTGAATGCTCCAAGCGATCAGTCCGACTTATATCAGAAACCTTCGGCCACTAAAAGCGCAGAAAGCTATGGCCATGTGCTGGTATACTAAAGAATATCTACAATTATTTCTCCAGTACTAATTTAGAGGTTAGATACCGTGAATGACGATGACATACAAGAATAGTGGGAAATTCGCATTTTTCCCACAAAAATATAGAGAATATTAAACGTTTTAATATTATATACTCCCTAAAAAATATGATTAACTTTTATAATTATATTATTTACACTTGAACAAATTCATCTAAATTTAAATTTAAAAATATTTCAATTTAGTGCAAAAAAAATTTAAATCAATCCTAAACTCTAAAACAGAGAAAATATTACAAATACCTTTAATGGACATTTAATTAATTTGGGACCATCCATAAATAAAAGTATAACAAATTAATAAATTTCTTAGTCCTTTGGACAAAGGACTGTTTCAAGGAAAGCAAAAAAATAAGAGCTTTTTTTAGGACTACTGAATAATGTCTCTGATAATTAAAAACTGAGACCTTGTAATCACTAAATATTAAGTTCGATTCTTGTATTTGTCCTCAATTTATTGTTAAACTTATAAGTTCTGTCTTTTATTGTAGAACTTTATTATCTCTTTATTTGTAAAACTTGTATTTCATCTAAGGAATATAAAGTGTGTAAAGTTTATTATTCTCGAAATAGATCGTTGAGATTAATTATGTGAATTATGTGAGTCAACTTAAGTGTGCTGATATATACAGTGGAGTCATTTTTAAAAAGGGAAAGAAAAAAAAAATACTTTTAAGATTAAACTTTCAATATGATGAATAGGGCTCGTCTGAGTATGAAATAATTGAGAGTCACTTCCGATTAGAATGATGTTAATTTTATATTATAATTAGTAATTATATATCAGTACTTAATGTTGAATCATTCAACTTTGAAATTTTCAGCTATAGTTATGATATCTATCAAGTTATATAACGACTACTTAAATTTTGTTGGCCCGATGTCGGAGTGTGTGTACAATAATAGAAAAAATCAAACCAACCCATTCTACAAGTTTGTCACCTTTTCTAAGAAGACTTTGAAATCTAGCCGATCACAAATTTATTTTTCCAAGTCTTTTAAGAAGTATTTATTTCTAAGATAAGAGTACAGTAAGTTGCAATAAAGTTGATTCATTTTTATCACATTCATTTCTTCTATTACGACTCCTGTTTCTTTCCATGTGTATGACCAATAACAAATAATTCTTATTTATTAAAAATTATTTCTAAATAAATAAGTTATATCTTACATCAATACATTATTAAAGATATGAGATCAGACAAAGAATAAAATAAAAGTATTAACTCTTAAATGATATAAGAAAAAGTTATGAAGTCTACTAAGAAAACATAGCAACACATTCACAAGTAAATGCATTGACAAAATAATAATGGGTTAACTGCACATCGACTCCAAAGTATACACTTTTCTACATTTCGTAATTTGAGATTTATACGCTTCTATCTCGCTACCCAAAATACCGTTAAATGACCAATATCAATACATAAATTAATAAATACAATAATTAACCTAAATGATTAAATGTAATAAGAGTAATTAACCAATATCAATACATAAATTAATTTAAAATTTCATAAATTAATTTAATCTAAGTTAAATATTTCTCTTTAGCCCAAAGGAAATTTACTTAGATTAAACCTTTAAAAGAACACATAACAAAAAAGAAAAAAAATAAAAATAAAAAAAGAAGACGAAGAGACCTAGTCTCCTCCTCTCTGTCCCTTCCCCCACTTTCTCTTCCCCTTCAGCGTTGATCCTCACCTCCGCTCTTCCCTATTCTGTTGACATAAAAAATCAGCTGAATTTTGAGCTACATTGCAACTTTGAGTTCCAAGTGCCCAATCAAGCACCACCGGAACATTATCCAAAGTCCTATTCATGAAAGTCGGATTCAAAAGGTCCGAAGCACTTTTCAATTGATCAAAGTTAACTTCATGCTAACCAATCATTTCTGTGAATTATCGGTCCTACTCTCCAAGAAAGGCATAGCCACACCGGTCAAATAGAACTTTATTATAATTTATTATGAGTCTTATAAGTTCTGTTTTTTATTATAGAATTTTATTATCTCTTTATTTGTAAAACTTGTATTTCATCTAAGGAGTATAAAGTGTGTAAAGTTTATTATTCTCGAAATAGATTGTTGAGATTAATTATGTGAGTCAACTTAAGTGTGCTGATATATACAGTGGAGTCATTTCTAAAAAGGAAAAGCAAAGAAAAATACTTTTGAGATTAAACTTCCAATAGGATGAATAGGACTCGTCTGAGCATGAAATAATTGAGAGTCACTTCTAATTAGAATGATGTTAATTTTATATTATAGTAATTAGTAGTTATATATCAGTACTTAATGGTGAATCATTCGACTTTGAAATTTTCAGCTACAGCCTGCAAGTTGTGCTATCCATCAAGTTATATAACGACTACTTAAATTTTGTTGGCCCGATGTCGGATTTTGAATATCACTATTTGCTAGACGCATAAACATATATAGTATGAAGTTAGAACAAGATCCATATATAAGCTCTCAACATGATATGAAGTTAGAATTAATGTTTTTAGACCGGTACCGGTCATCGAATCGAAAAAATTATCAAGTGAATGGATCATTAGTTCAATCAGTAGTTGAAACGTTATTAAACTGGTGATGTCATAAATACATAAAAATATATATTATTATTATTAATTAATAAAATATTTAAAAGTTTCATTTTTATGAATTAAAATATAATAAAGTTGAGTTACAATATTATTAAAAGTGATTTTTTTTTAATATTAAAAAAAATTGGTGCAAAAAAAATATTAAAAAATAATTAAAAATCGGTTCACTAGGTCAATTTAACCAGTTTTATCGGTTGAACTACCGATTTGATCGGTAGTCAACCGGTTCAATCCGAATTTGACCAAACTCCGATTCAATCCGGATTTGACCAAGCTAGTTCAACTGGGTCAAATCAAAACAGATATAAAACTGATTTTCAATTGAACCGATAAATCCGGACCAAATTTCAAAACAATGATTAGAACAAGTTTCATATATAAGCTTTAGGTTAACTACATAAGTTATATATTCACGTAGGAGCGTGTTAAGATTCAAAATTTAACATATATGATAAATAAGATTTACTTACCCTATATATAATTTGAAGGGTGTCTCCACATAGAAGTTAGATGTTTCAACTCTAGCCATTTCAAAGTTTTGAATCTTATGGAAATTTGTCTCTTTTGAAAATTTAAATTATACTGTAAATCTGTCTCTTTAAGTTAGAATGATGTCTATTTTTATTTTATTTTTTGAAATACAAGTCCTACGTTTCAATTAAACTAATGTCTCTTTCGATTAGAATAATGTTTATTGTATAATTAAAATAATATCTATTTATATTGGAGGGTGATTGTAATTAAGGAAGCAGGTGGACGATAGTTTTACTATGTTTATTTCTCTTATAACCCGTATCAAATCACTTCTCGAATTTCATTTTTTTTATGGTCGAAAGAAGTTTACCCTAATATTTTTTCTAATTATAAGAAATGGTCGATCCTAAATACCCCGTTACCAAGTGTTTTATAGAAATAATATTAATAATAATTATATCCTATAATAAATTAGCTTATCTTTCCATTAGATGACTGTATTTGGTTATAAATTCGAATACTAAAATAAACTGAAATCTTTTTACTTAGGATGATGTTTATTTAGTTTTTTAATACACATTACAGCACGTAGTCAAGGGTTAAGATCAAATTTAATGAAAAGTTATTATCGACAATCAAAAATCATCCTCTAAAATATCAATTATATTTATAAAATATAATGATCACATGAGTAAATCTTGAATAATTTATTAAAATTCTAATATATAAAATAAGATTCCAAAGTACGACAACTAATATAGACAAGTGAGCGCTTTGTGGGTGTAAGTAAGCGATAACATGATGTAATCTTGTTGGAAGTACTCTTGTTCTGATACTAGATCTAGATCAACTAATTTTAACTATACCTCAATTAGTTTTATAAAACTATTTCCAGCACAATCTTCGAAAAGAAAATTATTCTTTTACATAAATATTAAAATACAAAATATTTGCAGCAGAAAGATACTAAATAAAAACATGTTAAGAATAACAATAACAAGTAAACGCAACCTTACCGTTGTAGAAACAATCACAAGAAACCAGAAAGGAACAAAGAAAAAAAAAAGTAAGAATGAGGAATGCATATTACAAGTAGGTTTACCTCACACTGCTCTCACACGGTAATAGTGGAGTTTAGAAAGGTCGTAAAACTAGTTTGACCATCATCATCGTAAAATTAGTTTGACCATCATCGAGGGCTGTTGATAGGATACATCATCTGACTGCCCAAGCTATATTGTCCAGAGATATCCCCGGTACTATTATAAGGGTTTATTGATATACTATAGAGGTCTGATGATTGTTCATTCTCACTCATTAAACTCACGTTCTCTTCCCTGTCATGCTGATAATTAACCCAAGGATGTTTAGTAAACTTCCTTAGACCTTCTAGTTCAATTGCCACTTCTTTCATTGTAGGTCTATCTTCACCATTCAGATTAAGACACTTTTTTGTAAGTTCTGCTATTGTTTGGAGTTGCTCCAGAGTCCCCTCCCTTACCACTCGAGGCTCGAGAATTCGAAACAAACGGTTCTCCTTCACAGACGTGATGAAATATGTCGCAAGATTTCTTTCTTCTTGGATCCTCTCCATGCAAAGTGGTTTCTTTCCGGTCAAGAGTTCTGCAAAAACCACTCTGTAGGTAAGAAAATTACACCTTGCTAGGGTTAGGGTTTCGTATTGGCTGGAGAGGAGAGAAATCCACGAAGAGTACGGAACTGATTGATTGATTGAAGAGGGGAGAAGAACAGGTAGGCAATTACTCCAATGACACGTGGCAGAACTCCTAGAATCCGGAAACCGGGTTAGGGTAGCAGGGATTCCAAGAGCCTTCTAGAGTCTTCGAGTTGTGAGAGAGTTTCAAGTGTTTAGAGCTTCCAAGAGTCTAAGTGTAATGTCTTGAGAGCGATCCCCTTTTCTTAGAATAGAGGGGCTATTTATAGAGTTTTCCTGGAAAATAGTCACATGCCAGGCACATGTTTTAAGGGAAATTCCCGAAATACCCTTTAATTATGTTTTAAAGGAGAAAATCCAGAAATGCCCTTTAATCATCAAAGTAATGCCCAAATTGCCCTGTTCTTCTAGCCACCAATCCAATCCCTCAATCAATTCCCAAAATGGGTCGCATCCACGAGTCTTCTGCCTTGGAACACGTGGAGACTTCCCCGGGTCTAGTACATTTAATTAGGTCACATAAACCCTAATTTGTACATTTAATTAGGTTTTTTGTAAACCCTAATTTGTACATTTAATTCAATTAGGTCATGTGAACCCTAATATGCACTTGGGCCCACACACTCCAAAACTGTAAACATCACTCTTTTCTGTCAACTGGCTGGTATGAAAATATTCGGGGTCTAAATACCCTAAAGTCCCTTGAACTAGGGTTGTGACTTGTGTTTGATCCAATGGTACCAATCTTGAAGCTCCGAAATCTGATATTTTTGCAGTGTAATTATCATCGAGTAATATGTTCGCAGACTTGACATCCCTATGAATGATAGGCATGGAAGCTGCAGAATGAAGATAAGAAAGTGCACCAGCGGCTTCTGTGGCAATTCTCAAACGATTTTCCCAAGAAAACCAAGACAAAATTCCTCCATTGGTACTGTGAATATGTTGGAAAAGAGTTCCGTGAGAGACGTATTCATAAACTAGCAAGGGGACTTCAGTCTCTAAACAACATCCCAAAAGTTTCACCACATTTCTGTGGTTCACCTGTGTTAGAATAATCACTTCATTGATGAATTGCTCTATTTGGCTCTCATCCATTACTCTCGACTTCTTGATTGCAACCACGCGTTGATCGAGGAGGAATCCTTTGTACACTGTGCCATAACCACCACGACCAAGGATGCGATCATCAGCATAGTTGTTGGTGGCTTTTTCTAGTTCTTCAGCGGTGAAAACTTTGGTTGACTCTACACCGCCCTCGTTGGAAGAAATCTGTTGCTTCAGCAAGAGGCCACCATTTTGTTGGAAAAATTTCTCCCTGAGTTTAAGTAGCTTCCTTTTCTTGATGCTAAAATACATCCATGTTATTCCAATGAGCAAGGATAAGAAGCCAAAGCCCATACCTGCATCATTTATATGACTTATTTTGAAACATATTAAAAGTATTGAAACCATGAAGGTGTAATAATTCTCATGATATATAAGAAATTACTTATGCTCCTTTTCCTCCGAGGAAAAATCTTGTTAAATGAAACGACTTCACTGGAAAATTTTACTCAAAAGTTACCTAGGGAGAATTTGATAACTGGGAACTGTGAGTTCTCAGCAATGCAACGGCCCCCATTTTTTTCCCCATCGCCTATGAATCCATGTGGACAAGAACAATTATAACCCCCTATAGTATTAGTGCAAATCCCGGCGCATGGATTGTTATTTGGATCCCCACACTCATTGATATCTAGCAAAGGAAGCAACAACAATACATCACAATTTAGGCCAACACAAAACCAGAATACTCATGTATGTCCGAAAAAAAGAATATGTACCATTTTCAATGAAACATACAAAGTAATATTTGAAAATTCACAAACTAACCTTGGCAGCCTGGACTGAGATAGGGATTGCCCTCGTAACCATTTCTACAGCTACAACGATACCCTCCTTGTCCGCTATCAGAATCAACACATTCACTATTCTGTTGACATAAAAAATCAGCTGAATTTTGAGCTTCGTTGCAACTTTGAGCTCCAAGTGCCCAATCAAGCACCACCGGAACACTATCCAAAGTCCTATTCATAAAAGTCGGATCCAAAAGGTCCGAAGCCCCACGAAATGTGAACCGGTCCTGCTCCCCAAGAAAGGCATAGCCACACTGGTCAAATGACCAAACCTGGGTGTGATTTCTCAAGCTGCTAAGTGAAGCAAGAAAAGTCTTTAAACCCTTGGGAATGGAGGTTTGGCAACAACCAATCCCCGAACAAAATCCATCCAATATGTCTTCACTATTGGAACAAAGTGAGATTAAGCCACTACTATAATTCCTGCCTTTTGTGCCGGAGATCAAGGCAAAATCATCGCATCCAATGACAGTGAACTTGTTTGCATCCGAGAACGTGAAGTAAGAGCTTGCTAAATCGATCCATACCGGGTTTGATTGTATCAGCTTACCTGCTTGATTGTAGCAGGTTGAGGCCATCCAGTTCTTGATACGAACTTGGGTATCGGATATATCTATAACCTCCAGGTTACCGGTGTTTAAGAATGGTTTTGGGGGATTGAAAGAAGTGTTGCAGTTGATATCAAACCATGGGTCTATGGCACAACCTGTTCCAACGCCTATGCCAAAAGGGTACGGGACGGTTAGGTTACCACATTGGCGTTGGCAGCCGGGCTTCGTGATGGTGGCAGCGTTGCTAATGGTGGTGGTGGTATTGGTGGTTGACACCGTCAATACCAAGTGAAGCCATGTGAGATGGCAGAAAAGAGAGGTGACAAGCATTGTGGGTCGCATGTTTTGGGACAAGCTAGCATGCATGAAAAATGGATGTTACACTACCAAGTCTTTTAACATATCAAGATACTTATAAGTTATAATCCAGCCAAAAGAATTTGTTGTGGTGGAACATTTTCATTCCATCAAAAATTATTCTAATATCAACAACTTGTTAGATGTTGAAAATTTAAGCAATTCATAATTTATAATCTATCTTGCCGGATTTGAGTTAGGGTTTGCCTGCCAGACTGCCACTATGTACCCCCACTCAACAAGCTGACTTTTCTTTTTTTTGTTTTTTTCCCCCTTTGACATAAAAAGTTGACATTTAGAATTTGCCATATATTAATCAATTAAATTACTAATTTGATAGCTAGCAGACCTCACCAACACCGGTATATCTCCTTGTTGAAATGTAAAGGTCGAGTTGACTGCGTATTAAATTACTTGCTAGCAATTATTCCTCACTTCATTCTATATTGTAAGACTTTTATTTTAACTTTTTAAAGTGAGTTTGTAAAATTTTAAATTAATGTCAACTCACTGAAGGTACAAAAACCACCCACTTTATGTAATTTACAATATTTGCAAATATATTAATTAAAATTAATCAAATGAATTATATCTATTTTGAATTTAATAAAACCACAAATTGACTTCAAAATTTGCCTAAAACTAACTTATAAAATGAAAATTAGTCCTATTTTGTTTAGAGTACTTTTTTTAGCTTAATATTTTGTCATATTTCTAAATACCACTCAATTCATGATCAACTAGGCTTTGATAGACTTCAATTCTCACTATATTATATTCACCATCTTTAAAATATATGAAGGCGAATACGTCAATGCGTTTGGGATGAATAACTTAAAGAATGACATGCATTATCATACACCTTTATTATAATATGAGTAATTTTGAATAAATAGGGAATAGCTTTAAACAAAATTATTTGAGTTAGACTTTATTTAGTTTAATTTATATGGTCAAAATTCTTATATTTTAGAACCTGATACTCATTATGAATTAAAAAGATACAATTTGGAAAGAAAAAGGAGAAGAAAGTGAAATCTTTTTTAATTTTCTCCTTCTCTCTTTTTCTTTTTCCTTCATTAACATTCCCAAACAAGTAAAATGTACAGAAACTTTTCTATTTTTCCTCGATCCTCTGCATTTTACACACTCGAGAGCACAAAGACGGTATACAAAATCATACTAGAGGAGTCAGCAATCAATATACTAGGGAAGAAAATAATGAAACCCAATATTAAACCAACTTATTTACAATATCCGATCTAGAACTTTGCCTAAGAGTGGAATCTGAAGTTATAAAAACAGAAAAAAAGCCGAAGGGGAAAGTTTAGGCACAATATTACAACATTCTTGGCAGAAGCTGATATGCTGGAGTCACCTCTTTCAAGTTGAGTTTCAATGTTTTTCCAGTCTCCATGATCTCTCGTTTCTTATCGTGTTGTGTGGAAATCACTGCATGAAGTTTAATGGCTAGTTGCTAATGCGGTCACCAATATACCAAGTATAAGAAATGGTTGAGCACTGGCCTGAAATTAAAATATGCAGAGTGTTCACATGTGCTTTGCAAAAATTCATGTCAGCTAATTATATAGACAGCGATCCAATTTCTTTTCTAATGATAAAACCCTTGATATGGGATTCATTATACATGGTAGGTGTGATAATATCTTATGGCTATCGCTTATCAGGGTTATTCGGTGTTGAAATAGGAACTAATCAGGCGCAATTATTCGTTCCATTAAAGAAAGATAACCCTTGCAGCAACAGTAGTTCTCACATTATTTAGCAAAAAAAAAAAAAAAAGTAGTTCTCACATTCACCTGCTAACCGACTTAATAATGAAGTGCCAAGATATTTGTGCAAGTAAAAATTTTGGAAGTATAATCTTCAATATTACAGGGAATGAATGGGTACCTGGTACTTGACGTCATATTTAACTGGATCTTTAAGGAAATACTTGAACTGCAGTATATATATCCAGTGTTAGAATAAAAAAAAGTTAAAAATGAAATATAAATATATTTCTGTATTCGATATCCCCTGGTCACACAATCTGGCAAAAAGATATCTAAAGACACCTTTTTGTTAATATGCCCACATGTTAAACATGTAACAATTTGTCAAAAGAAGTATAAATTAGTGATTTCAGCATCTGTGCTAGTATAGACTTCAATCATGTGGATGATTATAAATAATATGTACAGTGATATTCAGAAGATAATATTCTTTACCTGAAAAAACACTTGAGGAGCAATCAAACCAAGAAGTGCCAAGGCATAGTATGGTTTACCAGCACCTAATAGATAGCCTGCAAAATGGAACACATATATAATTGATCTGACATATTAAAACAACAAATAATGGTCTCTTACTAACGTGCATATTGTCAGGCTGGTGCTAAATTAAGAGAGGACAACATTAACATTTGCTTGATCTTTAGAGAGCCAAGGTAGCAGTAAAATGACTGCCCATCACAGCCTAGTGTCACGGCCTTAGATATCTCTAAGACCCACCGTGCGGCCTTAGACAACGATCACCCTAGAAAGTTGCTAAGTAAGCCTTTCGCCAAGTAAATACCACAAGAACTAGTAAGGGAGCTTACTAAGGAACAAGAGAGCACTTTAAAGAAAGAATGTTTTATTACACAAGTACAAGGATGCTTGGAGAATGCTTTGTCTAGGATAGAATGGATTGGATTGGCCAAATGTAGTTCACCCTCTATTTATAGCCATCCCACCTCCTTAATGGAAAATTCTAGATCTTGTGATTACAATGGAGTACCTAGAAAGTTCTATCTACAAGCTTCTAGTTACTCACATATTCTACACTTCTCTACTACATTCTAGACCCTGTAGTGTATTAAAGAATATACAAGAAAGATATGGCACATTCTAGAACCATTCTAGAATATTCTATTTATTACACTATCTTGAGTATTCTAAAATATTCCTAAAATACTCCTTGTTCTCTCCATTATTTTAGATTATTCCACAATCATGTGGAAGTAAGTAGAGCTTTCGACCATGCTGGAGAATGTTCCTGAGACTTGCCCATATCTTTGCCCAAGTAAGCCTTTCATAGGCGCCTGTGAGGCTTCCGCGTGGGATAACCTCTAGAACTTTCTGCAGGACGTGACATTCTCCCTACTTGATTTCGTGACGCCCTCATCACAAGCTTCAATGTCGAACCTCGCACTGTGTTTGGCATTTTTTGATGCCTTTGGTGTACGTCCGCGGTCCAATAAGTTTCTCGCTCAATGTTAGATTTGACCATTTGATGAACTCAATTGCACCAAGCAGCTTGCTAGTGCCTTCCCCCAGTTGCACCAAAAGTATCTCGCATAAAGCACCTCCATCATTCTCGGAGATTACCAACACTACCCAATATGGTATTAGCGCCGAATTATGCTTCTCTAGGAAGTCCATTCCAAGGACGGCTTTGTGATCATCCATGTTGATGACAGTGAAGTTGGCCTTTCCCGTCCATGCTACCGTGCGTAGTTCAACCCCTATTACTACACCATGGGTTTGCTGCTCTTCGGAATTGACGGACTTCACCCATCCTTAGTCCTTTGTTAATTGGTTTGAGCCCCAACGCTCCGCACACATCAGGAGTCAAAAAAGTTATGCGTGACTCTCGAGTCCACCAACGCTTGCATAACTTTGCCCCCAACCTCCAAGTTGATATATCGAAGGCCCTTCCTTCGTGTCATCTTGCTCTTGTCAGATCCCGGCTTCTTAACCTTGGCATCCCGCTGCACTCTCGTCTTTACCATCTGTAACACTCCCTTAGATTGCTTACCACGTCGTTCGACAATACCATGCCAAGCAAAGCCTTCCGCTGTGAGCAATCCCTAATGAAGTGATTCCCACCACCACACCAATAACATACAGAGAAGAATTTAACACCAACCTTTGCACGATCCTTCTTTGGTGATTTTCACCCCTCATTGCCATGAAAGTCACCTCTCAGTCTCCTATCACCAGCCTGCCTGGTGAGGAGTGGACTGAACCTGCACTGAGTTGAGGAGATGAAGAGCTCCCATTATAGCTTCCTCCTCAAGTTCCCCCTTTGTGATTAACACATTGAGAGCTTGGCGCTTTGGACACTCTTTCGCCCAATGAAGTCCATTACATATGAAGCAATTTTCTCGCAGCTTCTTGTTAAAACTTCGACCTCCCTTGTCTTGGTTGTGGGCGGCTCTACCCCCCATTCCCCTTGGGGTTAGTAAATGTCATCCCCTTTTCTTCAACCTTATTCCTATTGGTATGGTCGCCATTTAGTTTAGAGAGTTCTCTTTCACTTGAACGTTACTCCACCAAAGTTTTCACAACTGTCATGGCGGTAGACACATCCTTCACACCATGGCGCTTAAGTTCTAGGGCAGCACGTCCATGAAGCTGAAGAAAAGATCATCCTCGCTCATATTTGTAATTTGGAGCATGAGATTAGATAACTCCTTCATATACCCGGATTGAACTATCATGCCTGAGTTCCTTCATTCTCTTTCGGGCATCATGGCCAACACTGCTTCTTAAATTCTGCCTTTAAGAGATCCTAAGTATTGATGGTGCATGTGCCTTTCTCCATCTCGGCACACTTCCTGCGCCACCAAACCATGGCAATATCGGTTAAATAAAAAGAAGCAATGTTAACCTTTACCTTGTTTTCCAAGTTGAGCGCCGCGAAGTATCTCTCCATGTGCCACAAGAAATTGTCAATCACTATGGCGTCCCTCTTGCCATCATACTCCTTGGGTTTAGGTATATCCTTGACCCATGGAGTCCCTCCCTAGTTGGTGTGGCGTGTCAACAACCCCATTCGCCACAGCACGCTTGCAAAGAGTCCAATCCGCCTTGGTCTCTTCTATTGAGGCCTTCATAGACCACATCTCCCCTTGAATGTTCGCCAAGGCTTCCAAGATCTTCGCTTGGAAGGTCATGCGTTCCTGTGCCGCATCATAGGTGGCGGTCTTAAAGGCCTCGAGCAATTCGTCATGGTATCTCTCTATCTTGGTGTCAAGCCCCTCGATGGAGTCTTCCACGTTTTGTTCTTAACCTGTCAAGCCGCTCCTTAACATCCGCCATGGCAACCTCAATTCTTGTCACCCGTGCTTCCATGGTAGCCATAGTGCCCCTTGATTTGTTTGCTCTTGCACCTTTAGGTGGATTGGGCATCTCATCCCTACCCTTTTGTTACTCTTCCATAACGTTCGACATGATGTTTATCAACGAACCACTTCGTTAAACCTTGGCTCTCATACCAACTGTCACGGCCT
The DNA here is from genome assembly GCA_034770075.1 of Aralia elata. NCBI lineage: Eukaryota > Viridiplantae > Streptophyta > Magnoliopsida > Apiales > Araliaceae > Aralia > Aralia elata. The sequence goes on from CM068382.1 coordinate 96,654,011, forward strand.
TAGACAACGATCTCTCTAGAAAGTTGCTAAGTAAATCTTTTGCCAAGTAAACACCACAAGAACTAATAAGGAAGCTTACTAAGGAACAAAAGAGCACTTTAAAGAAAGAATGCTTTATTACACAAGAAAGCTTTATACAAGGATGCCTAGAGAATGCTTTGTCTAGGATAGGATGGATTGGATTGACCAAATGGAAGTCACCTCCAATTTATAGCCATCCCACCTCCTCAATGGAAGATTCTAGACCCTATGATTACAATGGAGTACCTAGAAAGTTCTATGTACAAGTTTCTAATTACTCACATGTTCTACACTTCTCTACTACATTCTAGACCATTCTAGTGTAGTAAAGAATATACAAGAAATGTATGGAACATTCTAAAATCATTCTAGAATATTCTATTTATTACACTATCTTGAGTATTCTAGAATATTCCTAAAATACTCCTTGTTCTCTCCATTATTCTAGATTGTTCCACAACCATGTGGAAGTAAATAGAGCTTTCTACTATGCTGGAGAATGTTTTAGAGACTTGCCCACATCTTTGCCCAAGTAAGCTTTTCATAGGCGCCTGTGCGGCTTCCGCGTGGGATTACCTCTAGAACTTTCCGCGGGACGTGACACTAGCCTCCCAAATTTTCTGTTCAATATAAATTTTGGGGAGACTTGGTCAGACTTTTGTATTTTACTTCTGATTTTCCACTCTTTGTTTCTTGTCAGGCAGCTACCTTTGTTTAATTATTTACGTTATGAAATTTTGAAATATCATCTAGTATTTTTTTTTTAAAAAAGTACACGATGATATAGCATTCTGGTAAGCTCTAATCTTATGGACAAGTTCATATGTAATCATTTGTTGTATGTAGAGCTTTGCATGTATAGTGTCAGTGGTAACATACCTGCCACAGATAACTGAGTTATATCGATAGCACCAACGCATATCCATTTAGCAGTCTCAAAGCCAAAAGCTACGGGGAGTGACTGGTCAAACATCATCAACATATGAAGGTTAAAAAATACTTTTAAGGAATATATAACTAGATTCAGTTATATATGTATATTGTAAGGAATTTATAAAGGCTATAGAAAGCATAAAAGAGAATGAAAATGACCTGCAGTCCCATTGCTCTATCCCCTTCAACACTTTTGAAGTCATTTACAATGGCAATACCCAGCTAAAACATGAAACAGAAAAAGCATAATGCCAAGTTTATGCCATATAAGATGTATGTCTAAGATGCTTCTGCGAAAAACATACCCCAGCTATACTATACAATAGTGTGAGAACAATTATGTCAGGCGTAAGGGTCCCAAATAAAGCTTGACCAGCCCACCTATCATGGAGAAAGTGAAACAGAACATGGATTTGCACGTGAGTAAACTTCATGAAATTAAAATCACAAAATGGAGACAAAAATAATTGCACCGGCAACATTTTTTTTGTATCATAAGAAATTTCTTTCTAACCCATAGTTAAGCACCAAACTCACCGGTGCATATCTCTATCTAAAACATATATAATCAGTTGGAAAGTATATATTTATAGCTACAAAATTTATATCATATATAGACCGAGTTTGTACTTAATCAGTTAGTCAGGATACAAGACTCGGTGGTTGTGTGGAAAATAAATATAGATAACCTGAGTCTGGTTCGTTAAACTTAGGAGGGAATGCAAGGGAAATTGTTAGATATTGCATGAGGAAGGCAAGAATCCAAATCCAAGCTTATTCTTTCTGACCAAACTGATGTTATTAAATATTTATTTACACGAGTTAATCCATAAAGGTAGAAGATTGGTATCACACCATGGCAAACTGATATAACTTGCTCCTAATGCAAAATTGCCAATCCATCCATTCTGTTTGAGCTGCAAAAAACAAGACGTTCATGAGATTTTATAAAATAAAAATAACTTCAATTACAAAATCAAGTATTTGATTATAATGAAGGACTAATATGGATTACCTTTAAAGGTGGAGCAGAGTAGATGTAAGATATCAAGGATCCGCCCAAAGCAAGGTAAAACATTATAGGAAATTTATGCCCTGCCTGTGAAGGATGAGGATATTGAGGGATCGACATCAAACTTTAAATAACATGTGAGGAAAGGCCACCAATTTAAAAGACCTACCCACACATCCAATATACCAGCCAACCCAAGTCCTCCTAAAAGCAGTACCCAGATTTGAGTAATAACCTGAGAACAGAAGTGTTCTTGAATGAAAAAGTCATAAAAAAATGAAGACCATGCTAATATGCATGTGACACAATCAATTGCATTACTAACCTCATTCTCAGAAATTGCCCCTGACGGAATTGGACGATAAGGTTCATTAATAGCATCAATCTCTCTATCATACCAATCATTGAGTGTCTAGAGAGATGAAAATACATAAATTTATGGACTCTGAAGCAATCATTCAAGCTGGAAAAAGCACAAACTTTAACAGTTGACAGAGATGTACCTGTGTATAGCCGGTTAGACACGGACCAGACATCATCATGCAAACAATTGATTTGGCAACATCCTCCAAATTCCAATGGAAATTTCCTGTAATGCGGATAGGGATTGATCAAAGGCTATTTCAAAGATACAAATTTACAGAAGGAACACAGTTCCTTGAGATAATTTTACCAGGAACTCACCAACATGGCATCCAGAGGTGGTTCCCTCACAGGTATTTAAAACTAAAAGCATCAAAGTGTATATGAACAACTAATTAGATGTTTATAGTCATATTCTTAAGTTTAACCATCCTTAAGTAAATGCAGACAGCAGAAGTGGGGAATAGAAGAATTGGCACTGATAATAGACCATAAACAGGGTACAAAGTAGATAACCATAGGCATTGACAACACATATGATTGAAGCAATTATTGATATATGCTTCAAAAGAACCTGTAATATATTTTCTTTTTCTTAGGTTATTTAAAATTAACATTAAAAACAGAGAAGATGTCATGTTGGAAACTAATTCTGACTTTCAAATTACCAGAAGCAGCAGCCCCACAAACCACTCCCCAAATCAGTGGAGGCCAAGTGACAGGCTTCATAAGTTGCACGCGAATTTTCCATATATCCTGCGGTAGACAAATAAAACAGTTGGCTATTTGAACATAAAATTTTATGGCAAATATCTCTCTTCATCCCCTTTTCCTCTCCTTTTTAATCGTATTATAGTTCCACTCTTGAACAATTACATATAATATGTGTTAGTAAACTGGCCCAACTGTATATAGGAGAATGTGAAAGATCCAGACGACGAGCTTATAATGATGTGCACGAGGCCTAAAATAACTTTGACATCACATATATCAGATCTCATCTCAACGACATTCCTTCTTAACATACTTGTATATTTATAGTTTTATGCTCTTGAATTGTTTCTCTTTTTCTTTTTTCAATAAGTAAGTTCTCAAATTGTCATTTATATGGGAAGCCTAGAGGTTTCTCCAGCTCCTGATAAAGTTGCATAGTCCATATCATGTGAGCATTGACAACCTCCACTTCTAAAACTAGGTTAAGATCTCTGGCTCTCCGCGGATGATGCAACCTTTGTCTGATCTCATGGAAATCTAAAATGTTCATTAAACAATAAATGAAGATTGTCATGCCAAATCCAACTGAGAGATTTCCAACTAAGGTCTTCTAGAAGTCATAGCTGACTAGGTCAAAGATGTCGATATGTTGACTGGTTCACTGCCTAAGTTCTAATTATGTAATATATTTGTAGCATACCTGAAACTGTTAAATAACACACACCATTTCCAAGGCTCATGTTTGAAACAGCTACAACTTAACAAAAAGAAAATTTGCCTATTTTATTAACATAAAAGTAAATAATCAAATCTGCTTTAGACTATGCCAATGTATTCACCAGTAAATCGCTAAGCTACTTTTGACCACAAAACAAGATTTACTACATCACAATTTATGAATATGCGCAAGATGACAGCCAAACTGAATCTCTCCTAATATTCAGTCAGGAAAATTAAAGAAAATAGCATACTGCTGTTCTATGATTTCATGATTACTTTCAAGTTTCAAGTCTTTCCATAACCAAGTGCGGAAAAACCTAGTCCATTCTACGAAATAGACAGAATTTTAGACATAAGAAACAGACTGAAAGATTCAAAATTTTCAGCTCCTTGACAATGATGCTTAAGAACAAGGATCTTCACTAATGTCCATCACAACACTTTGCGCAAATGTATGTCCCCATAAACCAGGTTGAGAATTAATTCTCAGTATTGGCCTTATCTTCAGGGATGATACTTAATTCTCAATTTTCCTTCCCTCTTTCTTTTTTTCTTTTTTCATTTTTTGTTTTTTTGGATGATACTATTTCTCATATTCTAAGTTCCCAACTATCACTACCAGGGACGGATGCACTCTTTAGCATACCTGGGCAAGTGCCCCGGCAGCCAACGGAATACCTTCAAGGAACTTCTCAAAATGCCCCGGCAGCAGAGGCGGTGATGGGAGAAAAGTCCTACCTTGGAAGCTCTGATTAGTACTCTCTCTTAAATCATCTCCAAAAGGGTCAGTTTATTTCTCCCTTATTCTCTTACTTTTGAACTGGGCTTCAACAGATTTTTGTAGTTGTGTGTTTATATGCATAAAGATCTGATTTTGGTGGGTAGTTAGTTGTAAGAAGATTATTGATGCACGCCGGGTGTTTGATGGAATGTTATTCAGAAGTTAGTTATTTCAATTTTAGCATTCTTTGTTTGAAAATCTGCTTGTATTCAGCTTCTTTTTCATTCTTTTTTCTTAATAATAGCTTAAATTCCCATTTGTTATACTCTGCTACTTTTGTGATTTCGTTCCATTTGATATTCCTTACCCTTTCTTTGGTCTTTTACTGTAACACCCTCCAAGAATACTGGGATTATATGAGATTGTTCCGAAAAAAATTTCTCTTGCCAATATCATTTGTTTCTGGTTTCCCTTGCACTTTCTTCTGGATTGTTCTGGAAAATTGTGCTCCTTTCCTGACTGATTAAATTATTCTTCATTGGGAAATTCCATCTTTTTCAATTGATTATTGTTCTGGAGCCATGTTCCTGAATCTTGATTAAGATAGTCAGGGTTTTTGATAATTTTTTTGTGGGTAGCTTGTATTTTACTGGATTTTGGCGATTCAAGGTTTTTCATCATTTGTGGCAGTTGTATGTTGTTGATGTTGTGATCTTGGTAGTCTTGAGTTGTTATATGCAATGGAAGACAATAAATCTGTAATTCCAACTCTGGACGGAGAAGAAAACTTAATTGTTGCGGCTCAGCACATAATGAAGGCATTGGAGACAAATAAGAATTTGACAAATGATGCGATGAAAATCTTTGCCCCAGCTGAAAAAAATTCCTGGATCCGTCCCTGATCACTACTACCCAATTTTCATAATGTCCACATTATTGCGAATCAAAACACAGACCCAATCATTCAGGAACTCTAGACAAAACTCTCCCCAATTGACATACAATCTGCATTGCCTTCCATCTTGGCCTCAAATTTTCTTATATTTCCTAATACGAAGTCAAATACGTAAATAGTAATTGAGATTGATATAATATTCACTATAGTTGCTATTCAAAACTCCCTGAAAATTAAATTCAACTTCCATTTTTATTTCCTGTATATGTCTGTATATATACCTACCATATGCATTTACCAAATCCATTATCACTAGTCAGTCACTACACAGGAAAAAGGAAATACAAACAAAAATAGTGGTCAATACCTACCTCAATTTACAATATCTTTAAAAAAAAAGAAAAAGAAGTAGACACATTAATGACTAACCGTCTCTTGCTTGGCCCCTTTGATGCCAAGAATCTGGTTAAAGCTTGAACCACTCCCCGCTGGTGCCTTATCCGGTGCCTGAGCTTTAACTGCCACACAAATTCAAACCCAAATACCCCAAATAAATAAAACCCAACAAACAAATATCCTTCCAATCAATCTTTACCATGAATTCAGCATACCTTCATTTGCATCCGTCTCTGTTGCTCTAATTGTAAGCTGCCGACCTAAAAAAAAAAAAACAAGGCAACCATACATAAACATATATATACACATACACATATAAACTGGAGTAACATTACAAATAATTTGTAGTATCAATAAGTTAAGCAAGATTAATTGAAGTAAAATTGATGAAATGTAAATTCTGAGTAGCTGAGCTTACGGGTAGAAGACAGAGAAACAGGGGCAACAAAGCGAGGAGTTCGAAGTGGGTTGGTCTTGACATTTGATAATCTGATAGAAGAGACTGTGTTTAGTACGGAGGCCATTGATTCCAAACTTTTTAGCAGGCAAACTTGTTTTCTTTTTGTGATAAAGTGATGTGATAACTCTCGAGTGTTCACTAGTTGGTATTCCTTGTGTTAAGGCACAAAAAATATTTGAAGATGTTTCATAGCTTCTTTGTACTGTGTCTAATTTGTAGCACATCTTGGTGTTTTGAGTAGACTTTCTAAATTTTTCATAAAAACCAATCCAAAAGTTTAAATAAATAATTATTTAAAAAAACTTAAAAATTATATTTTAGAAAATCAATCCAAAAAGTACATAGAAAATGACAATGTTTATAAAATACAATACATTTTTTGTCCAAAAGTAAAAGGTCTTGTTTGAATTTTTTTTATGAAAAATGATTTATATGTCGACAAATCTATAATAAAGTTTAATTTGAAACTCTAAACGATAACATTGACAAATTTGTAGAAAATAATTTATAAGTCGGCGAATATTTATTATCAGCATAAATTTTAAATTTATCGTTATATGTAATAATATTTTTTTATATATATTAGAAAAGTTCTATGACGTAAGTACATAATTGTTGAGACTTTGTGTGACTGATATTAAGGTATGATAATTTAATAACCACTTTATTAATACTTTATGCGTTCACGTTTATGTTTTTATTTTTATTTTTCTTATAATTTCATGTATTTTTGCAAATAGAAATAAAACCCACAAATAGTGCTTGGTAATTACATGTCATCAAAAAAAATTTAGACATATCTTTTGTGAATATAAATTTATTTTTATAAAGTAAAATTTTAATTTGTATGCCTTTTCATTTTTTTTCCTGCCAAATTGACTTTTGTTTCTAATTTTACAAATCAAAATGATTTGATGTATATAAACATCAACTTTGTTTGGGCTTAGATCAACACTGGGCCAACTGATATTACTACAACTTATTACTGGGCCGAAGCTTTGAAGATGGTATGTAATAATTAGAAACAATTACTTGAATGCCCAAATTGAGCCTGTGGGCTGTGGTTTTGCATTTAGGTTCCGATTGTTTTGTGAGAAATAATTCCAGGTAAACGTTTTCTGCAATTTTTAATTTTTGGTATTAATTCGGGTCAATGTTCTCTTTACCTTACTTTTCTGATCATTTTCTGAAAAACAATACAAGGTTTTTCTTCAAAAAATATTTTAAGTGAAACAAATGGAGCCTTAAAACTTAGTAAATTTAGACATTGAATAAAAAATAAAAATAAAAACACAGGCGGAGACATTTGACATAGACAATTGCTAAGTAAACCGTAGGCGCACTAAAACTAAATTTAAATTTTTAAGGATACATGTTTTTTTTAAATATAATGAGTGTTTAATTTAATAACGGTGATATAATAATAAAACTGTGTAGGTATATTTTAAGACATTATGTCAATCTACAAGTACCAAAAAAAATTGAACTCCTTTTATATATGTATAGCAGAAGGAGTATTGCCTATGTAACCAAAGTGACTCCATCTGGAAAACTTATTGCTCAATAGTTTTAAGTATTTTAAGCTTAAAGTTCAGAAATAATTATACCAAAAAAATTTAAATGTGCTCTAAGCAACCTTAATACTCATAAAAAAATTAACAAAAAATAGACTTATATTTTCGGGGACTGAGGGAGAATCATGCTGACAGAAACAGTACGCGCCTAGTGCAGCATGGGTGGTTTGCAAGGTTCAAATTCGCATGTAGATTCTTCTGTGAATGTCTACCTACCCTGCTACCCATTCGAATCGGCCGAGGAAAAAAAAAGGAAATTCGGTATGGTTCAAATACTTTCTACATATTAATTTTGGATAATACAATTATAAATCATCTAAGAGATGGTATTAACTAAGACAAAATTAAATGAGTTACATCAATTTTGAATTTAAACACATCCCAAATTGACTTTAAAATGTTAGAATTGATCCTATATTTCGGGCGGAGTTAGAATTTAAATTTTGAATTTTGGACGGATGAAAAAAAGAACGTAAGGCTTAAATTAGGATAGAAAGAAATAAAAAATGTATATGTTTTTCTTTTTTGTTGTTTGAGTTTATAAAGGGGGAAAATACTTAGCTTATTTTTTAAATGTCCTAATCTATTAGGATAATTTGTTGTTGTCTTTTGTGCCTGTCTTTGTTGAATCTTTTTTCATGACATACTATCAACAAGATTTGAACCCTCCCTCGATCTCTATATAAATATCAAGAGAAGTGAGTCATACCAACAAACCAAATGACAATTGATAAGGGAGAAAAATTGATAAGAAAAGAGATCAAATTTTTTCTTCTCTTTTCTTTTCTCTAATTCTGTCATTCGAAAAAACTTACAAAAAAGAAATGTGGACATAAAATTAAACTTATCTTTTTGATGAGTTTGGTACAGGAACAGGAGTAGCACATTTTCCAAATCAGAAATTTATAGAAATCCTGCAGCATACAATAAACACTCTCTATAAGACTTTGGCATTTCCTGAAAAAACACAACAAAAAGTAAAAGAAAAAAAAAACCTTGGCATATTGTCCAACTTCATGCAGTTGAGAAGGAGAACAATATAAGCATAATTCTTTGGACATGTTAATCCCCTGCAGAGCCAATTAAGATGCTCCACTCCACGCATCAATTCACGTACGTATGCTAACATTCCGTTTTTGGTAATATGATCAGAATTATGCCATCAAGGCCAGGGAATTCGATTCCTGATTCTAAAACTAAAAGATATGATGTTCTTGTTCCGGATTTTATACGAATTTTCTCCCGCCAATACAACCAATTTGGATGATGTCAGGACCATTTGGCAACTAGCTAATCCTAATTCCTTCCTTTATAATCACCATGCATTACTTTTATTTCACTTTAAGGAATCCCACAGTATTTGGGATGCGAAACCTAGCTTTAAACCGTATATTATATATCCGAAACAAACTGGTTAGGAACATTCCTGTAACCGAGAGCCTTTGGCTTGAGCGGTATTCTAGTAAAAAAAAAACTCCAGAATTAATATTATCACAAGTCCGAAGAATTGTCTCAGATAAGTGGCTGTCCTTATTATAGTTCTTGATCAACTTTTTTCATGCCATTCTGATAACAATCCCTTGACTGCTGAATTATCATGGTCTGATTATATGTGTAGACTTAAACCAGATTTATGCAGCGAATAGTTAAGTGACGGTTAGGCCAATAAATTAGCAGCATTATTTAATTATCAAGAAGATGAATATTGTAGTGGACCAAAGTGAATTAATTATAAAGAGAAAACAACCGTTCACCTACTGTCCCATTCAAGGTTCACAAAACTCGCGACCAAAAATATAAAAAATGTAAAAGAAAGAAAAGGCTATAATCTACTTTCAATCACCTTTTGTATATAAATAAAAATAAGTGTCATTTTAGAGGTACTACATATACATATACAGGTATAAGCTTGTCGCCTTCTTAAGCATGTCTCTTTTTGCAGCTAAACGCCATAAAAATGTTTTGGTGAAATGGAAAACACATCACCATGCTTGTTCTGTTGTTCATTTGAGGCTAATAAAAGTAATTTGATTCGAATTTTTATTTTATTTTTTGTCTAGATCTGGCTTTAGTACGCGTTAGTTGTATTATACTCTTTCGTCCTACAATTATTGTAAAAAATAAAATAGTATGTAACATAATTAAATTTTAAGACTGTCAAATTTAAATATCATATTTTAAAATATTATAATGTACATATGAATATACAAATATATAAATATTTGTTGTAACATACACATCTAAACTCCTACCGCACACTAAAAGTCTGTGTGTTGTAACAATAATTGTTGAACAAGGGGTACGTTGTTAGAACCAAATCAGACTTCCTTTAATAATTAGTACGTCTTTCACATAATTCTTTTCGATTCCTACTGATTATATTTAACAAACAGTAAACTATTCATATTTTTGGTGATGTTCAAATCTTAATGACAAGTATCATATTCTTGGTAATGACATAAAAACCAACCAAATATATTATTGTATACTAAAAATGCAGGAAAATAATAAACATGAATTGCGTAATGCTATTAGATGATTAAGATATAAACAACGAAAGTTAACAATCAAGTCGTATCAAACAAGTCTGACACATGTAAGTTTGCTTGAAGTGTATATATATATTGATTGTTTCTCCTTGTTGTATGATTTGTTTTCATATTTTTGTCCCTTGTAGTTTTTAAAATTGTTGAAGTTTCTAAAATTGTTGAATGACCATTCTAGAGTGATATTTTTAACTCTGAATAAACAACAGGTGTACTATGCTTTTAGATGATTCATAAATTTTTAATATTTAATCATTGAACACTTAATTGTCTTTTTCACCCAAATATCCTTCCATCTAAAATATAATTACTTATAATATAGTAACGATTAAATACTAAACAAAACATATTGTTTATCTCTTTTAACTCTTATAATTATTAAATAAAATAATTATATTACAACAATAAATCTTTTATCAATAATTTTAAGACGTGTTTTTGATAAACATTATGACACGTTTATAATTATTAAATATAAATTTCAAAACAAATTAAAAGGTAAAAACAACAAATTATACACTTATAGAACTAACAAAACAACAAAAAGCCCAACATCAAATAAAAAAATAATAATAAAATTAATATGAATTAAACTATTTATGTATAATTAAATTATTAAAAATCATAATATAAAACAGCACCCGTATCTTAAAAAAGCTAATATATAATAATTCTCATGAATATTTATGTTGTTAGTGTGCTTGTCCCACAGTAATATTTGCATTATTAAAGTATACTATAAGAGATTAAGTAAAAACATACAATGAAGAGATTCTAATACCTAAATGTTGGAATTGTGGTCCATAGATTATTGACATATTTAGTGGAATGTGTAGTAACTAGTAACTATCGAGTACCTTTAATAAGGTAACTTTAATTAAGACTCCATTTGTTTAAGGAAAACATTTCCACGAAAAAATCATTTTGGCATGAATACTGATGGATTTATCAATCTTTCATCCACCAGACATGCATCAAAGAAACCCTATTCATTTTTATTTTATTTTTTTGAGCTTTTTGTTGAGAGAATAATCAATGATCCGAACTATATATATATATATATATATATATATATATATATATATATATATCGCCTTCAGCACAGAAGCATTATTTAAATTAAAGAATCATATATCTTGTTTACAGACTTTATCCACAACAAAAAGATTAATTAAGTTGGTGGCTTTTACTTGGCGTTCATCTTTTAATCCAAACATTGAGAATATCTAGATACTCTTAATTTCTTACTTGTGAAGGCATGCATGAATCTTATACTAAATCAATCATAATATCTGTATGATACTGACTTGTGTAAAGTTATTAAAATCCAAATAAAAATAAATTAAAAAATATATATCAACCACCTTGCCCACTATATATGAACCACTAAGTAAGTGCATAACCTAAACTGATCATTCTAAATGCATTTGGCTTATTCTTCATATAATAAGCCTCCCCTTTTGAAGTTTAATACTTTTGTTAAGTGTCAAATCACGTGGTTAATTAAAAGGTCGATATAAAACAAACAACTTTCATTTAAAAATTACTAATAATTATAAATAAAAATTCAAGAACCACTTTATATATACATGCAGGAGATATAATTTGCTCACTGATTAACGATAGCGACTCGCCTTTTAATTTGCAAAATAGATTTGAGGCATCAGGCATGTAAATAACATATTTCAAATTAAAGAAAAGAGGAATTTGAGCATATACTATATGTATTATGTAAAAACAAAAAGAAAAGAAGATCTACATATGTAGTAACAAATTTTTACGCTTCAATAGTTGGTTTTACGACATGCTTTGTTTATGTATTTTAAAATTGACTTTAAATTTCCAGGACAAACTTAAACAATAAAAGGAGTCTGTACCCTACTGGGCTAGCTATTGCTATATGCATGATTAAAAAATATTGTTGCCACAGCTGGCTTGCATGGTTGTTTTCCCTTGAGATGACTTTACCCATAAATCAGTTTTAATAATACTCCTTCTTTTTTAAAATATAAATTTATTTTGGTATTTTGAAACTAATTTAAAATATTTTAAAATTTAAAATTTAATATAATTTTATTTAATTTCAGACCTATTATCAAGGATATCATTAAAGTTGCAATAAATTTTGATAATCAAAGTAGAATCTTATTCATCATAACCAATCAATAACTCCAACATGATAATAATAATAATAATAATAATAATAATAATAATAATAATAATAATCACACGTCCCATATATATTAAAATAAAAATTAATAAAATTTCACTTTAAAAAAAAACTATAAACATACAAGACAAATGTGTATATTGGGATTATGATCACTTCCATTATAGTTATTTTTTAATTTCTCTTAATACACATTTAGCAACACAAATATTTTACTTAGCGACAAAATAAAATTTATTACAAATAATTAAAAATACAATAAATTTTATCGTAAATAATTATATTATTAAAAATGTTGCTAAATATAATATATATGTCCTGAAAAAAATTAAAGAATAGTTATAACAGAGGAATTCGATAGCAAACATTAAAAAAGTTGGCAGTACACTTTTTGTTTTGAATCTTGATTATTCTCATAGCCTACTACAAAACTCCTTTAACATGTGTTGATCTTATGAAAGCACATATACATATACATATCTATATATATATATATATGATATAGATATACATAATAATATGTGTATTCTAATTTATTTTGGCCTTGTGTGGAGAACGAAAAGGACTTCACACCACACTCCTAATTCCATGACCCCCATCCCCAGCCTGATGCATGGACATTTAAATGTAAAGTACTTAACCTATAGTAGAACTATTATTGTCATTTATTTTGTTTTGAATTAATAATTTAGGAACATCTAGACAGCAAAGTGCTTGGTAATCACTTCTGAGAGCCAAATTTGAGTATTTGCTAGTTCAGTGAACCCCATTCATGAATCTCGTCTTAAATAATCTTTAATTACATTTGAGTTTTATTTTAAATACTCCTCCTACATACAATAGTACACTGACAATCAGTACAAATCTATAATTTGTTGGATAATCGTGGGTGTTTATTCCTAAAGATGCATATTGTTACGCGTAAAATTCAACACTAATAAGCCTTGTATTTTAACATTCTCATGCTCTCTAAGACATACCCTTGAGACTTTTTTTCTTCTTCTTTTTATTTAAAAAACAATTTCTAATTACATACCCTTGAGACTTATTTATTTATGTGTTGTATATTGAATTAAAAACTGCATCAAAATACACTTATATATATGTCATATCATATTATTATTCGTGATACCTGACATTATATATTGCAAAATCTTGTAAATTCTATTGACATTATATATTGCAAAATCTTGATTCGCAAGTACATATATCAAAGATCATGTCAATCACTTTTTAACTTGTGTGAAGAAAATTTTATTACAGATCGTGTTAATTGGATATATATATATATATAGCGTTAAACCTCACTTTATAATGGACGTTGTACATGTAAATAAATAAATGTGTAAGACACCACATTATCTACATAAACTGCTATATTATTAAATAATTGTAACCCTTGAGTAATAGTTGTCATCTTAAAATTTCTTTCGAAAGTTTAACATAACTTCTCAAATTTCTTTTTATTTTTTCTTTCGATAAACAACAAGATTTACATAATAATTGAAGTTATAAACGTGACAAATAATTAATTACTAATTTAGGATTATGAAAGTGACTCAATTGTTAAAATACTTATATCAGAACAAAAATAACTTATTCAACATGTGTAAAAGCACATCATATAAAGTTTTTCATATTGGTCAATATAAAATGATATCACTGTTAATTATAATATCAACGTATAGATAGATTTTGGATGAGGAATATCATATACCTACATACTTTATTTATTAGCATAACAGTAGTAGTGAAGACCACAGATTTCATTTAGTGGCTTTATAGTTTTTCTTTTTAAAAAATTAATCTTAAAGAATCCACCTAAGCTAGATGACAAGATTCAAAATAGGACCTACCAAAAATTTATTATTTTTTCACGGATTTATTATCGCTGGACTTTAACACGTGCAAAACACGGATTTGGTGAGCTTAAATTTGCTCCCATAATATTTTATTGCAGTATACTTTTAACTAGTGAAATAAAAATATATTTATTATTTTTATATTTGATGTAAAAGTATCATTTTTACGATAAATAAAAAGATGATGAATACTAAGCCCATCAGTATCTTCTATTCAACTATTAAAATCAGTATATATATATACTGATTTAGTATTATATTTATTTATTTTTTATACAGTAACATAAAAAGATAATGAATACTAAGTCAATATATCATGAATTACTATAACACATCGTATTAATTAGTTTCATAAAAATTAAATCATGAGTTTATCTTTTTAAGTGTTATTGTTATGAGTTTTTAATTAAAAAAAGCTTAAATAAATGGACCTCGTGAATTTAAAATAAAAAAAAATATTCAAACACCGTAAATACCTTATACTATTTAAGTAATATAAACAAATGCATGTGTAATCTACCGCATTATTGCATACCCGCGTTCATGTTAGTAAGAAAAAACATCCACGAGCACATGCACACATTGAGATAGTAAAAAAATTAAATAAAAAAAGAAGAAGAAGAAGTTTTTATGCGGACATCGAGAACGTCTTCTCCTTTATCATCAACACTTTTCTAATTACTGCAAAAAAAATATATTAAAATAGTCATATTGGCATATATCAATGAGGGAAAATATCCAAAATTAGAACAAAAAAAAATCAAAGATATTAACTACAATACACACACCCACCAAAAAAAAAGAGTGAACGATTACAAACACGAACACATATTGGTATATCTTTCTCATATTAATCGCATCTTTCCTCTATAATTCAAAAACATAAAATCAAGAATAAGTCACACAAACAACATTTTTTATACATACCGATAGACCACAACAATAATTCAAACATATTAGGACATGAAATTAAAATGACAAAATATATACTTTCACGTGAGCTTACAACACAACTTTATCTTTATACACGTTTTGATTGCGCTCCCTACTCTTTACTGGGACTGTGCATTCGGTTATAACCGAACCGAATAGCTTATTCGGTTATAACCGAATACCGAACCGAACTTATTTTTACTATCCGAAATACTATCCGAATTAACAAATAACCGAATTACCGAAAACCGAATAACCGAATTTACTATTCGGTTATTCGGATAATAACCGAAATTAAGGCCTATATTTCTCCAACAAAGAAAAGTCATTTCAAATTTTCAATACAAGAGTTTCCAATCACAAAATTTTATCAATAAATATTTTTATTTTATTTTTTTTTCTTATTCGGTTAACCGAATAACAAAATTTTTAAAACCAAACCCGAACCCGAAAACCGTATATTAAATCGGATATAACCGAATTTCTAAAAATAACCGAATAACCGAAAAAAATCGGTTAAAAAAATTCGGTTCGGTTCAGTTTTTCGGTTATAACCGATTTTTGCTCACTCCTACTCTTTACATTCTCGGTTACTCCTCATCCGTGCAATATTATATTGCATGGGTTAAATTTTTCATGTTTTAATTAGTGTATATATACTATCTTAGCTACTAATACAAAAGATGTTAAAAGTTATCTACTTTAATTTGTAACACATACATATTAACTTCAAGTGCGTACAGTAAGAAGTTTATCAAAAACAAACAAATACCAAACAAAATATTGAAATACCAAAGCACAAAATTTTCATAGAACCAAAGTTTTTTTTTTTTTTGTTATTCAAACTTATAACAAACACATTATTGAAAAACATAAATTCTCAACTAAAAAGATCAATCAACGTGCACCATACTTTTCCTAACAATAGGCACCAACTTCCAGTATATATTATTAGTTTTGCTATCAATACGAGGTTACAACTACGAAATAAAAATGTGGTAAAAAGAAATGAGGCATATAAGTTGGGTATAACCAATAAAAAAGGGAATATTATAATAATGAGAATTTATGATAAAAGAGCATATATGTAAGATCATAGCAAGTCAACATACTCGATAATGCTTTTGGTCTTGATATTTAGTTGCAACCCTTGATAAACCTATACGGTATGCAGTGTTTTGGGTCCAATCTATTAATAGAAGGATCTACACCTACACTAGGTCTTTTGAATTATTCGCCAACATCTGTCACCCTTCATTCACACAAATTCACATATAACCGTTATAGTATATGTATACTTATCGTTACATTCTTATAACCGTTATTATTAATATAATTTCAATTTTATGTCATATTCAATATATAATCACTTATTATTTAAGTATAATAAATAGGTATATCAAATTTTATTTCATCATGTGTGCATATTTAGTACTCACGATATATACTTTAATCGTAACCAATAATAGTCTATGTAATAACATTTACCGGAGGAAAATTTTTTGCGGCAAAAAAAAATTTATTTCGACCCTAAAAAGACTACCAAAGTAACGATTTACTCCATTTTTGTGTCTTTATATATAGTAATAGATGTGGGGTATAGAAATTCAAAATACCTAATAAAAATCACGATCAAATTATTAGGAAAAAGATATATTTGCTTTATTGAACCACTAAAAATGGGGAAAAAAATAGTTATTTCGTATCATAAAAGAGTACTAGTTATAAAATTTATAAATATTAAAAAAAAATCTTTTGTATCATGTAAATTCCTAAAGTAATGAATTATTATTCTAGTAATATGATATAATATTGAACTTATAATGATAAATATGAGAATCAAATATATTTTATATTAATTTCACTAATAAATAAATTATTTATGTGAAACAAAATTTAACAAATAAAATTCTTTTGTGAAATACAAGATTAAACCACTTAAGTAAAAAAAATAGAGATATAGAACATACAATCCTCTAAATAAATCTCAGTGTTATTTTCTAAATAAATTTCACACTAATATAATTGTAAAATTAATAAAGTAATCAATTTTATTTTAAAATTAATTATTCCAAAAACTATAAATATAACATACATCAATACCAAAATATAACAAGACAAGTACCGAGTCATTTTGGTTAGTCCCGAGTCAACTCGATAGTTCAATTTTGATGACTCGATAGTCCAAAAGATTTTTTTTTGTTTGTTTTTTTTACTTTCCTATTTTACTGATTGAAAAAATTCAAAAGTCTTTTGGATTTTTCTAGGATCATAAAATTTGAGATTTCCAATTTTTTTTTTATTTCTCCTATTTAACCAACCCAACAGTCTTTGATAGAATCTCACAAAATACCTGACTTTTACTCTATATAATATACATAAGTATATATACAACCAAGGAAAGATTTAGAATTTTAATCTAAGTAATGTGATAATATATAAATAACCTTTATGCCAAATGAATAAAAATTAAATAATACCCATACAAAAAGTTTAGACATTACCTAAAATATGTACATGAATGGGTCTTTAGGAAAAAATAAAAAATTTCACAGATTTTAGTACATATTTTCTACTAAATATACGATGTATTTAATTAATTATTTATATAATTTTGATGACTCTCGAGATTTTATAATTTATGAATTTAATTAGTATAAACTATCTCATTCAACTCACTCTAATTCATTATAAATAGCACTCTACTTACATACTTAATTACATACAAAAATCTTATAAATTCACTCTGGATTAACAAGTTTATTTGAATTAATTATATTTAAAAAATAATAATTTTACTATCAAAAATGAGAGACTTGAATTTGAAACAGAATAAATATAAAAATAAATAAGATCGACAACACCAATATTATTCTATTGGATGAAGATGCATATTTTTTTTTTTCAATCTATCACTCCGTCCCAATATTTTTTATATATACTTAATTATTAATTTTAAAAATAGTCAATTTGACTTTAAAAAGTCCTAGAAAAGTAATTAATTTGGGACGGAGGGAGTATTATGTACATGGGGTGACCAAGCTTGTAGATAGATATTGTATATATATAGAGGGAGGATCGGTGGAGGGAGCTAAGGCATAAGCGAATAACGGAATATATAAATGTGCTCCTCTCTCCTCCCTATAAATACTGAAGCTACTAACTCACCTCTCCTGAATTAAAATAGACCTCGTCTCTCTCCCTCCTCTTCCTTTAGCTATCTACTGTTCAGTAGGGTTTTCTCCATTTCAGCTCCCAAATAAACTACTGTATTTTACATATTCATAGTTATAGTGAGAGAATCATGGATGCCTACGCTATGCATCTAGCTATGGCGGCACTTGTTGGAGCTTCATTTGTTGCTGTATCGGCCTATTATATGCATCGCAAGACCCTAAATCAGTTACTGGAGTTCGCCAAAACCATTGAGAGAGAAAGAGAAGACTTTGAGGACGATTCGCCTCAGCATTTGAAGAAGTACGCCGCTGCCGACAAGCGCCGGAACCACGCCCGCCGGAAGGGGAGTAACGGATATTACCGCCGTGCCTCGACTTCTTTGCCGGACGTCACCACGATTTCTGGCGCCGGTGATGCCAACGGGCACCTCCACGTCGACGGTATTCCACTCGGATTGCCCAGGCTGCACACGCTTCCTGAAGGTACTATTCCCAATTTATTGAATGTATTTCATTTATCATCTTATTATACATCTTAGATGTTCTATAATAGAGCTGCTATAGACTTGGTGAAGCATTACTTTGCTTGTATTCGATCAAGATGCTATCTTCCTAGACTAATTGCCGTTTGCGTCCTCTTTTCCAAGTGATTTCGTTTCACGGTGTTGACATTACTGTAAAATGGGGTAACCTTATACTGGTATTGATAAATTGCTTGGTATGTGAGTCAGTGTCAATATATCATCTCCGTCTATGGCCATGTATTGGCTGGTTTGCTTGCATGATCCACTGCTCTTGTTATGATGTCTTCTATTAGAGTAATTAAATAGTGCAACCTTGAAACCATGCTATTTGGAAAATCAGGGGAGATTTCTATTGAGGAAAGATGACAATTGGTAGATGAAAGGGGTTACCCTCTAGGCCTCTAGAAGCTCTTCTTAAATAAATAAATTATTTTTTTGTGTACTTATGTGTTTTACTTAAGAACATGTTGTATTAGTAATACTTATTAAAAAAAAAAATCAAAAAAAGTGGTGTATGACGCAGAACATGATTTAGAAGTTGATTCGGAATTGAAAGCTATTTCGCAAGTTGAGTTGGAATATAAATTTTCGTCGGGTAAATTTTAAATGGGCGTAACTTTTGATCCGTTTGGAGTTACGGGGCTCATAATATATCAAATCGAAGCTCTCGACGAGATTTACAAAACACATGCCTTTGGCCATGACGTACACTGTTTTAAGCCTGGAAAACCTGTTTAAAGGGGTCTTATCGTCCAGTCAAAGTTTGCTCAAACTTGGAGTATTATTTTTATTTTTCAGTATTTCGTTGTTATCTTTTCTAATTAGGATTGGAATGTATTTTACCCTATAAATATGTTCTCTTAGGGTTTTGCAAACGATCTTTTGACAATTATTATCAATCTATTGTATTTTCTCTTTGAGAATTCTTTATCTTTCCTTGTGTGTAAGGATTTATTTACCTTTGTGTTAGTAGGTTAAACTAACCATTATAATCCGTTGCGTCAGTGTATTAGTAACTTGTGAAAAGAAAATGTTTTTGTCTTCTCTTGTTTCAGTGTTCTATTTTAGAAATGCTCAGAAAGCAATATTTTGCTGAACTAGAGGGATGTATTATGTATATATCTGAAACTATGTTAGTATCTTGCTTTTATATGCAGTGATAGGGGATAAACCTGTCCGTCAAAATAAGAAAAGTAGTGATACGGGGATTAATTTTGCATTAGTTGGCTTGATTTCTGCTATTTTTCTATAGCAAATTTAGGTTCTCAAGGAGGATGATGGTGTCTTTTTATATTAAAAAAAAATTTGTGCGGGGATGAGGATATCTTGCTTGATGCTTCTTCCTTTTGGGCCTTGTTTTGAATTTCTAGAGCTTGGAACAAGAGGCTTACTTTGTAGGAATAGGCCTTCTTTAGTCAATTAGTAGTTCTTCCCATACAGACTCTACCATATCAACATTACTTCAGATTCAATTGTTTTCAAGGAGCTGCTTCTTCTACAGGTTAATGCATAAGTAAATAATCATGACAAGTTAAAAAAGGAGAAAGAGGAACTGGTTCATTTATTTATTTGGATTTATAATGGAAAATATAAGCTCTATCTAGGCAGAGTGTCGAAGTTGTGTTGACCAAATGCGTGGAGGCAGAAGTCCCACGGGCCATGAACTTCTTTTCCCGGAGAAGAAGCAATGACGGTGTGTGGGGAATAAGCATTGGCTAACTCTGCGCTAGCAACCACGGTAATCTAGAGGATGCAAGTGTTATCCGGAATAATTAGGCGTAAAGCGTCTGTAGGTGGCTTTTTAAGTTTGTAGTCAAATCCTAGTGCTCAACCCTGTACAGGCGGCGGATACTAACAAGCTAGAGTAAGGTAGGGGAAGACGGAATTTCCGGTAGAGCGGTGAAATGCGCTCCGCTTGTGTGGGCCCCTGTCAATTCTTTTGAGTTTTATTCTTGCGAATGTACTCCTTATGTCAACACAACAAATTTCAGGGATTAAATTGCTGTTAAGCAACCTCTGCATGGCATGTCAAAGTTGACCAAAATATTTTTTATACGTCCTCCCTTAGAATCTTGTGTTATAAAAATAGAATGCATTTTGTTTTATATTGAATGACATCCTTGGACGAGGACAGAGTTCATTAATAGTGGCTTCATCCCTGCTACTTATTTTCTCTTTAGTGCTTTAAGATAGTTGTGTTCGAAAGGAAAGAAAGCATAAAGATGAGTGTAGCCATATGACACAGCCATGAAAATCATGTGTGTTGGCTGGGCAACAACTAGTATCAGCAAGTACCTAGGCGTCTTTCTGTGTTCTCTAGCTTGCATTGCTAGCAAGGCAGCTGACTGTCTGTTTCTAATTGGGGATATGGATGTATTCTCATTTGCTTGATTCTATTAAATCTTTTTTTTTTAATTTTTTTATTTATTGAAGCTTGAAATACTGCATACGAACACATAAATACGCACTTGAGAAACATTTTGATCCTACAAAGGTTCTGTGGTCGCCCTATATTTGAAATTACTGTCTACTTACCACCATACTTTTCTTGTGATAGTTGATGGGTATTGTTATTTAATATTTCATGTTTGCTGACATGGCGTGTGAGTATTGATTGATTAATTGGGGCAGATTCACAAGTGGCTTTACAAACTCATACCAATAAACCTTAGTTTGTGAATTTTTGCAAATGCATATTGCTGGTTTCTGCATATTCTTCTCTGTCAACCAATACTATATAGTAGTGTCTCAAGTTCTGTCATATAACCACCTGATCACAATTAAGCAATCTGTGCTTCATATAACATACAATATTCACCACAATTATTTTTTGGTTTCTGTGTTATTTAATTATTCTGTGTTGGAAGTGAGTTTGCTTATGCATGTTTGCTTTTTAAGGGAAATCTGCTGGGCATGCTGGTTCAACCAAGAGAGTGGGGCATTTAATTAGACCCACTTCTCCCAAGTCTCCTGTTGCTAGCGCTAGTGCCTTTGAAAGTGTGGAAGGATCAGATGACGAAGATGATATGACTGACAATTCTAAATTAGAGACCTATCTCTACGCTAATGGAACTGCTGTAAGTAGTCTATCACTGATATGTGTCTTCTGCCTGAGTAAATCTTAAAACCTCTTGGGTTTTGTGGGAGGTGGTTGTGATGTAGTAACTCTTATCGTTTGTGTATTCAATGAGCAGGGCCCAGACGCAAGTCTATTTCAGAATATTCCAGAGCACGTTAATGCAAATGGAGAGCAAATACCTATAGTTGCATCCAGTATGATTCGTTCCCATAGTGTATCTGGTGACCTACATGGCGTGCAACCTGACCCTGTAGCGGCAGATATTCTTAGAAAAGAGCCAGAGCAAGAAACTTTTGTTCGACTTAAAATTTCCCCAAGTGGTATTTAATCCTCTTTTCCCTCTGATCTCTTTCATTGTTGTTGCTCTCATATTGACTAATAATTAACCTGTTGATGTTGGAGGGGGTTTTCATTTTTCTACTTTGAAGTAGGGGAATAGTGATTGGTAAAACGGGATAGTGCTGGAAAAGGTCCAACATCAATTGCTTTCTGTTGTTGAGCTAGGCCCATGTATATATCTTATGGCATTGATTATTGTCTTTGTTATTGTTGAACTGATAGTGCACTTAATATATGTTTTTATTATAGAGTGCAAGCTGCAAGCTTTCCTAGACGTCTAACAAAGTTAAAAATAAGAAAACTAATCAGTTGAATGCTTGAGCTCGAGGGTTCTTTATTCCCCCCCCCCCCCTCTTCTTTTTAGGAGAACTAAACAGTTAATAAACTGCAAGATCCCTCAGAGGATTTTCCATTAATACTTACTGTCTCTATATAATTCTTTGGTTTCAGAAGATGGGCGGAAATTAGTATCAACCTGGGAAGCAAGAGAAACAAAAATTCTGAATATGCTTCTGTTATTACAAAATTAATGATGCTAATTGCTCTCAATTGAGCTTGAGGATATGTGAGAACCTGACACGTAAATATGATTTTAATATTACAAAATTTATGATGCTAATTGCTCTCAATTGAGATTGAGGACACGTGAGAACCTGGCCATGTAGTACATATAAATATAATAGTTGACAAGTATAAGAAAACTGTGTCCTTTTCCTTTCCTTCTTATTTTAAATATTAAAAAAGAAAAGAAAAATAGGCTTCGTGGGTCTTCTCCATCATGAAATGTGGCAAAGTTTGTGAATATTTGCATTTATGCATAGACTCTCTGGGCTAGGTGCTCAAATGTTATGAAATGGTCATTTGGTTAAAGGGTTTGGCTTGAATGAAAACTGGCAAATTTTGCTAGAAGAAGGGGGGGGGGGGGGACAACTCCAACGTGATACCATCAACAAGCACCAGATCCTTTGGAAGGATTCTTAGGCCATTCCTTTGTGCTTAGCTAGCTATGCGCATAGGGTTGCTGCAAATACCACATCCCAATTATAAAGAAATCCATCAATGTCAAATTGGCTTTTATTGGATATGTTGCTGGCCCATGTATCAATATTTGAGATTCATTCTACCAGCTCACACCTCTCTTCCCCTTGCTCTTAAATTAAATAAAGTGATTTTGCCTTTTGCTGGATTGATTTGTTGGCGAGCCACTCTAGAAAATACGCATGTTTTGATGTATTTTGGGAACTTTAAGGTTCTGTATTATATTTAGAGTTGCAGGTTGAGGTCAAAGTTTAAGTCTTTAATTTTTCCTTGTAATATATTTCAGAGACACCATCAGCAGATGAAGCCGAAGTCTTCCGGACTATTCAAGTCTGCCTTGAAATGCGAGAAAGTTATGTTTTCAGGGAAGCTGTCGCTCCATGGGAGAAAGAAATTATATCTGATCCCAGTACACCGAAGCCTAATCCAAATCCATTTGATTATACTCCTGAGAGAAAAACTGACGTGAGTTATTAGCTTATTTATGTTTTTTAATTGAGTTCTTAATGGTGTTGGATCATTGTTCATAATTGGACCACAACTTGATGAGGTTGTGTCTTTCCATGATTACCTTTCTGCTGAATGACACAATATTTTGTTCCTGCAGCATTATTTTCAGATGGAAGATGGAGTTGTTCATGTTTACGCGAATAAAGATTGTAAGATGTTATGATTATATTGCCATAGTAATTCATGTTAAAATGGTTCAGAAATTTCTGTCGTTATGGTGGAGTCTTTACACCTGTTTCTCATTTTTCTTTCCCCAGCAAAAGAGAAGCTCTATCCCGTTGTTGATGCAACAACCTTTTTCACTGACCTGCATTACATCCTTAAAGTAATAGCAGCTGGAAATATCAGAACATTATGTCATCATCGTCTAGTTCTTTTGGAACAGGTGTATATATGTTTATATTAATTATTTTTTGTCTTTTTAATTTTACGGTTTCTGTTTCGGAGGAATGGGAAATTTGTTTTTGTTAAGAAATTATAACTTGATGTTTGACAAATACTTTATGAACTTCAATTCAGAAATTCAATCTTCATTTGATGCTTAATGCTGATAAAGAATTCCTAGCTCAGAAAAGTGCGCCACATCGTGACTTTTACAATGTCAGGAAAGTTGACACTCATGTTCATCACTCTGCATGCATGAACCAGAAACATCTTCTAAGGTTCATTAAATCGAAGCTGAGGAAGGAGCCTGGTGAGGTAATGGTTTGGATTTGCATCACCTATGCTTACTGGATACATCTATTTTCTTTTTACTTGTATTTGGATTTTAGCTGCAAACAATTTACTTATTGCATATTTTAAAGTTGGATCATTGCGACTGTGAACTAGAGATTGCATAGTTTGGAACTTTGGATATATCCTTATTCGCATTACAGCATTATTTTCTTAAGATGAATTGCATTGCGACTCTGCTGATGTTTAGGATTTCTTCTTCTTGTATTTAGGTTGTAATATTTCGAGATGGGACATATCTCACCTTAAAAGAGGTTTTTGAGAGCTTGGATTTAACTGGGTAATGGCACAGTCTTTTTAGTTTCCACCTTAAGAGAATATTATCCTCCTCACTAACATAGTTGTCATTGTCACCATCATTAGCCACACCACCATCACACTCTAATTCATCTCTTAGTTGACTAATTATAAGAAGCTGTTCATATTGTTTTAAACAGGTATGACCTGAATGTTGACCTTCTAGATGTTCATGCTGACAAGAGCACCTTTCATCGTTTTGACAAATTTAACCTGAAGTATAATCCCTGTGGTCAAAGTAGGCTCAGGGAGATTTTCTTGAAGCAAGATAATCTTATTCAGGGTATGTTCTGCTTCTTTTTAATTTATATTTTGAGATGCTGAAGTGGCAAGCTTGCAAAAGATTTTTCTCTTGCTTTAGTGTCCTTTTTGTTGGTCTTAGCACAAATTCTTTGTGAGCTATGTCTGTTTTGAAATTAATAAGATAGACAATGTAGTTTGAGTAAGTGTCATTATACTCTTTTTTTTCTCCGCTTCACATCGTTTTCTTTTCACTAATCATAAGTTTTCTCACTCGACAATCTCAATTACGCTTCCTGTATTGATCTAGAATTTTATTTCTCTTTGTTATACCATAATCTAAACCATGATTTCTTCATTCTCCAATTTCTGACAGGTCGTTTCCTTGCTGAGCTGACACAGCAAGTGTTTTCAGATCTTAATGCAAGTAAATATCAAGTGCGTGCTCGACAACTTCACAAACTTTATGAACATTAAATATACATGATTTATTTCTTTATTGTTGCAGTGGACCATTTTATCTGGTCTGTTTATTTTTCTCATTGTGCTATTAGAAGGAAACCTGGCCCAAAGGAGCAAACGGAAAGTATACATTTTTAATACTTTCTACTCCTATATGTTGTCCGAAGATTACTCGATCAACATTATGCAATATTTTCAACTTTCTGTATATATGTATTATTGACCTGAAGACCTTGTCCAAATAATAGCGAATGCTATCGCAACTAGAATTTCATGATGCCTGGTTTGAAATGTAAAATAGTTATTCCACCTCCACTCTGTAATTACATTTCTAATGTGAATTTTGTTGCTGATACAGATGGCCGAGTACAGGATCTCGATATATGGGAGAAAGCAAAGTGAGTGGGACCAACTAGCAAGTTGGATAGTGAATAACGAATTGTACAGCGACAATGTTGTTTGGTTGATCCAGCTTCCTCGACTGTATAATATTTACAAGGAGATGGGGATTGTTACATCATTTCAGAACATTCTCGACAATATCTTTCTTCCTCTGTTCGAGGTTACTGTTGATCCAGAGTCACATCCTCAGCTGCATGTTTTCTTAAAACAGGTTTGTGCATCATTTATACGGTTCTATCACTGAATGTATACTCTAGATGCCATTGAATTTTTTTTTGTATTGCGGGTGATGATTATGAGAACTGTTGAACTGAAGATTGTTTGACAAACTTGTCAAAACATTCACCTTTTAAAACATCTCTGTGACTCTGTTTCCTTGAAGTTGTTACCGTTCCTTGTGATGTTACCTGTATAGGGCAAGGTTATGTCATTTGTAATCAATCATTTTTCGCTCTTTTGTATCTGTAGGTATGATATTACTGAGTTTGATATCTAATCTTGTCATCTTTTGGGTATTACAGGTTGTTGGGTTGGATTTAGTGGACGATGAAAGCAAGCCTGAAAGACGTCCTACGAAACACATGCCGACACCAGCTCAATGGACAAATATATTCAACCCAGCCTTCTCGTATTATGTGTATTATTGTTATGCTAACCTCTATACATTAAACAAGGTGTGTGCAGTACTGAATATACAGCCTTACATTTTTTTAATATCCTAATGCTAGCATCTATGAACGGTCATATCTGGATTTTCTCTCATCAAAATTGGAGAGAATAATAAAATTCTAAGACTAACTATTAGAAAGGGCTGAAGGATAGTGGTTAAGGTTGGCTTGCATGTGAAACAAGGGGAGGGGTGAGGGGTATGAGGCCTTATGATCAGGAGGAGTATAAAGTTAATGAGAGAAGAAGAGAACCAAAACACAAATCAGTCAATCCTGCTTAGTCTTTATCGATACACCTGTTCCATATATCATCGTCCTCCTTGGAGAACT
This sequence comes from Aralia elata, assembly GCA_034770075.1. Classification (NCBI taxonomy): domain Eukaryota; kingdom Viridiplantae; phylum Streptophyta; class Magnoliopsida; order Apiales; family Araliaceae; genus Aralia; species Aralia elata. The sequence goes on from CM068382.1 coordinate 96,681,131, forward strand.
TCTTCAATAGTTTTTATTATTTCATCGGTAAAATTTTTGATCATGTCTTATTTCTCTATATGCTTAGGATGTACTGCGGCAGCACATGCTGTAGCATCAGATGAGAAAAATGATTTTGCTCCTGCAAAGTAGTTGCATGAGGATTATTGTATGTTCCTAGACTTAAAATGCATTACATCCTGACTTGTTCAATGTTGCATCTCAGCTTCGCGAATCGAAGGGGATGACAACCATTAAATTCCGCCCACATTCTGGGGAGGTATTCACTCATAGACGCATTCAACTTTATTTTGCTTCTCGATAAATTTTATGATTTGTTCATCTGGTGTATTATGTGTTCAGGCTGGTGATGTTGACCACCTTGCTGCAACGTTTCTTACGTGTCATAATATTGCCCATGGAATCAATTTGAGGAAATCTCCTGTTCTGCAATATCTGTACTATCTGTCCCAGGTAGAAACAGACTTTTTTTCCATTAACCTGATGTTGACATTTTCAAATGGTGTTTGATGGTATTTTTATTATCAGATTGGCTTGGCTATGTCTCCTCTGAGCAACAACTCCTTATTTTTAGACTACCATCGAAATCCCTTTCCTATGTTTTTCCTAAGGGGGCTTAATGTTTCCCTTTCCACCGATGATCCATTGCAAATCCATCTAACAAAAGAACCACTGGTGGAAGAATACAGTATAGCTGCTTCAGTAAGCACCCTCTCTGTTCCGTCTATTTGCACTACATATAAGTAATATTATTAGACCCCAACTGGTTTTGCTGTTTTCTTTTACAGGTTTGGAAGTTAAGTTCATGTGATTTATGTGAGATTGCGCGTAATTCAGTCTACCAATCAGGTTTCTCACATATTCTAAAGGTACAACTTTTTATCTGGAGCTAGTTGAAATTTATGATTGACTTGCTATAAAAAAAATCTGATGTCCGAATTCGGTGATACGATGCGAGCAACTGAAAGTAGATAAAATAAGAGATTGTTGTGGGCGGGGGTGATGGATCAGTTTGAAACTGGCACGTGACCAAAAATTACGTGCTACTTTCTGTTTTCACTGGTTTAGGGTTTGCGTCCACCTCTCCCTCTGGCAGGTTAGGCAACCTCATAATGGGCGCCTTCAGGCTATAGAATAATACTACCTCCGTTCCAAAATTAGAGATATATTTTAACTTTTTTGAGTCAATTTGCGAAATCCTAAAACTCAAAATTGATACAATTTCATTCTAGTTTTGAAAACAACAAATATGATAATTAGTAGTGCTTTATAGTTAGTTTACAATTGTTATATTTGTTTGTATTAAAACTAAATAATTTCATATCAATTTTGAATTTTAAGATTTCACAAATTGATTTTAAAAAGTCAAAATGTCTCTAACTTTGGAACAGAGGTAGTATAATAAAAGAAATTTAGGTGTCATGCATGAGCTAATCTTTCCAGTAGGAAGGTTTATGAGAACTAGACCCTAATCTTTTTTTTCTCTTTTTGTTCCGGTATCTATTTTTATTTTATATACATTCTCGTTTCAATGTTCTTGTTAAAGGAAACCTTCCAGCTATATGGAAATTAGTGAACAAACTGTTATTTTGGAATATGGTGGTCAATGAGCTCGATAAAGATAATAGTTACTGGTCTGATCAATTGGGGGTTGACCACATCAAATTAGACTTAATTATCTGATTTGATTATTATTGTATTATTAAAAAGTATACCGGTAATCCCTTGCTCAGTTGTGTTTCTACTATTTTGAAGCAACCCATAAACAAACTGCTTGAAAACTATATCTTTAAGATGCCTGGTCGTTTCGTGCAATGATTAGCAATAATTGGTTGTCTACCTGGTCTATCTTCTAAGCACCATCCTTAAGATAGACTAACAACTGATACTACCCTTTAGCATGTTTATCTAATTTAATTGCTCCTTGGCCTTTTCATATCAGCATCCAATTTTCTTTATCTTTTAAGGATTTTTTTCCTGCAAGAAATGTAGACGTCTTTCCGGGATTTCTAAAATTTGATTGCAACATCTGATGATGCTTTCCACTTCTATAAAATTAATTTGTATCTGTGCCATGTTATTCTCTTGTTTGTAGTCTCACTGGATTGGGAAGGAGTACTACAAGAGAGGACCAGATGGAAATGATATTCAAAGAACAAATGTGCCTCATATCCGGCTGGAATTTCGTGATACGGTATTGTGTTTGATTCTGGATACATTCACCGTCGCTTTATCATCTTACTTGTGCATTTTTCTTTTTATGCATTTCTAATTTACTTTAAAGGCTCAATTAGATGACAGGAAAACTAAATCTAGGAAAACATCTAGAGAAAATTCAAGACCATGCAGCAAGACATTTTATAATTGTTAATCAAGTGTTTTCTATACCCCTGGAAAGGGAGGAAACTACATGCTTGAATTGACTGTAAACTCTTGCCTTTCCCATCTAATATAGCTTGATGCTTCTTCATAATCTACTTACTCTCGTAAAACTATATTGAAATAAGAATCGATTGTGACCGAGGCTAAACAGCATTAATATAATGCCCCTACTTATATTTTTTCTTTTGCAACAAAATTAAAGCCTAGGAAAATATGAAGTAATCAATGTAACGTTGCTCTTTCAGATTTGGAGAGAGGAGATGCAACAGGTTTATCTGGGCAAGGCCATTTTTCCTGAACACATTGAAACGTAATGAGCTTCGCCAATGTGTTTTTGCTAAAGCATGAATTATATATGTTTCCAGAGGTACATCTCACAATCTGTGAGGAAATATATTTTAGATGTGTTACGTCAAACTCAAGGGTGCACAGTTTAGTAAGCAGCTGGAGCAGGGTAAAGGTATACCCTTCTATGTACTTTCTCCTGCTAATCTACCATGACACCGTAACAGCCTGTGCAGGATTGAATTAGCTCTTTGTAAGCTAAGGTGAAACCCTTCAAAAGTATTGAGGGCATCAGGGTCCTGTGTATATGCAAATGTAAGATTGAGATCGTCATTATATCTGGAAGAGTTTGACTCGGGATTATAGCATATAGCAACTAAATACCATTGTGGTATAAGACCTAGTTACTGACTACATCATATAATGAAATTTGTGCTCTTAACATTTGGATATGTAATAATTGAAACAATTTTGTGCTTGCCCAAGGTGAAGCAATGATATTGTTCTTGCTTTAAGTTGCTAGTTATATGGGAATATTATAAATTCAGTCCTTTTATTGATCAAGTCTTTCAAAGCAAATAATTTTTAGCACAATCCATGCATTATTAATCTGATATTATCAATGATGATCTAATGTTTGTTTGCTGCTCAGTATATGGATAGTTTGTATATTCTGTATAAGATGTCCTATTTGTCTTGGTGGGTGAAGTGTTCCTTCAATAAGCCTGTCAAAAGTGTCAAATTTCTCGTCTCTTGGCTTTTGTTTTTAGTGTAATGCTTCTCAAATCCAATTTATTTTTTACCAAGAATTTGACTTGATGGTACTTTGATCCTGGTACTTGTTCTTATTCATCATAGACATGGACCAACTAGTTGCAAACCCAGAACAAAAATAAAATACAGCAAGCAGTTATTGCAAATTAAATATTATGCGTCACTGATCAAATTGTTGTAGAATTAAGCTTCAAACTTCTACAGTTCTCAAGATCCTCGATTATAGTTATCAAATTGTTGCAAGATGACCCACATTTTTCTGCAGCCCTTCTAGCCAGGTACTCGAGTTCTTTAGCTCCTCGTCTATTTACGGCTATTCTCTCTATTCAAATGCACCTCGGTTTCCTCAATAAGTTGGTCCCTATTCTCTCTATTCAAGCTCACCTCCGTTTACACAAGGAGTTGGTCCCGTATCTTCTCAGCGGGCAACTGGGCATGGGAGCTGCATATAACCCGTGGCTCCAACACTTGGAAGGGAAAGAGATAGAGTTGGAGAAGAAGAAACAGAGAGCCGGGAGGGAGAGAAAAGGGGTAGAGAGAGACGAAGAAAACGAACAAGACGAAAATATATATATCCCAAATTTTGAATTTGGACGGTGAAATTTATTCTAAACATTGGACGATCCTGATGGTTTATTAGGGTAAGCGAAAAATTCAAAATTAATTGTGTTTTGTTATATATATATATATTAGAATACAATATTAATATTGAGTTCGTCAAATAATGATCGTCAAATTTTAGAATTACTTTAGAAAAATATTTGAAGGGAGATCATTGTGATTTTATAATAAAGGTTTCTGTTTATCCTCCTTTTTTTTGGGTAATGATGTAATTTATCCTTTAATGAGTTAAAGAGCGCCAATATTCCCAGTTGTTTGGTTACAAACCTACCGAATTTTCTACATCCCTCTGTAACTCCCAAGAAAACAGAGCTCAAATGAGGATGCCATATTTGATGCTATCACATTTGTTGTCTTCAATGTTAATACGGTACAAGCTCATTCTCTCACTTAAATCTTACTACATATAACAACATAATTGATTTGTTTACTTCATCCTAGCTACACAGTTTATACCCATTTGACATTTGTAGAGAAATATTGGTGTTCAAGGTATTTAGGAGAAAAATGATTGTTTTCTTTATCAGTAGTTAGTTACTTGTTTGACTTGAGGTGTTAATTGATGCTGAGGAGTATAGTCTCTAGTTTTCATTAACTTTGATTATTGATTTATATGTTGTTTTTAATTAGTTGGCAGTTTATACTGTACATGTTTGATGAAATTCCTCAAGGAGTATAACTGTATCCTGCTCAGAAAAGAAATCACCGGTGATGATTGTATTAAGTCATGAGCTAAGTAGCGTGTATTGGGAGCACCGGTTACCATACTTTCACTAATTGAGTTAGGGAGTGTTTGATAAAATTAAATGAAATAGTTCTGAATGTTTAAGTAATCTGAATGACTGAATACTGAATGAAAAAAATTGTTTAATAATTGACATGTCTGAAACATTTGAATAACAGATTTTTAGTATTTTACCCTTCTGAAAAATTCAAAATTATTGTAAATTTATTTAATATTACTTAATATAATAGTTAATATTGTAAAAAAAAAGTTAAATATAAAATACTTCATTTAGTCAAAAAAATTACACTTAGCTATTTAGACGATTTTTATTCAAAACATACGCACTGAATGGCTGACCGATTCAACCATTCAGTTCTAAACAAACACCCCCTTAGAACCACATTGAGCCAGAAATGCTCCCCATGTCCGGGTGTCCCAAGATAGGATTGATTCTAACTTATGATCAAACCCTTATTACTATCTTTCACCCTCTCTTCAAACCCCTCGTGCAACCATTCTCCCTCTCAACCTCATCTTTCCAAACAACTTGTATAAACCAGTTGTAACCCACGGATTCATAAGAGATTGCTACTTCCATGAGCTGAAATGCAAAAAGGTTCCAAAATTCATGTAAACAACGAGCACCTTGCTCGAGTTTCAAGCATACTTATCTAACATGAGCTGTGCCAATCATCTTATTTACAAAATAAGTATTATATTCCCAATAAAAGCATAACCAGCCCTGAAGCTTTTCCCCCCACAACGTATGCTTAAATGCATAAAAATATAGTCAGATGCATAAAACACAACCTAGATATTACCGTCTCTTTTCCATACAACTTCAAATATGCTTTTTCCCATCTTAGAATCCGTCCAGAAAATATTCCAAATTTTTTATCATATAAAATGAGACGCAAGTAGAGAGATTTTAGCTGCATGTCAAACTACTGTAATTCCTCCACAAGATCCATAAATGCATGGTACAGCTCAAAAGATAAATGAGCCACGCTTGAGTTTTTATTTCAAGCTTAATCAAAAGAATTGAAGTTTCATGTATAAACGAGTAGTGTTAGGATTATGACACATCATTAATAAAGTACCTACGTTGGACAAAATTAACCTGATTTTAATGTCATGTTATGATCCTAACATCGTTCGTGTATGTGTCAATGTATCAAATTTAAACTAATCAGAAACAATCCGAGTTTTAACAACTGTTGGCTTCTTAGTTCATTTTTGCCTCTAAATATAGGTGTTAACAGCTGCACACCCACTTTTTAAGCTAATCCTTAAGCAATTTATTAGCTTAATGAACTACATGTATAATGTCTGTAAAATAGAGTGATGAGCTTTCACCAGATCGCTTCTAGTTTGTTAGAAATAGAAACGAGCAAGGGGAGATCATGATTGCTGTCTCAAAAATGATGCTCCAATAGTCGAAGAATGATACTATGCCCTATTAGAAAAGTAGGCAAAATCTGCTTAAACTTTTTTATACTGCTTTATTTCCTTGATTATGCCATCAGTGAGGGTGTCAACATTGTGGTTCTTCCCATAAAATTTTACAAACTGCATGTTAGGATCCATCAAGTACCTGAAAAAACCATGGCTTTTGTCAGACGAAAAGTGCTTATAAGAGTTTCCCAAGAAAATAATTTTGGGCAAGCTATTTTCATTCTCGTTTAGTCTTGTTTTGCATTCATCCATTCAATAAAGCCATCCGAGTAAAACTGGCATGCATAATGACTTTACAAGCAACTGTGGCAGTGTGGCAATGAGTAGTAAGATGTACAAAAAAGATTAAATGAAAAATGTATCTTGCTGAGATATTGTTCAAAAGGGTTGTAAAGTCAATGACTACCATACTATTATTATGTAAAACAGAAAATCAAACTCTTCATTTAAAACTGGTAACATCATGAATGGTTGATAGAAAATCAAAGCATTTTTATTCTGCCCATTAAAAGTTATTATGATTTTTTTATTATGCTATACTTAAGACCAAATAGAGTAGCTACATACAGATTTACTTGGAACAGAGAAAATTAAAATAAAGAATTTTAATGAGCGAGTGGGAGAGGGAGAGGAAGAGAGAAAGACCAAGTTTGTTGGAGAATAAACATTTAACTGAGAAGACGAAAAAAAAAGAAAAGAAAAGAAAAAAAAAACTAGAAAACTTCAATGTAATAAGTTGACGAAAAAGAGAAAGTACATGTATGCAATCAAGCATGAAATAATCATTGACCATGCCCAGAACAAAGATGAGGTTTATGACAAATAACGGCATTAAGACATGAAATGTAATACATACATGATTATCGAGTGGTCGACAAGGTAATCTGAATCTTCCTCTTCTGTTTTCATATAGTAAACTCGATATGCACGAGCAGCCTTCTTGATCTCATCAGGGCTACCAGTTAGCCCAATCAAATTTGGGTGGAACTCTGGAGAGTGAAAAAATAAAATAAGATAGATACACAGACACCTTTTACAAACAATTGTATGCAAGTCTAATTCTAAGAAGCACCTTTGACATATTCACGAATTTGCTCAACATTATCTCGTTCCGGATCAACTGAGATGAACAAAGGTACAATCTCAATTCCAGCTTTTTCCTCTGCAATCATAACAAAATAACAAACTTATAATCTGGTAATCAACAATATCAGCAATTTTATTAATGATGATGCAGCAATAGTAGGAATGTAGGATATTTCTTGGATGATAATCCACTAAACTTTGCAGGTAACTGATATATCTAGATATAAAGCAGGTATAATCTCACTTGCAAACATCTTGTGACTTGTCAACTACTATAACAATGATAAACAACTACAGAAAGATTAATATTTCCAATACACCATGCCTAGTATTGTGGTCGTACTCTTGTAGTTGGCCATTATTACCTTAAAACCGCCACCACTTTTATACGTCAGAGAAACTTGTTACTTGGGGTGGGCAAATGCAGACAAGTTAGTAAAACTCTTTACTGCCACCTACACTCTTAAACTATATAGACATTACAGGTATGATCTAACTCATGTAGGACAAATGTGAGGACACTAACCTACCAAATCAGATGCTAAAATATTATGCAAGCAGTGAGGAAATAAGGTTCTTTTAGTAGTTGGAAGAGCCAAATCATATACAAAAAACATATGGGCTGAGAATTTAAACTACCCAAAAACAGGATATCAGAAGTGGTAAGAAAGATTTTATACATCATACATTTAATATAGTTGAAAATGATATATTAATAGATTGAGAATATAAATAAATAATAAAAAGAGTAAAATACAGTGACACCCCCTCTAGATAACACTCACCTCCCCTCTAGTTTTTTAAGAAACAGTTAGTACCCCTGCAAATTTTTAGGGTTGACTAAATAGATAAAATTACATAGTTACCCTTGTATGTTATCAAATTTTAATTCCTGAATAATATTTATATGTTTAATTTTCCTTTTTAATACAATACATTTTAATTATAGTTTTATTTGTAATTAAGACTATCTCATTCACATAATTTAGTTTAATTAACACATATTTTTGGATAAGTGATACAAATATTAAGAATTTTAAATTAAATTATTAATGGAGCTATTCTAATTAGAGCGATATGTTGATAGTTTAATTTTTGGTGTTTAACAAAAAATTATTATTTGAATTCTTAGTTTCATATTATGATTTTTATATGTTAAATTTTCGTGTGCATATGTCAAAATTTGGGATGTTTATGATTTTGATTACATTTTTTTAGTATACAGTTGGTGTTCTTTTTGTGCAATGTTGAGTAAAAGAAAATATAATAATATTTATTACTACTTCTATCTTGTAAAAAGATTTTTCTTTTAATATATTTTTTTCTTTTTTTGAGCATTTGTCATTTTTACTGTAAATAATTATGCCTAAGTGTGACTTATGTTTAGTTTAATGTTTGAGAAAAATAATTAATATAATTTTTAATATTTTTTTTATATGAATAATAAGACTTGTTCTGTAATAAGAAGCTTGTTTTACATAAATTTTAATATTTGGAAAAAATAATTATAATTTTTTTTTGCATTTATTTGTACTTTTATGGCTATTAAAATTTTACTTTTTAATTACAAAAAAAATATTTGAATGTATATTACGTAAATTTTAATCTTTGAGAAATTTAATTAACAAAAAGTGTACAACTTTATTTTCTTGATAAAATAAATATTTATTATTTTTGGACATTTATGTTATTTATTGCACAAGTTCATAATTTAATTAATTAGATCAAGTTAAGTAAAAATTATAATATACAAATTTATATTTAGTGGATATATTAAACATTATAACTTGAAGGGTATTAGACATTATATTAAAAATATTTTTGGATATTAGTTGGTCAACTACACTAGGGATAGTGAATGTTACATATTGTAGACTAGAGGGGTACTGACTGTTACTTGAAAAACTAGAGGGGTGGTGAGTGTTATTATAATTATCTACAGGGTGTGTCAATATTTTTTACTCTAATAAAAATTATAACCTATAAATTTATGTTTTCAGCGCATCCCAATTCTGAGCCGGAAAAAAATCCAAAATGCAATAGTCTATCATTGCAGGATGGTGGGAGCAAGTAAACCAATAAGCCTAAAATATGAATTATGCAAGATTTCTATCCAGTTGTGCTATGAAAATGAAACTATGTTAAGATTTCCTATTCTTTTTAGTTGTTTTACTTCAGCTTTGGTTATTAGTGCAAGAAGGTAGCAGGTCCCTATACTTTCAATCTACATATTGTAATTTATTATTTATTACATAGCCTCATTAAGTCAAAATTCAAAATTATTGAGTGGCAATCTTTAAGAACACAGAAAACTTACTAATTTTATCAACTGCAGCTGCAAGCTTCAGTAGCTCATCGGGACAGATATCAGGGCAATGAGTAAAGCCAAAATATATCAAGGTCCATCTCCCCAAAAAGTCTCTTTCAGTTACAGATTTCCCATCATGGTTAACAAGGGTGAATGGACCACCAATGGCTGCTTGACCAACAGAAGGTCCCTGTTTTACAGCATTTGAAGAATTACTTATTCCTGCAGCAATAGAATTCAACATGTATAAGTAACACAGACACATTAGTAAGTTCTCAGAGGGCATAAACAGATACTCTAAAGTGTAATTGCATAGGTTATGGATCAACAGAAAACCGAAGGCAAAAGTGTGTTAATGAGAACGCAAAGTGATCTGTCATCTGAGTTAGATATAAATCAGTTCGTCAATTATCTAACCACCCTTCCACCCCAAAAGAAAAACATAGAAGAAAAAGAAAAACAGAAAGAAAGATATATAGCAAAGCAAGAAAGATGATAAAAATCAGTTCACATGTGTACACATTTGGGGATTACTATAAGATTTGATCTTCCTTAAGGTACAGGTCTTCAACTGTTTTCACAATAGGCCGAGTAACCAAAAACTGAGTCTTTCCCTGGCCAATAAGTTAGACAGAGTACTTTGAAGTTAAAACCTAAAAAGGATCAGATAAATGAAGCACCACGTGCATCCCAATAAGTGATAAATTGTATGAAGGAGTAGACACAATTAATTAGAACGGAAGCAACAACATAATTCTTTATAACTATTTTAGCTTGTAAGGGGACATTTGACTACAGGCAAAATAGCATGAGAGTAACACTTAATATCCCGAAGGCACATGTGACATATCACTGCCCTGGATTCCATGTAAGAATTTCAAAGCCATCATTTGGATATTAGATACAGCGTAACTACTAGAATCCTAAAGCTATACAAATGAGCTACTCACCATACTTATTTACCTTCAATATGACGTTTCTTTTCATTGTCATAGTAAAAGATCACTCCTGCTCCGGTGACAATTAGCAAAAGAAAACTCAACCATGAAATAGGCTGCATAAGAGATTGATAAGTTAGATTACAGCTTACAAAGTAACTAGAACTAGTAGAGCTGAATGAAAAAACATGTGTAGCAGATACATTATAGCTGGGAAAGACGAAAGGAACCCAAAATGAAAGGTTGAAACAGCTAGATTGTACTCCCTCAGTTCCATTATGAATCTCATGGCTCTAGAACATGTTTGTGGCAAGGATTTTGAAACATTCAAAACATATATTTAAAAACAATATTTTGTAATATAGTTTTCCTAAATTATTCTTTAGCATCTTAAGTTCAAATTTAAGAAGAAAAAAATATACAAAAAAAATATTATATTTAAATGTGTCAACAGTATATCTTTAGTACCACAAACATGGTTTTGACCCATGACATTCAAAGTGGAACAGAGGGAATATTGTACATAGCAAGAATAAAAATGTTGGGAATTGGTGCCTGAACTCCTGCCAATCTGCCACTATTGAGATTTATAGGGATTTCGTGCAAATTCACAACTTTGAATAGGTAGTTAAATAAATTCAGTCAACACTGCAACAAAGCCATAGTATTGAGCAAGTGAGCCAAACTTTCAGTAGATATTTTCTAAACTAAAATTGTGTAAAACTAGGCTATATAAGCGTTTGTATACTTATTCGTTTTATATGTTTGCTCTGGATTACTAGGCTGCAAATGTATGGCTATAAGATGCATATACATACATAGATTGAAGCTCTGGATACACTTCAAGTTGAGTGGTTCTTTACAAAGTACCACGTCTGAACTAATGTACCTGGCTCACTCTATCTCTAAGTTTGGCAGCATTGGCCTATTAATCAATGAAGTATATAATATATATCAAACTTATTGAAACAGAATTACTTGGTAGAATTCTTCAGCAGATACAAATATACAATCGATGCTGAGATGTTTTGACATGTGCAGCCCAATCAAAATGGTAAGTTATATTGAACTCACGGCAATTGCGACAGTGTAAAATTAAGTATACATTACATACATCTCTGGCCAAACAATAGCCAAGAGAAGTTAGAACTAAGTTTATGTCTGTATTCTATCATGCACCAAATCAGTCCTATTTCCGACACTGGTATAATTACTTCCATTTTGTTATTGAACAATCTCTACAAGACCTTATAGCGCTCAGTCACAAAAGGCATTGTTAGTGTCCTCTAATACCAAACAAACTAAAAAATACAAAGTATATATAGAGACAAGTTGTATAGAAGAAGAGAGAGCGGGAGAGAGAAAACAGTAAGCACTTACTCCGCCTCGAACATCTTTTCCCTGCTGGGAAGACTGATTCGAATCACCGGACTGATCGGCCGTCCCAGAATGACCATCGGAATCCCCTTTCGATGTTGAATTAACTTGACTTCCAGTACTAGTCCCGGCAGTACTGGTACATAAGTACCTATGAAGAATCGGCCGTGATTGTACTCCATGATTACCTAGAAAATTATTCTGCAAATGAAAATAACGATAAATCCTTCAAAATCAGACACGTAAAATGGAAGAGAGAGAGAGAAAGTAGAAGACGAACCGATTGAGATGGTGGAAGAGGTTGGTTAGGGGGGAGAGAATGCTGAACTCCATGGAAGAGACGAAATGAGGAATTCGCTGATCGCTGTTGTTGATTCAGAGAGCGATATATGTAGCGGAGGTTTAGTTTTCGTGAAAATGCGGTCGCCATGGATTGGAATGGAAGGTGTTTGATGTTTTGTCTAAGCTACTCTTCTCTATTCTACTACTCGCTACATAAAGAGCGAGCTAGCGCCTAAATATTGGTACTATACCATGTTCGTGTTTATTCCAAGCTCCACCCTACCGACTCTTTTTTCTTTTTTTTTTTTGAACCGTCCCAAGGACAGGAGATTTTATAGACTTAACCCATCAGATGCAACAAGAGGATATATACGTCTACTTTCAGTTTTTTTTTCTCCAATTAAAAAAATAATTTGAGATATTTCTAAAATTTAAAAATGATATATATATATATATATATCTTTTATTTTAGACAATACAATTATAAAAATTATAAATTACGTAAAAAATACTATTAACTATTAAATTTGTGGTATTCAAAAGTTGATTTAATCACATCAACTTCAACTTTTAAATTTTAAAAAATTACATATTAACTTTAAAAAATAAAAATTAATCTCATATTTTAAAATAAAAATATGGTGTGTATATATATACGTATATTCTTTAAAAATAGTATATTTTCCCAAATAAAATATTCTCTTCAGTTTTCTTTCTTTCTAAAAGTATACACTTTTCATATTTATTTTTTCCTTTATTACTATAAATTCCAAAGATCTGAAAGAGAAATTTTTTATGTTATGTATTTAATTATATATAAATATATATTAATATGTAATTATTTATTAATATATATTATTTCATATATAAAAATATAATATAAATATTATTACATTAGTATAAATATTTATGAAACTGAAATAAAAGGGGCTATACCCAGAGAGACTCCTGTACTAATAAGATAAGGGTTAAATTCATATTACCACCTGGGGTTTGGCGTCTTTCCCACTTAACCACCTGTAGTCAGTAAAGCTACATTTAAACTCCCGACTTTTTGAGTTGAAGTGAAAACGTCACCTTTTCCATCCAACTTAACTGTGTGTATGTCAGACGCCAAAAGTGCGTGAGAAGAGACTGTAAAGGTCAAAAAAGGCTGGTAAAAGTCCGAAATACCCCCTTCTTCTTGACTTTTAAAAGACATTCATAATCATTTTTTTCTACCCCATTTCAGCTCCATCTCCCCGTGGTCTTCATCGGAATCCTCTTCCTCCTCGTCACCTTAGCCGGCTATAATGGAGAAAACAGAGGAATCAATATTCTATATAAATATCCATCAGTAGTAATTGCTACCAACAATATTTGTAGAAAAAAACATGAATTTCCTGGAGATTGAGGGAATTCAAACAAAACCCACATTTATATGAATCTAATTAAACACCTTTATTATCCAAGTTACCTGAATAGGAGAGAGATTAGCAGCAAAAAATTGCTCAGCAGAGACATTCTTGATTGAGCTTTGGGCAAATGTGAGAATCCGCGAGACAGGCCCTTACTACTGATGGATATTTATATAGAATATTGATTCCTCTGTTTTCTCCATTATGGCTTAAGTTTTGTCACTCTGTGATAATCAAACACATGTACTGAGTTCTGAAATAACTTGAAAAAAGAACTTTTTTTTTTCTTTTTTTGCAAATTCAATCCATATATATTCATACAAGTGAAAGTTTAATGCTTATAATTGTACAAGAAGCTTCTCTGCTCTGACTAAATTACTCTCTGTTCCTGAATTTTGTGCTCAACACTTGTTTAGTATCGAGAGAGGAGAGGATGGACCTGTCCAAAATTCCAAACTAGGACCGCTATTTTAATCAGTAAAAAAAATGTTGAAGGGACCTACAATGAGGGTGTGTTGCCTAACGTGTAGTCAATTTTATACAAATAATTTCAATATATATATGGAGGGTAATTAAGTCTTTAGCCAACTCAAATAACGGAGTTAAGACGGAAAGCATTTATTCACTTCAACTCAAAAAGTCGGGAGTTTAAATGTAGCTTTACTGACTACAGGTGGTTAAGTAGGAAATACGCCAAACCCCAGGTGGTAATCTGAACTTAACCCATAAGATAATACTAATCCTCTGATTACTGTGATTACCATTCTAATTTAAATATGGTAGTTTTGTGAGCTCGTGATGTGCTGCTTCGCGCAGTAGTAAGACCAATGTACCTGCGGGCCTGGTCAATTTCAATTTGCAAATTCATTGATTTGGTGGGCAAAACTACGTATCTACTATCGGTGGTGATGATATTGTATTAAAGAAGAAACTCAACTCCTCATCGGCGCAGTTGGGTGCAATTAGGCCACATTTAGTTGGATCATGAAATTAGGTCACATTTAGACACAAATTATATACAAAAAGTTATAAATAAACAGTATAAAAATGAGAGAAAAAATAAAAATCGAGACCTACCATTAAATATTTTATACATTTCTATCAATAAACAATACATAGGTCTTACTATTTGTGCACAATTTTTTGTGTATAGTTTGTACACATAATATATTATTCTATGAAACTATACATTAAAAAATGTGTACAAACAAAATATGAAAAAGAAAAGAATATAGAAAGTAGAATCTATCGTTTAATTTTTTTCACATCTTTATTGATATGTAGTATATGAGTTCTATCATACGTGCACAGTTAAAATTAATTGTGTACAATTTGTACACACAGAATGATTTAAAAATTAATAATATATTTATTTTTTCATTACTAAATTAATCTATTAGTTCAATTTAGAAAGTCCCTCCCAAAATTAATTAGAGGAGAGAAGAGAGGGTGAGTTTCATAATCCTGTACGAGGGATTATTAGCTCGGAAGATTAATAGTACAATCCCTCAAACCAACATATTAAATTATTGAGGGGAGTTCACAAAGTTTAATATTTTTTTTTAAAATTAAGATGTCTAAAAAAACATTTATAATTTGATAATTATTATCTGAGTAACTTGTAGATTATACACGACTTAATTCAACATAATTTGATAATATTTTATCAAACACTACAATATTTATAATCCCTCTATGTCACTAAAAAAAGAAAAAAGAAAGAAAAAGAAGTAAAGTCTATTTTGAAATTTTTATATTTCATTATTAATATGATTATATTTAATAAGATTATAATTATTATAAATTATCGAAAGTAGTATTAGTTACAATTTTTTTTTTAAATTTTTTTCTTTCAAAACTTACTTGAATCACATCATTTAAAATTCAAATTTTACAGGTTGATCTTAAAAGTGAAAATTTTGAACCCTTTTTGTAGAATAATTTTTAATATTTGAACAAATAAATTACACCAAACAATAACTTACTAATTAGGGGGAAAAAAAATTCTTTTATATTTTGACAATTACGGCCACTAAGGTTGTTATATGTTCATCTCAAGATGGTGCAATAATGAAAAATGAAATTTTTATAAAACTCAAAGACCAAGAAGAGTAATGAATCATAATTTTCACCTGCAGTAGGGGAGAGAGAAAGAGAGGGATCGTATAGGGAGAAACATAGTCTGTTCCTAATATGCTTCCAGTTTTATCGTTTATTAGTAATTTTAGAAAAGCTACCAATAATTGGTTGTTGCAAATCTAGTAATGGCTTCCAAATTAGTTATAACCCTTTTACCAAAAATGGTCCATTGAGGGAATATATCGTATCAGTGTAAATAAACACTCCATCTCACAGTGGGTCATCAGTGTAAATTAACACTCCAACTTACACTCCAACTCATAGTTGGTCATCACACATATTTTTATGGGCTTTGGTCAATGCATTTTCATTTTCATTTTTATTTTCATCAGAAACTTTGATATTAATCAGTGACAAATTTAAAGAAGTGTTAATTAATATTCTATTCATTTCAAAATTAGGGATATGTTTTTTTTTGTTTCAAAATTAAAAATATTTTTTTATTTTGAGACATCAAATACCATAATATACCCAATTTGTCCTATGCATACGACATATCAAAATAAATGAACCAAATCCCACGAATTTAACCAAAGGGTTGCCCAATTATTGTGGCCATTCCTTGTGTACCAAGAGGGTGGGAGTTCAAACTTTAACGGTGACCAAGAGTGAGTGGGTGTGTCTAAACTAACACATAAAAAGACCCTTTAAATTTGGTGAGGTCCTTTAAAGAAACACCTAAATCTATGCGAGGATAGTTTAAGTGTAAATTAGGATTTTAGTAAAAAAAAAAAAATGTAAGGATTTTGCTTATTAAAGGAACAAAAATATGAAATAGAAATTCTTAAAATGCTTTTAGACTGCTTGATAACCGATCACTCAGAGGTTAAGACATTAAACTAAAAGAATTAAATTGCAGTATGTTCTCACATATGCTAAATAAATACTGGAAATTGTTGTAGACGAAAATGGTAGGGAAGCATACATGTGTGAACGATTGGGTCGTATTAGGGTACGTTTTGTTAGGGAATATATATATTTGTAACTTAGAATTGATATGAAAATTGAGCATATATATATAAATTTATCTGATGAAAACCAAACTTACAAACGCAGAAAATTAATATGTCAAGGCTAGTACTTGATGCTATGTCCTTAAGACAATTATGCTCTCTTTATTGGTGCTTAGAATTGATAGCACTTGTCTCCCAGGATTCAATGACAATGTATACTATAGCAGCACTACAAATATTATACACAATGAACCAAAAAAAATACTCTGAACTCTCTCAAATATACTATGTATATGACTGATGAAATGAAGAAGACTTGAATGAAATTGAACGCTATGAATGGACTGACTTCACCATGTATTTATAGGGTGAAATATGTAACCCTTCATGAAACTCATCAGGCTAAACAAGATCTAGCGCGCGCGCTGGAGAGCCTTGGAGCGTCGCGACTCTAGTGTCAAACGCCGTGGTGCTTGACTTTCTAATCGCCTCTTCGTTTGCTTGCTTTTTTTCAAAAAGGAAAGGAACTAAACAAATGATGAGTGAGTTTAATAATTATGAATCTTATATTCTTTAACTTGAAATACTACTTATTCTTGAGTAATTTCATGTTATTTTTGATGTGGTTTTGTTTACTTTGTAGGAAAGGCTAAGAAAGGGCAAAAATGGACAATTGGAATCGAAAAGAGACCAAAGCTTGGAGTTATCATATTTGAATTTTCAGCTTGCCATTTGAAACCTAATTTCGACCTTAATCGAACCAGAATCTCTCAATTCGTAAAATATGAAAGTTATAGATCTACTTCTTATCTTTCCTGAATATCTTGAATCATTCCAATCGGAGCTCAGATGAGAGAGTTATGATTATTTTACCAACAGAGGTCAGAGTAGAAAATTGTTTGGCGTGGGGCGCACCAGAAAACCAAGCAAAGTAGCGCGGGGCGCACCGGACCATCAGAATTTCTGCACCTCTAGCGCGGGGCGCGCCCAAAAAAGCTTAAAGCTAGCGCGAGGCGCGCCGGACGTCGGGAGGCAAGTTGATTTTTATGTAATTATGACCAATTTGAGTTGTAATAGGATTTTTGGATGCCTAATTAATTAGGGTTTTTATTAGAACTATAAATACTTGTTTATGACTTGGATTTGAGACTTTTGACTACAAGAATTGATAACCACCTAAGGAGGCTTGAAGATTGGATTGGAGAGCAAGAAGAGTCAGATTTTGAAGTTTAAGGAGATTGGAGATTCTCACAAGAGTTTTTATTCTTCTCTTTATTTTCTTTATCTGTAACTTTGAATGTTCTTATTATTTGAGATGATGGTTTTCGTTAGGATTATGAACTAAACTTTTAATTAGGAGTACAGTGCAACCTTTTGTCATGCACTAATTTATTCATCTTTATTTTCACTTATTGATTCTGTTTGAGTTGTTTTATCATATCTTGTGCTTAATTTATTAATTGTGTGGCCAGCAGTTAATTTGATATCTTAGATAAAATTGAAAAATGAAATTTAAGATTAGATCTGGATGTGGTAACGTATGAATTTGTTAATTCTTTCTAGAATAACATAACAATATACAGGATAAA
Source organism: Aralia elata (assembly GCA_034770075.1). Classification (NCBI taxonomy): domain Eukaryota; kingdom Viridiplantae; phylum Streptophyta; class Magnoliopsida; order Apiales; family Araliaceae; genus Aralia; species Aralia elata. The sequence continues at coordinate 96,699,444 of CM068382.1, forward strand.
AATACCTATGTGCCATGGATAACTTAATTGAGAGTTTGTGTTTAATGAATCTGTTTCAAGTGTCTTGCATGAAAATAACAATATAACTGAAATATGTCTTTTTATTAATCATTGAAAGATGTTAATGAATAGATAGGAAATCCCAGTTAACAACTCATTGGATTAATAACGTGAAAATAGGGTGAAGAGGTTATTGTAAAGCAATTGGAGAAATTGTATTCCTATATTGAACATATTAGGTAATTAATTCTTGTTAGTTTAGCTAAATTTCAATTTAAAATATTTTCCAAAATCAACATTGGTGATTGTTTAAATTAAATTGAATTGGTAGTAAATTGATAATTAGGATAATTGTTAGTATTCGTTCTACGTGGGTTCGACATCTTTCTTACTTCTATATTACTTGATTAACCGTGTATACTTGCGCGTATTTGTCATTATATAAATCGGACAACAAGTTTTTGACGCCGTTGTCGGGGAACGGTTCTAATAATTATTTTCAATATTAATTTCAATCAATTTGACCTTAATTTAGACGTGTATTTTTCTGTTTTAATTTTTGTTTTAAATTTTGTTTGTTACAAGGTACATCATGGCTGCCTATATTGAACAATGACCTTATACCAGAATGACTCAGCCAAACGCGACAGAGATTTATGAACTCGATGAGTTGTCAACACAGATGGAGACACTTTCGAGGAAGATCGACGCTTTAGTAGCACAACCTATTCAAAGTGTAGCGGTGATTTGTGATTATTTTGTTGGAAATCATCCGAATCATCAATGCGCCATCAGTTTCGAGTCAATACAGTATGGTGGCAACTTTGGTGACTACCTCAACAATTATGCCTATCCCAACAACTATCATCAGGATTGAGGGTATCACCTGAATTTCTCGTGGCGAGATAATCAAGCCCAACCTCAAGCGTCATAACAAACTCAACCACCCGGATTTCAAGCTTGCTAACAATAACTCCCGCAACATGAAAGAAGAGGGGATTTCGAGGAAATTGTGACTAAATATATGAAGGAGAATGAGTTATGGATGAATAAGCTAGATACATAGAAGAACAACCATGATGTGACTATGAGGAATTTAGAGAATCAGACTTGAACAATCGCCCTCAAGGAGCTTTAATAAGCAACACAGAAATGAATCCGAGGAGAGACGAAAAAGAGCATTGCAAGGCTAGCACATTGAGGAGTGAAAAAGAGGTAGAGGAGCCTACTGAGGAGAAATCAAAGATGCAATTGGACGTGCTAATAAATGTGGATATTAAAGAGGAATAGAAGAGTGGGGACTAGAAAAAGAAGGCTGAAGAAGATCCAGCCTTGATTTTCAACGCAGATGGGCCGATTTTGATAGTGCCCTATGTACCTTCTCCACCAAAGCTCAAGGATCTGGGCGTTTTGCAATCCCATGCCCAATTGGTAGTCATTTTTTCGGCAAAATTCTATGTGACATGGGAGCTATCATAAATTTGGAGCCATGGTGGGATGAAAAAGGGGTTAATAAGAAGATAGCTAAAGATTCAATTGTGTTTGAGAAATTTCATTTCACTAATCCGTCCACAGATACAATGGATCAAATGCCTAGCTATTTGAAGTTCATAAAGGAGATTTTATCTAAGAGTAACAAGCTAGGTGAACTTGAAACAAGGGCCCTTATTGAAGCGAAACCCTCAAATGTTACATTGCTACTAATGGATGAAGGGTTACTCAATTATCGAAGGGGAATTGGATAGAAAGTTGAGAAGTCGGGCTGACGACTTTAAAACAAGCGCTTATTGGGAAGCAACCCAAGTTTAATTTTTAGTATTTTTATTTTATTTTATTAGGTTTCATAGTAGTTAATAAACTTGCATTTATTAGGATTTAATAAACTTGCTTCTTTTGTGTTTACAAGTTACTCGAGTACAATTCAAGTGCAATGCCTTATTCATTCCAATGTACCTAGCCTATTCTTCAGACTTAGCAGACAAGGAGGAAGATTGCTATATTTTCAGGGAAGTCCTCTGCTTTAATTTTTCCTATCTTAGCCATTGAGGACAATGTCTAGTTTAAGTTTGGGGGTGTGTTTTTATTCTTTGTTTGATTTTGTTTTATTAGGTTTGCATGTTAGATAGTATGTTTTTAGGATAGATAAGCAATGTCTTGATTGTATTTGATTATGGCCGATAAAAAAAAAGTTTAATGTTTAACTCTTGGGAAATTGAGAAGCATGCTTAGTTTACTTTTTAACTTATTAGTTGGGTTTACACTGTTTGTGATCCTTTTGAACTTAAACGCACATGCACATATCCATCTGTTTAGCTAGTTGGGGCTTAAAAAGTTTATATGGTTATATGCTTATGAAAGATATCATTGAAGCTTTAGAAACTTATTTGAGCATCAGTCGAAGCAGAAATTTAGGCTTTAACATAAGTTTGGGGGAATCTTGGATTATTTGAAAATTTAGAAAATTTTGAACTTTCCCGAGTAAAAAGAATGAATTATGTGGTGAGTTGAGATGGAGCGTAAAACGCACTCACTCATAAACAAACGCAGAAAGCGAGATGGAGCGTAAAACACACTCGTTTAATGAGAAGTGAAATGGAGCATAAAATACATTCGGTAAGAAATAAATAAGAAAGAAAAATATAAAAAAAAGAAGAATATTTTTGAAATACTCGGGAATGGTTCATGTGTGCCTAAATGTTTGAAATATTTTTTTGATCCTTTAAATTTATGTTTTTCTTTTATTAGCAGAGATTGATGTGATAAGAAGGTTTTTAGAGTTGATTTTGAAAATCATTTATGAGTATGTGTTTATATGGTCTTATCTAAGTCATGACTAGTTGTACATTTGGATCCACACACGCACTTAAAGGGTTATGAATAGATGTGGGATTGATGAATATGTTGAAATTTTATGTTTTGCATTTCTTGATATTTTGCTTGAGTTATCGTTTTAAGGAAATCTTTGAGGCCATTGTTCAATTTCGTATTGATTCATTGTTTGAGTAGTTGATTGTTATAATTTATTTTTATAGTTTTGTTCTTAGTATTTTATTTGAGGACAAGCAAATATTTAAATTTGGGAGTATTTGATGACTGAGTTTAATACTTATGAATCTTGTATTCTTTACCTTGAAATACTGCTTATTCTTGAGTAATTTCAGGTTATTTTTGATGTGGTTTTGTTTATTTTGTAGGAAAGGCTAAGGAAGAGCAAAAATGGACAATTAGAATCGAAAAGAGATCAAACAAGATAATTAATTATACTTCAAAATAATATTTTGTGTCATACATTCCAAGTTATTAGAAATATTTTTAAATTTAAAATTGTTGCGATTCTGTTGACTTTTATATATATATATATATAGAGAGAGAGAGAGAGACCAAGACTTTGCAAAGTTTCCATAGTTCCATTCACCACTTACATGGAAACTTTGCACAGTCTTGGTCTATATATATATATATATATATATAAAACCTTCATGGCTGAAAAGAACATTGATTGCTGGTCTTCCATAGTTCCATTCACCACTTACATGGAAACTTTGCAAAGTCTTGGTCTTTCTCCCTTAATTTTATAAAGTTGGAAGAAAAATTATCTTTCTTTGATATGCTCTTATAGTAGTTAGCATTCCACCAAGCACAAGGAGGATAGTGTAATGATTAAAACTTGCAAGATACAGTAATAATAATATGTTTTGGATGCAAGTTCTGGTCAGATGAATAATGTACGTGTTCTCATACTACCCATTAATTTTTTATTTTATTATTATTATTATTATTATTTTTAATTATTTTTTTATATTCTTGTGATTTCTGATGAACGATGATAGTGACTGTTGAGTCATCAAGTTGGACTTAGAAAGTGTGAATATCGGAGTCAACCATGAGAAGGGAAACTAACATAGAGAGTATCATAATGAATTCTTATCTTCCTCATCTTTCTGCCTCTAGAGCACTTGAATCACAGTTCTTTGCAATCCCAAAAGTTTCAATTACTTCAAATTCAAAGGCCAAGATGATGTAGTACAAATCCAAGACTTTGTTCAGTTTTCAGTCTTATGGGTGTCAAACCCAATAGTTTCCAATGAAAATTCCACTCTTTACATTGCTTTTCTTGGTACCCTTGTTCCAAATTTTGCTGAGCATTGATTTAGTGTTGGTTTCAAGCCAATGTCTCGAAAATCAGAGATCTTTGTTGGTTCAGTTAAAGAACGGCCTGACGTTCGACCCTTCATCTTCAACCAAGCTGGTTCGGTGGAATCAAATTAGTACAGACTGCTGCAATTGGGAAGGCGTGACTTGCAACACAAGTACTGGTCATGTTATTGGCCTAGACCTGAACAATGAGTCGATCGCTGATGGAATCAACAGTTCTAGTACTCTTTTCAGTCTTCAGTTTCTTCAGAGGTTGGATTTGGCTTATAACAACTTCGCTTCCGCAGAAATCCCATCTGGGTTATTCTATCTCACCGGTTTGACATATCTAAATTTGTCAAATTCTGGTTTTGCTGGGCAAGTTCCGATTGGATTCTCGCGTTTGACAAGGTTGGTTATTCTTGATCTCTCCACCTGTTACTTACTACGAACTCCTTCACTGAAACTCGAGAATCCAAACTTAACCATGCTTGTACAGAACCACAGAGAGCTTACTGAACTGTACTTGGATGGTGTGAACCTATCAGCCCAGGGATATAATTGGTCCCAGGCTATTTCATCTTCGTTGCCTAATTTAAGAGTATTGAGCTTGTCAAATAGTCAAATTTCAGGGCCCATCGATTCTTCCCTTGAAAAGCTTCAGTTTCTCTCAGTGATCCGTCTCGGTCAGAACATGCTGAATGCTCCATTCCCAGATTTTTTTGCAAATTACTTGAATTTGACAACCTTGAGTCTCAGTTCTTGTAATTTGAGCGGAACATTTCCAGAACATATCCTGAAAAGAGAGACGCTACAGAATCTGGAATTGTCAAACAACCATCTACTTCAGGGTTCTTTATCAGAATTGCCCCAAAATGGATCTCTTCGAACCCTGGTGCTCAGCGACACAAAATTTTCAGGTCTGTTACCAGACTCTATCGGTAACCTTGGCGTGGTGTCTAGAATGGAGCTAAACAATTGCAATTTCAGTGGAAAGATCCCAAATTCAATGGCAAAGCTTACTCAACTTGTTTATTTGGATTTCTCATCCAACAAGTTTACTGGTCATATCCCATCGTTTCAGAATTCCAAGAGTCTCACCTACTTAGACCTCTCCCATAACGAGTTATCTGGTACAATCCCTTGGACTCACTTTGAAGGCCTTGTCAATCTTGTAAATATTGATTTGGGATTCAATGCCTTTAATGGAAGTATTCCGTTATCTCTCTTTTCTCTCCCATCATTGCGGAAGATTCAGCTTTCTAACAACCAGTTTGATGGTTTACCGGCAAATTTTTCCACTGCTTCCTCATCTCAGTTGGGCACGCTTGATTTAAGTAGCAACAATCTGAATGGATCTATTCCAGCGTCTTTGTTTGAACTCAAAAGGCTTAGCACGCTCTCCCTGTCTTCTAACAAATTCACTGGCCTAATTCAGCTAGAAACTATTCTGAGACTCGCTAATCTCTCCAGTCTTGATCTTTCATACAACAATTTGTCAATTGAAACAAATCGCAACAGTTCTGGAAAGTCTCCGTTTCTTCAGTTGAGTACATTAAAATTGGCTTCTTGTAATCTGCAAAACTTTCCTAATCTAGAAAACCAATTGAGACTGTCCTCTTTAGACCTTTCAGACAACCAAATTGGAGGAGAAATACCAAAATGGATCTGGAATGGAGCTCTCGTGTATTTGAATCTTTCTCGGAACCGTCTAGTGAATCTCCAAAAACCTTACGCTATTCCTAATCTAAGTGTCCTTGACTTGCACTCTAACCACCTAACTGGGGAAATCCCAATACCACCGGAAACTGCTGCTTACGTGGATTATTCTGCCAACTATTTCAACTCGTCAATCCCTCCCGATATTGGCAATAACCTCACCTATGCTTCTTTCTTTTCTGTTTCAAGAAACAACCTGACAGGAACCATCCCGGACTCCATATGCAATGCTTTCAACGTAAAAGTTCTTGATTTGTCCAACAATGGTTTTAGTGGCATGATACCATCATGTTTACTTGGAAGGAGCGATACTCTTGGGGTACTGAATCTTGGGAATAACAATCTCTCCGGAAATATTTCTGGTACATTTGAGAGAAATTGTGGTTTAAAAACTCTGGACCTGCATGCCAATCATTTAGAAGGAAATGTTCCCCAATCTCTGGCCAACTGCACAATGTTAGAGGTGTTGAACCTGGGAAACAACCAGATAAATGATACCTTTCCGTGCTTCTTGAAAAATTCTTCCAATTTGCGCGTCCTTGTTTTGAGATTCAACATGTTCCATGGAGACATTCAGTGTGCAGGGCCGAGTTGTCATTGGCCGAACCTTCAAATTATTGACATTGCTTCTAATTCCTTGACTGGCAAGGTGCCCCAGAATTGCTTCTTAAATTGGAGGGGAATGATGGCTGACAAGGATGATGCAGAATTAGAGGTCAATCATCTGCGTTTTGAGGTCTCGCAGCTTAGTAACCTCTACTATCGGGATACTGTGACAGTTACAAACAAAGGGCTAGAGGTGGAGCTTGTGAAAATTTTGACAATATTCAACTCCATTGACTTCTCAAACAACAGGTTTGAAGGGGATATACCAGAAACAGTTGGAAAACTGAAAGCACTCTACCATCTCAACTTTTCACACAATGCACTTACAGGGTCAATTCCACCATCACTTGAAAATCTGAAACAGCTTGAAGCCTTAGACCTCTCAGTAAACAAGCTAACTGGAATGATCCCGGTGGAGCTCACAAGTCTGAATTTCCTTTCATTCTTGAACTTGTCAAATAATCTGCTCACTGGAAAGATTCCACATGGTTACCAGTTTCAAACCTTTACAGAAAGTTCTTTTGGAGGAAACGAGGGATTATGTGGGTATCCGTTGCACATAACTTGTCTTGAGCCTCTAACTGGGCCATCTTCGATATCAGGCTCAGGTGACAAGATTGAGTGGGACATCATAGCTGCGGAAGTTGGATTTGCTGTTGGCATAGGCGTTGTGGTAATGCCTCTTGTGTTTTCCACGAGATGGAATAGATGTTACTATGAATATGTTGATAAAGCTCTTTCAAGGATTTTCAAATTGTAGGCCCAAGAGAGAAGAAGAAGAAGAGGTGGCAGAACTCAGAGAAGACGGAGGTAAGCTTTGGAAATTCTTGAAGATGAGTATTACAGCTAAGGTGTTTGTAATTTGTAAAATAAGTTTATTTGCAAATAAAATCAAACACATTGAGAAAAAGATCATGCACAAACAAGAATTTTCACGCCTTGGTCCAATGGTTGCCCCCATTCCTTTTGTATCAAGAAGGTGGGGTTTCAAACTTTAGCAATGTCAAAAGTTGGGTGTGTGTTTAAATTATGTTTCAAACTAGCCGGAAAAAAAAAATTCCATTCTTTAATCAATATTTATAAGTTCGAAGAACAATTTCTTATTCATAATAGTAAGATATAATAGTAAGATATGGCACAATGTCTCACAATTTTATTATCCTGCACCATTTTTAAATTAAACAATTATTTATATTTAGGGTAAAACATTGAACAGAAAGACAATCTTGAAGTTTTATAAATTTTGTAATTGGACAGATACATAAATGGAATGTGAGAGTAAGCGAGTGCAAGTGATTCACCTTTAGGCTTAAATCTACAGGGTTACATGAGAAAGGTACGACACAATAAATCAAGGAAAGTGATATTTCCACAGCATTTTCTTATATTTCCACACGGTAGGGTCCACACGTCAACTATAGTTAAGACAAATGGGTTAAGCTAACTATACTACAATATTCATTTTCCAAAATTACCCCTGGCCACTAACATATTCATCTGCTTATCACCCTTCTTACTCACCACCAGCCGCAACAACTACTTTCCCAACAGCCGCAACAACTACTCACCACCAGCCGCAACAGCTTTCAGATCAAAAAATTCTATATGCAAAAAGGCGTACTAGTGGAAGATTGGTTTAATTTAAGGTAAAAAATTTCATATATATCCACTAATTCATATATATCCCAGCTCTCTTTCTTTCCTTCATTGTTCCCACTGCCTTTATTCCTCCCATGTTTGATTTGTTTTATTAAGATTTTGATTCCCAAATTTGTTCCAGTTGCTCTGAATATGGTAAGTAAATGATTTGTATCGTCTTCAAATTTATTCATTAGAAAATTAGTGTTTTAAGTGTTGCACACGAGATGTTTGATACATGGCTTCAACTAAACTTTTCAACTTTTGTTGATTAAAAAGTATATCTTCATCAAGCAAATATTGTAAGGGAGAACAATCATAGTTATCAAAGGATATGTCAGGATGATTTTGATTGTTGAACTGGGCTTTATCTCATATTCTTCATTATCATAAAGCAATAATTATTTTTAACCAACTGCATGTTATAAAATTTGTTATCATGCTATTGAAACGAAATGGAGACAACATTATCTTATTAATTAGATACCCAAATAAACTGGAGATGTAGTATTTGCTTAACTGTAAAATCCTATTTGTTAACTATTTCCATCCTGTTTGCTAACTATAAAATTTTATTTTTAGTAGGATTTGAACTATAAACATGGAGAATTATGGAGCAAACGAAAATTCTGAAAACGGATTAGATAATGATTTTACTCAAAATAGTGGAGAAAGTGAAATATGTGGGCTGCTTGAAAAGTTGCAAGAAAGATACGTGGAGTGGCCTCGTGCGAGACAAGAAGTTGTTAAAAAAAAATTTCAGAACTTGTAGATGGACATGATTCATTCTTACATGAGCCTCGCATACAACCCCACAAAGGTCGTCCTACGGGGTCAAAGAATAAGAAGACTACATCTACAAGACGTGATCCTTCTTCTTTTGAGTTTGTAGAAAAGGTAAAGAAGTGTAGTATATGCAAAGATTCGGGCCACAACAAAAGATATTGTCCATTCAAAGATAACCCAAGCACTTCAGTTCGTACTCAATTCAGGTTTTAATTTTACTAACTTCACAAATTTGATTGATAAAGTAATATTAATATTAGTTTACATACAATAGTATTTCTATAATATTATTTAGTTTTTTTTAACTCATTTTGATCTTTCAGTACTGACCAAGGTGATGGACCATCTGATCTATCTTTACTGTAACTCTTTCAAAAAGAAGAAAGGTACTTCACATTTGTTTATATATAATTTGAATGTCTTAAAAATAAACATATTTTTAATTCTTTTCTTTTCTTATTGTGTTCATCTATTTTTACAGTTTTTGTGCTAAGTTTGGATTGATGATACACCTGTAACAAGTTTACATGATGTCAATTTGGACTTTTGAAGAAAGTGAATTTGATGGTGCCACGATGCTAGAATTTAAAGTTTTTGAAGTATCACGAGAACATATTTACTGTAATATGTTAAGACATCCAAATGTTCACCCATTTAGTATATTCTTTGATGTATTAGGTGGGGGTAATTTTGAGACAGGTTGTAGGATAAGGTGAGGCTAGTGGTGGGTAATGGCTGCGGAAGCTGGTGGTGAGTAAGGAGGGTGATAAGCTGATGGGATTGTTAGTGAGTAGGTGGGGGTAATTTTGGAAAATGAATATTGTATTATAGTTAATTTATTGCATTTGTTTCAACCATAGTTGATGTGTGGACCCTACCGTGTGAAATATAAGAAAATGATGTGGAAATATCATTCTCCTAAATCAATGTTCCAAGAATCTTTTTTGTATTTTAGTTAGAGCTTATAGCCCTCGTTCCCTAATCAAACTTAGAGATTAAAGATAATGAAAGAAAAGTAGCCCCACCACCACATGTAAAAGAGTAAAGAGTTTTTTTATAACACCTAATTCTCAAAAAAATAAAGCCAATGAGAATGAGACATCAATGTTAAAATTGATGAGCATAAAAAGACAATTTATCCCTTCCATATATTACATTATCCTGCCAATCTTACAGGGGAATGGCTCATATTATATACTCCATCACAAAGTTTATGTTCCTTTATTGGGAATACATTCATCAAATCAAAATATATTTTGTTTTGTTAATCAGCTAAAACTTTTTACTTAATCACGCGTGCAATATAAATCTAATCCATACATACAATTAGAATACACACCTTCAGAAAAGCAATCTAGTTCTAGTTCTAAAGAGCTGTTGAGAAAATGCAGATTCAAATTTCTTTACAGCTTTTCTTTATATTTTTCTCCACAATCTTTCTCAGCACGTTTGTTATTTCAGCATCTGGCCAATGTCTAAATGGCCAGAAATCATTGTTGCTGAAACTGAAAAACACCCTCGAATTCGATTCTTCTCTTTCCACCAAGCTGGTACAGTGGGATGAAGATATAAACTGCTGCCTCTGGAGTGGTGTGGATTGTGATACTGCTGGTCATGTTTTCGGCCTTGACCTTAACAACGAATCAATATCTGGTGGAATCAATATCTCAAGTAGCCTTTTTGACCTCAAGTTTCTGCAGCGCCTGAATTTGGCTGACAACTACTTCAGCTCAACTCAATTGCCATCTGGTTTTGCAAAGCTTACTAACTTGGCTCATCTGAATCTGTCCAACACTGAATTTTCAGTTCGAGTTCCAAGTGAGCTTTCGCTCATGACAAGGTTGGTTACTCTTGATCTCTCTATAACCACCGAGTATGCACTTGGTTTAGTGACTCTAGAAAATCCAAACCTTAACATTCTTATTGAGAACCTACTGAGCTTAGAGAACTCTATCTTGATGGTCTAAATATTTCAGCACACGGGCATGATTGGTGCCAGGCCATATCGTCTTCCCTACCCAATTTGAGAGTGTTGAGCTTGTCTCGTTGTAATCTTTTTGGCCCTTTGGATTCTTCCCTTATGAAGCTTCAAAACCTTTCAGTTATTCATTTAGATCTTAACACTTTTTCTTCTTCTGTTCCAGAGTTGTTCTCAAAATTTCCACAGTTAACTGTCTTGAGTCTTAGTACTTTGTAATTTGACTGGTACATTTCCTAGAACGATCTTTCAGATACCAACATTACAAAAGATTGACTTTTCTAACAATGAATTACTCGAGGGATCCTTGCCAGAATTTCCTCAAACTGGATCCCTTAGGCATCTAGATCTTAGTTCCACAAAGTTTTCTGGAAGATTACCGGATTCCATTGGTAATCTGAGGCCCCGTTCGGGAATGACTTATTTTTTTGACTTAAAGTTAAAATTTTAGTAGATTTATAAGTAATAGTGTTCGGCATTATTTTTACTTATAAGTCAGAAATTATAAGTAATAATTGTGGATGTGTTCGGCTAATAATGACTTATAAGTTAAAATAAAATAAGAAGATTACTAAAATGTCCTTCAATAAGAAGAACATTAAAAATAAAAGAGGGCATTTTTGTCATTTTATAGTCGTTGACCAACTTAAAAAAAAATGACTTATAAGTCATTTTTTTTAAGCAACTAAAGGTTACTTATTTTTTTTTAACTTTTTTTTTTGACTTATAAGTAAAAAAAAAAGTTGTTCCCAAACACTTTTTTTATCTAAACTAGTTATAAGTTGGTCAATCCAACTTATGAGTAGTTCCCGAACAGACTCTTAGAATGTTGTCCCATATAGATCTCAGTATTTGTAATTTAAAGACTCTAGATCTCAGTGGGAATCATTTGGAAGGGCTGCTTTCCAAATCTTTGGCTAATTGCACTAAGCTAGAGGTTTTAAACTTTGGCAACAACAAGATAAATGACACCTTTCCTTGCTGGTTGAAGAACTTGTCCACTTTGCGCGTCTTTGTTTTGCGATCCAACAGGTTTCATGGACAAATCCATTGTCTAGAGACCAATACCTGGCCAAATCTTCAAATCATCAATCTAGCTTCAAACAATTTAAGTGGTGTTCTGCCACCAATTTTTTTTCTAAATTTGAAGGCAATTACGGTTGACAGGGATGGAGCACAACCAAAGCTTGACAACTTGCATTTTCAATCTGTACAAGTTAATTCAATTTACTATCAGGATACAGTGACAGTTCATTCAAAAAGGCAGCAAATGGAATTGGTAAAAATTCTTACCATCTTCAGTTCCATTGATTTCTCGAGCAACAACTTCCAAGGGGGCATACCAGAAACAGTTGGAGTCCTAAAATCAGTAAAAGCTCTCAACTTTTCACACAATGCCCTCAGGGGCCAGATTCCAGCATCAGTAGGAAACTTGAAGCAGCTCAAATCATTGGACTTCTCCTGTAATAGACTAGATGGAACCATCCCTGTGCAGCTTGCAAGTCTAACGTTCCTCTCATCTTTGAACTTTTCATGTAATCGCTTGGTTGGAATGATCCCAAGAGGCTCTCAGTTACAAACATTCACAGAATCTTCCTTCACGGGGAACAAAGGACTATGCGGTGTCCCTTTGAACACAAGTTGTAATGCAACTGAATTGCCCTGGTTGTCAACTCCTCCAATGCCAGAAGATGAAGATTTGTGTTCTGAAACCGAGATATACACGAGCGTTACATTGGGATTTGTTGTGGGGTTAGGAATCATATTTGGGCCACTAGTGCATGCTAAATAAGAGATGGAGAGAATGGTGCAACTAACATGCTGATGGAGTTATTCGAAGGATTCTCAATCAGGATGATAAAGGAAGAAGAAATAGGGGAAAAGCTTATAAGTTGGAGACTTCACTGATGGTGATGAGAAGAGTTTCAGGATGAGTGATCACCATGAATTTATTTAAATGGAATAGTATCAATTGAAAAACGAAATCAAGACAAGAAATGTGTCAAAAAGGCAAGTGATCATAACATGAAATGTAGTACGAGTAGGCTAGGTAGTTATGATTTGCTTGTGATAATTAGGTAGGAAGTTAAGATTCTTAAACTTACTGTGTGATGTAAAAGTTGATATTCTTGTTGTTTATGCAATCCTCAAATTATTGTTTCAAATTGGTGATTCAGTTTCAGGTTTTAGAACACATCTACTATTATATATAAAAGCAGGACAAGCTATCTTATCCACTTTCAATTTGAAATCAATTGAAATCAATTTGGAATCAATTTGGAAATTGACTCGGTTCAATTGTCAATTAACTCGGTTAATTTACAAATTGACTCGGTTCAATTGTAAATTAACTCGGTTTAATTGTCAATTAACTCGATTTAAATTCCCAAAACCATCACGTGGATACATTTATATACAACAAATTAACTACATTTGGTTTCATCTTCCAAACACCCATCATAATTAACTTCCTTTTGTTTCATATTCCAAACACCAACATGCATATACAACTTATATTCACATACTTTTGTTTCATATTCCAAACACCCATGATAAATTAATTGCCTTTTGTTTCATATTCCAAACACCAACATGCATATAAAACTTATATTCACATACTTTTGTTTCATATTCCAAACACCCATCATACTCCACTACCTTGAACCCATTCGATACCAACTAACTGTGTGCAAAAATGGCTTCTGTAGATCTCTCTCATCTTCATTATCATTTCTGAAACTCATTTCCATTAATGTAATTAGGTAATACTAATTTTGAACTCTTACTTTGTTTAGTAATTTCTCAGATTGTACTGATATTTACATGGTTGTCTTTCACACCAATTTATTAGGATTGATTGGACTTGAGGTGACTTCCCATTCAAAAGATCTTTTACATAGATGTTTGTTAAAATGCCACAAATGAAGATATATTTGTAAGTGTAGTAAATTTTTCCCTCTTTACAACTCCTAATTCTTATTTATTAAATCGAATTGCAATCCAGCTTTGTATCGATGAATTTTCAATTTATTCTCACTCATTATGTTTGCTAATATTCCTTGAATACACTTATGAGAGTCATTTATGAATGCTAATTTAATATTTCCTGTGGAATTGGATGAAAAATAACATATCCATATGTGCTTCTTGGGCTCTGATGCAAATAAAGTTTCCAATTTTTATGTGGGAGTGGTTAAAGTCATATACATGATTTAATTTTGTAATGTAACTTTAGGAATGACGTGATCACTTTTTCTTTCCTTTTTTCTTCTTATGTTGTTGCTTCATATGTTGAAAGATAAGGTTTGTTCATTTATACAATGGTAATTTATGCTATGTGTTTATTTCTTTTGGATTGTAGTTGTGCACCTGCAAAATTTGAAACAATTGGATGTGTGGCAGTTAATTTAATATCAAACTTGAGGTATGTTCAAGCTATGAATCTCTCTTCAATTGTTTTCTTAAATTTTTGACTGAACTCATTACTTAATATGAAACAATTGTTTTCTCTAATATTTGACTAAATTCATTACTTAATATGAAATTGTGGGCTATAAATGTAAATGATATGTCATGCAAAAATAAAATAAAAAGTTTAAATGAAAATAACTTATTACAAAAAAAAAATCTCATCGTAATTTTAATAAATTATACAATCCGTTATTCCAACTAGCCGTGCATTGCACGGCCTACTGACTAGTAATGATAATGCTAAGTTGGAAACATTGTTACTCTAATCATGAATATACTAAGTACTAAAAAAAACTCTCAAAATCATGCATATTACAAACTCACTAATAATTGTAAATGATTAACATCAATGCTTAATCCTGCTCAGTTTACTTAAGCAAAATTCACTAATAATTGTAAGATGATAACATCAGTGCTTAATCCTGCTCAGTTTATTTAAACAAAATCCTAATATAGTAAAATGACAGTTCAGAATTCGATCAGACTGCAATTAGATCCATAAACCAATATTTCTCTTTTTCCTAGGCAATATAATTATATAACTAGGCATCACTCCACCTGTTTTGGATCAAAATGCAACGGTCTAGGAGTTTTTTTTTTTTTTTTTCTATATAGTATATAATTTTCTAAATTACCATAATATATAATAGAGATTTAGCACTTAAACCATTGTAGTTTACCTAATAAATTAGTACCACTACAATTATGGGAAAGAAAGGTAAGCTGGCTGATAATGGATGTTCTCTTGTGACTTTCTTGGGGCCCACTGGGCGATAGTGTATGTACTGCTCCACTAGTTGAACAGTTCAATATTATATACCTACTGGTAATTACCCGTGCCTGAAAGCACGAAGTAACGAAAATTAGATTAAAATTCGAAAAATACTACATTACTTAAAAAAAAAATTACAACCTAAACTAACTTACAATCAGACATAACAATTATCATAATAAACCATACAACCACAATAAATAATACATACTCAATCATTAACACATATCCATCCAACCACCAAAACATCAAGCTAGTCGTTACTAATTCCAAAAAATTTTGGCACAGTTTCTTTTAACAATAGATATCTAGAAAAATCTAAAAACTATCTATAAAACTTACAATCATCAATACATATCCAAACCACCAAAACAACCATCATTTCATATCCAAAATCATCATAGTCATGTATAAGTAGTTAACTTTACAAACTCATAAAGAATTAATTATTATTTTGTTGATTTAACGTATATCGTATCGTTTTCCACTTTGTATATATAACAACGTGAGGTAACACGACAATAAAGTATTGCATTAACAGAACTATCTACCCAACAATTTATCAACATTATAATTATAATAAAGTTTTTGTTTGATGCAAAAATAAAACATCATAGCAACAGTTGCATCCAACACATTGTTCTATAATAAGATGCTCGATCAATAGCATATTGAATTTAACAACTTGAAAGGTATGTTATAAAAAAGATTAAAATATGCTTCAAATAACTGGAAAAGATTGAGATTTCAATATTAATCGATGCTTCAAATTATGGAATGTTCAAACAAATTTAGAGTTTTAAAAAATGAGACCTCAAATTATATGTCAGAACAAAAGCTTTACAAAGTAACATTGAGATTAAGAAACTAAAACTCTCAATTACAAAATTGGTAAAAAAATAAAAAATCATAAATCCTCAGTAATTCAATTGTATACATAGAATCACACTATAAAAAAATAAGTAATATTAAATTAGACAAACAAAAAACATGTTGACAAATCAAACATCATATATAAAACGAAACGTAAATTTTTTTAAAATCAATAACATCCAAATCCATTGTTAAAACAGAGAGAAAATAATAAGATTAAAAGTGATACCAGTTGACAATCTTTTTTATTTGTTCCTTATCTAGAAAAAAAAAGAATCTATTTAATTTTTTAATTTTGTAGTTATTTTGTAATTGATTTTTTTATAAGTTAGTTATGATCTTGTTTTTAATTTTGTCTACTTACCATTGATTTCTTCTATTGATAAAGAAGAAAAAAAATAAGAAAACATAAAAAATAAAATGTTTTTTTATTTGTACTTCTCATTTTCTCTCCTCTTTCCTTGACACGTGGCAATTTTCGACGAAAAGTTAGTTGGTCCGGCCAAAAGGGACACATTTGTTGTTTCAAAATACTTAGAAGTATTGATTGAAAATTTTCAAACTTTATTATTAGCCTAATATAATTTGGGCGGGATCCATTGTAAAAACAGAGAGAAAAGAATAAGATTAAAAGTGATCCATTGTTCTTTGTCTAGAAAAAAGAAAAATAATTTATTTTGTAATTGATTTTTTTTATAAGTAAATTATGATCTTATTTTTAATTTTATTTTTTTTCATTGAAGTTTTTTTATGTATTATATATTTTAAATGTATGCATATATATACACTCCAAAAAATTATTACAATTTAAAATAAAATATTAAAATAACAATTAATTAATTAAATGAAAGAAGATGAGAAGAGAGACTTACGAAGAGGAGAGAGAGAAAAAAAATGAGTAGTAGGAATAGGAGGAGAGAGAAAGAGGGAAGGTGAAAAAAATAGGAGAAAAGAGAGAGGAGAGAGAAAAAGAGGAGTTGAGGAGAGAAAAAGAAAGGGAGAGAGAAATTTGGGCGGAAATTTTTTTGTATGAAATTAAATGTGAGCCTTTAGATTAAGTTGAAAATTTTGAGATTAAATCTGAACCGTTCTTGTGCTTATAATAAAAAAAGATTTAAAATGGGTTGTGTTTTATTATATAGATTAGACGGATAACAAACCAATCAAACCTTGGGCCAATCGTTTTTAGATTGATTACACTTAAACCCCCATCTATGATTGATAAATTTATATTTGATATTAAATATTAATGTATATAAATGGATGAGATAAAAAAAAATTATATGAGACACTAAAATACAACATTTAAATGTAATATATTTTTTCAATAATATTTTTCTACATTAAATATTACAGATTACATTATCTAATTATTAAATGTTCATATTTTATACTGCTCCTAATATTCAAGGGAAAAAACTGTTCAATCAAAATTGTAGTACCCATATTTTAGATTCACGTATCTAGAGACTAGAATGATGTACGTTTTCTTTTTTGGTATATCTAATGTTTGAGTAATGTTAAGGGTTTTAAATTTTTTGTCTTAAATGACATGACATTGAATTTTTTAATAATAATTTATACTCTCTCCGTCCCAAATTAAATGCTCAGTTTTGACTTTTTAAAGTCAAATTGATCATTTTTAAAACTAATTTTTTTTACTATTTTTGCTAAAATATAGGTGAAGAGATTATAACCAAAAGAAAGTATATACAATTTATTACTAACCCCAATTTTTATAATTTTAGAAATATATTTATGTATGTTTAATTATTAATTCTAAAAATAGTTAATTTGACTTAAAAAAGTCAAAACTGAGCAATTAATTTGGGACGGAGGGAGTAGCATAGTCAATCACATGAGATCTATCTAACCAATATTATGATGATACATCATTTAAGATACTTTTTAAAACTAAAAATTTGAGATACCTAACATCACTTTTAATTTTATCATTCCAACCTTAAAATTCCAACTCCATGAATTTTTTATTTTTGATATCTAATGATATCCTGTCACTGCCAGACTTAAACCCTCCTCTTTGTTAGTATGTTTGCTAAGAAAAATATATACATATATTTATGGATTTTAAAGTCAATTTAAAATTTCCCCCCTTTTTTGATATATATCCAAATTACATCCTTTTTTTTGAATTTTTTTTAAAATTGACTTTAAAATTCATAGTATAAATATGTTTGAAATCAATAAAAAAAAACAAGACAGATAAGAGAAAATAGGGACCAGTCTAATTTTTATGTCCAATTGACCGGTCGGCTTAGACTTACTCGTCACTGCCAGACTTAAATCCTCCTCTTTGTTAGTATGTTTGCTAAAAAAAAAATATACATATATTTATATAAAAAGAGAGGTGGGAGAGAGAGAAGTATGAACAATTCAAGAAGTCCAAAATGTCATGCTCGGTGCAAAGTAAGTAACTTTTTAATACAGGATTATAAATCTGATTAATATTGTTCCAATTTACAGCTAACATTTAACAATTCAGAGTGCTAAAGATTAAAAACATGTCACATATGTAAGATATAATAAATGTGGAACAAGAAACTTCTATCACCAACATCACTATTCACTGGCCAAGTTTTTCATCCCTCTTTAATTCCGTATCGTTACGTGAAATATACTCACCATACAGTTCTAATTGCGAGATATTTTTCTTGAAACAATTACACGCTACATTTGACTTTTGGTTAGAATAAAACTGCCATGTTTTCCTAACCATCTTTTCTATATTCTGGCAGTAGGTGGTTGTTCCAACATCCTTCACAAAAATCAAATATAATAATATCAGGAGAACACCAGACCAATATTATTCATTTATATTGTGAAAAGGAAAAAAGAAAAAGCCAGGAGATTAATAATACATCGTTTTAAAAATGAAAGTTTCATCTAATTTTTGATTTTTCATTAATAACTTCATCAAATGAGACTTTATCGAGTTTAAAAATTGCTATTAAAGAAATTATTTTAAGCATTTCTTTTAAAAGTCGTAATATTAATGATAAAAATAACCAAAAAAGAAGAAGCAATAAAACAGTAAAAATATCAGTAATAGACTTGGATAATATGAAAATAATTTCTCAATTTATCAGTTTCTCAATTCAGACTGCCAAAACCATCAACAACTCCGTATTGTCCCTACTTCCTAGTGTAGTGTGAGTTTACTGGTCAAATTTTTGGAGAGAGAATTCAATGAAAACAGCCAACGGCACTAAAATATTGCCCAAATTATAATTCAAACAAGTAGTAAAGTCATTATAGCGAGTCTATGTGATGATAAAAATTGGCTCCAAAGTCGCCCTAGACGTATAGAAAATGCCGACAACAAACGCGTCTTACTTTAATGTGCAAAACACCAACTACATGCATTATCCAAAAACACGCAGGCCCAGTTTACTTTGACGATGAGTTCTTCCTCTTGACCACCCAATTCTCATCTTCCTCATCCTTCTGCCTCTAGAGCACTTGAATCACAGATTCACAGTTCTTTGCAATCCCAAAAGTTTCAATTACTTCAAATTCAAAGGCCAAGATGATGTAGTACAAATCCAAGACTTTGTTCAGTTTTCATTCTTATGGGTGTCGAGCCCAATAGTTTCCAATGAAAATTCCACTCTTTACATTGCTTTTCTTGGTACCCTTGTTCCAAATTTTGCTGAGCATTGATTTAGTGTTGGTTTCAGGCCTATGTCTCGAAAATCAGAGATCTTTGTTGGTCCAGTTAAAGAACGGCCTGACGTTCGACCCTTCATCTTCAACCAAGCTGGCTCGGTGGAATCAAAGTAGTACAGACTGCTGCAATTGGGAAGGCGTGACTTGCAACACAAGTACTGGTCATGTTATTGGCCTAGACCTGAACAATGAGTCGATCGCTGATGGAATCAACAGTTCTAGTACTCTTTTCAGTCTTCAGTTTCTTCAGAGGTTGGATTTGGCTTATAACAACTTCGCTTCCGCAGAAATCCCATCTGGGTTGTTCAATCTCACCAATTTGACATATCTAAATTTGTCAAATTCTGGTTTTGCTGGGCAAGTTCCGAATGGATTCTCGCGTTTGACAAGGTTGGTTATTCTTGATCTCTCCACCTTTTACTCCCTTTACGTACTCGGAAAATCTTCGCTAAAACTTGAGAATCCAAACTTAACCATGCTTGTTCAGAACCTCCCCGATCTTGCTGAACTGTACTTGGATGGTGTGAACATTTCAACTCAGGGATATACCTGGTCCCAGGCTATATCATCTTCGTTGCCTAATTTAACAGTATTGAGCTTGTCAAATAGTCATATTTCAGGGCCCGTCGACTCTTCACTTGAAAAGCTTCAGTTTCTCTCAGTGATCCGTCTCGATCAGAACAAGCTGAATGCTCCATTTCCAGATTTTTTTGCAAATTACTCGAATTTGACAACCTTGCGTCTCGGTTCTTGTAATTTGAGCGGAACATTTCCAGAACATATGCTGAAAAGAGAGACGCTACAGAATCTGGATTTGTCAAACAACCATCTACTTCAGGGTTCTTTGCCAGAATTGCCCCAAAATGGATCTCTTCGAACCCTGCTGCTCAGCGACACAAAATTTTCAGGTCTGTTACCAGACTCTATCGGTAACCTTGGCGTGGTGTCTAGAATGGAGCTAAACAATTGCAATTTCAGTGGAAAGATCCCAAATTCAATGGCAAAGCTTACTCAACTTGTTTATTTGGATTTCTCATCCAACAAGTTTACTGGTCATATCCCATCGTTTCAGAATTCCAAGAGTCTCACCTACTTGGACCTCTCCCATAACGAGTTATCTGGTACAATCCCCTGGACTCACCTTGAAGGCCTTGAAAATCTTGTAAATATTGATTTGCGATCCAATGCCTTTAATGGAAGTATTCCATTATATCTCTTTTCTCTCCCATCATTGCGGAAGATTCAGCTTTCTAACAACCAGTTTGATGGTTTACTGCCTAATTTTTCCACTGCTTCCTCATCTCAGTTGGGCACGCTTGATTTAAGTAGCAACAATCTGAATGGATCTATTCCCATGTCAATATTTGAACTCAAAAGGCTTAACATCCTCTCTCTGTCATCTAACAAATTCACTGGCCCAATTCAGCTAGAAACTATTCTGAGACTCGCTAATCTCACCAGTCTTGATCTTTCATACAACAGATTGTCAATTGAAACAAGTCGCAATAGTTCTGGAAAGTCTCTGCTTCCCCAGTTCAGTACATTAAAATTGGCTTCTTGTAAGTTGCAAAACTTTCCTAATCTAGAAAACCAATTGAGACTGTCCTCTTTAGACCTTTCAGACAACCAAATTGGAGGAGAAATACCAAACTGGATCTGGAATATCGGGAATGGAGCTCTCATGTATTTGAATCTTTCTCGGAACCATCTAGTGAATCTTCAAAAACCTTACGTTATTCCTAATCTAAGTGTCCTTGACTTGCACTCTAACCACCTAATTGGGGAAATCCCAATACCACCGAAAACTGCTGCTTACGTGGATTACTCTGCCAACTATTTCAACTCGTCAATCCCTCCCGATATTGGCAATAACCTCACCTTTGCTTATTTCTTTTCTGTTTCAAGCAACAACCTGACAGGAAACATCCCTGAATCCATATGCAGTGCCACCTACCTTCAAGTTCTTGATTTGTCTAACAATGGTTTTAGTGGCATCATACCACCATGTTTACTTGGACAGAGTGATACTCTTGGGGTACTGAATCTTGGGAATAACAGTCTGACCGGTAATATTTCTGGTACATTTGAGAGAAAATGTGGTTTAAAAACTCTGGACCTCCATGCCAATCATTTAGAAGGAAATGTTCCCCAATCTCTGGCCAGATGCACAATGTTAGAGGTGTTGAACCTGGGAAACAACCAGATAAATGATACCTTTCCGTGCTTCTTGAAAAATTCTTCCAATTTGCGCGTCCTTGTTTTGAGATTCAACATGTTCCATGGAGACATTCAGTGTGCAGGGGCGAGGAGTCATTGGCCGAACCTTCAAATCATTGACATCGCTTCTAATTCCTTGACTGGCAAGGTGCCTCAGAATTGCTTCTTAAATTGGACGGGAATGATGGGTGACAAGGATGATGCAGAATTAGAGGTCAATCATCTGCGTTTTGAGGTCTTGCAGCTTAGTCACCTCTACTATCAGGATACTGTGACAGTTACAAACAAAGGGCTAGAGGTGGAGCTTGTGAAAATTTTGACAATCTTCAACTCCATTGACATCTCAAACAACAAGTTTGAAGGGGATATACCAGAAACAGTTGGAAAACTGAAAGCACTCTACCTTCTCAACTTTTCACACAATGCACTTACAGGGTCAATTCCACCATCACTTGAAAATCTGAAACAGCTTGAAGCCTTAGACCTCTCAGTAAACAAGCTAACTGGAATGATCCCGGTGGAGCTCACAAGTCTGAATTTCCTTTCATTCTTGAACTTGTCAAATAATCTGCTCACTGGAAATATTCCACTTGGCTCCCAATTTCAGACCTTTACAGAAAGTTCTTTTGGAGGAAACGAGGGATTATGTGGGTCTCCGTTGAACAAAACTTGCGCTCAAGCACCGAATGATCAAGCACCGAATGATCAAGCACCTGGTTCAAGTCCATCCTTTGATTGGCAATTCATTTTCACCGGGTTAGGATTCGGAGTAGGAGCAGCCATTGTTCTTGGGCCTCTTATGATCTTGAAGCAAGGTATATATTGGTGGGACGAATGTATTGATGAACTTGTGATTATGATTCTTCCAGCATTTGGAATAACTTTCAATGGCTACTATGACCTAACGGTTGAGGCAGAGGATGATACTGAAGAAGAGCCCCCAGACAGTGCAAAATACTCAGATGACGAGGGAGCTATGGAAGATGAAGTGTTTGGTGGAAGGTACTGTGTGTTTTGTTCTAAAATAGACATGGTAAGGAATACCATCGTACATGACCCAAAATGCAATTGTCATAGCTCAACACCCATATATTCTAGTTCCTCATCTTTTTCTTCTTCTTCTTCTTCATAGTCAGGACTCATAAAATTTTGATTTTATTCTCTTTTCTTGTCATTATTCTTTCTTTACAGCTAAATTTTGTATGTATAGCATCAAATATAGAGCACTGATGATAAGAACAAAATTTTCAGGCCTTTAAAACTATTAGTTTACAAAGATAATGCCCATTTTACACATTCTATAACCTGGATATAGTTTTCTTTAGATTTCATTTCTTTTTTCACTTTTTAATTAATCAATATGGACACGTTACTTAACACATGACTTAATACAATCATCACTGGTGATTTCTTTGAGCAGGATACAGTTATACTCATTGAGGAATTTCATCAAACATGTACAGAATAAACTGCCAACTAATTAAAAACAACATATAAATCAATAATCAAAGTTAATGAAAAGTAGAGACTATACTCCTCAGCATCAGTTAACACCTCAATTCAAACAAGTAACTAACTACTGATAAAGAAAACAACCATTTTTCTCCTAAATATCTTGAACACCAATATTTCTCTACAAATGTCAAATGGGTATAAACTGTGTAGCTAGGATGAAGTAAACAAATCAATTATATTGTTATATGTAGTAAGATTTAAGTGAGAGAATGAGTTTGTACCGTATTAACATTGAAGACATCAAATGTGATAGCATCAAATATGGCATCTTCATTTGAGCTCTGTTTTCTTGGGAGTTACAGAGGGATGTAGAAAATTCGGTAGGTTTGTAACCAAACAACTGGGAATATTGGCGCTCTTTAACTCATTAAAGTGTAAATTACATCATTACCCAAAAAAAAGGAGGAGGATAAACAGAAACGTTTATTATAAAATCACAATGATCTCCCTTCAAATATTTTTCTAAAGTAATTCTAAAATTTGACGAGCATTATTTGATGAACTCAATATTAATATTGTATTCTAAAATATATATATATATATATATATATATATTATTTATATTTATATAACAAAACACAATTGATTTTGAATTTTTCGCTCACCCTAATAAATCATCAGGATCGTCCAATGTTTGGAATAAATTTTACCGTCCAAATTCAAAATTTGAGATATATATCTCTTCGTCTTCTTCGTCTCTCTACCCCTTTCTCTCTCTCCCAGCTCTTGTTTCTTCTTCTCTAACTTTATCTCTTTCCCTTTCAAGTGCCGGAGACACGAGTTATATGCTAGTATATATATATATATATATATATATATATATATATATATATATATATATATTATGGGAGGTTGAGGTTTATAAAAATATGTGAGTGGAAAGTATTTTATCCTACAATTTGGGTCGAGCTTAATTATTTAAGAAATAATTTATGGGCAATGTTAGTAGTTTTTCTTAAAAAAGTTTCTCTCAAATGCATCTAAAATAATGTAATATTGAATAAAATAAATGATACTCCCTCCGTAATATTGAATAAGATAAATTATTAGGGTCATAGAAAAGTGAAAGAATAATTATTGGGGTCATAAAAAAGTGAAAAATTACTTCAATTAATAAGTAATCAAAAAGGGTAATTTAGATAAAAAAAAATTTTATTAATCAACGTGCCGAAATCAATTAAGACGTTTATTTTAGAACGGATGGAGTACTTTATAAAATATATCATAATATATGCTCAACCAATACAATGTTGTTGAGGAATTATTTGTGATCCCAATGATTATTTCGAACCATTTTTATAGGTAGATTTTATTTTTCTATTTTGGATGCGTACTCTTTGTTTTGGGCCTCAAAATTCTTATATAACACACACCGTGAGCGTCTGATTCTGAACATCTGTTTTGGGTTTGGATTTCCAAGGACTTGACAAAACGAAGGCCCGTGATTAAGGCAAAATCCATTACTTCAATTTAACTTTTGACATCGTATCGTCAAGTGCTTGCAATAAAACATAGACCACCCCACAAAAGCGATCACCTAAATGAGAGAAAAAGGTAATGTACTCATGTTTGTATCATCTACATTTGAAGCAGAATTCAGTAAGGCTGGCTCCTGCATAAATTGTGCGTAAATATTTGTAGACCAAAAGTAGAATCTCCACAAAAATAGTAATATTACATTTAGATTAAAGGAATGAAATAAAAAAGAAAATGATTCATTTGATTCTAGTTAGAATGAATCATTCTGTATCCTCCCTCAAAGAATAAAATTCACAAATTTGATAGAAATTAGAATAGTTCATTCCATTTTAATAGAATAGTCAAACACATTTTTTTTTTCATTCTGTAAGAATGAGTCATTCCGTTCTCACATTCATTCATATGATCCAAACATAACATACTAGAAAAGTGAGAAAATAGTAATAATAAAAAGAAAATTTTAATTAATGTCAATATTGTTAATTAGATTGAGTTTCAAAGTTAAAATGGCTACATGATTTAGAAACTATAAGAATATAAAATAATCCATTTTCATGATGCCTATAGTAAGAAATTTTTTTCTAACTTTTTTTAAAAATTATAATTAATTAATGGTCCCGGCGGGGCTCGAACCCGCGACCTTCGGCTCATAAGACCAACGCTCTAACCAACTGAGCTACGGGACCCTAATATTCTTATTTAATTGATGGTAAATTATTTAACATATAATTCAAGTATTATGGTCAAATCTAAACCCATAAAATGTCTCCTTCATTTTTTTCTTCCAATTATTACATAATATTCCCAATATTCACGTACAATCATAAAATCCACCCTTAATTCACTAATGTACATATCTTATAAAAGTGAGAACGAAATAGAGTGAAGCTTAAAATAATTGAGCTTTCTCTTTTTATGGTGCAATAAATCAATTAAACTAGGTAGCTACCATCAGTAAATAGATGCATTATCATGTAAAATACATCATTTGTTGTCTCATAAAAGATAATTTAAGTATAAAAAAATTGTTTTATAAACGATGACTTAAGTACAATAAAATATTATACGAATAAAGTTTGCTTTATCTTTAACTATATTTATGTGAGATTCACTAATGTATTGACCGCGGAAGATAATTTTTTTTGATGAACAATATATTTATACTTTGAAAATAAAAATTACTTGATAGTCTATCTTTTATTTTAAATTTCTTAATTAATGTAAAAAAATATATTTAAATCATCTTTAATTTGTCATTACACTTAAAAGAGGATCAACTTGCTGGCAGTGGGATGTGCCATACTCCCATCAAATAGACGAGACACCAGAAAAAGTATAAGAATATATTACTTAAATAAGGAAAATAACATATATTGTAAATTTATATATTAATTTTTTATTATTATTTACGTGAATAAGTGATAATAATAATTTTTTTAAAACATGTAATACGGTCATTCATACTTATAATTTTTTCATATCATATTGTATTTTACAAACTATATTTTAATTGAAAATTTTTACAATAACTAACAAGACTCCTCAACTAACATTCGTCTATCTTTGTCCCCAAAAAAATAATACTCCCTCCGTCCCAAATTAATTGCTCAATTTTAACCATTTTAAGTCAAATTGACTATTTTTAGAACTAATCTTTTTACTATTTTTGCTAAAATATAGGTGAAGAGATTATAACCAAAAGAAAGTATATACAATTTATTACTAACTCCAATTTTTATAATTTTAGAAATATATTTATATATGCTTAATTATTAATTCTAAAAATAGTCAATTTGACTTAAAATGTTCAAAATTAAGCAATTAATTTGGGACGGAGTGATAAAAAATAATAAAAAAAAGTTATCATTATTGATATAAGGGTTGCCAAACAGGCCCTAAGTTTCTTCCATGGTAGTGCAAACAGTGTGTAGCTGAGGCCGGAAAGTATTCAACCCTTTCAGAAATCCCCCTCTTAAAACCCACGAATTTCCCACATAAATCCTCTTCATTGTAATCAATTATCCCCTTTCCCTTTTGTAATACCTACCGGTGATTGAAATTTTTATCGGAAATGAGTGAGTCTAATTCTACAGGTGATAATGGA
This sequence comes from Aralia elata, assembly GCA_034770075.1. Taxonomy (NCBI): domain Eukaryota; kingdom Viridiplantae; phylum Streptophyta; class Magnoliopsida; order Apiales; family Araliaceae; genus Aralia; species Aralia elata. The sequence continues at coordinate 96,726,423 of CM068382.1, forward strand.
AACAACAACCATGAGAAAATTAAGATAAAGGTCTCTCATGGATCCAATCGGTTCGACCTCACAGTCCCTTCTCAATGCACTTTCGGTAATATTTCTTGTTCTTCCAAAGAAAAGTGTTTGCTTTTTCTGGGTTCCCTTTTCCTTTTAATTGGTATATCTGTAAACTACAAGGAGAAAGTTAGGAAATATGATATCTTTATTATGGAGATAAAGAAACATTTGATGAATTTGTGTATGTATATTTACATGTATGGTGTAGGACTGATGTGTCTATGCTTTGTAATCACAAACACTCTGAACAACAGGGGCAGGGGTGTTAATTATGAATTTTCATTTTTTGCCTTTCCGTTTAGATATGTGTTGTCCCCTTCCTAGATGTTAAGTAGTTCATAAATTTCATGGATTTCAAGTCACTGAATGGAAACTCTACACTGATATGATCTACTTTTTTTGTGGATTGAAGAATGGATGTAGTATTTGCTTTAAATAATTCTTAGATTTGCAGTATGAATATTGTTATTAGTGAAGGTCTGCATCATGTTATTGTAGTTAGTGCTACGATATTGATGCTTTGATATGGCAATTACATTACAGATGATGCTATGGGAAAAAGATTTTCTTTTATCAGATTTATCGTAGTTTGTTGGCTGTAAAAAAATCTTTGTCCGACAGTTTTTTCCAACTAAAGTAAAAGCATAGTCAATTTTGTCGTTTGATGTACTTTTTATCACATTCGGTTTAGGCTCATTTTCGTCGGCATATTTATTATTTTCTTTTCTTGTTATGTGATGTTGGTATATATATGTTTCTGACAAATTTAATCTGTTTGTCCTTTTGTTTTGGTGGGGGGAAGCATTTTACATTGCTTCCTTAATTTGTTATTACTAGTTGGCTCCACATGTGGTGTTAAGTTTTGATGGCAAATTAGTGGAACATACTGAGATTTTGATAGGTATCCATAATACTGTACTATTGAAGAATTGTAGTTTCAGCAATTCCTTTTGTTGTATGTATGGAAGGTGTACATTTACTGAAACTCTAACTTAATATTTATTGAAGGTGATCTGAAAAGGGTTATTGCACAAGAAATTGGTTTGGAGCCTAAGGCTCAAAGACTGTTCTTCAGAGGTATTGAAAAAGAGGATCAGGTATCTTTGCACATGGCGGGCGTGAAGAACAATTCGAAGCTGTTACTTATGGAGAATTCAGATGGTAAAGAGATGCTGGAAGAGGTGAAAGTGCCTGAAATATCAAGAGGTGCTGAGGCTGTTGCTGAAGTCAGAGCAGAAGATGATAAGCTGGCAGAGCAGGCAAGTCCGTTGTTATTTTGATTATAATCAACATGATCTTAACTTTAGGTGTTTTGGAGGCTCATTTCAGTTTGTTTTCCTGTAGGTAGATGCTTTAAAAACAGTTATCTATGATGGTGCCAGAGTTGCTGAAAGGGATATTAATTTCTTACTGGAGATGCTTGAAAGACAGTTGCTGAAATTGGATAACATCAATGCTGAAGGAGAAGGGAAAGTTCAGCGAAAGATGGAAGTTAGTATTGAATGCTGATTTTGTTAATTTTGCTTTACCTTTTTAATGTGTTATTAATCAGTCACTGTTTTACACTATTAACTGCACCCTGTCATTTCTTATTAACATTTTCATTTTGTCAATTAGTTCTTGCTGTCATCATTCAATAAATCTATGCTCTAGATTGAAAGATCTTAAGCTATGTCTACGATTTTGTTGGACATCTAATAAACTTAGAAATCTATTCATTATCAACTTTCAAAGTATTACTGTATTTATTTACATGATTTTTTGCTTCGAGTTGCATTTCTCGTCTATAAGAACCTTCAGTATCACCTTATAACTCCCTTTTCAGGTGTGCCGTGTCCAGAGCCTTTTGGATACAGCTGATAATCTTAAGAAAAGAAACTCTTGTCCAAATATCAACAGCAGTGACGCTGTATCAGTCCCAACAAATTGTGAGACATCCGAGGCTGATGTTGGAACTCCTAATGCCCAACCTTCAACGTCTGCTTCTACAAAAGTAAATCAGGATTGGGAAGTCTTTGAGTAGCCAGTGCCTATTAATGATTTTGGTGAATTTCATAGAATGCTGAATATGAGGTGTTGGGTACGCCTTTTATATTTTTCACTTAAAGTTGAATGTGTCTTTTGGTTGCAGATAATATGACGGTAAGATAGAAATTTATCAAGCAAGAATAGATTGTTTTACATATGAATATACATTGAAAGAATCAGAACTTTTTATTTGCATCAATTTGTGCTTTGATATAGTAATTCTGAATCAATTTCCCTATAGTTTCTCTAACTATATTGCCCTTGAAGAAATGAGAACCTATGTTCAAAACTCAAAGCATTTGTCTAGCCAAATGTTGCATTTCAATGTCGTGCGTGGATTTTTCCCTCTGTCCTTGTCCAATGAGGGCATATGCTTCTTCCCCATGAGCTGCATCATCCCCAATTTTGAGGTCTTCCTCGGACATGCGAAGGGGTATCAGTAACCTGATGACCAGCAGAATGATGGAGGTGACTAATACGTTCCAACCTATTATGAAACTTGCACCCACTAGTTGCTTCAGGAATTGGACGCCTCCCTTGCTTCCATAGAAAGCCCCTTCTGAATTTGGGATTGGCAGAAACAGGTTAGATAGACTTGGGTGAGCAAAGAGTCCAGTGAGAGCGCCGCCTAAGGTTCCAGCGACAGCATGGGTGTGAAAGACACCAAGTGTGTCGTCAATCTTCTGCATGAAAGGCAACTTTCTGCTCAAACTCATCATTGTGAACCAAGGAACAGTTCCTGATACTATACCCATAACAAGTGCAGCCCAACCCTGGACAAGGCCTGAGATTTGACAAAATTATTGGTATGAGAAAGTTCACAGAGAACTCGAAATTTGAGATGCTGTTTGTGCATTTAGTTATGATGATCTCACCTGCACCAGGAGTTATGCAGACCAACCCAGTTATCATCCCTTGGATTGCTCCAATCACAGATGGTTTCTTGAAGAACACTAGATCCCAGCAAGTCCATGTAAGGAGGCTTGTTGCTGCACATATATGAGTGTTGAGGACTGCAAGCGAGGAATCAACATTAGCAGCAAAAGGGTCACCTCCATTGAATCCAGTCCACCCCATCCAAAGAATCCCGGCTCCAGCCAATGCTAATAAGAGATTGTTCGGTGGGAATTCTTCCCGATCCTCCTCCAATCTTGGTCCAACCTAGAAAGACAAGATGGGAGCAAAAGATTTAGTTCTGTATAAAATGTGCCCCGTATTTACCTTGGGGAAGATGTAATGTTGCTCACCCAATATGCAGCTGTGTAACCTGCTGCACCGGAGGCTAGATGAACAACATAACCGCCTGAATAGTCCATGATGCCCCATTGGAAGAGGAAACCTCCTCCCCAGATGCTGAAAGCTCCAACACTGTAAGAAAATGTGATCCAAAGTGGCACAAAGACCATCCAAGCTCTGATATTCATGCGACCCAAGAGAGAGCCAGCAAGGAGTATAACGGTCACAGCAGCAAACGCATACTGAAAAAACATCATGGTAGCCATGGGGTACCACGGTTGAGCTGCAGCGGTTACAATATCACCATCGTGGTAACGTGTTGAGGGGAGAAAGGCTTGAGGAATCAGAAAGTCTTGTGAAACCGCAAGACCAGGCTTTCCCCAGAATGGAAGAAGGCGGTGTCCAAATGACATCTTGTAAGCCCATAGGATCCAGCAAGGCATGACTGCTGCAAAGGCATAGAGCGCCATAAAGGCCGAGTTGAGAGCCCATTTCTTCTTGACAAGTCCTGCATAGAGAATAACCAGCCCCGGCATGCCTTGCATGCCAACCAATGCTGCAGAGACCATCTGCCATGTATTGTCACCTTTGTTTAGCCAATCGGGTACTGTCCCAGTATTGTTTTGGTAGGCCAAAGGAACAACCATGGGAGCGTCAGCCATTGTTGATGATGAATCAAGGTTTTGAGAAATTATGTTAACAGATTCTTATTAGGCAAAACACCTGTTACATATTTATAGAAAAGAACATTAGTTTGTGATGGTCACAGTAAACTGGACTACAAGTTAAAAGAGTTTTTTTAAAGAGCATGGTACCACAAAGGTTGGAAGATGCCATGTTGTGGACTTGTTTGTCTGATGCACAAGACTTTGGGTGGGACCAGTTTACTGTCATTATGTATTCACCGTCCGATGGGGGTCTGCGAATGATGATTCTTTTCACACAATGGAAAAACTTGTGTGAATGGTCATGATCAGACTTGGATGAAAAGTGTGCAGTGGATATTTTATACTGTAGTATGCAAGTAAAGGAGATTCTGCTAGATTTTACCCCAAAGTCAAGATCCCCATATGCAGGGGCATTAATGATTCTTGGACTTCTTAGTAGACTAGTCTCTCCTGTGGAATATTTTTTGTGGCTCGTAATTGTGTGATTGCTGTGTGATTGTTCTTGCCAAATCAATTTGTGTGATTCATCAAGAGTTTGGAGTGATTTTTAGCGTTTGCACATCTTTCAGAGGGATGCCTAGTAAGTGTGGTCCGTCAAGACTATTGTTTCTCACACTAAAGAGTACGATGTTATTTACACACAGAGTCTGTCAAGATTATGTTTTTGTGGTATAGGTGCTTGTGAAGTCGTGGCTCATTGTAGTCCTGCCCAACAAAAAGAATTTCATTTAATTAAAATTTTAATGCATTGAAGATCTCTAGATATGAAGTCAACTTGCTCCATTCCATTTGTTTTTGTTTACAAGACAAGTTTACGGTAAGGCAAGCAAGCCAAGGGAAGGTGATCTATAAGTTTCAATTATTTTATTATATAATCCCTCCGTTCCAAATTAATTGTTCAATTTTGACCTTTTAAAGTCAAATTGACCATTTTTAAAACTAATTTTTTTACTATTTTTGCTAAAATATAGGTGAAGAGATTATAACCAAAAGAAAGTATATACAATTTATTACTAACTCTAATTTTTATAATTTTAGAAATATATTTATATATGCTTAATTATTAATTATAAAAATAATCAATTTGACTTAAAAAAAGTCAAAACTGAACAATTAATTTGAGACGGAGGAGTACGTTAAAAATGGAATAATTTTTGATATTAAAAGTCAAGTGTCTCTCACACAAATACGCACGTAAGCCCGAAATTTCAAAAGCATGACCAACATTTTAAAGAGCCCATTATATGGTAATGTTGACCACCCATTTTTTTTAATTAATTATTCTTGATTCAATTGGTTATGGAAGAAGCCCATTAAGTGGTACTACTAAGTGGTGTACAAACTTTTATTATTTTTTTTTAGTTGTTGTAGGCATGAAGGCCGAATACTAACCAAGAGAAATGGTAATGGATCAATGCTAGTAGTAGTAATCTTCGCTTAAATCATCCTAATAAACTCTTGGGCTTTGAATCATTTGGGCCTTAGGAAGGATAAAACCCAGGTCAATATTCCAAAATGATTTTTCTTTTATTTCCAAGTCAGCTAAAATAATAAATGGCCTATTATCTTAGCTATTAGAGCGTCTAATAATGCAAAGGTTGCAGGTTTGAGACGTGCATGGACTGCCTTAGATTTTTTTTTTTTATAAAATAAATTTAGGATGCAAAATATTTTAAAATTTATAAATAAGTTATTTTTGTGAAATAAAGAGAGTAATTTGAAAAATACAGGAACAATTGGCATCGTAATGGCAAAGTGAAAAGGAGAGTTCTTAAAAAGTGAATAAATAATAGAGAAATATGGGGAAGGGGCCGGGGGAGGTTAAGGGAAAAATAATCTAGGATACATTTTATTTTAAAAAAAAAATTAAAGAAATCTGTGACTTTACACAATATAAGAGAAACATCAACTATTAGACTATCTATCATCTTTGGTCTAATAAGAAAGTTCTAAAACATTATTGCAAATTATTATTATGCTTATCCAGAGTGGACTTGGATCGATCAAAAGAAAAGGAGGACTTGAACAGTTAATTTTAAAACGTTTCACTGATTTGTTTGTTCATTTGTTTCTTTCGTTCTTTTCTTTTTTTGAACACTAGCTCTTACTTTCTAAGATATATATGAATTTTATAATCAACATTAAGAATTTCTTAATTATAATATAAAAATTATAATCCTCAGAATAATAAGAAGAAAAGTTTCACAATAAAGAGGAAAAGTACAAAATTTCAAAATAAACTCATATAATATTGATGAAAATCGAACTTAAACCCTAAACGGCCTTATTTGTATGTTCTAAAGTGTTACACGGGCATCATAAAAGAAAGTGCTTCTTGTTTTGTTCGGTACTAGTAACTTAGTAGAAGGAACGGTCAATCAAGAAATAGGGAAAAAAAAATAAAAATTAAGGAATGGATATGAAGTTTATATTTTTTATATTATCTTTTAACAAATTATTCTATTAAATTTTAATTTTAAGAATTTAAGAAAGAACGTGAGAATAAAGAAAATTCTCGAAGCATTCATAATTATGAATAAACTCAAACTTATGATTATATATAATAAAGAGAAATCTTATCACCAAAATATATATTTTACTAGTTGTGAGCTCAATTATAAATTAGGGTTCACATGTGATTTAAAAAATTAAATGAATATGAAAAAATTAAAAATAAATAAACAAGACGGATACTAAATGAACAAAAGGGAGAACACTTAAGGTTTATGTCCCTAGGGTTCGGCCACCCTTAGGTGGTCCCACCTTGTAACAAACTTTGACAACAATTTCTCCGATTGAACTTAATTTGAACTACCGGAACGAAACAAGGACAAAACCAAGGAAACGAACGGAAGAAGAACAAGAAAACTAGGGTGACCCCCTAGTCATCTTAGGGTTCGACCACACTAGGGGTTGGCCTCCTAGGGGGCACACCTCTTCATATTTTCAAATGTCATGTTAGACGAGACTTGAGCGGTGTAATGACAGAATAACAAGATTTAAACCAAGAAAAGAGACAAGAAAATTCATGAATGATTTTTCTTGAATCTTCCATGACAAGAGAAGCTTCTTACAAGATCAAAAGTCACAAGAAAATGATGAAAACTAAGCAAAAAAGGTCAAGACGGATGAAAGATGTCGAAGGAGGCACAAACCTAGGGTTGACCCTCCCCCTAGGATTTGCCCCCTAGGGCTTCGCCACCCTAAAGCCGTGTCGAGGTCCTTCGGAGCATTTCGACGATGAATGCGGGTCATATGGTGTTTGAATGAAGAAAAAAGTCTAGACCAACGTGAATTGAGTAACAAGACCTTAAAGAATGATAACTTGAGAGAGGCCTTCATGAGTCACATGGCAGAAGGCTTATGGAAGCAACTCATAATGGAAAATGGTTAAGGAATTTGGATTGGCGGCTAGAAGGACAAGACGATTTGGGCATCACTTTGGGCAACTTAGGATATTTCTGGAATTTCACCTGAGGCTACATGCGAGGCACATGACTAAACACGTGTTAAGCACATGATCACTTACCAAGAGGCCCTATAAATATATACACCCTTCATTCCAATAGGAGGGACTTTTGATTCTCGGATATTCCAAGACACACAAGAAGGCTATCTAGAGTTCTGTCAGGTGTTGTCCTAATGATTGTCTACCCGTTTTTCTCCCCTCTACAAACTCTAGATCATTTTCCGTACTCTTCGTAGATTTCTCTCATCCTCAGCCAATTTGAAACCTTAATCGAGCGAGGTGCGATTTCCTCACCTACACTAGTATAACCATTACTACAATTTCAAAAGCATGTAGTTAGGGTTCTCGCGCGGGGGGTGGAAACCATTTACCTAATTATTCCCTTTATATCTGCGCCCATTTATTAATTAGTGGAATATATTGTGTTAGCTTAATCCATAGCTTTTGGATTAAGGATTTTCAGTAATAAAAGTTCATTTGCCTTTTGCAAAAATAGGAAAAAAAAGTAATGTGTTTAGTAAAAACCTTAATGGCTTACTCAGCTTGAACCTGATGATGATTATAAAAACAACGCAATGGAAAATCCCTGAGGTTATCTGCGTAGTTTCTCTTTAAAATCTTTTAAGAATCTTAAAAAGGTCCACCAAGCTTTTTTATAGATAATCTCAACCTTGCCAGGTATGTGAGGCTGAAAGATTACAAATACCCGACCTTGAGCCTATGTAGGGCGTGGTTGGTATATTTAATTCCACACATATATGTATATATATATATATATATGAGGATCGATTCATAGCCAACGTTATAAAGTTAAGGTTATCCTTATAACAGATCGTGACCATCCAATCGCAAATCTAACGGTGAAAATTATCACCCGTCTGCACTTTAGTTTGGGAGAGTCCGTAGAACTAAAGTGCGGACTCAAACATGACCAAAATACCCTCAAGAATAGTAGTGCGGACGGTGAGTTTAAATATACTTTTCCTAATAACATTTTTGTAATTACTCCTATCCGCAGTTTAATACTACGATGACTAACATATTTTCTCACACAAACTGAACCAGAGGCATTTCTAGAGTGTCTTTGGAAGAAGATTTCAGAAATCTTATCTGGAGGTCCTTCACCACTAAGATTACAATATTATCCAAGAGCCTTTTCAATTAGATTTCCACCCAATGACTCATTTCTTGTTTTCATTATTCGATTATTTTTTTCAACTATTACTATCCTTTCACTGATCACACTACCCAAGTAAGCATAGAGATTCAAACAAAAGGTAACTGATGAAACCGAAGTGTTGGACGAATACTGTTGACATGCAGCCCCTACTCTGACAATCCCTCCGAGAGGAGGAATGTTTGTTAATGGGCTCCTATCTGCAGTCGCCATTGCTACCTCAATACAAGCACCTTTCAACTCGACACATCTCCACAAATTTGAAGAACTTGTAAAACAAATGAATTTTTGTGGTATATAATGAAATACAAGATGTATACCATAAGAGGCTGACATTCAATAACTATTTATGAAGCAAATGATGACGGAGCTGGGGAAGGCTTGAACTGAATATGTTGGGGCATGATTTCGTGGGCTAGGGTGATTTAGTGGGTCATGACACATGGCAGAATTTTCTAGTCAAGAGGCTTGACGTTTTCAGAAGACTACAGTCCTAGTTGACTTGTAGTTCCCTTATTTTGTTTAATTTGCTACTTTTAAGGAGACCAAATCTAATCCAATCATGAGAATTACGGTTATAAGAGGACTTTACATAAAAGACTTTTATTTCCATTCAGAGATGGACGTTGAGACGGTGTGGGTCAACTATAAATACACGACTATAACCTAAGTTATAGTTAATGATTCTGTCTAGTAAAAGTACTAAAGCGTTAACGTGCCTCCATTTTTAACCTTTCCCAACATATACTTACTCTCACACCAAAGTTATCCTTCGAAGGCCCCGACCGTCAGGCTTCTCAGCGTGTTTATCCGTTTTCTGTGCAGGATTTGGCTCGTTGTTTGGTGATTGGACGAACAGTCAGATCTTGGCGTTAACATAAGAGAATGGAGATTTTTGTCGACTGAACGAAGAAAAGCTTTTAGTCATCCGCAATATTAAACTGCGAATGAGAGTAATTACAAAAATGCTATTACGAAAAATATATTTAAACTCACCGTCCGTACTACTGAAATGCGGATCCTTGAGGACATTTTGGTCACTTTTGAGTCCCACTTTAGTTTTGCGGACTCCCCCAAACTAATTAAAGTGCGGACGAGTGATAATTTTCACCGTTATATTTGCGATTAGACGGTCACGATCTATTATAAGAATAATCTTAAGTTTACAATATTGATTATGGATCGTTCACACACACACACACACACACACACACACACATATCTATATATATATATATATATATATATATATATATATATATATAAAAGTACGTGTCTTGACAGCAAGATATATATACTACACATTTTATCTACATATTTGCCTATAACATAATCTTCTGTGTCCAAGGGGAGTTCCTCACTTTTTTTTCTTTTTTTTTATGTCCAACAGGAGTTCCTCATGACTTCATTTTCCCCAACATAAATATATATGCTATCCATCAATTAATATACATATATATAAAAAAAAAATAGATGAAATAAATGAACTGGCCTGTAGAAGAAAAAGAAATCCAGTATCAAGAAGATCTCTTGCAATCTTTAATTAATCTGACTAGAAGGTCTAGGGTTTGGGGCAGTTTTTCATTCTTTAATAGAACCATTTTGACCCCATTAGGTATCCCCTCATCTTCATTTTCTCCATAGCTCCTTATATAATGCGACATATATTCTCACAACTTTAATATAATTAATTGAAGTAATCAAATATTGATATCAAAAAAAGATAAATAGTAGTAGTAGCTTTTTTACCTTGTATGATGGTACAATACAAAATGCAAATGCAAATGCATTATTAATCTATGGAACAAGTACCTCAAGATCTCACTTAGAATATACTGTCCCATTCATATAGTCAGATCTAGAGTACTTGCCCTTCTTGCATCTTCTTCCCTATCAACTTCTTTCAACCTCCCTAGCTTTTTCGAGGAAGATGGCGAGTACAATGACAGTGATAAGTACTTATTCTCATCCTTCAAATCTCTAATTAGGCAGCTTTCATCAATCCTTGATTTCACTCCAAGTGTTAGATTCAAGTCAAGGTCACAATCAGAAACCTTTCTTTTCACCATTGTCCGCTTCTGAAGGTTCGTGGCTTCCAAATCTAGAGGAACTTTTTCTTGCAGCTTGATTAAGGAATTGAGCTCCATAGGGTTTAATAAGGACTTATCACCTCTTTGGCGTTCCTGATCACGAATTGCTCCTCCCGATCCTTCTTTCCTTTCATGAATTTTCCATGTAGATAATTCACTAGAAGATGAAACATCGATATGGACATCACATTTTGTTGAGTTTCTTCCAAAAATCCTCTCAGTAACTGAAGAGTAAAATATTGGTCTAGCCTTATCAACTGCACTCCGGAACATAAAAGAGCTTTGCACCCACTTTTCATGTCCAATATTCCAAGGAGCATCTCCATATCTTAAAGAAAATTAACATCTTCATTATTGAAAGCTAGATTGAACTCAAACTAATTCCAAAACACATAAAGAAAATAATTAAAAATGATTTACTATTTTCCTTACCTGAAGTTAAAAGGATTACTACACCTTTGGTTATAGCTTTGAAGCATTGGAAGTTGGCTTAGGTTGTAGATATTCCGATCCCCACCTTCCACAAAATTTCTATGATCTTCTATTACTGTCATATATAAGATACCACATAATTAGCAGTAAGGAAACCCTAATTCAATCGAAATGAGAACTTAAACAAATAAAATACAAGGAATTCTCAGCCTATACATATATATATATATATATATATATATATATGTTATATGTATATACCTTGGCTAGGGTCGTCAATCTTCTTGCTTCTATACATCTGAGTTAAAACATAACCAAATAAACAAGAAAATACAATTAGAATTTAGAGATGAAAGAAAAACAAGTATGCTTTATTAATGATCGATATATAAACAAGTAATATTAAATGAAGAGATTAATCAATTGGTAAGTAGTAATTTAAGGGGAGTGACCTAGCTGTTAATCAAATCAGAATCAAACCTGTAAATGACTTTTGACATGAGCAATGTTAAGTCCTTTGATATTCATTAGTTGAAGAACCAACTTTGGTGTTGCTCCTGTACCAAAAATAGTCACAAAAAAGAAGAAGATGAAATTAAATACCTCCACATGAAGAACATACTTAAAATCAGGGTTCTATTAATTAAGTCTTACTCTCTTGTCCACCGAGTCTCTCAACAGCTTGAACAAAGCGAAGATGCAGATCTTGCGTCCACCGGAGTCTTGGTGTCTTGGATCGGACATAAGGCCTCACCGACGATGACTTCTTCTCATTTTCTTCGATGGTGCTGTTGCTTGAGCTTCCTGATCCATCCGTTGCCTTTCTCCTTCCAATATTGTTCTCCTCACTCTCTTCCTCGTCCTCATTTTGGTCGGAAGGGCAGGCCTTAGAGCACTCGCTCCCACTGTTTCCCTCCATAATTCTTATACTTAACCAGGGTTTTTTCTCGATCTCTATTTCTATTTTTAGCTAAGATTTTTATCAGTTGAAATTGAAATGGACCGAATTAGCATAATCTACTAATAACACTACAAATTAAATGACAATTAGATATTAGGGCAAGCAGGCTCGATCAAAGAGAATGGGATGATTTAGAGTTCTATGTAAATTATACAAATGGGAAATTGGGAATATATTGATGAAACCCTAGACCTTAACAAAGAAGAAAGTTTATGTGCGGGGGTAATGTAACATTAATTATTGGTCATATAAATTTTGTGCAGCTCACTAGTATGGAATATACATAGAACATGTATGTATCAATACGCATGCATGATGTTACCAAAGGGAGAAAATAATTTGCTTGACCATGTGTTTCCAGATCTTTTGTGGTCCAATTCCTTAGAATTTTTTTTTTATTTTCTTTCTTGAGTATAAAATCAAGCCCTGCTAAAAAACTATGAAATATAATATGTGTTATATATATATATATGTGTGTGTGTGGTCAGTCCCTACTTCATTGAATACAGACTTTCCACCAATTTCATTGAAACTGCCAACACCAAGAATTAATGTTAAGTTTTAGTTTATTGAATAGGTCCAAGTAAGTTCAAAGTAGACTTTTGTTCTTACTTGTTTCTTCGCTCGATGAATAAACAACAAGTTTAGGGACCACCCTATTTTTTAATTTGCTCCAGGAAGATAGAAATTCTAGCATTCTATGTTCCATCAATATCGATACATATACATATTTTAAATTATAATAAATAGCTTTGATTTCATGTATTTCAGTAGCACACTTTCACATTATATACAGAGGCATTTTAATTAGTTGTTATTTATGGAGATTGTTGCGTTTCCATTTTCCAATGGTTGCAGCTTGCGGACCATTTTCTTGAATTGTACTGCCTCCATTTCATAATAAGTGACTTTTTAGAAGAAAAAATTTGTTCCAATTTGTTTGTCGTTTACAACTTTTTAGGAGAATAAATTATTTATTTTTCCATATCACCCCTAACTTCTCTCATTGTCCCAAGAAATTTTCTCTCTTGTATTAATAGTTTTCAACTTCCCATAAATGGGTAGTGATGGAATTTCATACAAATTTTAATTATTAAATGATAGTATTAAATGACTTTCTTAATTCATGTGCATGAAGCTAAAACGACACTTAATATGGAACCGAGAGAGTAGCTTCTAATAAGGCTTGTTTAAAGAGGCATTTTTTACTTTTTATTTAATTACCATCTCCGAAAAATGTTTTCTATTCTTAAGTTATCAACTATTCTTTGCTTTGGTTTTGTTTTATAACTAAAAACGAGGGACTTGGCTCTCTTAACAGTACATTTTTTTTATTTCATCAAATATACTAAATATTTAATAAAATATCTTTATTAACAATGATCCAAATATTCTAATTAATAGTTCATCAATATATGGAGATCAATTAATTATGCAAAAAGTTAGAACCATTAAAAGTATTTTTATCGTTAATTATAAATTTAATTTAATTTTCAACCATCAAAATTTGATAAAATGTTCGCATGCTCATTAAATGGTGGAAAAAATGGTAGATTACTCTCAAAATTGGGGTGATGATGAGTGTCGATTTCAATTATCATAAATAATAAATATATAAATAAATTTTGTATCGAAAGGAATTGAATGTAATTTGTATTGGAGGAGAGTCAAATCCAACAAAAAATACATGTTATGGTTTGCATGTTCCGGAAAAGTATTTATTAATTAATTGTTAATTAAGTCTCACGTTCACATTTCACAAGATCTCGAATTACCTTGTTTTTCAGTATATTTCTATTCAATTAAGTGAATTACATCTTTTCAAATAAAGGGTTCTTTGCAACAAAAAACAAAAAATTCTAGAAACAGAAGACCGATATGGAAAATGACTTTTGTAACAATATATATTTATATTTTTAATTTTCGTTTGTGGGTAGGATTAAAAACAAAAAATTTGATTCACTTAAAAAGGAAAGGGAGGGGAAAAGATAAGACAAGATCAATGAGGATATTAGACAGTTTACAACTAGTGAAAATTAGTCACACAGATACAAAATGTATTTGCTTTGCTGTCTGTGATTGTAACCCTAACTCAATTGAATGGAGAAAATCGCATGCAGCTTCGTTTACGTCGGGAATCACGGGTCTTGTTCCTAATCGGGAGTCGAGATTTCCTAATCATGCCAACTCATCAACTCCAAATTCACATACTACTGAAACATGGATCAACATTCTTACTTATATATATATAACGACAAATTTATGTGCGTATTAAATATGCATGTATGCGAATAATGAGATAAAAGGTAACAAAAAATGTATTCACATACTAATTTTTTTTATTCTATCACTTTCAATTTCACGTACGTTGCAATCCACATTCGACATGAAATTAATCAACATATAAATCATTCTTTAATATAGAGAATTAATCTCATATATAGGCAATTATTAGAGCTCTTAAATTTTTTTTATTTTTTTTTCTCAAATGAGTATCAAATAATATGATATTAAATATATATTTTTATAATACTTTATGGAACTCCATCAAGTAACGATAACATATCATTTGAGATAAATAAAAAAATTGACAATTCTTAACATTATCTTTCATGTATATATTATAGTTACTAGAGATAAAATTGTAATTGCTACTTTTAATTAGGTGCATGTAACAACATCTCAAAACGATGCATGTAATTGCTGGGGAATATATATATATATATATGCTCGGTATATATTCATATGATTTACAGAAGTGTAAGTAGAGTGGTTTAATTTAAAGCATGCAATAGCTAGGAAAGCAATTAAAAGAAGTTAAAAATGGGACAAAGTTATAAAGTAGATATATAGTGGAACTTCTTTTCATTCTTCCCCCGTGTATATGAATGGTCTGTCGGAACTGTGATCGATTGATTGAGGCCTGAAAGCTAAGTTCGAAATACAGTAAGTTTCTTTAATTTTATTAGTTTTTGGACTTTTGGAACCATGCATGCCTGCGTGCATATTGTTGTTTTCTCACGAGCTTCTTGGGTTCAAAATGACAAGCTGGGGAAAATTAAGTTACTCCTAAAAAGGGCACCTAATTAAATTTTGATGAGATGGCAGTGAGAAATTAAATGTGGACTTAATTAGTAGATATTTAATTTGTACTCCATTAATTTTAAAATATAAGATATGGCAATCATGTATAGCTCATAGCCTTGCGGAACTCGCTCAATCGTCTACATTTTGGATAGAAGAAATTCATTTTAGTACGTCTTATTCCTTTAATTATTGGATGATTTGAATCAATAAAATTTTCAACTCTTCAGTTATTATTTACCAAAAAAAATTTAAAATTAAAATTAAAATTAAATATTTTCAAACTCAAAATTGATATATACTTAGTTTAACTTTTAAGTACACTAAATCTTGTATCTAGTAATTAATACTCCAAATAGGCAAAATCTGAAGTGAATTCAAACAAGACCATGGTAAACTGGTAATAAGAGATTCTTCGCAAACTGAATTGTTTAAGCCAAAAAAAAACTCAAAACGAAAAAGTTGCAAAGTTCAAAGCTTATCTAAAAGATAATTTAATGTAAAACCTAAAGGAGGAGAAAAGACACAACCAGAACCAAGAGGACAAGGACACAAGTGATTAAAAATAGAGGGTAGTCTGGAAAGATTCACTACAACCCCAAACCTGTGAAGTCAACCCCCAGCAGTACATTACTTTTGTTTTTAGTTTTTTCATGGGATGATGGGAATAAGTGTGCCTATTAATGCGGATCTAGCATAATTTGAGAATGAGCATGTCTGTCCTTAGTGTGCGTGTGTGTGTGTGTATATATATATAAGTATGTATGTATGTGTTTATGTGTGTATGAATGAGTACGAGATCATTACATGCATGCATGGCTTTTGATGATACATGCATGCATGGCCTTAGAAACCTCCAACTGCTCCAGTGTTAAATATTAGTAGCTAGGTGAAGGCATTCCCATCAAGTATTTAAAAAAGCTATGGAATAATACCACGTAGATTAAAAATTAAAAGCCGTAGCTTATTGGAATATGTTTGATAGAAAATTAAAGTTATACTTAATTAAGCTGCCTTCCCAACTGATCCATTGCTTACAATTCTCCATTTTCTCCTTTTGAGTTGACATCAAGGCATGCATTAAGAACTATATTCTACAGCATGAGGAAATTTTATTTATACCCAATTAATAGAATTTTTGATAATGATATATTTACGTCCTTATTTTTTAACTCCTTTTACTTTTCCTTTTAGATAGATAAAAATTAGTTAATTAATTCATGTTTTAATTTCCTTATGCCATTGGTTCTCATTTGTTGCAATTCTTGTGTAGTTGTTGTGAATATTATTATCAGTACATTGCCAATTCGGGTGAATCCTAGGTGTGATTTGATGAGTGGGTAATAATGAATAAATGCACGAATTAATAGAATGGAGAAAGGGATGAATTAAAATTTTAATATTTCAAGTACATGTATATACAATTTTAATTAATGAATGAGCAATCATGAAATCAAGAATAGGATAAATTTTTTTTAAATAACCCCGATATACCTCTCACCAAAAGAAAAATACCCAAATACGTGATGGACAGTGGTGGATGGTGGTTGGAGATGGTGGTAAGTGGTGGTACTTGCAGTTGCAATGTCGGAGGTAGCTGGTGACAATGGTGACGGGTAATATATTGCTGTTGTGATATAAGAGCATAATCTTCACATTCATACATTCCTTTAAAATATAGTTAATTATAATATCGTCTCTTTGATCATGTAATAAAAATTAAGAGAATGAAATAAATTATCTGTTAATATCGTTTGTAGTAATATATAATTTATTTCCTCGAAATGAGTAACCAAACACTTTTTTATTTATTTTATGAGTAAATCTACAAAAACATCCATTTTATTTTCTCCTTCTCGATACGCAGTTCATGAAGTCGTTTTGCATCACTTTTTTTTTAATTCTTTGGTCTTTTCTTAAACAAATCAATAGCAAGAGCAAAGTACTATTCTCTTTCTCTCTCATCGAAACAAATCAGCCGCACAAGTTCAAATCAATTTCAGCTCTTAGAAACATGTATAACATAAAAATGTTATACATGTATACCTTTTGAATCTGCTCAGTGGTGATGGAGTTCAACGACGGCGGCGGGGGCGATTGATGTTGATAGAGCTACTAGTACAAAGGCTCGTGAGAGGAAGAATAATTTGAAACAAATGAGAGAGAAAGAGAATAGTATTTTGCGGCTGATTTGTTTTGATGAGAGAGAAAGAAAATAGTACTTTGCTCCTGCTGCTCATTTGTTTAAGGAAAGATCAAAGAATTAAAAAAAAGTGATGCAAAACGACTTCATGAGCTGCGTATCGAGAAGGAGAAAGTAAAATAGATGTTTCTGTAGATTTACTCTTATTTTAAGTATTATTTCAACAGAGTGATCACCCATTCCATTTGAACTATGATTAATTCTCATAATTAATCCAAACACAACATTAACGTATTAATTCCTCTGGCCATTCAAGTTTGATTGAAATTCTTACTTAACAATTAGAATTGGTCATGAAACTTGTTTTACAAACCTCTACAATATAGGTCTATTTGGTTTTTGAATAATTGTACTTTGGAAACAATACCCGTTGACCATCACCCGCTGGACATCAAATTAAAGCAGCAACTATATATTAAAATTTTCCATCTTCATTACATGTAGTAAAATTACCAATATATAATGCCAATAACGCCACCTATATAATATATATTTCCCATTTTGTCTTCTTAATTTTCTTAATTATGTATGATCTTCTCAATGTTGTTAGTACTGTAAATTCAAAAGAAAATTTGAGCCGGTTTATTACACTGATTAATTAGAGTAAACCAATTGGAAGATAATTACTTTTGTACAATAACATATTGTAACTTCTAGGGTTAGCACAAGTACATAACATATTTCTAGCCAGCCAGCTAAGCAGGTAATTAAGTACACCGAAGCATAAACAATATTTAAATAGATTCGGGATATACAAAATCAAATGCTTGATTTTTTATGCACTTTTGATATCAATAAAATGATGTCCTTTCGGCCTCCTTTATCTCAAAATGGGAATTTAATTATTTTCTGCTTTCTAAACATGCATGAGATCTTAAAAGTCCTCAGAATGTAAGTTGTAATATTCTTTACCATTAATTCTATATTTTAAAAAAAAAATCCTTTTTCATAATTTTTACGTTTTGAATGAAGTAAAATTGTATTTTAAGACGAAGACAACGGGTAACTATAATGTATCAATTATAGCAACTTCAAATATAAAGGAGACACCTATATATGTACTCCCTCTCTTCTATAATAAGCTAGTTTTATTTGACTTTGATTTAAGTTAATTTTTGAAATTTTAAATTTTGTGATGAATTTATTTTAATATTTGAAATAATAATATTATAGTTATTAATACTTTTTAAGTAATTTAAAATACCAATTATGACATTAATTAAAATTAAATAAATTTGCATCAATTATAGTTATAAAAAAATTCAAAAATTAATTACGAAAAGACACAAAAAAAAAAGAAAATCTTTTTTCTAGAAGGGAGAAAGTAATAAAACATTGGATGATTATACATTGATCTCCAAATGGATGGCCGGGGGGTCGGTCATGCATAAACTTCTTTTTCCCTCGAATATACAAATAATATTGTTTAATTATTTATTGAATATTAGTCTTTGGTTTGATACGTATGCATGGTCGGGAAAGAGAATATTATTGAAAAACATTTGTATTTTATTCACGTCAAAGTATTTATTGTCTCATTTTCAAGCATTTTGTAGATCCCACTCGATGTTACATCTCACCTATCCCTCTATATATACATATTTTATCTTTATTTTATTTGATTGTCATTCAAGTAGATCCTCTTTAAGAATTAATTTCCACTTATTTAAATTAATTTCTAGCTGACGAATCTCTCTCTAACTCTGACGTTTGTTCTTGGAAATCATATATAATGACCAGAATTAATAATAGAGTTGTCAATTTGCATGTAATGGTTGACCTTAATCAGTGGGAAAAATGTAAGTTAATTTGGACTCC
Organism: Aralia elata; assembly: GCA_034770075.1. Taxonomy (NCBI): domain Eukaryota; kingdom Viridiplantae; phylum Streptophyta; class Magnoliopsida; order Apiales; family Araliaceae; genus Aralia; species Aralia elata. The sequence goes on from CM068382.1 coordinate 96,745,640, forward strand.
GTCCAAACTCCAAACCCAGACAAATTTAATTTTCATTTCAAATACCATTAAACTCTTGTTTGTTATCATCTTTCTCTGATTCCCAATGTAAAACTAACTCCACATCACAATTTTAATCATATTAGAAAATAATATTCCCTCTGTTTCAAATAATGGATTTTGTAAGATGATAATGTTGATTTTCGCCACCTTATTCACCGGATATTTGGAACTTCAAAAGACCGAAAAATAACAAATACACAAATGAATTGTCTCAATAATAAACTATGAAAGTTTTAGGAATCGAACAATGTGTGTAAAATGCATACCAGAGGTCCCTATATTTATAGTGTAATATTTAGGTGTTCAACCGTTTTAGAGTTTCCGTCATTTATGATCAACATCAATTGAATAAATTTGAATAAGAGCCCTAGACGTGAGAAATTTAATCTCCACATTTTTGTTGTGTCGTGCACACTCAATGCCCTATTCATAAGACTCGGTGTTAGGTCGGGCATCGTGCCCCATAGACAATTCGAACAGCTAGGATGTGTTCGGGTTATGAGCACCTAACATAAGAAAAAAAATTTATTAAAAGAGTCGCATTATTTTTTATGATAATATAAAAATAATTTAATATTTTTAAATTTATCATCATAATTTCATAATTATTTTATCCCTATCAAACAATATGTTTACTAAATTTTGGGATAAACGTTGAACAGAAATATCTTTAGAATTTATAAAACTTTGCAAAATAGAATTTTCCTCGAGGAATGGAGGCTGATATGTGTTTCAAACATGTTAGTTCCGGACTGAGGCCCTCACATCAAAACACGTCAGTTCCGGACTGAGGCCTTAAGATCAATCGTAAGAAGCCCTATCATTACAATACTCCATAAGTCCATATAGGTTAATTTGGGCCTATGATCTTTATTTATTCAATGACTAAAGAGAGAAGAATAAAAAAAGGGTTCTTTACAGAAATATACAACAATTAGAAAATAATTACACTATTAGTGCATCCACAAAATAATTACAAAAAGAACAAAATAATTACAAAAAGAGTACAACAAATTCAAACCATTCAATTTCAAATTAATAAAGAAACCTAAAATCAAGGAGAAATAACTACCATAATTAATAATTCAAATTCAAATATTTGAGATATAACAACAAAAACAAATCTATAATTCAAAATTCAAATCAAAAGGAGGAAAAACACAGATTCTCATTATTCTTGTCATCTTCCTCTTCTACTCTTTTATCGCGAACCAACTCCCCTTCTCTCATCTTCCTCTCTTTCGCTCCTCTGTTTTTCTGCCGCCGCCGCCGCCTCCGACCCCCACCCTCATCGCCCTTTCCTCCCTTTCTTCATCCTCATCCGCCGCGAATTTTCGAAAGTACCTGAGTTACTATTCAGATTTTTTTTTACGATTTGGTTACCCACAAAAAATAAAATGGTTACCTTTGTATGAAGATTTGGCTACCAACTGCATCACATTCAAAATTAATTGTTAACCTATAAAAACTGAATTGGTTACCTTGGCCTGAAGGTTTAGCAACCAACTGCATGAAGGCTTGACTACCAACTGCACTATGAAAAAAAAACTATAATAGATTTTTTATAATTAATTGGTAACCCAATAAAACTGAATTGGCTACCTTTGTATGAAGGTTTGGCTACCAACTGCACTATAAAAAAAACTATAATAAATTAAGGGAGCATACCCATGTTCTGGAATCTCTCTTCTCCTTCGTTCTGTAGTTATACTTATAGATCACGAGCACTGATTGCTACGATTGGTCTTTCAATCAGTCAGACATATATGTCCATCTATGGACTTCACCACTGATGATATCTGACTAACCTCAAATAAAGAAATTCAATCCCACTTTCATATGATGTTCAAGTAAAACATAGAATTAGTGTTTTCTCATCTGCAAGGCATGTTACGAATTCTTAGTGACTAAAGGGGAGTGCTCGGGATAATTAATGGAGAAGGAAGGAGATATATGAGAGAAACAGAGGGAGCAATGAGAGAGAAGAGAGGAGTTGTGGAGAGAGAAAGTGACGGAAGGAATTGGTGGGGTTAGATTTATTCCTATCTTTTCTAAAACAACCAACTAAATTAAAGGGATAAGAATGCACTAATTTTGTAAATAAATATGGAAGTGAATTAGTTGTGTAAAAATTTTATTAATGCACTATTGTTGTAATTATTTTTAAAAATGTAATAGAATATGTAAATCATCCATCTATGAACGGTGGTCCAATAGAAAATACAGCCCACATCCTTTGCATTTTGATATTCTTATTGAAAAACAATAAACAATATGTATACTACAGGTTAAATACTTTTGAGTAAACAATGTAAATCGTATAAATAATTGTATAAATTGTGGAAACAATTAGTGATACTTTTTAAATAGTTTAAAATATTTATAAGAAATTGATATTTTTCATAAGCAAAACTGAAAATTACAAAAGATTCTTCTCATATGAATAGTGAAAGGGTCTCACACCGATGTGTGAGGGAATTTGTGAAAATATCAATTTTACATGTAGAAATATTTATTTCATATTTATATCTGTATTGACTAAAATTAAATGTATTAATATCAATTTTAAATTTAAAAATATCTCAAACTAATTTCAAAAATTAAAATTAATCTTATATTTTAGAGCTGAGTGAGTACATTATTTTTGAATTCTGCAAATTCCCTTTCTATTTTCTGGTAGTCATAATGATATGAATATGATCATCTTGTTTGGATTCACTAATAATTTTTCTTTTTGAAATTATCTAAACTATTGTACAAATCTAATAATTTTGACAGCCAAAAGGTTTTACAAATGTATGAAGCTTCAATTATGTAAAACTTACTAGAAAAAGATAAACAAGCAATAAAATTGATTGAATTTGATTACTAAACTATTCGCTAACACTTCTTCAGTTCCGAAATATAAATTTTGACTTTTTGAAATTTAAAATTAATATAAACTAAATTATTTTTATACTACGTAATTATGAAAATTATAAATTACTCTCTCAGTTCCAAAATTAGAGATACAATTTGACTTTTGAGGTCAAACGATGACATATTAAACTTCAAAATTGGTATGACTCATAAAAGTTTATAATAAAATAATTTTTGTGATTAATAGTTTTTGTTATATCTATACAATTATAATAATTGTATTAACTAAAATTAAATAAATTCACATTAATTTGAAGTTTAATATGTCTTCGTTTGACCTCAAAAGTCAAATTATATTTTTAATTTTGGAACGGATGGAGTATCTAAATAGTACTACTAATTACAAGATTTATTGTTTTCAAAAATTAAATAAATCGTATCAATTTGATATTTAAAAAAAAAATTTAACCTGATTCTATATTGGTCACATAAAGAGTATTAGAGATACATTTTGAGAATGTTAAATTATTCTTACAACTTGTAATTTAAAAAATATGTCCCTAATTTTTTATTAGAGGGGCTGAGGGGGTAATAAATCAGTTTCAAATGTCGACCCGAACAAGCTCTATACTGCAGAGCCCACGTCCTGGCCCAGTAAGAGTTAATTTCAAAAATATAGCCCAAGAAGTGTCGCACGTGCGAAAATTTCAAAATGCTAGGGTTTACAGGGTCGGCAATCTCGGGTAGTTTCGGGCGGGCAGACGACGAAGGCTGCCCGTTCTTTTCTTTTGCAAGCCTCCCGCTTCCACTATACATTCGAAATAAATTTCAGCTTCACATAACCAGAAAATACATATATACGCTGTACATCTCTCTCTCTCTTTATCTTCGATTTAGCTTCTATACACAAACACATATAAAAGGAGAGAGAAAAAATTAGAGAGAGAAGAGGTCGGATTAGCTTGTTGATTGCTTCAGTTGCCTTTAAAGCTTCTCTTGCTTGTTAGATTTTTGTTTCAGGTATATTTTTTTTTGCTTATAATCTCAATTACCGTTTGGATTTTCATTTTGTGGGTAGATCTAGTGTATTATAGCATGTTTAACGTGTTTATTTGGGCTAAAGGTTTTACATTTTCTGTAATTAAAGTTCATGGCGATTAGGGTTTCGATGCATAACCTGTTATTATTCGTACCTGAATCTGAATAGTTTACTTGGTTGTTACTTGCTGTTCTGAAATTTATTGTTTAAACATTTGGGATTGTTTGTTTTTAGCTATCAATCTAAGGTTAAAGACTATAGGCTGTAGTTTCTGGGTTTTGCCTTCTACCATGTAATTTACTTGGGCCCTTGGCTCTTGTTGAAAGAAATGTTGCAAAATGATCTCCGGAGATTTTACGAGGCTTTGTTATAATGGATGATGTTTCAATTAATTTCAAAATTTTGGAATGTTTTGTATGGAATCTGGAATGGGATGGTGAGTAACTTTTACGGAAAAAGGGCTTCTTTGAACCTGAATGATTGAGGCTATGATGTAAATTACTCTTGAAAAGGAATTGATTATTGTTCATTGCAGTTTTAATTTGTCATAAATACTTATCTTCATAATATGTTCTTTTAAAGTTGTATATGATGAGTGTGGAGTGGTTGGCCCTATTTTTCCAATGTAAATCAATCACCAAGAATACTGTTGGAAGTGGCTGCATATTATTGTTTTTGATTTGACTGGTAATGTATCAAATGGTTTGTGTGTAATGAGATGAAATTGCATGGTTGCTGTAAATTAGAATTGGGTTATCGTTATAAAACAGTAAAAGGAATGTTGACTAGTCTACTGCGGCATGTTAAAAGTTGATAGCCTTCTGCTGCCAGCTTAGTATCTCACTCTTTTTTAATCATATCTGTAATGATTCTCTAGAACAGTGAATGGTTTTTTTTACTTCTAGTTGTTCATTTGCATATTCATACATCAATCAATGTGCTGTTAGTCATTTTATGTATTCTTATCTGTTTCTCGCTTGTGGTGTAAAGAAAACTAATGGCAATGGATATCACCCAATTTCTGCTGTCTGCTCAATCGGCAAATGCAACGGAGCGGACTGAGGCAGAGGGTAAACTTAGGCAGTTTCAAGAGCAAAACCTACCTGGTTTTCTTCTATCCTTGTCAGTTGAACTCTCAAACGATAGCAAACCGACTGAGAGCCGTAGACTTGCTGGTATTGTACTTAAGAACTCATTGGATGCAAAAGATGCCGCTAGGAAGGAACATTTAACTAAACAATGGGTGATCACCGACATTTCAGTCAAATCCCAAATTAAAGGTCTGCTCTTGAGTACTCTTGGATCGTCTGTGCATGAGGCAAGGCACACTGCTTCCCAAGTAATAGCCAAAATTGCTTCAATTGAAATTCCTCAAAAGGTGTGGCCCGAACTCATTGGATCATTGCTTGTAAATATGACTCAGCTAGATAGGCCTGCGTCTTTGAAACAGGCAACCTTGGAAACACTTGGGTATGTGTGTGAGGAGATATCTCATAACGATCTTGAGCAAGATGAAGTAAATTCTGTCCTTACTGCCGTAGTCCAGGGAATGAATATTACTGAGCAAAGCTCAGAAGTCCGCCTTGCAGCTACCAGGGCTTTATATAACGCCCTTGATTTTGCACAGACTAACTTTGAGAATGAGATGGAGCGGAATTTCATCATGAAGGTGGTTTGTGAGACAGCCATGGCCAAAGAGGCACAGATTAGACAGGCTGCTTTTGAATGTCTTGTTTCCATAGCATCAACATACTATGAAGTGCTTGAACCTTATATGCGGACTATCTTTGAACTCACAGCAAATGCAGTTAAAGGAGATGAAGAGGGTTCTGCCCTTCAAGCAATTGAGTTCTGGAGCTCTATTTGCGATGAAGAGATTGAACTTCAAGACTTTGAGGTTCCTGATAGTGGTGACTCTGGTGCCCCTCATTCCCGTTTCATTGAGAAGGCTTTGGCATCTCTAGTTCCAATGTTGCTGGAAACTTTACTGAAGCAGGATGAGGATCAGGACCAGGATGATGGGATTTGGAATCTTGCCATGGCTGGTGGTACATGTCTTGGTCTTGTGGCTAGAACTGTTGGGGATGCCATAGTACCGCTTGTAATGCCTTTTGTGGAAGCTAACATATTGAAGCCTGATTGGCGATCTCGTGAAGCGGCTACATATGCCTTTGGCTCAATCCTTGAAGGCCCAAGCATAGAGAAGCTATCTCCAATGACTCTTGCAGGATTAGATTTTCTGCTTAATGCAATGAAAGATGAAAACAGCCATGTGAAGGACACAACTGCTTGGACACTTGGTCGTATTTTTGAGTTATTGCACACTCCCTCTACTGGATTTTCTGTTGTTTCTCCGGCCAACCTCCAGCGAGTTCTGGAGGTTTTGTTGGAGAGCATAAAGGATGCACCCCATATATCTGAGAAGGTATGTGGGGCTATCTATTACCTTGCTCAGGGGTATGAGGATGCTGGTACAAGTTCCTCTATGCTCACACCTTATCTTTGGGACATCATCACTTGTCTCATTGCAACTGCTGAAAGAACAGATGGCGGTGACTCTAAGCTTCGGACTTCTGCATATGAGACCTTAAACGAGGTGATTAGATGTTCTAATCTTGCAGAAACTGCTCCGATCATAGCACAACTTCTTCCTGCCATCATGGAGAAGTTGGCAAAGACAGCTGAGCTCCGGATTGGATCATCAGATGATAGGGAAAAACAAGGAGATCTGCAAGCTTCTCTCTGTGGTGTCCTTCAGGTTATTATTCAGAAACTTAGTAGTGCTGATGAGACAAAGCCCATAATCCTCCAGGCTGCGGACCAGATTATGATGTTGTTCCTCATGGTTTTTGGTTGCCGTAGCTCTACAGTGCATGAAGAAGCAATGCTTGCTATTGGTGCTCTGGCTTATGCTACTGGACCAGAGTTTGTGAAGTATATGCAGGAGTTCTACAAGTATTTAGAGATGGGTTTGCAGAATTTTGAGGAATACCAGGTCTGTGCAATCTCAGTTGGGGTGGTTGGTGACATTTGTCGTGCCCTGGATGACAAGATATTGCCATACTGTGATGGGATCATGACCCTTCTCCTCAAGGATCTCTCCAGTGGCGAACTACACCGTTCCGTCAAACCTCCCATATTCTCATGCTTCGGGGACATTGCTCTTGCTATTGGAGAACACTTTGAAAAATACATCCAATATGTGGTTCAAATGATGCAGGGAGCTGCAGAAGTGTGTGCACAGATGGTAAACAACAGTGATGAGGAGATGATGGAATATGCCAATCAGCTTAGACGCAGCATCTTTGAGGCCTATTCTGGTATTTTACAAGGATTTAAGAATTCCAAGGCTGATTTGATGTTGCCTCATGCCCCACATCTATTGCAATTTATTGAGTTGGTATCGAAAGACAGATCAAGGTATTAGAAGTTGTCATTTTTTTCATTTTTACTTCTATTTCTTTTGTTATAAATGTTTAAATACCAAGTGTTTGCTCTACTTACCATTGCCCTATGTAGGGACGAGAGTGTGACCAAAGCAGCAGTTGCAGTGTTGGGGGATGTAGCAGATGCACTTGGTTCAAATGTGAAGATGCTGTTCAAGGATCGTTCATTCTGTATTGAATTATTAGGAGAGTGTCTTGAATCTGATGATGAACAGCTGAAGGAGACTGCAACTTGGACTCAAGGGATGCTTACACGTGTCTGTGGATAAAATTCTCATTTCGTTTCTCTTCTTTGTTCATGGAAATGAGCTCTTTTTTCTTTGTTTGGTAAAGGTCAGCACAGGTCTCCCGACAGATGGTTCAAGTGAAGCGAAGTATCATCGAGTCTTTTTGTGTATTTCAGTGTAAGTTTCTGAATAGCACAATGTTTGTATGATCCGTCTCCATGGGGTCAAAGAAGTCCTTGTTAGATTATAAGCATTAAGGTCACTAGGTATTGGTGGCCTGTTTTTCAAGTGGAACACTGGCAGTTTATGTAATGGTCTTTTGGATTAATTGTCGACACTGACATCGATTTGCTGTTAATCTCTTTTAGTTCTGTAGAGGATAAATATCAAGCTTGGACTCTTTAAAATTTGAAGTCTTTTAGGTATTTATATATAGACTAGGAAATACCTGAAATAAACATTTTCTCCTTGCAAGAAAAGGAGGGCATGTATAGTTGAATGCATGGCACAGAACAACTCCTTTTTTTACTGTGAAGGGATATGTCCAATTTTATGGACTCCAGCAACATCTCTGAAGAGCAGGTAATGAGTGACTGTAAAAAACACAAAAATGTGAAATATTATTATAAATAAATAAACAAAATTAACTAGCAGACATTGCTGTCCAAACACTAAAGTTCCCAACAACTCATGGAACTGCACTTCAAACTAACTAATAAACATTAAGATGATAAATAACCACTTCAAAAATTCTACAAAATGAACGAAACTCATCACCAACAAAAGAATACAATACAAGAAGGTTTTTTTTTTTTTATAGATTTTTTTTTATAAAAAAAAATGATCACATGAGCTATTCATGTATGCTATAGAATATTATATACATCCCATATGACCTCTGAACTGTAAGCAATTCATTATAGTCATAGAGTATATGTCTGAAACATCTGTTGTGCTTTAAATGGAAAATAGAAAATAAAATTTTAATTTCAAAGCAAGAAAAATACTTTTGAAGAGCAATTATCTAATAGTTCCTTGCCACTTGCTATTAATGTAGAAACAAAACAGATTCAGTTTCCTTCAATCAAAGGGTCATTGTGGTATCACCAAAGTCCCCTACATGACACTAGCCGAAAAGAATTGTCATCTTGTTTGAACATTAAGATGCTTATTCCTTTACTTCTAGCTTATCCATTCAAGGATTAAGAGAAGACCAAAAAATTAAGAAAAACAATGTAGTAGATAATTAACATTTAAACCATATACTCCCTCCGTCCCAAATTAATTGCTTTTCTAGGACTTTTTTAAGTCAAATTGACTATTTTTAAAATTAATAATTAAGCATATATAAATATATTTTTAAAATTATAAAAATTGAAATTAGTAATAAATTGTATATATTTTCTTTTGGTTATAATATCTTCACCTATATGTTAGCAAAAATAGTAAAAGGATTAGTTTTAAAAATAGTCAATTTGACTTTAAAAAGTCTTAGAAATGCAATTAATTTGGGACGGAGGGAATACTATGCAATTGCAGATACCATTTCGCCGGTTTCTGTACCTAGTATGTCTTTAATAATTTATATTCATATTTGTGTTTAATTAGGTGAAAGATAATTAGATAATGCATGAAGTTCCATTGCTATAGTTGAGATATATCCAGTTCTCAAGACGACAATCAACAACAACAGAATAACTAACCAATAATTTAACAATAACATAACATTACCAATACAATTATCTATTATTAATATAATGCCTCGGCAACAAAAATATTTTATCAGCAGTGATATATCATTATTCGAATCTGAAATAATTTGTTGGTAGGGGCATGCTTAAAAAATATCTCGTTTTAGTTTCCAAGTAATAAGGAAGGAGCAAATTTAGCAAGAAATGAACAATAACCCCAGTAGAAAATGAACCATAAATGTGTTTATACAATTCAGTGTTTGATAGTTGTACAATATATATCCACAGTATTATCAATTCAATAAAGAAAGAAATTGTCATGTAAACATTGTATATCAGTGGAATTTTCCACATTCACTTGGTTATTCTTTTTTTCTTTTATTTTTTTAAACCTCTCTTTTCAGATTTGCCAACAAGAGACTCTCACCAGTTCAGTTCCTCTCCAGTCCAAGACCAGCTGATTGTTATTATCACCTTCAGTCCTCACCCCATATAGACTTTCTCCTTCTCTCACCATTTCTTTAGCTTCCAGTAAGCTCTCTTTGCTCACTTTATAACCCTCTAGCCGAAACTCTAGTGATTGAGCATTACAACACTCCCTTGTTTCCTCCCATTTCTGAAACCATGCAAGAGAGGAGACAAAAGGCGCCACAAACAGACATTCCATGGCAGTTCTGGCTTCTCCAAGATGAACTGGGAAATTGCACTCCAGAGATTCTAACAAAGATTGATAATGCACCAAATGCCCATCGAAAAATGGACCAAAACTCGTGGAGAATTTAAGTTTCTCCCAAGCATCCCCATCACCAAAAGTTATAATGCCCTTGCCACTAGAATAGGCAACAAATTCCTTAGCCACCCTCAGAAACTCAATAACATCCTTCCTTCGTCTCACCCTTCCCATGTGTGGAAGGCTCACCATGCAATTAAAAGCATACCATTCTCCCTCGTCGCCTCTTTTCTTCATTTCACTCAAATCATGTAGTTCCGTCTCATCCACCTTCAACTTTAGGTTGAAAGATCTTGCATGATCATGCAGCCGCTTCTTTGTCTCCTCAAACTTCCATTCTGAGGGATTAAAATTGAAATCTCCCTCACTCCATTTTACTGATGTCAATCTCAGTTCCTTATGCTGATGCCCAATGGCCTCAATCATCGCGGACCATTGTACCCCGTCTCCCATGTCAAAATCAAAGATGTGGATGACCTCTGCATCGTTAGGCATGGCCTCGATGATTGCTGAATTGGCTGCAAAGTGAGCAAACTTCCCATTTGGGAATATTTGGTAAAATGCCTTATAAGCTGTATGGAAGTTCTTCTTGGACTCTACTTTTAGGTAGTCTGATTGCCTGTCCAAAGAATGGAATAAGTAATACAATAAACGCTCCATAATTTCACCAACCGGGCTGACTGTCTGACTTATGTGCTTAACAATCACCTCTGCAAGCTCTATCTGTTCATTCTGCATGGCTTCTCCGTATGCCATGATTAGATGAATTAGTCTTATTTGATTATCAATCTCCATGCCCTCAAAGGGCAAGGTTAGTGATGGTTCAACTGATGACATATCCATCGAAATGTCACTTGCATTCATGGATTGGCTAAGATTCCATTCATCCTCTCCATCAAGTGGAGATTGGTTAAAATGAAAACTTCCCCCATTCTCTTCCAAATATAAAGGCATCCCCTCAATCTCACCAGTATACATAGGATCAAAATCCTCTAAATCTGGTGAAAAATCATTGGTTGTTGACAACATGACACTGGGCTCACCAAGATGAACTTGGAAATCAACATAATCATCACGCAGTATGGTTGCCAGATATGGGATCGAGAAAGAATCGTCAGTGGAGACCTCTGATGTGGTGTACAGAGAAGAGAACTCATGGCTACCCATATCAGCAACCATGCCAAACCCATATTCTGCAGCCTCATCAAACGATGAAGTCATGTTATCAGAATATGACCATGAAGGTTGAAAATTTTCAGTTTGAAACATCATTGCAAAACTGATTGAGATGGACTTGAAAACTATGTGTATTTATTTATATGATGAGGCAACAATGTAGAGACTATATATGTAGGTAGGTAGTTCCAGACAAAATAATTTGAGGACAACACAATTCCCAGTTTAGTCATCTTCCTCCTGGCAGTTTCTCAAGGAGGGTAAGTTATATTGGACCCAAATAAGATTTGAGATATCAGTGGAAACTAACATGGACACCTGTCAAGTTAACAAATAAAGTAACAACTTAATAATCAGATTAGGATGATGAAAAACACAAGCATAAAGAAGTTTTGCCAGTGTAAATGTAGATTTCTTATAAGATTTAAATAATACTTTTGAAGATTGTTTCCTAAGTAGATAATACCTTGTCCAAGAATCTAGAACTCTATATCCTTAAGAAAGAAAATAAAGTCTTTTAATAATTGACACGCGTAATGGCAGGAGCCACAAGTTTATTGTCCTCAGATGAAAGGATATAATCTTCATTGTCAGCTTAAATCCCTTAAAAATCCAGTCTTTGGAATGTTATGCTTGTGCAATTCACTTAGACTAAAATCATGGCTCTTTCTTCATCCAAGGACCAGGAATAAGATTCTTTGATAGAACTGTGATTGTGTCTCACCAACCCAAGATTTTCTTAAAAATTTATTTGACAATATGGAGTTCCATCGGCTAGTGTTGACAAATATATTGAACACTTGGTATATATCATCTAGCATATAATATGACTCAATTGTTCTTGGTGAATAGAAAAGTAGTCTTATATTTTATAAATGATTCTGGAAGTGTCCCTTATGAAAGAGCAGTTGATGAAAAAATATGTGAACGGAAAAGGATATTAGAATAAAATATTCCAGCATGTTTATTGCTTAGAAATAAAAATATGTTTACACACAAGACAATGTTGAAGTCACAAGATTAGTCATGTTAACATTAGTAGAATTTAATATGCAAATAGATATCTTAAAGAACCTTACAGGGGAACCAAAAAATGCATCAAAAGCACATATTTTTGGTATTTGTGACATGGAATTACAGTAATAAAGAAACCAAATGATACTAACAAGACTTTCCTCTTGAAAAACATATCGAAATAAACCACATTCTTCATATAACAATATTAGGTCAGCTTTTATTAGTTAATGCAGAACATTCTGCATATTTTTCTGTTGAAACATGCCTAGTTGTTTGCTCGTTGTAGTCAGAGATCATTGTGCTTTAATTTTGAAAACTATTAAAGAGGAACTGATCTTGCTTATGAAGGCGTAGGCCTTCAATAGCATTATTATGGAAGGTATTATCCAAACTTTTCCTGATATGATTAAAAACATAATACATATCAACACTACATACTTAGCAGATTGATTCTTTTTCTCCATACTTGATTGTCCACCAAACATGAATTATGTCATTTCTTTCGACAACTAGAAAACAGGGAAATGACAAATCTATGGATTTTGTTTGACCATTCTGATGAAATTAGATGCAATTCTATAGGCTTAGATAATTATAAACTGTGGATATAAAACCAGTTCAAAACGCTACATAAGGAGCACACATAGCGAGATTAATTGTACTGAAATAGAAATAATAAATCCAAAACGCTGTATTTCACTCGAACAGCATCAGATAACTGATGTGATTTAAGTTATATTATAACATCTTATTAAGTTGAGTACATCCTTGGTACTTATTTTTGTTATAACCTAATCAGTAGTTTTATTCCCAGTATTGAGGGAGATCCAGTTTTCTGGATTTAAGTAAAGCAGACTACAGAAAAAGGCAAGTTTGAGAAATATTATTGGACAAGTAATTATATCATCTTATATAGTAAGAATCCGACACGTTGTAGTGATAAAGAAATCCAGAAGTTAAATCTTACCTTCCCATGTATTGCCAAAATGCATCTCATTCAAGTTCCCAGCAACAAACGCAACTGCTTTGGCAGTCCTATCGCATCATCCATGGAGAGAAGTACAATGTATCATGGTATATGAAGAATTTTTTTTTAAAAAAATAAAATACGCGCACACACACACGTACTAGATCTAGATTATCATAAGAACAAATGATATTGTTACACATGGACTTAATAAGTCACAAATGGAATCTGCATAGAATGACTATAATACACCACATGTCTAAACACACTACAACACAAAGTTTGGATATAATTTACTATACTCATAAGAAGCTAGGCAAGAAACTCACTTCCCTAAATAATCTAGAGCAGATAAATTTGGTAGAAATGTTCTTGCTCGAAAGAGTGGCATATGTGAGGACATAATGAAGATTAAACAAATGGAATGTTAATTGCAATTAAACATACATGTTTTATAGAACCAATGTTACTCGTTATATAACCTTGCAGGACAACATTGTAGTATAGAAAAGCAAGACATATATAATAGTACATAAAAGAAGGTCATCAAAGAAGTTACAAGTCTGCAGTACTTGGCTTGAGATGGGACATAGATAAAATTAGTACAGTAAACAGCAAACTCACATCCACATCGCATTTATAAAATAAAATGTTCTAAGAAGAGAGGCTAAGACACAAAACACTGGACACATTCATTTTATTAAACATTTTGAGAAAACTGCATACTGTCTTTATTCAGGTCAAAGAATTATTAGAAAATGCAGAACTTACGACATTATAGTTGAGAGATCACCATTTTTCAGAACCTCGCGACCGCCATTAACGACAATAGAAGTAATTGATTAATAGTTTAACTAACACTGACGAATAAAATTAACTAATGCTAATAAGCTATTATGATGTCATGGCAAAGAAATAATACCCATCAGTAATAATATCATTATAAAAATCTGATACATTTTGATGGTAGAGTAGTTTGTAATTCAAACCAACAAATCTCTTCATGTTGTCCAAAATTTCAGCCACAAGGTCCAAGTAACCCATGAATTTAAAATTTGTATTTAAATTGCATCAACCTCATGGAAAAGTAGTTGGTAAGAGATTGAAGATATCCACATTTTCCCCAAGATTTGGACTCCTAATATGATATTATCTTAAGCTTATTATAATAATCTAACAGAGTGCAAGTCCTAAAAAATGACTTTAACACCCCTATACACACACTTGAACAAACAATTATACGACAAAAGTTCAAACGATGATGATCCAGTAGGAATGTTACGTGGAACTCTTCCTTCAAGACTTAATTTTTACTGATATAGTGCAGTTTAAAGTACTATGTCCAAAAAAGGATATATGTTGTGTTTATATACCTTATCAGATAGACATCATAAATTTCTAGTTGATTTCAATGAAGAACACCACTCAAAACTTTTTAGAGTATATTTAGTTAAATAGACATCTATGTAGAAAACCTAATCTTTCTGATACGGAAATTAAATCAACCTTCTACAGCCAGGAGTGATAATTATATACTTGTAAAAATCATTTACTGAAGAAACCAAGGAATGCTGTGATGAACATTGAACACTGATCTGTTTAGATTTTGATCACAGCAGAAAAATATGACAAGTAATGCAACGATATCTGCTTGTCCTTTCTTTTTTTGAAAAAACAAATATAATATTTAATGGATATTCTCCTTAAATCATGGTGTCATGTTTTAGATGGGCAAGGGGAGATTATGGCCCCACAAATGGAAAATTACCATGTGGGGTTCCTTCAGCTTGAAGAAGACCTATAATCAAATTTCTCATTGTGTGAAACCTTATTCACTTGAAAACATGTATAGCTACCTAAGAAAACTCTTGATTTAATTAATAATATATGCAGTGTAATGTGTACAGCTTACCAACCTCCAAGAAAACTCCAAGAAAGGAAGAGGACCCAGCAGGGAACCGGCCTGTTGAAATAGGATTCACTACATGCCAGAATAAGAACCCTGAGTATTTTTTTTCCTTGTATTTTCATCTTTTCTAGTTGTTATATGTTTTTATTAAAATAAAATAAAATATTCACCAACTTATATATAAATACCAAGGAGACCTTTCACAAAATCAGAACTCCTCTTGGCACCCAAGTATCACCAAAAAGATGATGCAGCCTCAGCCTCTTCAGCCCTCATGGCCACTCTACAACATCATGAACTCAACTCTTGATCAAGCTGGACTATTTGGTCTAAATAACCATGAATTCTCGCCCTCAATCACCACTTGCAGTGAGGATTCCCCAACGAATTCCTGTGACTCATATTTTCCAACCTTATTCTCTGAGGAGTTTGTCGAATTTCCATTTTTGGATGATGAGATGCAAGTCATGCTTCCTGCAGAGAATATTGCTCATAGCATGGAGGGCTTTGAGGCTATTTCAAGTGATGAGATTGAGGATGTGTGCAGATGGTTGGATGAAAGTGAAAACCAGGGAAATTTTTCTTTACACATGTCTACGGAGGAAAACGATGTATGGAGTCCTGACCTCTCAACAGTATCAAATGATGCTTCAGAATTCTTACCATCAATAAACAAGGGAATAATATTACCAGCTAATGATATGGAAATTGATAACCAATTAAGCCTTTGTCATCTACTTAAAGCTTATGGAGAAGCCAAGGAACAGGGACAATCACAACTTGCAGAGGTCATAGCGGGATGCATAAAGGAAAAAGTAGGTCCAGTTGGTGAGACACTTGAACGTGTAGCATTCAACCTATTTCACCCCATGGAAAACCAAAGAGACTACATAAAGCAAGAATCAAGCAAAATCTCTGAGGCAGCATTTAGGGCGTTCTACGAAATTTTCCCTTATGGGAGGTTTCCTCACTTTGCAGCTAACTCGGTTATTCTTGAAGCTATGCCAAATGATGCAGAGACAATACACATAATAGATTTCGACATGGGAGAGGGTATTCAGTGGCCTCCAGTTATGGAGGCTATAGCCTGTCAACAGAAAGTACTGAGATTGACCTCAGTAAAAGTTGAGGATGACTCTGGTTGTAATTCTTCAAGGTGTAAGTTTGAGGAGACAAAGTGGCGGCTCCATGAATATGCAAGATATTTTGGTCTCAGGTTGAAGGTGGAGGAGATGAGACTAGAGGATTTAGTAAATAGTATAGAGGAATCAAATGGAAGAGAATGGCTGGCCTTCAATTGCATGGCTAACCTTCCACACATGGGGAGGAGGAGAAGCAGAAGAGACATTATGGAGTTTGTAAAGGTAGCCCGAGTAGTATTAGCCAATTCTGCAACCTATAAAGGAGTATTGACTTGTGGTCATGGAGAAGATGGGGAGAGAATGAAAAATTGCTCTGGATATAGTTCATTCCTCGACGAAAATCTAAGGCACTACCAAGCCCTGTATGAATCAATGGAGTGCAATTTTCCAACTTGCTTTGCAGAAGCAAGGTTAGCCATGGAAAGCCTTTTCCTCACACCTTATGTCTCTTCTCTCTCGTGCTTTCAAAGATGGGAGGAAATCAGGGATGGCCCTGTTTTTGAGGAAGGTGCTGGCTTAGAAGGTTGGAGGTTGAGCAAAGAGAATTTAATGGAAGCCAGCGTAATGGTGAAGGAAGGAGAGAGTTTATATACAATCAAGATTGAAGGACAGAATCAGAATGAGATGATCTTGGAATGGAGAGGAACTCCATTAGTGAGAGTTTCGACTTGGATGTAGATTGCAGAGAACCCACATAAGTGAGGGACACCACAGAAGAGGACAGTTTTTTTCCCTTCCTCACTAAAGAAATTGACATATAGCATATAGTATTGATTATACGTACAGGTTTCATATTTGTAAATTATTGTAAGAAGTAATTGATTAACTATAATACAAGACAAACATTGTTCCATTGCTGTCAATTTGTATACATCTGATAAATATGCGCAAACAACAAGAATTTGAAAATAAAATCAAGCAATATCTGAATGATGAAAGCTCATAAATTCCTGGACAATAAGCCAAGGTTTATTGTTGCTTGTACGGATATTGATTATACAAGAACAAGCAATTTCATTAGAATTGTGCTTCTTCATATAGTTAGAATACACAATATATTGGTATCAGCTCAGAGAAATTTCACGAGGGCAAGAAAAGGTATTGAGACGAGTTGGCCAAAGTTATACAGCAGGTGTCTGCGGTTCATAAGTTAAAACACTTAAAAAATCTAGATACAAGTCTCTATCTATAAACAACATTACAACAGGTAGGCTTTTGTTTGTGTTCTGCAAAATTTTTTTCTTTGAGATAATTGTTGAGATGATTGGAAGAGTCCATACTCAATTATTGCTCACACGGAAATAAACACACCAGAAGGTAACTTGCATTTGCAGATAAGCTAATACACATTTTTCCCGTTTAAGGCTTAGCTTTTTTCCATTGAAACACTCCCCCCTAGAAATCAAATCAGTTCTTCAGTCTATTAATGACCAAAACATCGCTTTTTTCCATTGAAACACTCCCCTCTAGAAATCAAATCAGTTCTTCAGTTTATTAATGACCAAAACATCAATTAACCCGTTGATTCTTCAAGTGAACTCTTCTCGCTTCTTTTGGTTCTTTTTGAAAATTTCCAAGTTACTCATTTGCTTATGCAGTACACAAGCATGTGTCAGTCTCTTGCATTTTGATAAACACAAGCATGCACAGGTACCAAAAAAACGCAACGCAGTATAGTATGCTCATTCAAATTAAAACAGAAGAAGATGCAGGATCATATGAAAAACAAAATTACAAGTTCTTTGCAAATTAATCGATGACCAAACTCAACAATGTAATCCACGAGGTCGCATCAGCATTCGGGCTCTTCTCAAGATGCATGGAATAAAAAATACTGATTGATCAAAAATGAGAAAAACAGCATAAAAGGGGGACTAATATGAACTAGCACATTCAAAGTTGCTTTCAAATATATATATATGTAATTCAATGTTAAGAAAATTGTCCAATTTTGTGGTGAAAATCAACAGGACACCAAGGTCAAGGATTACATCAGGATATACTTCCATCCTAATATTGCATGCTGATTTGCTCAACTAATTTGAAGAAATAACCTACCTGAAGTATATAGAAACCTGAGGAATATCAATATCATTGTCTTCATCGTCCTCACAAGCCACTACTACATCAAAATGCCGCCGGTATGGAGGCAGTTCTGCTTTTGCCACTTCCCTCGCCAGATCAACCATCTTCCGGTCCATGCGATCTTTGTGTCTGGGGAACATGCTGTTATAAAGCAAGCAACTCCCATGGGAAATACTGTAAGCGTTCAACCCTTTGTTTTTCAGCCACTGAAGAAGTTCTCTCAAAGTTGGATCGTCTCTCAGTATCCACCTGTCCCACACAGTCCAGCTCATGTCCTGGTGCTTGATCACCTTGGGGGGAACAGGCTCGGCCATGGAAAATAAAGGGAGTGCCAGGTTGGCAAAAGTGTTTCGGTAGTCCTCCACCTTATGACCTCCGCTCAGAACTTTATATAGCTCCAGGCAAACAAGACCGGTGGCCATAGCAGTGGAGGTCGCAATTGCAGGGATGATCCTCCCAGCAATGAATTTGGCCTTAAGCTTGTCAACTTCAGGGATGCTATAATTCCTAGCCCTCATGTTGGCAAGTCCAGCTATTAGCTCCATATGGTAGTTGGTGTCATCATCCTGTAAATCCAAAGAACTATGTAAATGGTGTAAAATGTACAGAAAAAAAAATGTTACCATCAAAAGAACAATTGAAATTACATCCATCCTCATGTACAATAGCACTAGAATTGTATAGCGTATAAAGAACCACTTAAGGATTTACTTCTTCATATGACACTTCAACGAATTTAAGTCATAAACCACACTACTTGGGTAAAATGGTAGGTAACTAACAACACCGAGTACTGCAATTGTATCCTCTAAACTACGCATAAATCAATATGCTTGCAGCTGTCAACCAGTTATGCAGTCCAGTTTACCAACACTCCACTCAATACAAACAAAATGATTTCCAGATATAATGTCACAAATATAATAATCTCAAGATATGCATGCTAACTACCTGTGTGAGAGTGAGTGTGCGTGTAAGAGAGAGAGAGAGAGAGGACCTTCTCAAACTGGATTGGATTCATCTTGAAACCCGGTTGTAGCTTCTTGTGGCACATTTCTAACTTCATGACCAACTCATTGATGACTGCAACATCATCTATAGATGCAGTAGAAAGACTCGTGGCTTTCTCATCAGTGACAATCTTCACATCTTCTTTGGGCTGGAAATCAGGGACTATCACTTTGCTAATAGCATCAGCTAACTTATTAGGAGATTTGACCCAGTCAGGAATCGGGATGCCAAATGTCTCTGCTCGTAGGATAGATGCTGCCATGATGAAGTAAAGGTGGCTAGGATCTTCAGCAGAGAACTGCAGTGGACGGGGAAAACGTTTTGGAGCAGACCAGAATGGTGTGCCATTACTGGTAGCAGCATTCTCTGGAAAGGTGAAAGTCAACTGCTTCACACGGCTAGCAAAGTAGTCTTCGAACCTAATTCCATGAAAAGCATACCATTAGAGATGACTGAAGATAATTACTTAAAAGGTAAAAAGGACATATGTAATAGGTAAAGCATAGTACTTCAGACGGGCCCAGGTTATGCAGTCTAGCAATGTTTCACATCTCTCCTTATCAAGGCATTCAAGAACACGTTCTACGTTGTCTCGGGCTTGTGCATCACCTGCATTTCTCATGGCTTTAGTATATTCACTTGGATTGGTTAAATAGGCATTTACTTCAGCTGGTGTCTTCTCAAGTAGGCCCTCAAACTCTGAACGAGCCCATGTCAAGCAGTGATCAATGTTGTGTGGGAAGGAGTGCACAGTGCACATGGGTGCTTGTTTCTCAGGTGGGTCCCTTGAGGCACCATAGTTTTCGGTCAAATGAGGGATGACCATCTGAGTATTGCATTTTGCACCAAGGGTTCCAGACTCCAGAAGCGGTTTTTGGAAGTACAAGCATCTTTGATCAATGTAGAGCCTGGCATTCACATTATCTAGTGCATTAATGACAACACTCAAATTCTCCCAGAATGTATCATCAAAAACATTCTCGGTCTCAGGGCTTGCACGGTTTTGTAGTGCTTCAATGTGAAGACAAGGGTTTATCAAAGAAGCTGCTAAGGCAGCAACAGTTGATTTTGCCTGCCCAATATTCCAATCCCGGAAAAGGAACTGTCGACTAAGGTTGCTCTTCTCAATGACATCGTCATCTGTAATTGTTAGCTTTCCACTATTACCACAAGAGACCCCCATTAGAGCTACATTTTTCAGAAACTCACACCCTAATGCACCAGATCCCACCATGAAAACTTTTGCATCCTCTAGTTTTTTCTGTAACTTAGATCCAAATACTGAGATTTGGGCATCATAACGACTATTCACGGGCCTTAGGTCATTGAGATCCAATGGTTCAGTGGGAAGGGATTCAATAGAGTCAAAATAGAAGAACTGTCCACAAAAACAATAAATAAATGTCAGCTTATATTTATAGAAGTAGTAGAAATAACTTGCAAGTCTAGCAAATCAAGAAGTCCAGAGAAATTTTTGTCAAGACAGATATTCTTCCTAAATAGTGAAATACATCACTACTGAATTATATTAATCTTACTGCTAATTGTTAAAACCAGTTCCATCAAAAAGTTGTGAACCTGAAAAAGTGGCTGGAACTTCCCAGAGCAAGCCTTCACCACTTCCTGTCCAACAATGCCTCCAAACATAGCAGCCATGGGGTTTAACACGGCCCTAGCACCAAATGCAAAGTTACGAAGAAGTTTTTGGTCAATCTCTTCAAGTCTCCCATCTGTCAAGCTATCATTGATGCCAGTGGCTAAAGATATCAATTTCTGAGCATCCTCATCTGATCCGGCAACAGGGAAGCGTCCCAGCTCCAATATAAACTTATCAAGTGATTGAAATGCCAAGTGTAGAAGAGGTGGGCGGTCAAACTTGGAGAAATCGCTCAACAGAAAATCACCAGGATCCATGAGTGCTTCTCGCAATGGTTTAAAGTTCAAAACCTTTGGTTGCTTCACTTGTGTGACAATACCACCTTTCTCATATGCAGCATAATTTGTGGTATCCTCTTCAATGGAAAATGAGTATGGCCTCGCATTTATTACCTTTCTTGGTTTTCCATCACTCAGTTCCGTCATACCGTGGACTTCAGAGAATATAACTAGATCTCCATCTTGAAACTCAAGCCTCTCATCATCCACACATGAAATTAGTGCAGGGTTATCATTGCTAATGGATGCAATAATGCCTGTGTGTGGATCCTCACCATCGACATCAAACACGGTGAACTCTGGGCCAAAGTCACAGAATACACTTCCAAAAAGACCTCGTACATCAGATTTGATGAAAGCAATAGGAGGCTGATGTTTATGGCAGTAATCATCAAATTCAATTGCCTTCTCCAGGCTGATATCAGTAAATACTACAACCTGCAGCAATGATGTGTATCAAAAGTTAGTGCACTATTATATAAAGCAAATGCGCAAACAAAAGAGATAAGGCACTATACAAATCATTTCATAAAATTAACCTAGGAAGTTACATGCAGCGAACTAAAACATATACTGTTCATTAAGGGGGAAAAACTAGTAGAAATTCAATTCCACGCAGAGAAAGAGAGAGAATGCATTAGTGTTTCATAGTTGCTTCTTTCTCATAATTTTGTCCTTAAATTTTAAACAGATTCACATGAATTAGCTGCCTCTTCAAGAAGCTTGCAATTAGAGAAAATTGGATTGTCGATAGTGGAAGTTGCATGCTGGGAACTTTGGAAATCCAGCGAAATTATCCTGGTGATTAAGATCCAATCAATCATAATTAAACAGTGTCAAATGTTCTTTTAAACACATATTCAACCAATTTGGAATTTTCAAGACTATTTCTGCTTAATAAGCCACCCCAGGTTAACATGTTCTGCCATGTTTGACATGCTAACACGCAAATTCAACATTACCATGCATACTGCCTCCAGAACTCAAATGCATGTAAGACAATGAGTGCTGATTCTTCTTTAGGACTTCCTGTATTGCTCATAAGTCCCCGAGAAAATAAATAATAAGTTAGAATTTAACAACTTCATAGCCAAATTATAGTAAAGTACAGAGGACAGTAATCCAAGTTATTCGTTCGGATGACCCGGTTTGGAATGGCAGTGGGAGAATGCATTCTCCTCCAATCGATATTTCTTGATTATCTTTGTTACAAATATTTTAATAATGCATTCTAGTTTTCTTTTCACTTCAAAAAAAAAAAGTTCTGCCTACTTCGATTATAAGCTGAAGGATGTGTTAACATAGATGGATGGAGCTCGTTATCCAGTGGACCCTCGTCCTCTGAATCTCCTTGGCAAAAATCTCATCTATTAAATGTCTCTATTCCTTTTTTACTTTTTTTTCTTTTTACTTTTTCTCTTTTAATTTTTTATAAACTATTTAAAAAAATTATTCCATTTCTAAAAGGCCAAATTTTTTATGATGTAAACAACTGAAGAAAATCTTGCTGATAATCATTCCATACATGTGAACTTACAAGAAATACAAGTAGCGAAATTAATGCATAAATGAACTTGAAAATCAAAAAATATAAAGTGCCAAGAGTAATCCTTAATATTTATTGGATACATATGACATTCAGCAGATACATAATCAAGTTAAGCACACTGAACAAATTTGAACAAAGACTTGCATATCAAAGACATGAAGTAATATAAGCAGCACCGAAAACACATGAAGAATGAAGATTACTTACCTGGAAATCAGAAAGGTGTTCCTTAGTCAAATCAGTTGTTAAAGTAGAAATAACCACAGAATTATTCAGTTCTTGCAGTTTCTGCATTGAAGCAAGTGCACGATTCTTGCCCACGTCATCCTCCGTGAAAATGAAATTGCTAGAAAAGTCCCACAATTCCACATTCCCCGCATCATGCAATGTCACAGACTTGACCCCAGCAAGAACAAGGTTCTTCGCTGTAAAACCACATATATCACTTTACCAAAAGAATCTGTTTAAAATCCAAAACCAGCTAGCATTCAACATTATCTAGGGAAAGAAAGGACATTTGCAATCAACTAATAAGTACAAACAATACAAAGAAATTACACAAAGCAGAACAGGTCGACCATCAGTAGCCAACTGCCAACATGAGAATTTCCATGACAAAAATTCCAAACAATAAGGAGAAGTAACTGTATATTATACTACAGTATTGAGTATACTACATTTTGCAGAAACAACAGAATTCAAATCAAAATCACACATTAAAAATTCTACTATAAAAAAGTAGGAAATGATTTAAATTTTAAAGTATGTACCAATTTCCGCCCCAAGACCTTGCATCCCGGATACAAGGGTATTGGAGGCGAATAACCGCCGCATAGTCTCCCGACCGTAAACAGCAAGCTGTCGGCTGTGCAGATCCTCATCAATATCAGGTGAATTTCTCTCAATCGGAGATTTACCGTTGCTGTTCCCGTTGACATTCCTCCCTCCCATTGATGCTGCTGCCGCCGCCGTAGATAGCGTCCCTGTACTGGCAATGGTTGTGGTGGCCGCTGAAATCACACAATCGATCTTATGTTTTTTTATCAAAGAAGATCCGGAAGTGTTAGCGTCCACAACTTCTACCTCTCCCTCGGCAGCTCTCTTTCCCGGAAGCATAAAGTCCGATGAACTGTTTGAAACCATTTTTTCGGTTAAATCAAAACACCCAAAAAGAAAATAAACAATCAAGTGCAAATATGCAGATAAATAGATAGATTCAGAAACATGTATATAAATGGAAGGTCAAATAGTGGACGATAAGTGAGAGTAAAGAATGAGAGTACAGAAATAGAAGGACAGTAGATAAATAGGTACTTACCAGTGAGAAATTTGATGAAATGAAGGAAGATATCGTGATTAATTACAGTTAGAGTGCTAGTTGATTAGGGTTTGAGCTGAGATTTGAGAGAGATGATGAGGTTGTTGGTGGGTTCATCGTTTCTATGTATTTGCAAAGAGAGAAAGTGGGCCGAAAAGGGAGGAGGTGGGGATTCTTCTGATGGGTTTATTAATACTTTCCATTAATATCACAACTGGAGGAGTTTTTAGGAAGGAGAAGATGAAAAATGAAATTCAGATGGAAAAAGTTAATTTTCGTCGACAGCAGGATTCGAACCTGCGCAGGACTAGCCCAACAGATTTCGAGTCTGTCTCCTTAACCACTCGGACATATCGACATCGTTCTTTGCTGCTGAATTTGTCCAATTTGGACACGGATTGAGTTTGGATTTGAATTTAGAGCTTGTTTAGGCCAATTTAAAATGGAAATAAGAGGATGCACCAAATTTCATGCATATATTGCAATGAAACTATAATATTGAAAATTATGTGTTTTTACTAGTTATAATGCTTAAAGTTGAGTCGTTAAACATGTTTATCAAATGTATAGTAAATAAACTGGGTTCAAATATGAATTTAGAGTTTTGCTACTTTAGAATGACAATAACACTCTATTTTTGAGTTTTAAAATAGACAAAAAAGAAAAAAAATGGACGAAAAATTTAAGTTTTCTTTTCAATTCTTATGTTTCTGAGTTTTTTAATAAACAGAAAAAAAAAGAAATGGATAAAAAAAACTTAGTTATTTTTCCTGCCAAAATTTTCCATCCAAAATTGGCATGATTTAGACGGAAAAGAAATTGGAATAAGTAATATTTTTACATAGTGGTTCATTATATACTAACAAAAATGCTATAATAAATATTAGGTGCATTGGATAGAGTTAGAAAAAATGTATAATGGAGGGAGTCATATTCAGAGAATGTATTTTGTTTCATTCAATTAGTATTTTTTTTATTTTTTTTTTAAACTAATTTTTTGTTTAACATAAAAGAGATGGAGTACTTAAATTACCTGGCGGTCCTTCTCACCACCACTCATGGAGTGAAAAAGCCTTAAAAGGAAATAAGAAAATTAAAATGAAAAACAAGTTATATAGAAAAAAGTTTAAATAATGGAACTGTCCATATGAAATAATATCGACAACTACAAATTGAAGTCTAATTTTGGGCCAAAGTTTACTGTAACAATTTCTCGGGCTAAAGCTAATAGGTGGCCCTATGACTTGTAGCCCAAAGTGTTACCGCGCATACGGCCCAAGCATTCTCTGTCTATCTTCTTCATCCCAACTATCTAATCTTTCTGATATCTCGTTTGCTCTGTAACCTCTGTTTGAAACCCTAACAAGCTCTATTTTAGTTATCTCTGTATCTGAAAGTCTAGCTATAATCAATGGCGTCAATCAATTTTGGCCCGTTTGGCGAAAACTGGTTTAAGAAACCTCCAAACCCATTCCCGCCCATCAACCTTCTATCAGTTGCCGAATCACTAAACCCCTTCAAACCCCAGAATCAAACCCCAAAATTCGCTTCAATCACCAGCTCAAGCTTCGAAAACCCCGAAAAAGAACCGGAGGAAAAACCCGGGAAGTACAGACAAATGCTGGACCAGTTCTACTGGGAATGTGAAAATCGACCGGACTATCGTCACGCTCCAGAAGTCGAGAAGATCCTAAACGAAGACCCTGTTTTCGAGAAGAAAGAGAACCCGACTCCAGAAGAGCTTGAGGAGAACGAAAAATGGTGGAACCAATTTCGGAACAGCCCGGTGGTCGAGTTCTTAACCCGGGCCGAGAAAATTGCTGATAAGCTTAATGAGTTGGAGCTAAAGGAGAATTCGACTCCATATCAGAGTGAAGATAAGAAATATTGGCAAAGGATACCAAATGTGATCGGATTGGATGGCCGGCCAATGCCGAGAAAGGCAATAAAGACGAAAAAGGAGTCGGATGATAAATTTTGGGATTTCACTAGGCAGTTCTTTTTTGGGCTTTGGGGTTTTCGGCAGCGTCCCTATCCTCCCGGAAGGCCCATTGATGTCGCTCAGGCTATTGGGTACAAGCAGCTTGAAAAGCGATATCATGATTGTGAGTTTATAGAATTTACTCAATAATGACTATATTTCTGTTTCAGTTATTAGTGTCTTATTGTGCTTACTATGGTTAGCAATTTGCATTGTTTAGTTTATGCTTATATATATGATCATGGCACTATATAATGTGGATGGTATGTAATGGTAATGTGGTAATGAGTTGGTACTGGTAGGATGGGGATAATTGTAGAACTGATATACTAGCCGATTGAATCAAATGTAAAAATTACTCTGCTTTTGTTAATGTTTTAAATTTTATTTACCAAAGTACCTACTAGTGAGTACTTTGAATTGAATTTTTTCTGCAGCTGTGCCTTTGTTATCTTCGAGAATAAAGTAAATACTAAATCATCTTTTTGAACTTTTATTATTTAGTAACATCTTTAACATGCTTCTATCAGCAGATGCAATCTCGGCGTTTAGTTCATGTTTTGGACTAGCTGAAGTAATGAATTGTGTTTTTCAATCTTTCAGTATGCTGTAAATCTGTAATTATTACGCAACTCGTAGTGTGCTGATTAATGTTATAATGTTCTAGTTATCATGAGGAGTGGTGGGTGGTACTACAAGGACCGGCTGGGTCGCACGAGGGGTCCAATGGAACTTATTCAGCTCAAGACTGCTTGGGGTGCTGGAATCATTGATAAACACACCTTCATCTGGGGTGAGGATATGAATGAATGGGCACCTATTGGCATGATTTATGGCATGGAACGTGCAGTTGCCACTTGGGAAGGTTTGTAAAACTCTGTATATTTCCCTTTAGAGTTATGCATAGTCGTGATTTCTTCTATCTAGATACCCTGTTTGATTTTTGTTCTCTTTAAATAGGGAAGTAGGGGTAGGACTATGGGAGGTCGGAAAATGTCTCCAATCACTTGAACTACCACAATAATTGTATACGTGGTACAAAATATTGAATAGTAACATGTGGCCCAGATATGTGAGAAGGTTGTATTGCCTGATATATTTCAATCAAAGTTCTTGATCATATGATTCCATTGTTGATGTAAACTAAGGTTGAAGATTAAATTTTTGGGTCTACTGATGTTTACAACCTGAAATTTGCCTTATGTGTGCCCTTGTTATTCCTTTTCATTTATTATCTGTTCCTTACTTTTAGTTCTGTAGAGTGTGTAAGATTTCATGTTGCAGACCCAAAGTTCCTAGACTTATTTTGGGTAAATTTTCAGTTAGGCTAGGTGCTGCAGCAACAGCTTTTATTCACAAACTGCAGAAAGGTATACCTCCTTGGGTGCCTTTAAAAGGGTTTGAGAAGAAATCCTATAAGCAGCTCCAAGAAGAAGCTTATGAGAGCAAGAGACGTGATTTGGCTGTACTGGAAGCTAATGATGGTGTTTGGCCTGGTGTGAAAATTCCTAGTCATGCCCTGTTTCTTTGGGCTAGTGGCTCGGAGCTAACATCAATATTGGAAGCGGATCACATGCCCAACAAATACATTCCGAAGGATCTCAGGTATATTTACACTTACATAGCTTTCTTTATTCTTTATTGCATCCCCTATTAAAACAGTTGGACAAAACTCAAATAATTTTTTCCGGTAAATTTGAAGAGTTCTTTCATAATTTTCTACAGTCATGTCAGGAACACCATAACTATGTTCAAGCCTAAACTTTCTAAAATAATATGTGTGTGTGCTTGCGTGCGTTAGTTGATCATGTTTTACCTATCAATTCAAATCACTTTTTTTTTTAGTTTGACAAATATTGAATGATAACTTTCTTAGTTGTTTGTGTTTGTATATTGAAGCATTTTCAATTAATATATGTCGAATGAGTGGCGAGATGCAACCAAATATTTAATTCAATGTTTTATAGCTTTACATTATCCAATTAATTCACATTCCATCGACGTTCATTTGTCTATAAAAGGAATAACTTCTGAGCTGTTAACTTTTGCTCCTGTTCTAGTAGCTTTATAAAATATGTATAGTGCAACATTGAGCACTTGCTATATCTCTATTGGAAATCTGTTCAAAAAGACTTAGACACCGGCTCAAGTGCAGATTCAAATTAATCAGCTGTTTTCCTTTGTGCAGCCTTGGTTAAATCTGTTGTAATAGTTTTAAACTGGGTCTTTTGAAGCAACTAGACAAAGTTATTTCTCATAGTTTCAAAATTGAGTGATTAATTTAACTTTTGAAACGAAAAATATCTCCTAAATAGTAGTATTCTTTTGATAATTTACAATTTTCATAGTTGTATTGTCTAAAATTATACGAATGCATATGAATTTTAAATTTGAAAATATGTGAACTTGATTAAAAAACTAAAAAATGATTCTATATTTTGAATGAGAAGAAGTATTATCTAACAATTGACTCAATTTTACAGGTCTCTATTTTTATACATTTATGAAGGTGATTTATTTCTTAATTATCTATAAGCCAACATTTCATCAATTTCTTTCAAAGACAAATTGGTGATGGATCATAGATATTTTAGGATACAGCAGAAGCAACATTATGCTTTAAATTATAGTTATGCACCTGTGAATTAGTAAAATGCAAGAAAAATTAATGCCAAATTGCCCATTTTAGTTTTTATTGTTATACAATGATGCAATTTCGTTGCTTAGCATCTTTTCCACGAATGATTTCAGATTTTTGTGTATACTTGATTCATAGGCTCAATCTCTGTATATTATAATTCATTAATACTTCCAGTCAAATTTTTTTCCGTTACTTACGCGAGCAGGCTCCAGTTGGCTAAAGCTATCCCTGGTTTGAGGCCATGGGAGGTTTTGAGCATAGAGCAAGCCATGGATCAGATAACTTATGACGGCGAGTGGTATCGTGAACCTCTTGGTACATTCACAACTGGCCCACCGTACATTAGGGCATGGAATACTGATACCTTGGTACATACTCTGCCGCCATTTTCTGTATTTAGGTTTTTACTTGCTTTTCTTTTATCAAATTAAATTTGTGCCCCCCAATAATCTTGAAACTATCCTGTTCACAAGGGTAGCTTTTCTTCATACTATGCAGGAAATGTGGTTCAGATACCATAACCGATAACTTACATGCCTTTTTTTTTATGGTTTTTCTGGTGCAGCAATTTTTCAATAGTTTTGTGAACTTCAATGAGGCAGCGTTCAACAAACTGTTCGAGAGAATACCAGGTTTCTATACGGTATTTGAGAAGAGAATAATACCCGAGACTGACGAAAGGCTAGAGAGACGCATAAAGAAGCGGGAGGCACAGAAGAAGAGAATTGAGGAGGAGAAAGCATTTTCGGAACGATTTCCAGATGCTCCATAAAAGCTTGACCCATAATTCAGTGAACATGTTTTGTGTCTGCCAGTTGTTTTCTGCAGACATCTAACACTATTTGCTGTAGGCAAGTATTGAATTAAGAAAGTAGTCCAATGAGTTGATGAAGAGATGCAGGCAATTCTGAAAAATCTAGTATTGCAGAGTAGAGTGGTGGTGAACAGAAAACTACAAGTATTTTTTGTATTTTATTTTAATTTTTAATTTTATATAGATGTGAAAAATATCTTAGTTCACGGACAATCCTAACATTTATCTTAGCTCATTTTTCATTGGATGACGCTTTTTTATGTTTTTTTATGGCGAAAAACAATTAACTAGAACTAATATCGGAGAATGGGTCTTCAATTAAAAAAATATCAACAATATAAATTTGTGCGTAAATAAGTATACTTTTTTATATTATGTATAATTATTATTCTTTCGTTTTCAAAATTAGTGATACAATTTAACTTTTAGGGTTAAATAATGGTATATTAAAATTGATATGACTCATAAAAATTTAAAATAAAATAAATTTTATGATCAGTAGTTTTTGTTATATACTTTACGATTATAATAATTGTATCAACTAAAATTAAATAAATTAATAAATTAAATAATTTAAAATTTAATATCTGGTCGTAGTTTGATTTAAAAAGTCAGAGGGCAGTGTATATACGAAATATAAAGCTTTGCCATTTTTTTCCATGTTAGAACTATTTAGGCACTATTTTCCCCCTTTGATTGATAAGATCAACTAGTCATTTAAAAAGGCTACAAGAATAGAAAGAAAACTATCCCTTTTATATAAATTGTTAATGTATATTCCCTTCATTTCAAAACATAAGAGACGTAATAATTTATGAAGCAATGAAATATTTTTAAACTCAAAATTAATTATTTTTAGTAATATAATTATGAATATTTTTAAATTATTAAGAAAATAAATAATATAATTACAATATTTACTATTTATAAAACCTTAAACAAATTTTAAATTTGAAGATGCTTAAGATTAGATTTTTTTTTATAAAAAAAATGCTCTTTATTTTGAAGGAGGGAGTATTTGATCAATAGGAAATTTTGTGAAGTAACTATTTCATTTGTGTAAGAAATAATATATACATATTCTATATGGAAAAATTATTTAACATATAAATGTGTGTGTATGTGTGTGTGTATTTAGGGAGCATTTTAAGAGCAGAACTCTTAAAGAGTATAACTAGCAGAACACCATTTAGCGACGAACTTTGGAACAGTTTGGTCCCTCGTCATAGGTCCGGTCCGTCGATACAACCTTTAGCGACGGATCCGTCGCTATATGTTATTCGTCACTAAAGGCTATAGCGACGGACCGAACCTATGACGACGGACCAAATCGTCGCAAGGTCCGTCGCTAAAGGGTGTTCTGCTAGTTATGTTTTTAAGAGTTCTGCTCTTGATACTTGCTCTATATATATACTAGTAATTGTCCGTGGCTGAAGGCATGGAGTAACAAAAAATTAGATTAAAATTCGAAAAATACTACATTACCTAAAGACTCTTTGTAACATAAAATAACTTACAATTAGACATAACAATTATCATAATTAACCATACAACCACAATAATTAATACATACTCAATTATCAACACATATTCAATTATCAAAACATCAACCTAGTCGTTACTAATTTTAAGAAATTTCGACAGAGTTTTCTTTAAAAATAGATATCCAAAAAAATCTAAACCTGTATACAAAACTTACAATCATCGATACATATCTAAACCACCAAACCAATCATCATTTCATACCCAAAAATTATACACATACAACCTATAGAGAAACAACTTCGTATACTTTACATATTACACCAAATATCCTTCAATGTATACCTGAAAATATTTGAACTATAAAAATTATCGAAATATGCTAGTCAAAATAAAACAATTGTAAATCTGAAACACAAGACCCCTTACTGTAGACTAATGAGCAAATTTGACCCTCCTATTTGTTATGTTTTTGCTAAAGTGTTCCTTATATTTTTTTTTTAGCACAATTGTTTCTCAAATATGCATTAATTGTGCAAAAGTGTTTCTTTTCTATTTGTGGTTACTTTTTGTTAGTCAAACCGTTAGTCAAATATTTTTTCAAACTTTTATCATTTTCATTTATATATCTATTAAATATAAATATGTATATTATCATTTTCATTTAACTTGATCTAATTAATTAAATTATGAACTTGTGCGATAAATAACATAAATATTAAAAAATAAAGGGTTAATTTCATATGACCACCTGGGTTTAACGTCTTTCCCACTTGACCACCTGCAGTCTAGAAACCTACATTTAAACGCCTGAGTTTTTGAGTTGAAGTGAAAAAATGACTTTTTCCATCCAACTTAACTGTGCGTGCATGAGACTCGCCTAAAGAGCGTGAAGCATGACTGTAACGGTCAAATGAGGCTAAAATTTGTCCAAAATGCCCCCACTATCATACTTGGCTATAAAACTCACATTTCCTTACATTTATTCACCATTTTCAAATCTTTTCTACCATTTATAACATTTGTAGTTTCTCTCTAGCTTTGATTGATATTAATCTCAAAAGTCTAAATCAATTTGAAATTAATTAAACCTGATTATAGCTATTAAAAAAGAAAACACATAACATTATCAAATTAGCTTCTAAGGCACATTTCTTGTAATAATGGTTTCATTTCAGTCCATTAAAAACATAAAATTATACACATATAAATTCATTTCACACGGTACACCACATAATCTCACAACAACAAAAATACTATAATGGTTTCCTGTAATAATGGACTGAAATACAAAAATACAATTATTACAACAACAATGGTTTCATGTAATACAAAAATACAACAACAACTCAATACAATAGATTTATCAACTAAACCATACAACTCAATTATTATAATGCAGAATGCCTATTTAAAGCTCCTTGAATAGTCTCTATTGAATGCTACAAGGTATCCCTTTCCACTTCTTTTCTGGTGGTGTATGTTTTGCAGTTAATAAACTTGCAAGTCTTATATTGTCACCTTCTGTATCACTTCATCAATAAGAACTATTAACAATGCAACAGGGGATCAAATTTTACAGCAGATCACTCTGTTTAGCAATCAAAAGTTTACGCTCCTGGGAAGCATTATCCTCATTGTCCTCCTAAACGTCAGATCCGGTGCATGGAGCAAATGCATTATCGTAGAACTTTGACGGGATGCAAATATTGGATATAATGCTTGAGGTAGCTGTAAGGAGGAGAGATATGAACCCAAGTTGCATCAACTCTGTAGACAGAAAAAATAGAATAACAAAAAAGAAATACAAACTTCAAAGAGTACACTTATTTTTAAATGGCTATTTCAGAAACTTATCAAGTACCTTCTTTCATTTTCTCTACAGCTGCAAGCAAAGGCTTTCGATTAGTTTTCCGTAACCACTGAAATGATAAAAAAAACATAAGATAATCAGCACAAGTATAAAACCCTTTGAACTGTATACCATTATTATGGTAAAATGGTGGAAAGAAAAACAGCACGAGTAGAAGGTTGAAAAGTTGCTATAAGTTCTTAAGATAACCTCTTATCAAAAGTAGACAACTAAAAGATTGGAAACAGCCTAAATTTATAGTTCATTCACAATAATGTACATGTTTCAATAAGATTGATGTTAGAAGCATATATATAATTTCACTAATGATTGAACTACAATCAAAAAGGAATATAACTACGTTTATGAGCAGCTTCGAGAATGAGTTTATTTTATAAAAATAACAAATAAACTAAGCAATGAAGAGAAATTACAAAGAAAGATCATTTAACCGGCACTAATTCCTCTTATCAAAGACAACATAAATCAAAATATACCAACCACGATTCTCCTACTAATCCCCCTTTTTTGGGTGCAATAACTAATCCCTTATAACAGAAAATACAACATAATGGGGAAACCGAGGAATTAAATATAAAAATTACTCAAACTGACCTGAGATGAAGAGAGGCCAACCGCTGATGAGCTCTTCCTTATCCACAATCCAACCTCACAGCCATAATTAACAGTCCCAGAACCCAACTTTTCACTTTTCAGCTCAATTCGATGTATAGGAACCCATATTCGATTTCAGTATTTTTTCAGAGGGACAAATATTGCCACTTGGATACAAATTACCCATAACAATACTTACTACTTGAAATAAAAGAAGCAGATTGTGATAGAACCGATGAAAATTGAAGAAATTGAATCGATTTTTGACAAATTAATGAACCTTAATGGAGTAATCAACTACCAATTTTATCTCATTTTTGTCAAATCCTACCCAGAAATTAAACCCTATTTTCTTCAATTTTCATCTTTGGGTTCGAATGGAAAGCTCAAAAATACAACTAAAATGGTAAAAGTTTCAGCTTTACCTTCGTAGAGAGAGATAACTCGCTGGAGGCCAGTCGATTTGGTACGAAATCGCTTGGAGAGGTTGTGAGAGAGAGAACTCAGAAGAGTGCTTGGAGAGGTAGTGAGAGAGAGAAGAGTCAGGCCAGAAGCAAAGAATTACGGGAGACAGAAATTGCAGAGGAAGGAAGAGATTTAAGAGACAAAATTATATACGAAGGGTAAATAAGTCTTTAGTCAGTTCAATTGACGGAGTTAAGACGGAAATCATTTATTCACTTTAACTCAAAAACTCAGACGTTTAAATGTAGGTTTCTAGACTGCAGGTGGTCAAGTGGGAAATGCGCCATACCCCAGGTGGTCATCTGAAATTTACCCAAAAATAAATTCATACATTTTTTGTTAATTAAATTTCTCAAATATTAAAATTTTCGTAATATACATTAAAACATAATTTTTTCTTATGTAAAAATAAAATTTTAATACCCATAAAAAGTGCAAATTAACACAAAAAATTATATTTTTTTCTAAATATTAAAATTTACGTAAAACAAACTTAGAAAAAATTTATTACGAAACAAATCTTATATATCATATAAAAAAATATTAAAAATTATGTTAATTATCACATCTAGTATTTTAACTTTAGATATCACATCATGCTAAGAATTAACCAATTTTATAATTTGTTAACATTTGTTCTATTTGATAAAGAAAAATAAAAAATAAAAAAAAAGAAAAAAGAAAAAGAATATATTTAATTTTTTGATTTTGTAACCATTGATGTTTTTTTATGTATTATACATTTTAAAATATGCATACTACAAAAAATTATTACAATTTAAAATAAAATATTAAAATATTAATTAATTAAATAAATGGAGGAAGAGAGAGAGAGAGAGAAAATAAGATTCAAAATGGACCGTTGGATGTTAAAGCTTTAATTAATTTGAGACCGTCGGATGTTGAAACTTTCATTGATTTACGAGTCGCTCTGTTTTATATTATATATATATTACTTTTATTTGTATTTCTTGATGTCATAAGTAGTTGAAGAAACATCAAGTTTAGTTTCCGAAAGGTGTAAATAAAAACCTATTATTCCATCAATGAAAATAATAAAAATAAAAATAAAAAATTACGCAACGAACGAGTCCACACTGGATATATAATTTCTGAAAAAAATGAAATTATCAGCCCTCTTTTTTTGATAACATATTATCAGCCCTTTAGTTGGCTTATGGCAAAACTTTGGTCATATCGATTGGGTTCAGCCCAATAGTTTGTAATCCTATACCGGACCCTAACTAGGATCCGTTTTATATTAATGCGACCTAAATGTGTGTATTGACAAAGCTGTCCTTCAGTATATAATCACTTCTGCCGTGGTATATAAAGACAACGCTAGGGTTTAACCAAAAGCTGAAGTAAGGAGTTTGCGGCAGAGGCAAAGGGGGAGAGAGAGAGAGAGGGAGGGAGACGCAGCTTAATCGAACAAAGCAACCATGGTGAGTATTGCTGATCTATAGTTTTTCACTTTCAAATGTTTATTGTCTCCAATTTTGTTCTTTTTTCTTTAAATAATCCATTATCGTTGTTCATTGTAAGGTGAAATTGAATACCTTACAGTATAAATTAGGGGTTTGGCTTTCATTGGTGTTTTGCGACTTGAAAACCATTTAGATAATGCGTTAGTGTTTGATGGGCGTGCTTTTAATTTCCAAGTGGTGCATTTCTATAATAACACAATACCAGAAAAATGCACACTTGGTTTATACACTGAACATATAAATTTTTTTTAGTTGTTTGATTTGTCCTGCCAAATTTGTTCATATTTGGTTAGACTAGTTTAGGCTTGAAACATAATTCTGACCTGGAAA
This sequence comes from Aralia elata, assembly GCA_034770075.1. Lineage (NCBI taxonomy): Eukaryota > Viridiplantae > Streptophyta > Magnoliopsida > Apiales > Araliaceae > Aralia > Aralia elata. The sequence goes on from CM068382.1 coordinate 96,781,450, forward strand.
GTATTTCAAACAGATTTACATTTTATTTTCAAATACCATAGATGAAGATGTATTTTTCCCAGGAGCATAAAATGTAAATACATGTTTACATTTGATCTTGTTTTCTAGCTGGTTTACATGGTTATAATAATATTCAATTTCGTAATCAATCAGAGTAGTTCAGATGGTTTTCTTTTGGTTTGCAATGTGTTAACATTTCATTTATTCTTAATATTTTGTTGCTTTTACTAAACCCTATATTACTTGGTGTATTAAAGGCTAGAGGTTTGAAGAAGCATTTGAAGAGGCTCAATGCCCCTAAGCATTGGATGCTCGATAAACTTGGTGGTGCATTTGTAAGTAATTCATCTGAATTCTTAAGTTTTCATTCTCAGCTTTTTTCTCTTTACTTGATTTGAACCACTTGTTATTTTTTGTTATTCAGGCTCCCAAGCCTTCATCTGGACCCCATAAATCCAGGGAATGCCTGCCTTTGATTCTTATTTTGCGAAACAGGCTGAAGTATGCTCTAACTTACCGTGAAGTCCAATCCATCTTGATGCAACGCCATGTTCTTGTTGATGGGAAGGTTAGGACGGATAAGACCTACCCAGCTGGTTTCATGGGTATGCACTGTTCTCCTGCTATAATATTACCTTTCAAAATTTACTCCATGAAAAAGTTGTTGAATCATTCTTAGTTCTGTTTGTTCCAAGGGAGTTGGTATAAAGGATGCTAGCCTGTGTATAATAGTGTAGGTGTAGCAGTTTATGCATGTTGTATATGTTCTACATGTGATTTCAGTTGGGAACCAGAAAATTCTAACAAGAAGCTTTTTGGTTTGGAAGTTCAGTTTCAAAGCTTAATCAGTCAGTATTTGATATTATTAAATAGTAACAGCTAGTAACCTCGTGCATGATATGTGATACATAAAACAAAATTATTAACATAATATTATTAGTCTTAATGCAACAACTTGATATGTGGTACATAAAACAATAGCAACTTGATATGTCGTACATAAAACAATATTATTTACTGTAATGTTTCATCTCTCGTAATATGTTATGATTTTGGTAAATGGTTCCTTATTAACATGTATTTATTCTTATCATCAGATGTTGTATCAATTCCCAAGACTAATGAGAATTTCCGTCTCCTCTATGACACGAAGGGTAGATTCCGCCTACACTCGGTCAGGGATGAGGAGGCAAAGGTTTGTCTATTTACCTAATCTCCGTGATCATTGTTTAATGTTTTGCTATATAATTCAGAGCTAATTGTCTGTTCTGAAACTATTTCCAAATTTCTTACAAACAAACATACAATGTATGATACTGGACAACTGATATTTCATGATCTATTAACATTTTTATCTAATAAAAATGATGAAATACAGATAGAAATATATTTGGGTATAACACACTGCTTCTTCAAATTTGGTTTACATTCTTTCAGTTGCTACTTCATGGTGAATTTTCCTTTCGAAAGTGAATAAATAGCAGACATTATTTCACACACATGGTCGGCATAACTTACTTTAATGAAGTTTCTGATTTGTTGGAGATTTCTCGCTTGCAGTTTAAGCTGTGCAAAGTTAGGTCAGTTCAGTTCGGTCAGAAAGGCATTCCGTACATCAACACCTATGATGGGCGTACTATCCGTTATCCAGATCCGCTCATTAAGGCCAATGACACCATCAAACTTGACTTGGAGGCAAACAAGATAGCTGATTTCATTAAGTTCGATGTTGGAAACGTTGTCATGGTGACTGGGGGGAGGAATACTGGGCGAGTTGGAGTTATCAAGAACAGGGAGAAACATAAGGGGAGCTTTGAGACTGTTCACATTCAGGATTCCCTTGGTCACGAGTTTGCTACTCGTCTAGGCAATGTTTTTACCATTGGAAAAGGTACAAAGCCTTGGGTGTCTCTTCCCAAGGGCAAGGGTATCAAATTAACCATCATTGAGGAGGCCAGGAAGAGGAATGCTGCCCAGTCTGCTACAACTGCATAAATAAAAAATTTATGCAGGTGTTGCTATTTAGAGTTTTTATCTACTGGTCTTGGTTGCAGGTTGGTGCTGTGGTCTAGCTGCCTTAGGATTTATGCTTAAAATTATGTTTTGTTTTCATTTCAGTACAATTTTGAAAGATATTTTGTTGTTGCAAATTTGATTGAAACTCTTCTGCTGGTTGATTTTGGCAACAAATAGACAACTTTATCGAGTCTACAATCTTTTATTCTGCAATTGTACTTTTCTATCCTGATACAATTACTGCCAAATTATTGTGATATTATGTTAAAATTTTCTTGTAGTATCATCCGAATGCAAGCTTTGGGTGATATATACCATTGGTCTCTAGCATTGAACTAGGTGTTTTGTTGGCATTACTTACTATTTTTTGGATTAATAGTGCTTGAGATTTTTGCCCAAGGTCTCTGCATTGCTTTTTCATACTATTAATGGTGCAATGATTCCTTGATGGCACATTTTATGGGAAGAGTAGATAAGATAATTGAAAAATGTCTCATAGATGGTATTTTGGATTTTGTTGCATGGTGAATCCATTATATGAATATTATGAATTTATGTTGTCCTGATTCAGATTCAGACCTCCAAAACAAATACCAGATGCATGGTCTTTTGTAAAAATGTGGATGCATGTAAATGCAAGTCTAGTCGGGAACTGGTGCAACAAATTTAACAATTACTTGGCAACTATTGGTATAGACACCATTCAGTTTCTGAGTCTCCCCCCAAAAGTAACTCCAAACAAAACCAATCTGGATAAGAACTATCATCACAAGCTAAATTTCGTTAAAACGTTAAAACTCAAATTCTAAAATTCACCAATATATCGTCTTAACCTTGAATCAGAATTTTGCTCCTCGTGGCTTGAATCCCAGGAAGATCTTCTTCAAATACCGAGACAGCACTTGCAAGCTGCTAAACATACCCATGTATAGCAGAGTAGCAGACTCAGAAGTCAAGGGATCACTGTGCATGAAATAATCTTGTATGCAAAATGGATGAAATTACTCCTTAATGTAATAATCTTGTATGCAAAATGGATAAAATTACTCCTTATAAAAGGTAAGTGATTTTCAAGAGGCAAATCTCTAATATTGCCTAGCAGCGACTATAGATACTGCGCACTTATCCAGGCTAAGAATACTCCTGTCAGTAGTTGGTCATCCAAATTGGAATTTTAAAGGGTCAAACCCAAGTGAAATTCTAAAATCACGTCAGTATCTAAGGTTGTGCTTTTGTACCTGTGAAACTTCAAAGGATAGAGTGTAGTTTTATCAAATTTTAGATGCCTTGGTTTTTATTTTATTTTTGTTGTAGTTGATATAGCGTTTCTGTATATTTTACTCTTTTTGCAAACGTCCATAATACACATATTACTCTGTAATCCTTGTTCTCTTTCGGAACCAGATTATCTTAATTTGAAAAGCAGATGTAGCATTTAAATTAAAAACATATTTAAATGATCAAGGAGGATATACTCAAGAGACCAAATTAGGTTCATGCTAGTTTTAGTCGACACATCTAATCTAAAACTTAAACCAACATGCTAGCTGTGAAGCTTAGTGTTTGTCTACAAATTTTGTACTACGATTAAAGTTCGATGAAGAGAACCTCCCACACCAAATTATATATCTATATAGAATGCTTTGATATGCTAGGATTTTTGAAGTGACCTTGTTAATATACTGAAAAGAAAGAAGAGAACAAGTTGGGGTGGAATTTAAGAGTTGGTAAAGTGTCGAAACAAACAGCAGTTGGTAATGTAACTACCGGCATTAGTTAGAGAGCACATGCCCAAGCCTCTCTACTGCTACCACTATCTGTAGTACATAAATAAAGTAGATTAAGCACAGACAAACAGTATGGTTTCGGCTTAAACATGCTCTGATTGGTTACGAAGAAATTTCAATATGACTCGTTTGTGTCATTGAGAATCCTAGGCTTGATGCTGACTCTAATTATTTTTAATAAGACTTGTTACATCAGTAATGGAGCATATGTGGGAGATGAGAGAATATACAAATAGAAAGCCACTTAAACAAAAACCAAACCAACCGTTTGACCAGAGGCCCCATCATCTGCTTCCTTGAATGCTATAGAAATGAGAATCTTTGGCCCAGGAATAAGTGGGAAATGCTAAGTCCAAATAAACTCTTCCAACTCAAATTGACCCTTTATTCCCAATAGCCTCTTCCTTCTCTAGTCTCTGTCACGCCCTTCTCAAAGTTTAGTCACTCTCATTATTTCTAATAATTAATACTCCATGTGTTACCATATTTCCATTTCTTCCAAATGAAAAAATATCTCCTATTTTAGCCTTGAGCTTATCCGGCTTTTATAAATGAAACGATCAGACTTGGTTTATGTTAAAGCATTAAATGTTTGCGGTAATCTTTTACTTGATTGGACCGACCCCATTGAAGTTGTATATTTGATCTATTTTACTGATTTTTTAAGTGTATAATAATGAATTTGCAGTCACACAATTTGAGAACACACAAGGCGTTCTGTCCCTATGAATGTCTCTTCTGTTTTGTCGAATGCAGTTGTTATTTAGCATTGCAGCTTTAGTTTATTATTTATGGGAATGGGGCAGGACAAAAATATAAATAGTTGGGGGTTTTAGAGAATTAAGGGGTGTGGAGATGGAGAGTTGGAAGGGCTGGCTTTCCTTCAACTTCAAGAACTCATTTCTCCTCCCATCAAAGGGCATACTTTTTAAGGTCACTTCACTCCTTAGACACAAGACCAAAGGTAAGCATAAATCATTACCAAATCTCCTCTTTCTTTTTTTTTCTTTCCTACCATATGTGATAATAATAATAATAATAATTGCAGAGAATAGAAGTGGGATGGTGAGTCTTTACAAGGATATGGAGGCTTGTGCAGGATATGCAGATATACAAGTGATGTGGGAGATGGTTCACTCTTCATCTCTTCCCACAGAACACAACATAGAAATCAGGAAAACACCTCACCGGAGGAGTATTAGCTTCAGGCCAACTTAATAATGGTTTGTTTCCGAAAAATGATTTTTTTTTTTATCACTCTTTTGGCTTCAATTTTAAGTCTTATTTCCTCTATTTGCTATCAAAAGTGTCAAATTGTTGTCATGTAAATATCAACAGTTAATGAATATTATACAGTTTTTCCTAATATTTCTGCGATCTGATATAGTTTCATCTGGCTCACTCACTTCATTTTACAAGCTTCTTTCTGGTTCTTGGGGATGAAGCTAGTGACCATCTGATTAAACAAGTAAGACTAACTGACTAAGCTTTCAGTGTAAAAATAATGTGATGAACTTCATATAATCTACCATATCACCTACTTAACATGAAGACAGGTTTAGCTGTGGCAGAGCAAAAACAGAGAAGGGATAATAACACAAGTTTTCGAACTATGTTTCATGTCCTTTTCCAAACCATCTCAATCTAGAAACATAATCTGCAATTTTTCTTGATGGTTCAGCCTAAATAGAAGGGAAGAAACCAAATTAATGACATTCAAAAGGCCACGAAAAGATTTTCTTTTCCAGTCATGATTTATATTATCTAGTGACATTTGATTCTTCCACTTTCTTTCTTCGATTGTCAAAAATTTAGAAAATGTGCAAGTACCTAACGCTTAAAGTATAAATCCTTCCGTTCATCATTAATGACCAAATTAACAATTACTACAATGGCTTTAGGGTTTAAATAATGATATAAAACCAAGATGTCATCTTTAAGGGTTTAAACAATGATATAAAACCAAGATGTCATCTTTAAGGGCTTTAACAATACTATAAAACCAAGATGTCATCTTTTATAAACCGCTAAAAATATCTGCTGGAAAAAGGCATAAGATTGCATGGATTGGCATATTCCTTTTAGGCGGCTGTGATCAGGAATATAGGGAAAGTTGGCATTCTGATTCACCAGCTCAATTCAAAATTCTCTACAGTAAATTCTGTCAATTGAGGATCATTGCTTTGATCAGCAACCTGGTGATATTCAACAAGAACAGAGTATATCTCTTAAGTTACTCGAGCATAGGCAAAAAAAAAACTAACTGTTAAGTAATCAACTTATCTAAAAGTTTAAGTCCGATACAACGTTAAGTAATCAACTTATTTAAAAGCTTAAGATGTTAAAGAGACATATTAAACAAAAGAATTGGAGTGAAAACAGAAATGCAATCTCATAAGTTTATCTCCAAGGACAATGCTAGTTCCATTGCTGTTCAAAAATATTAAAGTCAGTTGTCACAATCTTTGTGGGACGGGGGATTACAAAGTTGAAGTATGCGTTAACCCTACAGGCCTACATACATTGCAATTGAGTGTAGCTTCACTCTTCCTCCGCACTTAATTCTGTTTTTCATCCAAAAAGATTTAATATATGATACTTGCGTCCAAGAAAAAAGAAAATTCAATATTAGAAAATATATGTCTACTTTCAAGAACATCATTTTTTCAACGAAAGCTTGATTTTTACTTACTTATTTGAATTGATATTAGAAGCTCAATATGGTTCTAGCTTCACAAATCGGATTCATCTACTTTACATCGGCACATGATTTCTGAAGTATATCCCAATGCTGTGGATACTTGTAGCAGTCAATGAACCCTTGCCGTCGCTCATTTTTATGGACAGTTAACACTCTATCCTGCTTTAAATGAAGAATAACCTGTAAAAAAACTTATAATATATAGTTGGTCATAGTCTGGACATGATTAATATATAATTGCATTTGATTACAATCTAGTTACGAGAGGCTCAGCTCTTGTTACTACAGTTCTTTCAATTCATCCGTCCACAACCAACCCAATGGCCTGCAAATTTGTTATAATATAAGATGATTGGAATCTGGATAAAGAAAATCTTGAAATAGAACTTAATGTACAGCAGTATGATTTCTAAAGTATATCCTATGAGAATCTTGATATTTGAACAAAAAATAACTGCTTTAAAGATAGAGTTTGTATAGTTCTATATTCTATCCCAGAATAGTGTTATACTGATTCATGCTTCGAGTAATACAAGAAGTGGTCTAGCCTGATATATGATGAAGGAAATATTGCGCCTGACTTGGGAATTTGTATCATGCACTAGTAAGTGATAAGGGTAGGAAAAGAAAGGTGTAATCTCAGCCAGTAGCTTGTAGACACTGGAAAGTTTTTACGCTTTACGCAAGGAATCTACCATAATCAATATCTAAGAGAATCAAGGGATTGAATTTGACACGATAGATATATGTGAAATGAGGGTTTAATCCTGGAGGGCCTTATGTTTTTTTCCAAACCAGCACACTAGCTGTTTGTCTGTCTAGCTCCTTGTCAATTACTACCACTTTGATATTATTATAAAAGGCGCGACTGCGATGGAGCATTGGGATAGCAATACTTTGCAAACACACGGATATGCTTCAAGTAGAGGCTTGTGGCTAACACACATTCTATCCCACCAAAGCGTCAAGGAGCTATATTGTCTTCATCTTCCCTCTGTCGCTCTCTGAATTTTGAAGACGATAATGCGTTAAATCCAATAAGCAAAACTAAAAGGAAAAAAAGAAAAGAAAAGATAGCTCTTTAATGTGTGAACTGTAGTGATACTCTCAACTGGTTGGCTTTTTTCCAAGTATTAGTAGTGCAAATTCTTGTCTTACCATATAGTTATTAAAAAAATAAAATAAAATTTGAGATAATTTTTGTGAATTTTGCAAGCGTTTCTTGATTTTTTTGTTAGTGTCATCTTCTCTCTATTACTATGTTAAGTACTATTATGAGAGCCAAAAAAATGAGTCAAAATGGTAGAAGCATGAAGGGTGGGGGCAATAATGCTCTGCAATTTTAACAATGAATAAAATGTAGAAATATGAAGGCACTGTTTGGTTGCCAAAAAATTTAGCTTCCGTGAGTTATCCTGCAGATATCAGATATGTCCAGGAAAGCCTAAACCAGCATTGATAACCAAACACTACTTACTATTCTTGAGCAAATTTACTTGGTTCCTACAATACTACTATACAATAAATATGATTTCTTTTTTCATATCCAAATCCAATTTTGCTGTGATTTCTTTTTCCAAAAAATGAGAGAGAAAAATGCTCCTCCACAACTTGATTCTTTTCTTTTTATTTGTTTTTTTGATAGGTGAATTAAATCAAGTCTCTTTCTTCTACGAATTCTCCCCATAATAATTCTTGTGTATGGCGACAACCGATTTCAATTCACTCCGAAAGCGATTCCAAAACTTCAATTATTCACTCCCCCATTTATTAAACCCTCACCCCTCATTCTCTCTTCTCCTCACCACAACCATGGCCACCGCCGAATTCTACCAAGAAATAACCATTTCTCCGTCGACCCACGACGGCCTTGAATTCTGGCAATTCATGATCGCCGGCTCAATTGCTGGCTCCGTTGAACACATGGCCATGTTCCCAGTTGATACCCTTAAAACCCGAATGCAGGCAATTGGGTCATCATCTTCAGCATCTTGCTCAGTTCCGGCTATTAATCTCCGGCAATCCCTCCGTTCAATTTTGAAGATTGAGGGTCCCGCCGGGCTCTACCGTGGCATTGCCGCGATGGGTCTTGGTGCAGGGCCAGCTCATGCGGTGTATTTTTCAGTTTACGAGACTTTTAAGAAATCTTTATTAGCTTCTGGGAATCCGAACAATTCAGCTGTTCATGCTGTTTCTGGGGTTTTTGCTACTGTTGCTAGTGATGCTGTGATCACTCCAATGGATGTGGTGAAACAGAGGTTGCAACTGAAGAACAGTCCTTACAAAGGTGTGGGGGATTGTGTGAAAAAGGTATTGTTGGAAGAGGGGTTTGGAGCTTTTTATGTGTCTTATCGCACTACTGTTCTGATGAATGCACCGTTCACGGCGGTTCATTTCGCAACTTACGAGGCTGCAAAGAAGGGGTTGATGGAGCTTTCGCCGGATAGTGTGGGGGATGATGAGACCTTGGTGGTTCATGCCTCAGCTGGTGCTGTGGCTGGGGGATTGGCTGCGGCTGTGACGACTCCTCTTGATGTTGTCAAGACTCGGCTTCAGTGCCAGGTGAGTGAGAATTACATTGGTGCTTTGATATGATATAGCATGATCCTGTTTCGCCTAACAAAAATAGAACCATCCTGTTTTATCCAAAGTTATTGAGGTAATAACCATCATGATGAGCCTATTGAATTAACGAATAACTAGCAGTCAAAGTTGCACATAAATTCAAGGATCGTGCTTGTATCTTGTGGAAAAAATGAGTTAAGAGTTAGATCATATGTACATGTTGGTTCTAACTCTAATCCAAAAGTACCAAAGGATGGAAAATACATATCTATTACTTGTGCTCAATGTTAGAAGTAAATTTTTTTCCCCATGTAGCATCTAAAGTAGAACTTCTATAAGCTTCTTGAAATTCCCAAGGGCACTGAAAGTGTATTCTTTTTCTCATGGGTAAGCCTGTTGGTCACATCCATGAACGTTTGATCCAGCTCAACTCATCGTGGTCTTATAACCCAAACTAGTTGGGTAGGCTGACAATGAGTCTTGAAACGAATTCCATAAACAAGAGACATCCATGAAAATTAAGTGAAAAAAATATGCAGTAGAAGTTATGTACTCCTGAGTACCAAGCTAGTAACCTGAATAGTTGCTCAAGAATTAGTGCATTGCAGAAGTGATTTTTAGCCAACGCTAAATAGTTGCTGATCAAGTGTGATGCTTACTGATGGAGACTGCATGCTTATTTATGCACATAATTTTGCAAACATGTTACATGTATGTTACAAATATCATGTTGTTGCTCTTTTAAAAAGTACAACCATGTTTTTTTTTTAATTTATAAAAGTACAATACTACAACCATGTCATTAGATTGTCTTTTTAATGAAACAGGGTGTCTGTGGATGTGATCGATTTTCTAGTGGTTCAATTGGTGATGTTATACGAACCATAGTGAAGAAGGATGGATATGGTGGGCTTATGAGAGGCTGGGTTCCCAGGATGCTCTTTCATGCCCCTGCTGCTGCAATCTGCTGGTCTACCTATGAAGCAGCAAAAAGTTTCTTTCAAGAACTCAATGGCGGAAACAAGCCCTATTGACAGAAAGATAAAGGAACGTTGGATCTGAAGAAACCAATCTCAATCCGGTTCGCCAAAGGAACATATTGCTTAATTAATATAGCTAATGAAAAATATGTCGGAGCATAATTTTGCGGGGCCTCATCATCAATGATTTCACAATGCTGATTTGATCATGTGGGTAAAGTGGCAATTGGTTGTAGATTGTGCAAATTGCTGTAAATTAATAAAATAATTGTAAATCAACATGATGGTTGATTCCCCAGGTATTAAATTTTTACTACTTTAAACTGAGAATGCAGAAGAAGTATACTTCTTCTGTTGATGCAACAACAATAAGGTCTTACATTTGAAAATGCCTAGTTATAAATAATATACATAAACAGCAATTTTGGAAAAGGCCTAGTCAAGGGCTCAAGATTATCATCCTCAAGGAAATGCCTAGTAATAAATAATATACATAACTCATTTTCTTTTTCATTTTTTTTGTTGATTTATTTAGGAGTATTTGTTTTTTTTTAAGAAAAAGTAAAAAATATAATGGGGTGAGAGAGGCTCGAACTCTCGACCTCAGGATTACTCAGAATAGCTATGAGACCTACGCGCTAGCCAACTGCGCCACCACCCCATGGTTGTGCTTAAAGAGGCAGCAAAGCAAATATATGAAGAGGCAACAATATCTCACCAGAAAAAAAGGTTTCATTTATAAATTTAGAGATTTACAAATTTTAAAGATATTTTTTTATTTCATATTTACTCTTTAATTTATTGAATGTTTAGTTTAATAGTGATGTAACTTGAGAACATTGTGTCATTTTGTAATTTGTACTATCATCATAAAAAGTGCTTTTTCTTTAATAACTATAAAACTCTTTTTGTGGAGGGAGTATTATTATAGAAAAAGGTTGTCAAAAATAAATCACCAACTGAGAGTTAAATAGGTTTAAACGAGGGAACAAGTATTCACAGAATCCATCTCCTTTGTTGGGGATGTTTTCGAAGTAAATTTACAGGATAACTCGCATCTGAACATAACTTACATAAGCACTACTAGCAGAATAGAACCCTGCCACGGTACAAACCTACAGGTGCTTGCTTTCATCTACAAAGAATACTTGTTGTTCCCCTCCTTCACCAATCCAGCACAGAAATCATTAAATTTAAATATATGTCTCAAGTATTTTGTTCAAAAATCTCAACATGCGCAAAATAAAGTCAAATACACCCCTCAGCTGCTTTCAGACCCAAGTATAAGGATAGCGAGAGTAAAACGCTACCTCACTATCCAATTCTGTATCCCATCCGGGCCCTAGCGGCAAAGTTAGCAAAAGGGAGGAGGATGAATGAGTTCTTGAGCCAGCAAGTTTAAGTCGTGAATAAATGTTTTGGGTTCTCTTGAGCCTATCTAGGACTTTCTTCTTCTAACACTCGCTAATCGCTAGACCCCATCTGTCCTTGATACTACTAGTTACGGCAATGCATAAGCTTCTGACCCCAAAATTCAACATGAAGAATCTAAATACTCCATCCATAACAATCCTTGAACATAAAGCACAGAATTTCAAACATACAAGTCATACTTTACGGCAGTAAAATACGAGGCAAAAAGGGTCCTCAAAAAGGTGTTACAACTATTTTGATAAATGAAAGTACTTGAGATCAGCTCAGAACTTATCTACACTGACTCCATCTCTGAGAACCTCATAAGCCTCTCTACTTCTGGTTTTCTTCAGTCCAGCTGTGACTTGGAGCTTTGACCCTTCAGAGGAGATGCAAGTTACTTTTACCCAAATCATTACCTTTGTTTTTATTCCCTCTACATCAGCTAGCTTTCCTTTCTCCAGATATCCAGTTACAGTGGTGGAAAACCGCAAGACAGATGAGTCCCTGTAACCCACTTCACAGATTGCGGGAATGTAGACGGTAAGTTTTTTCGTCTCTTCATTGAACTCATAGTTGGTTGCATCACGAGGGAAGATACCTACTGGCATGTCATACTCCTTGAGCAGTTCTGGTAATGGCTTTTGCATTTTTCCTAAAGAATTAAAAGTGCAATGATAATAGTTGTAAGTTTGCACTCACAGATTGTCAAGTTAAAGGACATGAAACTTTGAGGTAAAAGGTTACAGAAACAGACATGTTGAATTTCCTAGTAGCATAATCTAAAGCTCAATTAACCAAACAAGCTAAGATGACAACAGCCAACTATTAGCATCTAATAACATAATCAAGTTTATCCAGCTGTTTAAAACCATTCATTTTTATAAATTTATAATTAAATGTTTCTCTCTCTCTCTCTCCCTCCCTCCCTCTTCTTCCCATTACAACCAAGGGATCATACAAATCACAGGTGATCATATTGCTCTAGCACTCGAAATAACCATTTCCCCTGATTTAGAACTTTTTCCTCTTGCTGGCTAGGGGCTAGGTTTTATAATTCCAACTCGTAATATTAATTTGTTTTGGTCAAAAATGCAAACTTGACCAAGTGTTGGAAAATCTACATACATAATTCATAACAGCTGAGATCAGAAACCATTCAATTGCTTGATATTCTTCATATCATGACCATCAACTAAAGGCTTTTAACTCAATTTGTATAAGCTGAAAAAATCAAGCAGATACTGAATTTGAAATTATAGCAAAACTTGTTTACATATTAGATTTTAAGCCTTATCCTCCAGATGCAAACTAGAAAGTTATCAAAATGAAAGGTAGAATAAAAGTCATGTAGAAGCAAGATGAACCTTTGATTTTGTTGACCAGCCATTTGGTTCCTCCTTCAATACTGCTCGATACTGACTAGAATTTCAAATTAAAAAGAATAAGATCAGTATAAAGAATATGCAGATACCTAATAAAGGACTAAATGCAGAGTGAAATGTTTTTTTGAAACTCTATATAGATTAATAAAAAAACAAAGATGATGAGAGTTATTGACTTCAGGAGCCAACTGGTTTTCCCAAGGGGTGAATAAATTATCATATTTAAAACACATTGTAATGAGTCCACAAATATTTCACAATATAAGCAGTGATGACATAGCGATTGCATGCCAGGATCATCTTCAAGTATGATCATATTGAACTTATTCACATGATTTATGACAGATAATCTAATGTTGTTTATTCAAATGGAAAGATTGATATGCACCCATGATACTATGATAAGGGTAACGTAAAGCATGATTCTGTTCCAAAGGGAACTGAGGAACCTAACTGGTGTATGATAAGAGTGCACACATTAGAAAAGGGGAAGGAAGAAGAGAGCTTCATCCTCACAAGATTTGTGATGCCTACAGCCCATGGCAACAAAAGCTAAAAAGCACACCCCTTTAGTATCAAATCACTCAATTCTCTTCAACTTTTGAGGATTACAATAGTTTCATAAAAAACCCAAGAATTTCAGACCAACTACGAAGTTCATTTAAATAACTTGGACTTCCTATTGGACTTACTAACATAAGAACATTATTTAAAAGCCCAGACCAAAATGCTATTGCTGAAAGCTTACTTCCACAAAGACTTAGCTAGCCAACAATGCAATTACGGTGTTTCAACCTATATCTGAAGATTTGAAGAATTAGCTAGCCAAAATTAAAAAGTTGGTACGTTATTTTGTTATTTCATCTTAATCTAGAAAATTAACAATCTCACACCTTAATCTTAAACCAAAAGATCATACTGACAACAAAACATGGCTTGTGCATTGAAGTAAATATGGTAAAGGCAATAACTTGGTTCCCAACTATACCTCAAAATGCTCAGACTTTTGATTTCTCGTTCAATCAATGAATTCCTTTATCATAAGGAAATATTAAAACTTAAAAGTTTCCACAATTCCGTATTTTTTCATCTATCAACCTCAATTAAGTAAATTAGCTCTTAAGATCATGGCCTATTACATAGTACTCCATAGCAGAGCACAATTTCCCCCCTATGGAGTCCAATTATTGAGGAAATCAATGTAATTTGATTGTAATCAAAGTGGGTCAATTAAACTGTCCTAAAGGCATAACCACATTTAGAATTTTGATGTAAATGCAATATAAAAATTAAAAATCAACGGAAAAGATCCAAGTAAATTTAATCATGCTTAATAATCGAGACCAAGGAATCCCCTTTATGGTAAATACATCACGAAATGCAATTAAAATAGCGATTATCAAGATGGAGCATAAATTATGCAAGTAAAAGATCGAGGCCGGTGTATCTAATCGGTACACAGAGATTAAAATACATATAGCAGAGAGAGGGAGAAGCTTACATTGATATCATCGCCAACGGAATTAAGCTCCCTGGTGGCTTTCTGATTGAACCAGTAGGATCCCACCTTATTCAAAATCTGATCCATAACTATCTTTGTATTTAAATTTTACTGATTTTCTTTCTCCGATATGGAATTGTACCAATCCTCTCTCTATGCCCTAATCTCAGATGAGAGAGGGGAGGGAGATTGGAGAAGGTCTTCGTTCTTCTTTGCGACTTTTCAGTCGTATTTTCCCTCTTCAATCGTATATACTAACTACATATAGGGGCAAATTAGTGGGGGAAAATAGTTAATAGGGGCAAATCGGGAATATAAAATATTAGAAATTCTACGGCTATAGACGTTCTTGTTAAATTTTCCGGCTGTAAAATCATTTCATATTTACTGCCGATTTCTTTCCCATTTCCAATCTTATTCCGTACAATAGCGACAAATAGTTATCCACTTATAAAAAAATATTACTAATAAATATTGATGTGCTATTTTTTTATGCAATGTATAGGACTTTCAATTGGGCTGATAAAACTCGAAACTCAATTGTTCGACCTATTTAAAACTCGTTTGAATTCTATTTAAAAATGAACCGAGTCGAGTCTGGACAAAAAATCAACCTAAAGTGAAATTCGGATCTCAATAGGTCGTTCGGCCCAATATAAGGTCAAACGAATTATAATGTTGAACACATATTATATATATATATATATATATATATATGTTACATATTTACTCTCTCAATTCAAATTTATATCTAGTATTCTCAATTGAAAATTAGTTTCCATATTTTTTGTAAAATGGTTACTTATATCATTTTCATAATAAAATATAGTAATAACGTAAAAAAAGATTGAGATTAAAAATAATTAATACTAGAGTACATATAAAATAGTTTATTTTTGTTAATATAAACTTCAATTCGATTAGTAAAAAGAATGTTCGTGGTTTTGACCCAAAAAAAGCCCGAAGTTCGTGGTTTTATTTGGGTCGAGTTTGAACAAATTTATCATAGTCCGAATGGGCCGAAGTCGAACCCGATAATTTTAAAATGGACTGAACTTGAACAATCTTAAACCCAATTCACATAGCCCGATTGACATGCCTAACAATGTATTCACGTACGTCAAAGTACTATATCGAACTAATTAATTATATTACTTAATAAATTATATTAAAATTTTCAATATGTTTATAAAATGACATTTCATGATTTATTCAATTATTAAGTACAAAATTTTTAAGTATGTCGTTAATAATAAATTAAATCTATAATAATAAATAACAAACAACACCACATATATACTTTGTATTGACAATAAGTTATTTTAGTTAAACTAAACATGTCGACAAACAAAAAATAAATGTAAATCATGGCACTAATAAGGATATTTATGTTTAAATATAAATTTCAAGATGACCACTATGTGGTAATCTCACATTACCACATGTTTTTTTATTAACTGATTACTGAGAATCTTGACACTTTACCGAATATCTGATTACCGTAAATATAAGATTACTAGTGTAACAAATACGATCTATAAAAGATGACTACCTCGTATTACCGATATTTAAGATAACCACTTTAAATGACTTGTAACAAATGCCCCCACAATAAGTTAAAATATCTACAAGTTATATTAGTATTTTTATCTTAATACATATACATTTATATATATATATATATATATGTGTGTGTGTGTGTGTGTGTGTGTGTGTGTATTCTACATTTCAAAAAATAAAAATAATTTTTGTAGTTTAGCATTAAAATATATGAGCAAAATAATTTTTGAAAGTATAAATATAGTATACATATGAGTTTGTTAATTTTTCAAGAGAATAAATTACCTGCATAATTTTTATATTTTCTTAATAAATTACTATTATATTTTAGGATGGAGTTAGTAGTTTTTTAGACCATGAAATGACTTTAACTAGATATTAAAATTTATTGAATTTTGGTACTCCTTCGTTTTGTTTTATTTTTCTTTTTAAAGCAAAATTTTTATTATTTTACATTTGTCGTTTGTAGATTTTGAGAAAAAAAATTAGTGATTTAATTTTTTTTATCTTCTTTAAACATTAAGTACTAATTTATTTCTTTTTCATTTTTTAATAACTTTTAGAAGAGTAATTAATGCATGTTGAGATTTATATTCAACTTAATTATTTAAATAAAATATAATCAATTATATTTTTAATTTATGTATTTTTTCTTAAAATGTTAATTGAAAAAACAATTTTTTTTAAATAGAAGTGTAAATGGTAATGGAAGGGAATTTGAATATAGTTTATTATATAAGAACCAGGGTGGAAATTATGGAAGATATATGTATGGTCAATTTGCACATGAATTTTAAATATGATGAGGATGGAAACCTGTGCGCCAATTGAATTGGTTGATTCTTGACTACGGTTAGAGTAGTCTCAGTCCCAAATTCAAAATTGATGTGTTCGAAAATGATACTCCACTTAGCAACTCAAATTCCATTCCAGAGTTCTTCAACTCATTTGGAACTTTAACACAATCTTAAACTTAGCGGGAGAAAAAGGTTGGTCTATAAATTAAAATATAAATTTTATAAGTATTATCTGTAAATTAATGTTTTTATATTATTCAATAAGAATATGTTAACTTTACATTTTGAAAGAAAATCAAGAAATTTTAATTATGTTAAAATAATTAAATAAATTTTCTATGATAATTAATATTTCATAATATGTTAAAAGAATTAAAATTCTTTAATTTTCTCTAAAAATATAATATTGTCTAATTTTTATTGCACGGTTTAAAGGCACTAATTTACATGCACTACATATAGAATTGATACTCTAAAATAAAATGAAAAGCTTTGCGGTGTTTAAATTTTATATAAGTAGTGCACAATAATGTATATTTCGCTAGGTTTAATTAAAAACTATACAACTTGTGCTAAAAGATTGGTGGAAACAGTCATGTGATGCTGGAATATATATATATATATATATATATATATATATATAATTGTTTTCTTTCTCTCTTCTTTAATTCTACAGACATCTCTAAAAGATGAATTACATTTGAATAATTCTAGGCGGACATCTTTTATTAATTGGATATCTTTTTGGACATCTCCCATTTGGCTTGTTTTTTTTTGTTTTTTGTTTTTTGGTATTGACTCCAAACATATTCTTACTAATTATTTTAACTCAAATTTTAAAAAAATTCAAAAATTTAGGTGTAATTTAGATACATATCAAAAAATGAGTTGTATGGATGCATATCGACGTAAAAAGACCGATTACATTTAGGTTTTTGAGAAAGTATGTATTAAAAAAATTGGGCAGTACAGAAGAGAATGTTACCCACTCAGCGACCAATTTGTTTATCCAAGTTAATTAAGTACTTAAAGTATAATCTAATTTTGATCAATAGTGGACCTTATATAGTTATATATATAGTAATAAGTGTTTAACTTTTAAATATTTAAATAGGATGAATGCGACGTTTTTTTTCTTAATTTTTATAAAATGTGTCATCATGATTTTGATTTCCTTTTTCTGGTTTCGTATCCAATCTATGAGTAAATTGTATTCTATTTATCACATTTGGAGTTGATATAATGGATAACTTCAAGTATACTATTATATGCACGTCACTACTTACTTATTTTGTTTCACCAAAAAAAAATAAAAATATTTAGTTGTCATCTTGTTATTAAAAGAATATCATTTTATTGATGTAGTATGTAATTAATGGCGCCTGTCCTCAAATTATGTTATTTTTTATTAAATTTATTAATAGTTACTATAATAATAATATGACAATATAATTATGATTTTTTTTTGACAATATTGTGTTATTAAAAATGAATTTCATAGAAAAGAGTTAAAAACAATAATTAGGGATATATTTCATTAAATTAGATTACATTGACAAGAAAGAGAATATTAGTGGTAATTAAAAACCCTTCATGACATGAGAAAGCGAAAGTGGCACATAGTTTGAAGTGGGTGCTATGGGCTTCTTAATTCCGACTTAAAGAATACTCCACACTCGAACTGGTCCAACAGTTGTAGATAATGACCATTTCTTTTATAATTATAATATCAATACTAATACTAATAGTAATACTAATATATAACATCGCATGAAGCTAGCGATCCTCAACTGAGTCAATTGGCTTCCAATTTATTCGAGTTGCCTTAAATCCCCGCGTTAAGTTACCGAGTTTACCATCATGTCAGTCTTTTATTGGCTGGGTTGCAGAGTCTTGAATAAAAAACAAAGAGTCAGAAACGAAAAGTTAGAAACGCTTGATTTATGAAACAGTCACAACTTCAGTGGTAGGCTATTTTTTGTTTACGGTCATGGTGGCACTGGAAAAACGTTTTTGTGGTAAACCATCATTGCAAAGCTACGTTCAGATGGTAAAATTGTTCTTGCAGTGGCATCCGGCATTGCCTCATTGTTAATCGAGGGCGGATGTACATCTCATTCAAGATTCAAAATTCCTCTTAATATTGATGGGAATAGTAGCTGTGACATATACATTGCTTGCAGAATTAATTTATCGTACTGATTTAGTAGTTTGGGCTGAAGCTCCTATGAATCACAGGTACGTGTCCGAAGCACGAAGCGGTAGACACAAGTTTTCGAGATATGATGCGAAAGATAGATCCAATGGGCAAACCATTTGGTGGTGTCAGAATTTAAGAACAAATAATAACACACTCACACAAATATTATATGAAGAACAAAAAAAATAAGAACACAAGATATACTCAGCTTCACTAATTTGGATACTTCTGCTTGTCTGATGTATTCATAAGATGTCTATACATCAAATAATGTTTTATAGTAACTACAAAACCCTAACTGCTATAACATGAGTTTAAACTCATGAGGCGCAATACATTAATAAAATTCAAGACCAAGCTACTAATAAATTTCCAAGTCCACTCGCGACAAATTCTTATTGGGAGGTGATTTTCGTCAAATTCTTCGGTCTTGCCAAGAAAGGGTAGCGAGGATATCGTTATGCATGGCCTCCATAAATCAATCATATCCGTGGGAACATTGTAAAGTTTTAAAATTAGATACAAATATGCGACTTGAAGCAGATATCCCACCGGTGACGATTGCAAATCAAATTGTTCCTTCTGCAAAATGGGTGATAAACATTGGGGATGGACGTGCACCTGCTATTGCAATAGGCACTGATGACGATTCCAGTTGGATTAAAATCCCTCGAGAATTATCTATTCCAGCACATACCCAAGGGATCCAAGAGATGATCAATACCCTTTACTCAGATTTGCACATGAATTACCAAGAGCCAGCATATATAAGAGATCGCCCAATCCTTACGCCTATGAATGAAGATGTACATTCAATCAATAAATTAATTTTAGATCGTTTTCCAGGTAAAAATTTTAGTGATATGAATTATAAATTGTTTGACAAATTAATTACCTTATATATATATATATATATATATTATCATTGTAATTCTAACAATATAATTTTAATTTAATGGTATTTCAAACCATGAATTGGAATTGAAAGTTGGTGCTCCTATCCTATCATCCTCTTGAGAAATATGAATCCTAGCAAAGGACTCTGCAACGGAACCAGACTTATCATTACCCAATTATGTAAATGCCAAAAATCATAACAGGTAGCAATATTATTAATGAATTAATTGGGGTACTTATTATTGAAATTAAACCTTTTTATTTTCCAATTTTGTTATGCCAAATGCTTAAATCGTGCAATGATAACATCTATCCAAGCAAAATACAACTAAACTAACATAAATACTCAAAAAATTATTGTTATAAGTCAATAAACTAATAAATAACCAAAAATTATTGCACATATTGATTCTTTAATTTATAAGACGATAATATATATATATATATATATATATATGTGATATAAGCAAGAGTGTTGGTCATGTCAGTCCTTTTACAAGAAAATTAATAAAACTTGATCAGAAGGTTTAACAAAAATAAAAATGAGGATTATGTAAATATCGCCGATCGAGGGATTATGTAAATAGAGCCGAGGGATGTAACCGGCTTCATTGATTACGGTCTTAATCATGCTCATGCCAACGGGCGGATCGGTGTTTTGTAAACTAAAGGCACATTAGATAAAAATTTATATAGTTTTAGTGGTTGAGCACTCTCTAAAAGTTAATTTAATGAGTAGAAATTGAGTTAACACTAGCTAGCTGATGATGTCTTTAACTTAATTATTTTTGGTAGAATAACAAAATATAAATTTGTCCTTAAATTGTTGAAGGAAAACAAATTTTCATACCGCACTCTTACATATACATTTATCATTATTTACTTTTAAAAATAATTTTATGATTATAATTACATAATCAAATACTATTCTAAAAGTTTCTCATTATATATGATGGTTCATCTCATCTCACTGCCAAATAGTCACATTGAAAAGTTATATTCTTTGATAATGATATAAATAAGCAAGTCCGATACACAAATATTTTATAAAATGTTATTACTATTATCAATAATTTTGCTTTTTCACACGTGAGTGCGATCCATCAACAATCATGTCTAATATAGCTAACAAAATAATGAATGAAAGATATTTCTCCTCATAAAATTAGAGTCATACATATAAAGCCTTTGAAAAATTACTTCTAGATATATTTTTTAAAAATATTTTTTCTCCGTACTTGTGAAATAACATTCCATTGTTTTTTTTTCTTTTTGAGAAAAGGAGGACCTTATATTTAGAGAACTGATATTTTCACAGCAGAAAATAATATTTTCACATAAAAAATGTCACTATATATCTTATAGCGACGATTTTTCCATCGTTATACATCTATTGCGACACTTTTCATGTAAAAATATCAAAAAATATCGTGAAAATATAAGAAAGAAATAAAAATATCAAGTGGAATCTTTATTTTAGATTGAGGAAATATACAGTGAATTATTAATGCATATATATATATATATATCTATATATTAACACAAGTAGTAGATTATTTATATTTTTATTTTTATAGTGCATATAAGTAGCACAAGTAGTAGTAGTATATTAAAAAGTGAAAAAGGAGGAAGAGGAAAGCGCGTGGTACACGGGTTTTGTGGAAATAAAATAGGTCTACTTGACTAGTAGTAGTAATATTTTTCAAATTTTGGGCGTGGGTTGAAGAGAGGAGGATGGGTGGATTCCGCTTTATCTTATCCTCCGCCTTACTCCATCAACTTGATCACCCATTTGCATTTTATTTTGTTTTTTATTTTATTTTATTTGGGGCGGTTGAGCTATTGTTTCTTTATTTACAATCTCTCCATTTCTTATTGTCAAGTGGGATTAATTGTACCACATGAAATGACTCATTCAACCCCGGCCCCTTTTCAAAACAAATTTTATGTTCTATAATCTTTGATAATCCCTACCTACAAACCCAACAAATTAATATAAGGACAAAAATAGTGTAAACTTAAGTTGTGTTTCTTTTTCTTTATAAACTGCAAGTAACACTATAAAAGAAGGTTTACAAGTTTTATGTTTTTTGCTATTCTATTATGCTAAAAATATATTATTATTTTTCTTTTTCGTACAAAATTAAAAACATAATGTTATCATAAATCACAGTCGCATGGTGTTAGCTTGGGCTGGTTTGATGGGTATTAAACGTGGAGATAATATTACATCATGTGTTTGTTCGTCTATTAATTTATAAAGTGTTTAATATTTTTGAAATTTTAGAAAATATTTTGATTATTTGAAAAATTAACTCGGTAATTTATAATTAATTTATTTTAAGCATAACTTATTTAATTTACAGAGGTGAGACTGAAATCATGTTATGTTTGATGCAGTGACCAAATATCCTAACATATGGGGGGCCAAATATGCTGACCTATTATATATTGAAAATCTAGAGGCCAGGGAGGGTTGTTTAGGTCATTTTGAATATAACAAGTTGGACGTATTTTATGAAGCTCACATGAATTTACACCATCTTCTTCTCCAACTTTAATTCTTCAACTTCTTCATATTCAAAGGTTGAAGAGACCAAAACCCAACCCTCCCTCCCTCCTCTTGGCCACCTTTAAACGAAGTTCGAAAGTGACTAACACCACTTTTCTCTATCCTCTCTCATTTCTGCGTTTATATATATATATATATATATATATATATATATATATATATATATCTCCCCCATATATCCCCACAAAAACCAAACCTTTCATCAATCTCAATCTTTCTCTTGCTTTCACAGTTTCACTACAAGAATCAAAACAATAATCTCCCAAAAAAAGAGTACAAAACTAAAATGCATTCAAATCAACAACGATCTTCATCTCTTGTAGTTCAAAGAAATATCAACAACAACACCACCACCATGAATTCATCATCCACTTGCCTCAAACGGCGGAGCCCTCTTCCCTGCGCCACCCAGGTCCCGGAATCCGTCGCACTCTACCACACCCACCCCGTCGGCCCCAACCAGTGCTGCTCGGCCGTCGTCCAACAAGTCTCCGCCCCTGTCTCCACCGTTTGGTCAGTCATCCGCCGCTTCGACAACCCACAAGCCTACAAGCACTTCGTCAAGAGCTGCCACCTCCTCGTCGGCGACGGCAAAGTCGGCACCCTCCGTCAAGTCCACGTTATCTCCGGCCTCCCCGCCGCCAACAGCACAGAGCGCCTCGAGATTCTGGACGAGGAACAGCACGTCATCAGCTTCAGCGTCGTAGGTGGGGACCACCGCCTCGCCAATTACCGATCCGTCACCACCCTCCACCCGGCTCCGGCCGGCAACGGCACCGTCGTGGTCGAATCCTACGTGGTGGACATCCCCCCAGGTAACACTAAAGAAGAAACCTGCGTGTTCGTCGATACTATTGTTAAATGCAATCTCCAATCGCTTACTCAGATCGCCGACAACTTGTCCCGACGAAACAAATGAATATACTACGTACAACAGCAAGCTGAACAAATTAATGTAAGATCGAATTGAGAGGAGATCAGAGAAAGTAAAGAAAATTGGAGAAGCATGCGATCGATATTCAATCTTTCTATGGTAATTAATTAACACAATATCATCTGTTGGTGTTAATTGTGATTTGAAGAAAATCATATCATTGATGTAATTATTTTGTGAAGGGGTGTGTTTGAATATCGTTTTTTTCCGGGATGATTTTCTTGGCTGCCGGAGGTGTTTTTGCTACTATATATTAGTAATCTCAGCTAGTTAATGTTACTGTTTTTTTCTTCATGTTCTTATGTCGTTGGGTTTTTTTTTTTTTTTTTTTTTTTAATTTTTATTAACTCGTGTGTGAAATAATATATAAGGTGATATATCCATTATATACCCACCAATTTTCAAGAATTTAACTTCTTGATTTCTCCAACTCTTGTTTATCATTTACATTCATCATGAATGAATAATAAAGTTTAAATTTTGAATCCAAATTGATTTAAATGGAGTATTTAATTGCATGTATGCTACTTTTTGTTTGTGTGATCAGAAATCAAAAAGTAAGGTATGGTTGTGGGGGATGGATCAGGAGTCAGGACGGTAGAGCTTATTAATATATAAATATTATTATTAGCTAGTTTTGGTTGCAAGTTGCACGATAATATAATTATGGAGTAGTACATTGTATGATATAATAAATTGATGAACATGTTGGAGGGATATATATGGAAGAGAGAAATGGAATAAAAGGACAGGGGTTTCATGAAAATAAAGTAGTACTAGTACTAGTTGGTTCAATATATATATGAAAGAGTTTCACGTGGAATCGCCGACTTTAAACGTCCCTCTTCAATTTTATACATATATTGCTTGTGGATGATTATATTTTCTGCTGAGGATCAGAATTAATTCGTTGATTAATTTAGTTGGGCTGTACTATTATATATATATATATATATTATATATAAACCTGATTAATTTAAGCAGTGCTATATATATATATATATATATATATATATATATATATATATATATCTGTTATTTAATTAATTTTAATCACTGCTATGTAACTATTATAAATTATTTAAGCAAACCGCCTCCCTACTTGCCTGAGGCAATATAGTAAATGATTTAATTTTAATACTATGATTTAATTTTAAGTAGGCCTGCAAACGAACTGAACCGTTCACGAACATGTTCGGTTCGGTTCAAGTTAATTTTATTAACTTGTCGAGTCGAGTTCGCACATGGTAACACATTCAATTGGTTGATCGAATATGTTCGCAAATCATGTGGTTCGGTTCGACTTTGTTCGCGAACAATTCGGTTCGGTTCGGTTCGATTGTTTCGCAAGTAGTTTGTGAGATACTCGAGTTCAAATCGTATTTCTTACATGTTTAATGTTTTTAAATTCTAGATATAAATAGTTGGTTATTTCATATTAATTCTAAACTTATTAATAATTGTTAAATTTGTTGTAATTTTTTTTTATTACTTAAACATCTTTTCGTTTTTTAATAATTGATTAGAAGTAAACATTTTTATTAAATAATTAATAAATAATAATGTGTACTTCTTCACATCTAATTTAATTAAAATAATTTTAATATTTTCATAAAATTTTTAACAATGATTGTTGGATTATTACAATTTACATCACTAATAATTTAATAAATTATAACTCATGTCATAAATCACATAAATAAAGTTATTAATCATCATGCAATCAAAATTTGACATTAATTAAAGAATGATATAATACAATTGCTTACATTTACATGAGTTATTGAAATTGTCAAATCGAGATAAAGAACAGAGAAATCAAATCATCAATGTATTGAGATTTCACTAATAGTCATTGTACAATTACTACTGTACATTACATCAACTATCAGCTATATAATTAAAAGTGCAAACTTAATTTCACCAAATTTTGAATTTTTTAGTGTTACACACTTACAATGTATATATGAGACAGTGAGAGAGGGTGATTGGTTAACTTTGATTTATGCAATTAAGTAATCATATTTAGTGTAAAAAGTAGTGTTTAATAATCCAATTAAGCAATATGTTGTTTATCGCTTATTTTTCGGATGAATTACTTAAAGACAATTTTGCTATTTATTTAACTGTTCTTTGTTCTAGTGCATGTAATGAGTTGATTCGTGAACTTGATCAAGTTCAAATATGTTCATCAAATTCGCGTACAAGTTTATGTTTGTGAACGTTTAGATGTTCGCGAACAAGATGTTGTTCGACTATATTCGCAAACTGTTCGCGAACTCGAGCATGTTCGCGAACAACTAACGATCCGAACTCGTACATGTTTGTTGGTTCGATCTTGTTATACGAACATGTTCGAGTTCTACTAATAGTGTTCGAGTTTGGTTCGAGTTCGTCAAAGCTCGGATCAAATCGGATCGTTTGCAGCCCTAAATTTTTAAAGATTCATTAACCGCGTGAAATCATGATTAATATACCATCGGAAGGTACGCACAATGTGTTTTCTAATTAGTCTTGTAACGTTAAATGACACAAAGACTTGATAAAGAAAACAACCGAAGAAGAAGATTGGATAAAACAAGCACGCACTTAAGAACAAACTATATTAGTACTTTATATGGTGAAAGTAGTTATGACAATGATATGATATCCATGTAGACGATTATTAGACTTATTTAGGTTAAAGTCATACACGGATTAAGTTTGAACTAAAAAACTTGTGCATTATATATGTTTTAAAGGCCTCTCTATTTATATCAATCAATTAGTTTTAAGTTGGATGTTTATATAACTGATTTTGTTTCGAACATAAAAAGAGTAGCGCTAGTGGTTGGGGATAGGATAATAACATAAAAATTGTCAAGTTTAATTATTTGAGGGGATATGATATAGATGATGCAAGGCGGTGCGTGGGGTAGAGAAGGATATATTGTATATATTATTAATAATAATAATGATAAGCAGGAGTAAATATATGACGCGTCAATTAGCAACTTTTAAATTAGGATTTCGGTCAATCCACGAACCTTGACTTTGACTGCCGCTTAACTGCTCTAAATTTACCGAAAAACTAGCAAAAAGTCTATTGCGGTTGGGGGCTCTGGAAGGACTCTCCGATGCTTAATTAAGTTAGAACACTGATATAGAGGGAGATAATTATTATTAAAGTAAATATCGTACCTTAATTGTGCT
The DNA here is from genome assembly GCA_034770075.1 of Aralia elata. NCBI lineage: Eukaryota > Viridiplantae > Streptophyta > Magnoliopsida > Apiales > Araliaceae > Aralia > Aralia elata. The sequence continues at coordinate 96,807,950 of CM068382.1, forward strand.
GAAACATTCCCTATTTATAGCATGAGAGTTCTCTCCTTCAGGAGTTAGAAATTAGAATCCTACATGACTTTAGAGACCTTCCAGGTTGCCAATCTTTAGTTGGTTAAACTTCTTAGGAATTCTATCCTTTACTGGATTTAATATACTTTATTAGTACAATACGTATCTTTAGATTTGATGATGATATGTGAAATTAATGTATATTTATAATCAATAGTTTTTGTACAGTCCTTGAAATGAAATTGATATAAAGGGACTTTGTCTAGAGATCAAACTTATTAGGTTGATCAATTTCGTAGAGTAAACTTAATGTATAGATATTAAGTTTGAAGTTGATCGTAAAGTAAGCAGTTGAAGATCATAGAGCCTATTGATCATTGTTTTGAAGATTGTAGAGCTACAACTGCCTGTACTCTAAGTTTGTAGAATTGTTAAGTCAAACCTTAGAATTCGTAAAGTACAAACAATGATCAAAGAATCAGAGCAAAGTTAGAGATCATCAAGCTAAGGCGAGACGAAGATTTAGTCTTTCAAGACTAAATAAAAGCATCGTACACTGAAGTTAAGTATAAAATGTAGAGTCTGTCTAGCCATATACTCTACGACTGGACACTCAACTCTATGATTATAAAAAATCGTAGAGTGTATCAGCTCTGACATAGACTGGAAATGTCGATCTTTGTAGAATAAAGACCCCAAGGTAGTTTGTTAAAAACCTTAAGGTTAAGGAAAAGGGCATTTGGAAATGTGTTTAACAACTATATTAGTGAAAAGACAGTACTCACGTCCTTGTCTCTGTAGTAGTCAGTACTATGAAAGCGACATGTCATAGCTAAACGCTAACACACCTTTTCTCCAAGTCAACAATCAGAGATCTATAAATGTCTAAGTATTAATGGAGCAACGATAACTTTCAAACGGAAAGATTTCGAGGAAGGTATATAAAAGGTAAGCAAATTCAAACAAACAGTAAAAATCGAACAATCAAAAAAGTCAAACTGTTGTCATTTCAAAAAGGCTCATACTTTACGAATTTGAACATCTTGTTCTGTTGCTAAGTTATTCAGTGTCGAACTTAAAGTAACTTAACAACATCTCAAACGTATTATTATTTTTGTGATTATTCAGTCTTAGTGACCTTTGTAACCAAGTCTTAGTGACTTGTTTCAAGTCTTAGTGACATGAAGGAATCTTGGTGATTCAGTTGTTGTAATTGTTTTTCGTGAACAGATCTTAGTGATCACCTCATTCTTAGTGGATTATACCTACTCAAGGAGTAGAAGAGTAGATTAAGAAATCTTTTTACTCCGAACCATTTAAAATCTCTCGTCTAATTTACTTTCAGCATTACTTTCCTATTGCATTATTTTAAGTATACGATTTAGTATGTGACTTAGTTCCATATTTAATTGTTAAATTTAGAGCTGTGATTTCTCTATAATATTTAAAGGGTTTTTTTTTCCTTCTAAACTATCATCCCGCTGTGCATAATCATTAACTTGTTTAATTATAAGTTGGTAATAACTCTTTAAAAGTAAAATTTTTTAAAGGATCTAGTCAACCCCCCCTTTTAGATCTCTCAGTGCCTTTGGCAATAACATACTTCTAGAATATTCTGCGAGAGAAATTATTATATTACCCTTTATTAAAAAGAATCTAGAAATAACACGTAGCAACTCGCCATTGGTGGGTTATTTTTACCCTCATCATTTGTCCCTTACTTTTCTAAAAATATATTTTTAAAGGAGTAGATAAATAATAATAGTGATTGGCGCCCATGGCGTTAATTCTGGGCTCTATGACCTTAATTTTTTGCGTCCATGATGCTAATTCTTAACCTCCATGACCTTAATTTTTGGCACCCATGACGCTAATTCTGGGTTCCATGGCCTTAATTCTTGGCGCCCATAGTGCTAATTTTGGGCTCTATGGCCTTAATTCTAGGCTTCTATGGACTTAATTCTAGGCCTTCATGGCCTTAATTATAGGCTCCATGACCTTAATTCTGGGTCTCTAGGGCATTTATTTAGGGCTTCATGGCCTTAATTTTGGGCTCCATAACCTTAATTTTGGGTTTTTATGGCTTTGATTGGGCCTTCATAGCCTTAATTTTTGACGCTTATGGCCTTAATTTTAGGCCTTAATGACCTAATTTTGGGTTTTATGACCTTAATTATGGCATCAAACATCTTCTTTACTTCTTTGTTGATGGCATCTTGTCTTTCCAGTGTAAAACTCCTCTTCTTTTGTATTATGAGTCTCCTTTTCGAGTCTACACCTTCCAATAAAATTGACCAATAGGCAAAACTTGCCCCTAGTCACTTTCTGATCACCCTTGATTTATCTTTATTCCACTTGTTGTTGGGAACTTCAATTTCATATGATATATAGATGGATATCTTTAATTTTATTTAGTTATATCCTTCTAAGGATTATGTTGTTTGATGAAAGGGTTTTCACAACAAAAAAATGATCATAGTGGTGGATTGATTTGGTGCTGAAGTGCGAGTATGCATTATGGTTTTTTAGATTGTGAGAAAGAGAATATAACTTTTTATTTGTTTCCCATAGACGGCGTCAATCTGATGCATCAATCAGCAACCTTCAAACTAGGGTTTCGGTCAACCTACGAACCTTGATTTTGACCGTCACTTGACCGCTTTAAATTCACCAAAAAACTTACAAAAAGTCCACTAAAGTTGGGGGGTTCCGGAATCAAGGACTCTCCGATACTTAAGTCAGAACACTGATATAGAGGGAGAGAATTATTATTATTAGAGTAAATAGTGTACCTTAATTGTGCTGAAGCATCTCTTATTTATAATATGAGAGTCCTCTCCTTCAGGAATTAGAAATTAGAATTCTACATAATTTTAGAGACCTTCTAAATTGTCAATCCTTTGTTGGTTAAACTTCTTAGAAATTCTTTCATTTACTGAATTTAATATAGTTTTAAAATACTCCGCTAGAAATTTTTTTATATTACCATTCAGTAAAAGGAATATAAAAATAACACGTGATAATTTGGCTCTAGTGAGTTATATTAATATTTGTTTTTATATTAATATTAGTTCACTTGTATTGGAAACAAAAAAATGTACCAAGCCGTGAGTGGGACAACAAAGTGGGACAAAGGATGACAAAAGAAAAAAGAAAAAGACTCCAACCGCTACATGTTGTAGCGGCAAGGAGGAAAATATATTATTATTATTATATATATATGATGTGATGTTAATATATTATTATATTAGACACCTGGGGGCTTTTTAGTAATTTGACAGTGCCGCTACATATGCTGGCCTTTTTTTTTTTTGATCTCAGCCATTAATTCATTTAATCAACGGATGATAGCTTGGTTGCTGGAATAGTGTCCGTGACAACCGGTTGCCACGGATTAGGACCCATATATATATATATATAAAAGTGTGTGTGTGTGTGTTCTCGAAGGGAATCAACAGCTACGTACCTCTTTTCCTGCAAGTTGATTGTCTTTGATAGATATCACCAACTTGCTACATTTTCTATACAAAACAAACTGCAACTTGCGAGTTGGTAGTTGCAACTTGCAAGCAACTTGCTCTCTTTCTCTCTCTTATATGGAATAGGAGTACTATATGCCGCTGGCCTGTTTATTTTATTCAAAAGAAAGAAAGAAGAAAGCAAAGCAAAGCAAGTACTTGAAGACCGGGACCTTGTTTATTCACACATATTCCAAAATTACATATTCTTTACTTTTTGTTCGTCTCCATTTTAAATTTATCATTGTTTTTTTTTTTAATATTATATCTAGTATCACATTATTATTGTTAAATTTTTAGCTAATCTAAGGAAATATTTGCGAAACAAAATTATTTTTAAAAACCATTATTTTATAAATGTACGTATAGTTATGTGTTAGCTAGTGTGAGAGGATTTTTGAATGTAAATATAGAAAGTCTAGGAAAAGGACTAGATATGCAAGTGGGGCAATAGAGCTGCCTTTAATAATCCCGTGGCTCTCGTCTTCTTTTCGTTGCATTGCATTTCTAATTTTCCTTATTAATTCTTCTTTCTTTCTTTTTCACACCCCTGAAACCACACCACCCCCCCCCCCCCTCTCCCCCCCCCCCCCCCCTTCTGCCTCAGCAGCTTCATATATCTCACTCTCACACTCTGGCATTTTCAGCCTTTTCTTTGAATTGACATATATATATGGCACCTGCACCGGCAAAAAGTTGGTACAATTATTTGTTAATTACCCATGTTTAGTTTAATTTCACTAAGGAAAATCACATATTTAGTTTGGTAATTCTGTTGATTAATTTATTGGCTCTTTAGCCAGTGGCATTAATTTATCAAGGTATATATCTAACAATGACTAGATTTATAATAAATTGTTTAATTATTTGTTACTATATATATATATATATATATATATATATACACCTTGGTTACAAAATAAAACAACAAAAGTATCCACTATTGACTTCAAGAAATCAATTTGCAAAATTATAAAAACAGAAATCATGTGAAATCTTAAAGTTTTAAAAGAAATAAATTTTGTGAGTAGTAATATTTTCAAATAATTTACTATATTCACACTATTAATAATATTATTATTGCCTAGATCAAATGAATTCATACTAAAAATTATAAACCGAAATGTTACAAATTAGTTAATTTTAGAATGTTAATAACTCTATTCTCTCGAATGGATTATTATTATTGTTATGTACTACATCACAATTCACAACTAATAAATAGTTGTGCAATGCCCTCTAAACAGCTAGGTTACCCGGCCTTAATTGGCAAGGTCTCTACGTTCGTACGTAGGATATATGTCTAGTTGCATATATATGTTATATATACCTATTTACTCTATATATCTAGCTAGATCGAACTTTATATATATATATATATATATATATATGATCCGTTTCTCTAGCGCACTGCCGGAGAACGCACCAAAAACGCACCGATCCGTCAGCGACACCCGATGCAAGATTTTATATATATATATATATATATATATATACACACACACTCATTTGAGAACATGCATATATATGTATGTATCAAAAGACTTGGAGGGAGCGGCCGATATATAGGAAGTGCATATATATACATACATATATATATATATATATATATATATATAACTTGGACCATTTTTATTTTTGTCTTTTTGGGTGCAAAGCTTGGACCATTTACCATCAAATACAATGCTCCGCCCATCATTATACACTAGTCTTTCGGTCACATGCGATACATGTGCAATAATGGGAGAAAAAAAGAGAAATAGTTAAAATGATAATTCCCAACGAGTAATGTGAGGGACTAAAAATAATTTCCAATAACAAGAGAAGTTTAAAATTTTTTAAACTTTATATTTATGGTCTCCCCAATTTAACCTCTTTGTTTTTATCATAGAAGTGTTACAGAGATTCATCAAAATAACTACTCACCACCCCCTTTCCCATATAATAGATAGATATTCGGTTTTTGTCCGGTATCAAATAAGTAGATGAAATTTGCCTAAATAAGGAGGCATCTCTCAGAATGATCTTTTCGTTTTTTTTTATAGTTTTATTCCTTTTGATGTTAAGGTGGGGAAGCTAACTCCCAGTTTGTGCAGCTCTCAAGTACTTTTACTATTTCTATTTTGCTGGTATAAAGAGATATAGTATCTTCCCATTTTTGTGGAATAATAATAATAATAATAATAATAATAATAATAATAATAATAATAATAATAATTAAGACTTATAGTATTATTAAAAGTCATCGAAAAACAGAAAAATAATTAAGACTTATAGCATGAGACATTCTTTGACTACCCATCAACCCATGTAACCATCAACCCATGTAATTATTCCTTAATTTTTATTTTTTCGAATTAGTTTTTAGCACTAATATTATTTTTATTATTTTTTTATTTTTTTTAAATTATCGAAACGGGTTTAGACTTTAAATTACATTAAAATTAATAATATGAGTAATGAGTATAGCATAACTAACTAAATACTAACGGTCGAGATTATTAATTGGGCCCGGCTTAAAATAATTCATGCCTAAATGAATCTCTTTTGCCAATATAATCAATTTATTGCAAAGTGTTTTTCATGAAATAAAATTCGAAATGTATTTACTAATTAATTTTAAAGGTAAATTATTTTTTCGGGAAAAAAATTACCACTTTTTTGCTGATTTCATCTAGATAAATATTTTTTAAATTCTTCTTCTTTAATATTGTAATTTTGAAACTAAAACTTATTGTTAAAGAAACTGTTAAAATACATTTAATGCAAATTTTAATATTTAAGTATTCAACAAAAAAGGTAATAAAACAGTTTTTTAAGATGAAGCTAGCATTAATGATTATCGCTTCCCACCTACTACTATGTATTAAGATATCACAGCTTTGATAGCAATTAGCACACAGGCATCAAAACTCGTACTTAGAGTCTAACTTGATTCAAAAACTTAAGTTATATCGACCCTATTTATGTATATTGGTCATTTTTTATTTTGTTTCTCCTTCGATGTGAGGCTTAACTTATTTGTGTATTCCCAAGACAAAAAGGGGCACATTTAACAGGATTTCCGAGAAAAAAGAAATCATAATTAATTACTAAATGTAGGTGAATACACTCAAAACCTACACTACCATATGCTCCTTCTTTCTTTTTTACTTGTCGTTTTACAAAAAAAAAATATAAAAATTAAGAAATATAATTAATATTTTGTTTGACTAAAATAATTATAAAATCTCAATACTATATATCCTTTGAAAATATATTGAAAAAGATGATAGAAAAATAATGTGGTATTTAATATTGAGATAATATGAAAATTTAAGTCATTAATTTTTTTCTTAAAATCTACAAACGACAAATAAAAATAAATAAATTTCAACATAAAAAATAACATGTAAAAAAGAACGGAAGGAATAATTAAGATGGTTTAATCAAATATAACATGGCTATATGTTGGAGAATTTATTGGCCGTCAATTTTTAAATGAAATGAAGTGGATCAAGTGAAATTCTCTTTTTAGTATGGGACCATGCCATACATATAGGCATGCATGGATTAATTGTAGTGTCCATGCCAGTCCAGTTGGGGCTGGACGAACATGTGTTCTCCATCGACAAGAATAAACAAAAACACTAGCTAGAGCATGCCTTTGCATGAGAATATATATGCATACTTCAAGTCTCTGTTGCAAAAAAAGCCCATCTATCCATTATCTATCTATATCTATATTATAAAGGGAGAGCAAAAGTAGCGGTGGCTGTTTTTAGAGATTGTGTCACAATTTTATTTTATTTTTCCTTTTGTTCATGCCAGTTCGGTTATTCTACAATTTTATTCTTTTTAATTTATTTTTTTAAATTTGGTTCTCTAATTTGAAAAAAAATTATTATAATATATTTAAAATAATTACACATACAACGCACGAGATTAATATAAAAATGGTGTCAATGATAAGTCTTTTAGTAAATATAAGTCTTTGAAGCACAACTAGATCATCGATAAAACTTTTAGTAAAGAATTCTTCAATTCTCTTCTTGAGTTCCGCTTAATTAACCCAAACTAGAGCAGATATTCATTAATTGGTTTGCATGTGATATTTTATGTAGCTTTTGATCATATAATTAAATTAAATACGAATTTGGCAAGCCTTAAAAATTATCTGGTCAAGATTAAACTCTAAACAGTTATATTCAACCCCCGTGTGATGTTTTCTTGAATTTTTTTAATATTGATGAAGATGTTCGTGCTCTCCATATATAAGATAGATAGCTACACAAATTGTTGCACTTAATAAAAACTAAAGAATATGAATAAATAGTTGTTGTCCATTCTTGCTGCTTTGCTACTTCAAGCTAAGCCCGTTTGTGGGTTTCAGAGATGCGTAGAGATTGAGATTGGAGAACCTTTTAGTCAACGAAATCAATAAGAATTTGGACTTGTTAGCAACCACCCCTAACAGCGTTAACCTAACGCTAGTGCCTAGTGGTACAGCAGCTGATCGGTTGTTACTTGCTACCAATAGAAAATTGTATATAGATATATATAGTATACATAACATAATGCTGAACAGCTTGCGTCGTCTCCCTTATATGACCAAACTATCCCTCAAATATTGTTCTAGTTTTTCTTTTTCATTTGCCAATTAAAAATACATTCTTCTACTCCATTTTATTTAGCTTTTCTTTAACTATTGCATTGAACATAAAGTACGTACGGACGTACAAGAAACTGGGACTTTTACCAATTTAGTAAAACATTTTATAGGGTTCTTTTAGCCGGAAACCAAAGTTTAATACTATAATCATTAATTATATATCTCACTTTTTCCTTCTTCTTTTTTTTTTTTTAAAAAAGGAGCTAGTAGTAAGTTTGACTGCAAACGAACTTATTATATAGAGAGATGCAAGGCAGTATGGCACTCCATCTGCTTCACAAAAAATAGCTTCATTTCTTTTAAAAAAAAATTTATTTTAAAAAAAAAATGACATAATATCTTTAAGTTTAAATAACATTACATATTGCACTATTACCATCACTACCAAACTAAATATCTAATTTTTTAAGGATAAATACAAAAAAATATTTTCAAATTTTACAAATGAAACTTTTTTTTTCCTCGTAAAACGAGAAGTATATAAAATTAATGAAAAGAGACCAAACATGGGTATTTTGGTCAAATGAAAGCAAAAAAGGAATACCCAACAACTGAACAATGTTTTCACGTCATTGAATTGTCCCATAAACAACTAAAACAATCCACTACTACCAATTCTTATAAGAAAAATGATGAGGATGGAAGAAAAAGAAGGGAAAAAAAATAATATTTCCACCAACCATTAGAAACATAAGAAGACTCCCACATTAAATTTTGCAAAATTAAGAGACATGAGACATATTAATGAGATCTCCAGTATACATATGGGGAAAACATACCAGATAGTTCCAGGAACATGGGGATCAATCAGGTGCAGTTTTCACTTACTCACTGGTCTCTTGATTGCCTTATTAGTCGTCGGAGCCATCTATCTAGCCGGCGAAAATGGACGGCTCTATCATCAGCAAGAACAACAACAATCCACAAATAATAGTAATTCTAGTAAATGTAGCGATGATGATCATGACTCGTTATCGCGCTGCGATTTGTTTTCAGGGAAATGGGTATTTGATAATAAGTCTTACCCTCTTTATGAAGAGCAAGAATGCACATTCATGTCGGATCAATTGGCTTGCCACAAGTTTGGAAGAAAAGATTTAGATTATCAACATTGGAGGTGGCAGCCACACCATTGTGACCTACCAAGGTCTCTCTCTCTCTCTCTCTATATATATATATATATATATATATAATCTATCTACTATAATAAACTAAAATAAAAACATTTCTTATGAAAAAAATAATAATTGACAAATGAGATTAACTTTTGTGAAACGAAAGTAGTCTGTGTATATGTGTATGTATATGTGACATATATTTATAATGTTTATGTATGGGATATGGTTATTTAAGTATAGTGGAATATTGTGTTTCATGTTAATATTTAAGCTAGGTTCAATGCGACAGCATTGCTAGAGAGACTAAGGAACAAAAGGATGGTGTTTGTGGGGGATTCACTGAATAGGGGCCAATGGGTTTCGATGGTCTGCCTTGTAGAGAAATCCATCCCTCCAGCGCTCAAATCCATGCATTCGAATGGCTCCTTGATCACCTTCAAGGCTACAGTGAGTCATGATTTTTCAAATTAACTAATTGGCCTATATATGTTTCTTAATTTCAAGGAATTTATCTTTATATCTATATATTTTTCCTAAAACATTTTTCCTATTTTCAAATATTATTAAGTATGCCACTAAAAAAGTGGCAAACAAAAAAATTGTTTTGAGGTATCTAAACTTATATATATAGTTTTTGGGAAAACATTTTCCAATTTCCAAAATACATTTTCATTGAGATAAACTTATTTGTAGCACATTTTCATTTATTTTAGACATACATGCATATACTATATATATATATATAGCAAGGACTTTTAGCATTACGGGGAATTAATTCTTCTATATGGTTATATTGGTGGTTGTTCTTCATATTTTTTATTTTTGACATTTTTCCAAAGCACCCGCAATGACTACGTACGTACGTACCATATATTATGGTGTGTACAAGATCATAAATCTGACTTAAATATGTCTATTAGTTTGAAACTCGTTTACATACTAGAGGCACTTGTGATGATGATGATCCCAACCAGTCAACCGCCACCACTGGGGATAGGTTCTTCATTCGACTTCAATTTTTTTTCTTTTCTTTTAATTTCTTGAAGATCTCATCCACTACTGTTGTACTTCTTTTCAAATCTGATATCTAGATCTCTTAATTATTTAGAGACTTTGTATCAATTGAACTTAAAAATGATAATATAATATAAAAAAATATTCCAGAAATTAAATAATGGACTAATTATAAGAGAAATAGTCCAAAATAATAATAAATTAATACAAATAGTCTTATCTCACCCATCATTTTTACAAATAAATATAGGTGGAAATTAAGGAAAAAGTGTTTCTCAATTGTCTTTAATATTTTGACAACTCAAATGAATGAAGGAATACAATGCCTCGATCGACTTCTACTGGGCACCATTGCTAGTAGAATCTAACTCGGATGATCCAGTGAGCCATCGTTTACCCGATCGGATTGTTAGAGCACAAGCCATTGAAAAGCATGCTAGGCATTGGACAAATGCAGATATACTTATCTTCAATTCCTATCTTTGGTGGAGAAGGACTCATATGAAGACTTTGTAAGTTCTAAGTTCGATTACGAACAACTTAATTCTTTTGCTACTTAATAGTTCAATTAATTAATCACATTTATATAAAAACTTATGATTAATTAACTATATAATTTTCAATTCTACCGGCCGCGATGATCATCAGGTGGGGTACTTTTGAAAGTTTGGATGGAATTTACAAAGAAGTAGAGATGTTACGTAGCTATGAAATGGCTCTAAAGACATGGGCAGATTGGTTAGAAATCCATATCGACCGAAACAGCACCCAACTATTTTTCATTAGCATGTCTCCAACTCATGAGAGGTATTTTTAACTAAACTTTATCATTTAATTTGACGTACTTTAATTTGATGCAGTGACCACCAATGTACACGGTTTTTTTTTTTTTTTTTGTCAAGGGTATTTATATCATTTCACAATAATACGGCGTAGATATTGTAATTCAATTTAATGCATGGTTGCAGGGGTGAAGAATGGGGCAAGGGGAGGGACGAAAATTGCTACGAGGAGAGGGAGTTAATTGGGCAAGAGGGGTACTTGGGAAGTGGATCGGACCCTAAAATGATGAGAATAGTAGAGTCTGCCATTGATGAATTGAAGAGGAGAGGTTTGGAGATACAAATGATGAACATAACTCAACTCTCCGAGTACCGAAAGGACGGTCACCCATCAATCTTTAGGAAGCAATGGGAGCCTCTAAGTGAAGAGCAATTGTCAAAGCCGACAAGCTATTCGGATTGTATTCATTGGTGTCTTCCTGGGGTTCCTGATGTTTGGAATGAGCTCCTATATGCTCACATTTTTCAATAATATTTGATTAAATCAAAATTTAATGCAACTACATTTGACAAAAGAGTTTCATTCTTATACTTTTGTTTCGTTAATTTTAAGTAAAAATGTTGCTTGATGGCATAGATTGTAATGCCTGACACAAAGAGAAAGGAGTAAATTATTAAAGCATTCCACTCAACTCCCTTTCTCCTTCACCTTTCGGCTAAAGCAGATTGAAAAGATGAGAATATTAATAAAATATTAATGAATTATTTCTCATTCATCTCCTTTTCTCTCTATATCAGCAAACATTTTCCTCTCTTTTTTCTCTCTCTTACATTCATAGACCCAATTCGTTTTCTCTCTTATCTATTGCATACTGAAGAGAAAAAAAAAAGGGGGAGAAGCAGTGTGCGGCTGCCATTAATAGACAACATAGTAGAAAGATTGAATTAAGAAGAAAGAGGAAGTGAACTCAGTTAAGGTGTGTATATTTATTTTCTGTTATATTAATGTAATCAATTGTAAAGATTATGTATGTATATATGTTTAAAGCTTTTGTCCTCATACATATAAACAAATGATGAAATGTTATTAATGGTTTAGTATTATTATTGTACTGCATAATTTGGTAGAGGAGGGAGTATATATATAGATGATTATTTCTTATTATTAAATATGGCAGTAGTAAATTGTAGTATAAGAAAGCTTGCATAATATGCAAGAGTTGTATAATGACTTTATGGAATGAATTAATTTTAATATTATTAGTAATTATATTTGTAATCTATATCATGTATGCATACTATATGAATTTAGAGAGCATGGAATGAGTTTAATTGAATTGATTAATAGTTTATTTATTTAAAGCTTTTCAATGCTCCTGTTCGGATTTTAAAATTCTAGGAAGCACTGAATTGTATAAACTATATATATATATATATATATATATATATATATATATATATATAATATGTTAGTAATCTGACTTTATATGTATATATATGTGTATATATTATATATGTTAATAATCAGAATACTTAATAACATGAAAAACTTTCGTATACTAATATGTTAATTTTTATTAAACTTACATTTATTTTTATTTGTGTATTTAGCTCGGACAAAAAGAATTTAACGAATAATATTTGGAATTATAATCTGGGTATTACGTTGCTTGATCCAGGTACGGATTCCGTACTCCTTCAGCAATACTCTTCTGAAATTTAATAAATTCGTTTTGTTCCTCATTTTGAATTTCATTATTAATTCACATAATTGTTTCATGTGAAATTAATATAATAGTTTTATTTTAGCGTTGATACATAGAACTCGTATTTGTACTATTTGAGTTAAATTATCATGTCTAGTATTTATTTTGATAATTGTAGAAATGTATATGTCAATATATTTTGGAGACTTGTGTTGATGATTCGTTTGATTTGACATATACATATTAGAACCCCATGTTTGTTGATATTATGTCGCATGTGTTGTGACATTATATTTTGTTAGAATATACCGTAGGGTATACTTGAGCTATAACCACCTGTGGGGGTACCACAGGCATGTCGTCTTGGCACGAGAGGCATGACACTTCCGTGGCAGTGTGATTAGTCCACGACGTCTCTGTTTTGTGCTCCGATGGGAGTTGGCCATTTGGTGATTTGTTGTGAGAGGTGTATGGGTCGACCCTAGTTTTCTGTTTTGTTCTGCGGATTGGTGATGTTGTGCCGAACACGCCTTCCGATTTTGCATGCATTTGGATTCGCGGTCCAATGTGTGATTGTCTATGTGGCATTATTGACTTGTCTATGTGGCAAGCTATATTTTTGAGCTCGGTATGAAATAACACCCAGCCATTTGATTCAGCCTATTACTTCGTTGTGTTAGTTTTGTTCGGTTCAGTTCAGTAATTGATTTAGTTAATTCAGTTCATTATTTTTGTACTATATATCTGTACTAGGCAATTGGCTCATGCTGTGTTTTTCCTTCCGGCAGGTAATCAGGGGGATCAAGGACAAGTGTGACGAGAATTTCCTTTTATCCAAGTGGTCTAAATATTTTGTTTAGGCTTTGGTATTTTGATTTGTGTTATGGAGATATTCAGTTATTGGAGTTGTAATAAATATTTTTAAATTGTGGTTTGATCCAGTTGACTTTTGGAGATTATTATTATTGGAGTTTTATTTTGAGGCATTGAGCTATTGATTTATTTTGTTAGCCCTGTTGTGTTTTGCACGTGACCTCCCTTTCCTATTTTTGGGAAGGGGGTGTTACATAGATCCTAGATTTTGATGGTATTACATATTATAAGAGTGATATTAGCAGAAGAAGGTCCACCAGGATAAAATAATAACAACAATATAACTTCAAACAAAATAAATAAATAATGGTGACTTTTGTAACTATGGTCTATGGTGTTTTTTCAGATCTAGAAATTAAGGGATATAGGAATTTCAGAAGAATTCGTGGACGGATAGAATTGGATTTGAGTATTGTGATTGATTTAAGCCCATACAGAAGAAGTGGCTCTGCTCTGCTTTTGTGCTTCTAATATACCGAGTTATTATTGGTTACTAATTTTTACAACGACAGTATCATGGTTGATACTCTAAATGTTGTGCTTATAAGATAACTAAATTGTGCGTTTAGAGTAAAGTGTTTGTAAACAAACAAGATTTGAACCTCCAAATACCACATAAATATGTTTTACAAATTTATACTTCCTCTGTCCCCGAATTGAAATCAATGCATATCTGAATTTCAATATTGATGGTAAAAGAAAGTTAGAATGCATGAACCGGTTTTACAATTAGGCACCATTAACTGCATATATTGGAAACAATTGATGATACTTCAGTTAATCATCGTGTCTGCCGTGGTCGGATCATCAGAGTCCAGTCAATATATGGAAAAGCACGCCAGACACTAGAATGATGCAGATCAATACATATACTCATCGTTAATCCCTTTATTTATGGTCATGAAATGAGTTTTGTACTTTTACATATATAAGAGCATAATAATATTAATAATACGAGTAGTATTATCTTTGAACTCTTGATCATGTGATCATTTATGGCAGATTGTGTGATCTGATTTGATCATGAAGACTTGATATTACTTTTTAATTGTTCTCTCCCTCTCTCGAATGAAATTAATGGAATTTAAAGGAATGAATAAAAATAAGAAGAACTCATCTTGGAGTCCTTAATTTACTCCTTTTCATCAACTAATTTGTACATGGATATGTGAACCACCCCAACCTCCTATGTGAATTAATTTTTTTTTGGGGCACATGAACATCTTAGATCCTATTTCTATGCAACATATCTTTAAGGCACTTTTTTTTAAAAAAAATTACTTAAACACAGTTCCACAGCCACATCAAACACTCCAATGTAATTGCAATTAATTAAGTTCAATAAGTTTGATACATTATGTTGATTTAAAAATTTTAGTTTTTTTTCCCCCTTCTTATTCTCTTCCTCGGACCTCAGTTCCTCTTATTTATTATACTTTATTTGTGGGGTGGTTAACAATATACCTAATACAAAAACTCAGCTGATGGGAAACTGGGAAGTTGACTTCTGTATATTAGAAGTAGTAGAATTCTTTTATCCCACAAGAAGTATATATATTTATAATGAGAATGCGACAACCATTAAATATGAGCCTTATGTTAAACCATAATTAGGTAATAAAATTGACATGAAAACTAAAGTACACAATATTCAAACACATTTTTCTGACTAGGTGGTACAAGTAAACTAACTACACATACACGTCCGATTTCCTTGCTCTCTCAAATCAACAAAAAATTGTTGATCAGACAACAACAAAAAAAAGTCGGAGGAAGGTAACAAACTTCATGGAAAGCATACACAAATCAGTGTTCGGAACATGGAAATTTCGGTCACACAATTTCCAGTCTGTGCTAGGCCTCTTTGTCATGGCCTTGCTCCTTGCTGCAGTTTATCTAAACAGCGACACGAAAATGATGGTAGAAGATTTGCCAAGAGAAGAGAAGTCGTTGCAACGCTGCAATTTGTTTTCTGGAAAATGGGTTTATGATAATAAGTTTGTCCCTCCATACAAAGAACAAGAGTGTTCATTCATGATTGACGATTATGCTTGCCACAAATATGGAAGAAATGAGTCGAAATATCAGCATTGGAGATGGCAGCCTCACGATTGTCATCTTCCCAGGTCCGCTCTCTCTTCTTTCAAATTCTAACACAAACACAGACATATATGTACGTACAAGATTTATAATAAGGTTTGCATTTTTCAATGATTTTCTAAATCTTGTGCGACGTTTTTCGTGTCACTATTTAAGGTTCAATGCCACAGCACTATTGGAGAAACTTAGGGGCAAACGAGTAATATTTGTTGGGGATTCGTTGAATAAGAATCAATGGATTTCGCTTCTCTGTCTAATCGAATCATCAATCCCTCCATCACAAAGATTTACAGAATGGCATGGCTCCTTGATCACTTTTAACACCTCTGTATGTGAATATTTCTGTAGTTTTAACTTCCAAAATCCCTATGGTGTTATTATTTATTCTCTTTTATTTATTTATTGAGCTAATTAATTGATAGTTCATGTAATTTAGGTTTATGATGTATCCATTGATTTCTACTGGGATCCTTTGCTAGTGGAATCTAATTGCGATGATCCAATAGACCATCACGTAATGGAGAGAGTTATCAAAGTCCAGAAAATTGAAAAGCATGCTAGGCATTGGACAGATGCAGATATACTCATCTTTGATTCCTTTATGTGGTGGCTAGGTCCAAATATGACACTTTTGTAAGTATGTCCCCTGAACCTACAATATACATTTACAACTTTTTTCTTGTGTTTGCTAAAACAAGATTAATCTCCCCACTTGAAAATTAAGATTGATTTAACTTTTAGTAATGGTGATCATCAGGAGGGGATCATCTGAAGACTCGGTTGAAATTTACGAAGACGTAGGGCGGGTCCGCCGCTATGAAATGGCTCTAAAAACATGGACAGATTGGTTGAATATGCATGTCAATCGTACCAAAACACAAATGTTCTTCATGAGCCTCTCCCCTTATCACCAAATGTAAGTATATTTAATAACGTTTGATCGTTGTTTTTTTATTTATATATATTATTTTCTTAATAAAGTATATATCCACATATTAAATGATGCAACTGGGAAAATATTGATCAAAATGCAGGGGTGAAGATTGGGGAAAGGGTGCTAACACAAACTGTTACAACGAAACGGAGCCAATTTTGGAAGAGGGGTTTTGGGGCAGTGGATCAGAGCGAGGAATGATGCAGGTAGCCGAAGAAGCAGTGCAGCAACTAGAAAGACAAGGCCTAAAGGTACAATACCTGAATATAACAGAGCTATCGGATAAACGAAAAGAAGCTCATCCGAGTATCTACAGGAAGCATTGGAAGCCTCCTACTAAGGAGGATTTGGAAAATCCCAGTAGCTATTCAGATTGTGTTCATTGGTGTCTTCCGGGAGTGCCTGATGTTTGGAACCAGCTCCTTTATGCCTATATTTTACATTATTCATGAATCATACAAACCTTAGGCTTGTACAATTACAAACAGCGACAAACTTTAGATTACGTCGTCAAAGGTTGTTTTCAAGATTTTTACTAATTCATCGTGATGCCCTAGGTTATTTATTATAACGATTCTATAATTAACCACTAGTTTGTGTTTGTGATTTACTAGAGATTCAAACTAAGCATGGATGCTAGGCTAGCATAATAGTTACCCTAGCACTATTGCCATTTGTGTAATACTTGGTCATATATAAGTTATCACGTAATTAAATGAACGTCTTACAACGAATAAAATTAGGCAATAATTAGCAATCCGTTCCATGACTTGGGCTGCTACTTGATTCCACAATATCGAAGTCTATTGGCAGTGAATTATGTAGAAAAACTGTGTATACATGCATATAGCCCAATAATTTGATTTCTTTGAAATGATCAAAATTCCAACAAACTTGATGTGATTACCAATTACCATCATGTCAGTTCCTCTTCTTAAGGAAATTTACAAGATTTAAAAAAGAAATATATATATATATATATTCGAGATTATTAATTGTGAAAACTATTTTATACATATATTTCAACGACCTATACGTGTTATAATTATATACCATTTGTTTTTATATAATATAGTAAGAAGTTGTTGAAAACAACAACCCTAAAGGCCTTGTTGAGCTAACCAATATTGTAGTCTGAGGAGTTTTATTATTTTGTTTAATAAAATATTGGTGTAGTTAGTAAATATAGATGGTGATATATTATTCATCCAATCACAGAAATTAATTGTTGCCGGGATTGCGCTACCATTAATTGTTGCCGGGATTGCGCTGCCAAGTTGACTCTTATTAGATCCTGTTGAGTGACCAAATGAAGTGACCTTGCAAATGGTGGTGACTCACCATCTTTCTCTTCAAAATTTTCGTGTACTTTGCTATTTTTTGGCAGCTAATATCGGCAAAAAAGAAGGCCAAAATAAGAGGCCATGTGCTAGTTGAAAGAGATTATATATATATATATGGGAAATGATTTATAGCATATATTTATTATGAATTTTTATATGACATATATTATTTATATTATTGAAAATAAGAAGGAACGATTATGATTAAAAATTAAAAATAGGCGTTAATCAAAATGAGTTTGATTTTACCGATAAATGTTTAAGTTTTATTAATTAAGATTTAAGGTTTATTAATCATGATTTAAGGTCTATTAACTAAGGCTTATGATTTATTAATCAGGTTTTAGGGTTTATTAACCTAATCTCTAGTTAATAAACCCTAAATCCTAGTTAATAAATCATAAACTCTGGTTAATAAACTCTGGTTTATAAATCCTAAATTCTGATTAATAAACCTTAAATCTTGATTAATAAACCCTAAACATTTATTGGTAAAGTCAAACACATCCTGATTAGCATCAGTTACTACTATTAGTAGCGAACGTCGATTTTCAATTTCTAATCTTGATCGTTTGTTCTTGTTTTCAATGGTATAGATAGTATATGTCCTATAAAGATTTATAACAAATATATGTTAGGGATAATTATCATATATATTTATATATATATATATATATATATATGAGTGATGTGGCAAGCTTATTGTGTTTTTTCCCTAATTTATGGAAATTTGTTCCCATGATTGTTGTATAAAAATAGTCCAAGGTTGTCATATGAAACACCAATCCGAGAGCAACCAAGTCGGATGTCACAGAGAGAAATTGAGAGAAAGTGAGGTAGACACAGATAGAGAGAAAAATAATCGGTGTGTTTATTTTTTCTTAGATAAAAAAATTTGTATTTTTCAATATTTTTAGATAAAAAAATTTGTATTCTTCAATATTTTTTTATGGTGGATTCCTGAAAAATAATCAGTGTCCTTTGTAGTCATTTTATAACCATTTTAATCACAAAAGTTACAATTTTTACTGAACAAAATTTATATTTTCAGTTACATGATCAGTTGCAGTAGTCGAATAAAATTCTAATTTTCTAAACACAATTCCTGCCGCAAACACTACTTCAACTGCATTCACAAAACACAGCGGTAACTGCGTTTACAAAACGCAGCTACACTACCGCTGCAGCTGCTTAGTAACCGAATATAGTGTAAGACAAACTCAATCACAAGGCTCTTTTGACCAAGTTAGCCAATACTACATATATTACTAGAAAAATAAATTGTAGCTATTGAGAGTTTAGCACGGAGAATTGTGTAAACATCTTTTTAGTAGTTGTTATAGAAAATATTTTTATTAAGGGTATTGATATAGATACAAAAAGTTGTACACAAACAGTATAAAAAAAGAAAAAAAAATATAAAGTAGGATTTTCTATTAGATATTATACACATTTTTATTAATATGCAATACATAATTTGGTTATACGTATAGTTTGTGCACATAATCTAATTCTCTCTGTTAAAAATGTTTGAGTTTTATGTGAGGGTCTCATTTTGGACGGTGAGTATACAATTTATGGACAGTAACAGTAGCACCCTGAGCATTGGTTTATTATGTCTTTGGATTCCAAGCAAATTCTTAAAGAATTTGCACACTTAAAGAAGAGATTCAATAATAACCTTAGAAGAACTTTTATTAGTCCAGAGATTGATGTGTATGGCCCAAATCCCAATAGTAGTTACTTTTTTCTTTTCTTTTTTAATCGAGTTTTCGATCCATTTGACTTGTTTTGGGCCTAATTGCTGTATTTATTTGATGGCTCAAATAAACCTTGGTGTGCTCAGTGGCACATTCATATACAAAGTGATGAATACAAAATAATGAGAAATTATAATTAATGTTTTATTATACATGAATATATCTAATAGTTATAACCGATCAGTATCATACAGTATAATATTAATTAATACTTGCTTAATTTGTCACGGATATTTATATATCGAATTTTTAGTCCACCAACCAATGTAGTGTTGCATTTCATATAGTATAATATTAATCAATACTTTCTTAATTTGTCACGGATTAATATCATAGGCTAATGATGAAAATGAAAATGAAAACAGTGGCCAAAGCCCATAAAATTATGTGCGATGACCCACTGTGAGTTGGAGTTTTAATTCACGCCGAAACGATATGTTCCTTGGGTGGCCCATTTTTGGAAAGAGGGTTAACTAATATGGAAGCCACAACAAGATTTGTTACTACTAATTATTGGTAGATTTTACTAAAATTACTAACAAACGATGAAATTGGAAGCATATTTAGAACATAATATCTTATCCTATTCGATCCCTCCCTTTCTCTCTCCTATTGCAGTTGAAAATTATGATTCATTACACTTCTACGTCTTAAATTTTTATAAAAATTTCATTTTTCACTATTGCACCGTATAACAACCTTAGTCGTCGTAATTCGATTATTCTTTTTTTTTTCTAATTAAAAAGTATTTTTTTATTTATGTCTCTTATTATACAAGCTTACGACCTGTGCGAGGATCTTTTACACATTTGGATGAAATGAAGGATTCGTCCATACCATCAGTAAAGTTTGGAAGACCACGACTGATCCTGAAAGGGAATGAATGGAAAAAATAGCGAGACACGGCCTAATTTCTAAAATAGTTTTAAAAAAGAATTTATTTGTATTATGTTCTATTAAATCTCTATTAAATATCAAAATTCGATCAATCAAATTAATCTAATTCAATTGAGAAGTGAATAACTTATTACTTCCTCCGTCCCAAATTAATTGCTCAGTTTTGACTTTTTAAAGTCATATTGACCATTTTTAAAACTAATCTTTTTACTATTTTTGCTAAAATATAGGTGAAGAGATTATAACCAAAAAAAAGTATATACAATTTATTACTAACCCCAATTTTTATAATTTTAGAAATATATTTATATATGCTTAATTATTAATTCTAAAAATAATCAATTTGACTTAAAAAGTCAAAACTGAGCAATTAATTTGGGACAGAAGGAGTAACTTTTATTATATACTATTATAAAGTGTTGATTACTTGTGCATACTTTTTTACATATAATTTGCGTACAACTCTAATTTTTTTTTACTGATCAAGAAAATGTTGCCTAATTAATTTAAGCTCATTGAGGACTTTTGAGTTCCTTCTCTAATACAATCATCATCGGTCTTACTACAATTGACCAGGCCCGCGGGTACATTGGTCTTACTACTGCGCGAAACAGCACATCACGAGCTCACAAAAGTCAAAACTACCATATTTAAATTAGAATGGTAATCACAGTAATCAGAGGATTAGTAGTATCTTCATTAAGTATTACAGAAGTCTCTGGGTCTCTCTGTCTCCAAAATCTTTGTAGTAATCATAACATTCTTATTGAGATCAACAATAAATAAATAATACCCCCTGCACTCTCTTCCCGTGTTTCTCTCCCTTTGTCTCTCTCTCTAGAATGATGCACAGATGGCAGAAGAAGAGAACTCAGTTCCCTCTCATAGCAATCATTTTCCTAATCTTCATTTTGTGTTCAATCCTCTACAATGAACGATACATTCAACAAATCCATCAAAATCAAAACGGAAATGATAATCATAATGATGATGAAAAAATCCCTTTGTTCAAACTCAATTATACCCTTCAAAAGGGTCATCCAGGTCGGTCCTTCTACTCCCAAAATTATCTATATCTCGTCTTTTGTATGTGAGGTGAAAAGGGTTTGTTTATGGGTCTATGGATGTAGTTCTTTTTTGTTTGATTGAACTTGTAATATCTTGTTGTAATTCGATTTGATGGGTCTGTTTAATTGAAAGTTCTTTGTTCTGGGTTTTATTGGGGGTATTGCAGTGGTTTTGGATAGATCTAGTAAATGCAAATCCACAGTAAATTACAGTGGACGGGAAGCAGTATTGGTTGCCCGTAAGCCGGAGTCCAATCAACGGAGTATGGAGAGGTGTGATGTGTTTTCCGGCAAGTGGGTCTTTGACAACACTTCGTATCCGCTCTATAATGAGTCGGATTGTCCGTACATGTCTGACCAGTTGGCTTGTCACAAGCATGGAAGGCCTGATTTTGGGTACCATTACTGGAGATGGCAACCCCATGGCTGCAATTTGAAGAGGTATTACTGGAAATTAGTTCAACGTATAGATATTTTGAGCATATAATTTTATCAGTATATGTGTGTGCATTGTATTCTTAGTGAATTGAACTATTAATGGTGTGCTAAGAATGCTATTTTAGTTTGGTTTTCTTTAGAAAACAAATGAAAGATGATTTTTTTTTCATTAATTGGAAAACTTTTGTTTGATATAGATGGAATGCGACTGATCTATGGGAGAAGCTCCGGGGGAAGAGACTAATGTTTGTGGGGGACTCATTGAACAGAGGACAATGGATATCAATGTTGTGTTTGTTACAGTCTGCAATTCCAGCAGACAAGAGGTCGATAACTCCCCAAGCACACCTTACCACTTTTAGAGCAGAGGTTGTTCTGCCGTTGGAGATTTAGTAAATTTTCTAGTTTAAAGTTTCTTGTACTGAAATTGTATAATTTCAGGTGTTGCTTGATGCTTGTGGCGTCTAAATGTAGATGTGTGTGTCATGTTTTAGGACTACAATGCGACTGTGGAATTTCTGTGGGCCCCTTTACTTGTTGAATCCAATTCTGACAACCCAGTAGATCACAGATTAGATGAACGCATAATGCGTCCAGATTCACTTCTTAGGCATTCATCTGAATGGGAGCAGGCTGATATACTTGTTTTCAATTCATACCTATGGTGGAGACAGGGCCCTGTTAAGTTGTTGTGAGTGTGATTCAGTCTTGTTAGAATTGAAGAGAATAGTTTCAGAGGTAATGAAGTATTGGTAGCTCATATGTATCAAAACCTGTTATTTTTGCAGATGGAGTACAGAAGAAAATGGTGTTTGCCAAGAGATAGATGAGCTGAGAGGCATGAAATTGGCCATGGAGGCTTGGGCAGACTGGGTAGATTCCAATATCGATCCCCTCAAGAAGCAGGTCTTCTTTGTTACCATGTCCCCTACACATCAATTGTGAGTCCTGAAACCATTTATTCAAATGTCTGTATTTCATCTTCATCTACATATAATCTCTAATGCGCGTTGCACCAAATAAAACTCCTGCCGTGTCATTTTATGATTATGTAAAATAACATTCTTGAATTTTCAAGATAAATACTAGGCGTTCCACGTGTAGGATTGCTTATTGATGTCAAGTTTTGAATTGTGAAAATTTTCAAGATAAATACTAGGCGTTCCACATGTAGGATTGCTTAGTGACGTCAAGTTTTGCAGAGCTTTTCACCTTTCAATGTTAATTTAAAGAAAGATTTGGAATGCTCTGACACTGTGTGGCTTTGTTGGTCTAAAGTTGGGATCTATATAGTAGAAATATGATCCAGAAGACTTGTGATGACATCTTTGTTGAGTTTTGAATTTTCTTTAATATTTGAAGACAATTGACCACATCCTAGCAGGGTACCTGTGGTAGCATGGCACTGAAAACCATAACCTACTAGTAACCAGCTACCTATTTTCACTGAATGAGGGTTACTATAGGTTTTCTGCCCGAAGATAGAATAGTGTGCATTTTTTCTTTTGTAGCATGTTTTGTGCATAGTGTTGCTACCATTACATCTATAACTATGTAGCAATGTCAGTGAGAGTATAGACACTGATTTTGTGGTTAAGTTTGTTTATCAGGCCATATGTAAATGTCATCGTCTTAATGTTGGCAGTGTCACCTGAAAGGACGCATCCATTACCAATTCTTCATCATATAGAAGGTCTTAAGTATGATATACAACAAAACCAAGTCTACAACTGCGGATTGACAACCATCTAGAATTTTTTCAGTATGACAAAATCAAGAAAGTTTTACTGGTTAAACCTTTTCCATGATGTCATCATTACTTTTATTATTCAGAACATGTCATTAGGTTTTACTTGCATTTATCATTTTAATATACAGGAGTGAAGAGTGGAAACCAGAGAGCGAAGGTAATTGTTATAACGAGATAACACCCATTGACAATGACGGCTACTGGGGAAGTGGGTCAGACCTGCCCACAATGCGCATGGTGGAGAAGGTGCTGAACAGGTTGGGATCAAAGGTTTCTGTTCTCAACATCACTCAGCTCTCTGAGTATCGAAAAGATGGTCACCCCTCCATCTATCGCAAATTTTGGGAGCCACGGACCCCTGAGCAATTGGCGAACCCTTCGAGTTACTCTGATTGTATTCATTGGTGCTTACCAGGCGTGCCTGATGCTTGGAATGAATTACTATTTCAATTTCTGTAAAAGAGAGATTTTGTAGAACCTCATGCTCATAGTGATTTCAGGTATCCCTGAGAAATGAAAATTGCTTGAAGAGCTATATAAAATGCTAATCCAAATGTATGTGGATAATCGATTTATCTTTTGAAGATGGTTGGGAATCACTTGTTCATTGATGACCAAGCATAATAGTTTCCAGAAAATTAGTGCCAACAAATGTACAACATCTTAAGCTGTTATGTTCTACATTCATCAAGCAATCTGTTTCTTTGAATGTTTCCCTCCCCGTTTTGTTGTTTCTTCCATTTTCCCAAGCAAATAACATCAATTTGCAATAATCTTGATCTTCAGCGACTGCACCACCATATTGACTTTATAAAGTCAAAAATAAAAAAAATTGAGAAATAGACACAAAAAATTATGCACAAAATGACATGATATATGATGCGGAAGTATTTGGTAGACTACAACAACCAACGCACCTCATAAAGTCCACCAAGTACTTGCACATCATATTTCATGTCATTTTGTGCATAATTTTTTGGATTTAATTTTGTTCCCATAGCATTAGGCTTGATATATAACCGCATGAAAAGAAAAGGTTAGCAATCCTTAGGGCCTAAGGCTTATAGGCCATAGTGCTAAAGAAATAGTATTCGTTAATGCCAATAGGCCTGGCTTAAAAAATAAAGCAAAAATAAACCGCACATTTGTCAAAAAATGGCTCTGCATGGCTCCACCCTTTCAGCTTTCTGCGCCCAGCCCACTAAAGGAAAAGAAGCCCCCCCTTCTATTGAGGGATCCATGAGGTTTACTGGCCAACCCAATACTCCTTCTCTCCCTTAATATAAATCGTTTTAAAATTATGCACAAGTATTAAAGAAATAATTATATAGTATTAAATATAATATCAATTGTTTATATTGTCCTTGTAATGAAAAAAGAGTGTTATTTATTGGATAAAAAATAGTAAGAAAACCAAAGTTATATTTAATACGTGGGGTAATATTAGAAACTAAGCAATTAATGTT
Source organism: Aralia elata (assembly GCA_034770075.1). Taxonomy (NCBI): domain Eukaryota; kingdom Viridiplantae; phylum Streptophyta; class Magnoliopsida; order Apiales; family Araliaceae; genus Aralia; species Aralia elata. The sequence continues at coordinate 96,833,367 of CM068382.1, forward strand.
TACTTAAAATTCTCAAACGTCATATATTAAGAGACAAAAACACTTCTCTAAAATTACTTATATTAAGAGGCGGAGAAAATATTTAATGATCTTAATGTCGAACTTAGGGGGAAATCTGCTAGAGTTCATTATGATGAAACACCATCATATTGTAGATAGGTGTAGGATAGTAGAAACTCAATTCAATTGAGCAACCAAATCAAATGTGGTCTTTAATTTGGGACTGGGGGTGGCGCCTGATCCGGATCTGGCTTTTGGGAGTATTACTCCTCCGACAGACAACTTACGGAAATATGAGTCATATTATATGAAGATATATCGGGTGACCCACCAAATTTTTTATTTACCGTGGTCACCATTAGGCTTTAGCCATTGAGTCCTTCTAGGGCAATCCTTTAGCGACCGATCGAATTTTTTTTTGTTTTGTTTTGTTTTGATTTTCAAATAATTTATATGATTTATTGGTACAAAAAATTTTATAAAAAAAAAATGATTTATGTGTAATTTAGATACATATACAAAACAGTGTTGTACAGACTGTACAACACTGTTTTTTATATGTATCTAAATTACACCTAAATCACTTTTTTTTATAAAAAATTTTGTACCAATAAATCATATAAATTATTTGGGAGTCAAAACCAAAAAAATAAAAAAAAATTCTGATCGGTTGCTAAAGGGTCACCAGGCGCGGTCGCCCAAGAATTATCCTTAGCCATTAGTATACCAGCTCCACAATTTGTCCACCTCAAAACAAAGCTCCAAATTTTCAGGTGGAAGGAGGCATTAACAACATTTTTTTGACCATGTTATTACATTAATTACAAAGGTAGTAACATTTTTTGTCCAATGAGCGAGACGACCATATCAAGTATGGTCAATTCGGCTTTATTCCTCATGTAATTCGGTACAATCTCTAAAATCAATTTTATACACCAAACTGGATTAATTATAACTCATGCATTACATAAATTAATCATATTATAGAATTTTCCATTTGGATTTGTTTGATGATAGACAATGTTATCGATCCTAATTCTGTTGTTTTCTCCGACAAACTCTGCAAGCATATTTTACAAATTGGGAATCAAGGAAACCAAATTACTCAGCATATTACAAAACCAAGGCTTATTCTTTTGTGGCTCGTAGTATATATAGTTTATTACTTTATTTACTAATGTAATATTTACCTCCCATATGATCCATTTATAAATATTAGTTTACATGGCACGTACTAATTATGTGTATGTGAAAAAAAAATAAGATTTTAAAAAATAAGGGGTGGAGATAATTGGTGAGAGAAAAGTAAATAAATAACCTATGTAAAGAAAGTTAAGGTAAATAGAAAGAAAAAAACTTTATAATTTTGTTTACACTAAATTAATTGTCAATTTTTTTAATCCCAACTTATAATATAGATTTGAATAGGCCTTGGCTTTTATCGCCACATGTGGTTCTGCCGTCATTCGGATTGCGAATCCACTGAAATCCTCAAGAATACGACATACGTGTTTATTTCAGAATATATAGTATTTTTTTCTAAATATATAAAGATCAAGCGACAAGTGTTCATTAATTAAATTAATACTTTCCATCCTAAGGAAAGTGAATCACATAAACGATATTAGAGTTTGGAACAATTTATTCAATTAACTATTTTTTTTGTCATAAAGCATGACACATTATTTATGTGAATTAATCATTTATTTATGATTTTTGTGAAAATATTAGTTTTACTTAATGAAAATATCCATCCCGTGTAAAAATTAGAAGAAAAAACACTTTAATGATATTTATATTATCCTCAGATTCATAATAATATTTGTCAACATATTTATAAAAATACAATAAATAATCTTTAATATGTGTTTCGGGCCACTTGTTAGCATTTGGCTAAATGAATTATTTATATATATATATATATATATATTTATATATATATATACACACACACATACATATATAGGCCGTCTCTCCAACGCACCGAAAAAGACGGACTAAAAATGCACCTGCCTATAGCGACGTGGCGACAGTTACATGGGCTAAAGCGACGGTTTCGTCCCCATAAATAACCGTCATCATAGTCATGTCATGGCCTATAGTGATGGACTTGTTCGTCGCTATAGGTCAGTGCGTTTTTAGTCCATCTTTTCCATTGCGTTGGAGAGACGGACTTTCTCTCTCTCTCTCTCTCTATATATATATATATATGTGATCCTCATTCGTGGTAATTGGTTGTCACGAATATTATTCCAATAATCAAATCTCCAACTGTTCATCTTGATATTTAAAGGCTGAAATTAAATTCAATTTTATCCATGTGATTATTTCTAGAGACAAACATATTTTTTCTAATGACAGGAAAAATTACCATAATACCTTCCTTTAATTTTTTTCTCCCTAGCGGCAAGTTTGAAGATATAATATAATAATGCAGGAGTATGAAAATGATGCAAGTGGAATTAGATTCCTTTTTAAGTTGAACATAGCTGGCAAAAGTGAAAAAAGTAACAATAGTACTAAAAAATAGAGGCAGCTATGAAATCAAATCAGACGGCAAAGCTCAACATTTGTATTTATAATTTAAAACCCAACAAGACTTTTAATTGACAGCTAAGAAGTAAAAAAAAAGGGTCCCTGTAATATTGGTCCGGTTCCTAATGAATAAAACAGCTGCCAAAATTGTGAAAACAAACTGCCATATATATTTATATATTTAAATTTACCGCTATTCTTTTTAGCGACACAGAAAAAAAAAATTAGTGAAAATATTATGATAATTTCTCTTGTTGTCACAAAGAGTATGTCTGTCATTATTTTTTTTAGTGGTAGAGATAAAATTAAATTTAATCTCAACACTTAGATATCAAGATGAATGACCGGAGATTTAGTTGCTCAAATAGTGTCTGTGACAACTGATTGTCACGGATGAAAAAAAAATATATATATATATATATACACACACACACACTACTTCCTTCGTTATTTAATATAGGTTATTTTAGAACAAATATTTTTGCCTCTTAATATATGACGTTTGAGAATTCCAAGTAAGCATTAATTGCTTAGTTTCTAATATTACTCAAAGTATTAAATATAACTTTGGTTCTCTCACTATTTTTTGTCCAATAAATAAATTTTATTTATTTAATACAAGGATATATATAGACAATTAATATTATATTTAATGTTATACAATTATTTCTTTAATATTTTTACACAATTTTAAAACGACTTATATTAAAAGATGAAAGAGTATTGAGAAAATAAAAAGGATAAAAAAGGGAGTAGGACGTAGTATTGCGCTAGCATTGGAATTGGGAGGGAACGTATACAAATCGATGGGATGGAAAATAAAGTCAGGCCTCAAATTTCTAAAGCGGCTCTCTGAATCTGAGAAAAGCGATGGGACCTGGGACTACATTTAGGATTTCCCATAAATGTAATGCGTACTCTTTTCCTTTTTTTGGCTAATTAATTATAAATGTTTGAATTCTGTCCCTTATTTTTTACGTACCCGAATGATAACCACGTGAGTCATTGGGTTTGAATAGATAATTTATTATATTTGAATAAAAATTTTATTTATCTTGTTATATATAGTAATAGATTTATGTTTTTGTTAACGCCAAGATTTGGTCACGCGCTTCAATCACCAAGAACACGTTAATCCTGCACAATAACGGAATCACACTGAGAGTTCCGGACGGTTTTGCCGCCGGGGGATAGCTCAGGCGTGAGAATTAGTGTAGGCTTTCTCAAGGTTTGCTAACAATGGAGGTTTGCAGTTTAGTGTTTAGTTTTGCCTTACCTTTGAAATGTAGAGGAAAGCCTTATATATACACTCCCACTTGCCATCATCACGCCAGGTCCCACTTGACAGTATAAAGCATACGTCCCATCAACCAAATCATAATAAATGCTTTAGTCAGAATATAAGTCAACTTAGTTAAGAGATAACTTCCTTAACCAAATTACTTCTCTGCATCCCGAACCCACACCCCGGGTCGGATCTAGCACATCGGGTCGGGAGTCCCGAACCCAGAACCCAACATTGCCCCCTACTCTTTAATTATAAAAATGAATTATAATAAAAGAGTATAAAGAATGAATCTTAATCTCCAAATAATGAACCAAACAATCCTTTAGAACATAACCGCCCCACATCATCACATCCATTAATATCCCCAGTTGCCACGTGGCAATAACGGTCCCACCACATTTATTGAAACAGTACCGTTAGTGGGAAAATGGGCCGAAACTTAAGGGTCGCGCCCAATAAAGGCAACACCCTTCCAAAATCAACCGCCACTTTCAGCCCTAATTTTCAAATCTCTCAATCTCCTTTCTGCAACCTTCACCACCGCTTCCCTACCTTTCCGATCATTTGAATCTCGCATCTCGTTCTTCTATCCTTCAATGGCAACCAATGACGCCTCAAGCTCTTCTAACCCATCGAAAACCAGTGCATCCGCAGCAGCTGCTAATGAGATCCTCCCTCCTACAGCAGCGATAACAACGGAAGCCACCACAGTCACCACCACTGCAATCGCATCAATTTCTACCGCCGCCGCACCACCAATTCCTTCCTCCGCCATCAAAACTAGTTCCACCTCCGGAGGACTCAGCGTTTCTTCCCAAGATCCTATCACAAGCTCCGATTTTCCTAGCAACCCCTTCTCTACTCCATCACCCCGAACCGAAGCCGAGCTTCAAAACATAAAGATGCTAGAAGAATACTCCTCAGACAAGACTTTTTACCATATAAACACCATATCCTCGCTTCAAACCAAAGATCTAGCGTCTATCCGCGAACTGTACCAGATTCCCATATCTTACCAGATCCGCACAACACCAACCTCAACGAAAGAATGTACCAACGCCCCAACGGCTGGACTGCTGTGACTGTCCAAGCCCTGAAGTATGGGCTCAGATTCCCCCTCAAACCACTTCATCCTCACTTTCCTCAGCGTGGTCGGGGTCGGGCTCGCCCAATTGGTTCCTAATTCCTTCATTCATTTGATCTGTTATATAGCTTTCTGCCACGAGTGCCAAGTCGAACCGACCATGGACTTTTTCTTTGCCCTATTCACCGTAATTCGATCGCGCGAAGCAGGATTTCGGCAAATCAGCAAGGTACCAGTCAAGGGGGCTCAAAAGAAATCCCTGATGAGGACCCCGACCAGCAACAAAGGATGGCACTCCTAATGGTTTTACATCAAAGGACCCGATACCAGCCTAATATCGGATTGGGTTGGCTTCAGCAAAAATACCAACAATATTGAAGCCTTCCCGTCCGACCGCCTGGGAGAGTTCAAACAATTCGTCAGCAAGATGCCCGATGAGGAATGGGACTTCGAACTCCTCGGCAACCATACTTGGCTATACAATCATGGATGTAAGTACCTACCCTCGAACCTCAAACTAAGTTTTTATTGCTTGTAATTCCTTCTTACTAGTATAGATTTCTAACGCTTAACATCTTTCAGTAACGCTCATCAAGCCAGTCGCCCCGACCAACATCAGCCAAACAATTCCCCGAGCTACCGACCCGAATCTGGCCGATCCCAACGAGCCTTTGGAGGACGAGCCTCAGAATCGAATGCCGATAGCCGCCCGTCCAATCACGGCTATCCCAATGGCTCAAGTCCTTAAGAAAAGCACCTTGGAGATGAGCAGATCGGAAAAGATGGCCTTGATGAAGAAGCAGCAGCTAAAGAAGAAGGTGCCACCGCCGCCCAAACCACTGAAGACTCCAGCAACAATTCCCGAACCGATCTCCCTAGGCATCATCGACGAAGAGACCGATGAGGAAGTACTGGAGCCTCTTGCAAAGAGATCTCGCAAAGAGGCTTCTTCTCCAGTACTTCCATCTGGCCCTACCTAACAAGTCAAATCTCAATCAGGAGGATCTCACTCTTCCGACCAATTGGCTTCGGCCCCTTCATCTAGCAATCGGGCCAAGCCACGGACTCTCTGGCCCCAAAACCCATCGGACCCGTTTCCCTATGATCTCCTCGAGCGCTTCGTCATGCCCGCCGATAACGATCGGTTTAAGAATCATTCTCCGGATCAATACCTGGAAGACTTCACAAGGCTTCAACTCCAGGTAAGACATCATTTCATACCGAGCCGCTTTTTCATTTGAACTTGATTCTGATCCATATTTTATACAGGCTAATGCCGTGTTTGCCCGATCTCTACCATCTCTGCTTAAATTGGCGAAGAAGAACAAGGAGATCGAGGCAGAAAACGAATTCCTGAAGGGTGACATTCGATCCCTGGAATCCGACTTAGAGAAGGAGAAGGATCTTCATATCGATATGAAAGATAAGCTCACCGAAGCCAATAGGGAGAACTATCAGCTTCGGAATCGGGTCGACATCCTTCAATCGGAAATTGCCGATCGGGAGAAACAGAATGAAAGGCTTATGGAGGAGCGAGTCTTATTGAAGGAAAACGATTCCGATCAAAAGAAAGCAATAGCCGCCCTCGAAGAACAGATGGAGAAGACCCACTTCAAATTGAAGGATCTGATCCAGGCCTACAACTCATTGGAGGAAGAGCACACCCAGTTGAAGAACCAAGGACCTCCGATGACCGAAGAAACCAAGTTCCAAATAATAGAGGAGTATAAGGCATCCCCCGAACTAACCGATAAGATTATCATGCAATTCTCTGAAGGGTATCAAAGCCACAAAGAGAAGATCAAAGAGAAGATGATGGCTGCGGGACTGGACACCTCTATCCTCGATTCTTCGGACAACGAAGAGGGGTCAGATGAACCGCCTACTTCCCCGACCCCATAGGGTGGTTCAACCGCTTTTTTGGTAATATTTTCTAAGTCTTCCAGCATGCCAAGTATTCTTAATATCCGAACCGTCCATACCCCGAAGCCGGTAAGTTCCTGGCTTGGGCACCTCAACCACTTCATAAGGCCCTTCCCAGTTCGGCATAAGTTTGCCTGAATTCTGGGGAGTCGAGGCCGCTGCTTCCCGAAGCACCAGATCTCCAACCTCAAATCTCCTAACCTTTACCCCTTTGTTGTAATGTTTGGCCGTCCTCTTCTGATAGGCCGTCAACTTTATGACAGCTGACTCCCTAACCTCATCTAACAAATCCAGATTGAGGCGAAGTCCCTCGTCATTATATAACTCCCTGTATTGGCTGACTCAAAGTGAAGGAGATCCGATCTCAACAGGAATAAGGGCATCGGTCCCGTAAGCGAGACGAAAAGGCGAATCCCCTGTCGTTGTTCGAGTTGTTGTCCGATATGCCCATAACACACTAAGCAACTCTTCGGGCCATCTTCCTTTGGCTTCATCCAACCTCCTTTTAATTCCATTGAGAAGAGTTCTATTAGTGACTTCTACCTGGCCGTTTGACTGAGGATGCGCCACCGAAGTCTTCCTGTGCTGAACTCCCAGATCTGTGAGAAATTCTTCGAACTTTGCACCTACAAACTGCCTCCCATTATCCGATACTATTACCATTGGGATACCGAAGCGATACACAACGAATTCCTTGAGGAATTTAAGACACTCTTGCTCCGTAATTGCTTTGAGAGGTTTAGCTTCTACCCACTTCGTCATATAGTCGATGGCCACAATAACAAAACTGACCTGCCCCTTAGCCTTTGGCAATGGTCCTAGTATATCAATCCCCCATACAGCAAACGGAATGGGTGATAATACCGAATACAACTCTTCGGGAGGTTGGTGAGGGATCGTCCCATTCAACTGACATTTAGGGCACTTCTTAACATATTCTCTAGATTCTTGGAAGATGGTTGGCCAGTAGTAGCCCTGCCGTAGAATCTTGTATGCTAATGCCTTAGCGCCCATATGGTCTCCACATATACCTTCATGGACTTCCCGAAGTGTATAATCAGCTTCGGAAGGGGTCAGACACTTCTGTAGCGGAGAAGAAAACGCCCTTCGGTATAGGTCCCCATCGATCAAGATGAAAAACGAACTTCGATGCTTGATTTTCTTGGCTTCTAACCGATCCGAAGGAAGGACGCCATCCGCCAGATAGGAAATATACGGCGTGAGCCAACAGTCCATCCTTTCTATCGGGAGCACCTCTGTCCTTCGAATGCTCGAGTCCCCCAGGACCTCCAGGTAGACTGACCCACTAAAAGAAGCAGTTTCCGTTGTAGCTAATTTTGCCAAGGCATCGGCTACGGTGTTGTCTTCCCGACCAACTCCTTGCACACTATATGATTCAAAATAATGTAGTCGGTCTTTAACAGCAGATAAGTATTTCGTCATCCGATCCCCACGAGCTTCATAATCTCCTACTATCTGCTTAACCACTAACTGGGAATCGCTGAAGATGACTAAGCGTTTTACTTCCAAACTTCTTGCTAACCGCAAATCCGGCCAAAATGGCTTCATACTCTGCCTCATTATTGGTCGCTTTGAACTCAAAGCGAATGGCCTGCTGAACCTTAAATCCCTCCGGGCTAATCAATATGACCCCTGCTCCACTAACATCCGAAGTCGAAGAGCCATCTACATACAAAGTCCACGACGCATGAGCTGCTTGATCGCCCGACACCGAACTCACTACCATTGCACCATCATCGGTATCGGGTTCGGTAAACGAGCACTCTACTATGAAGTCAGCTAACGCCTGACCCTTAATGGCAGTCCGAGGATGATAGTCTATGATAAACTGAGTCAACTCCATTGCCCAAGCAGAGAGGCGTCCCGACAAATCTGGCTTATTCATGATCTTTTTCAGCGGCTGATCAGTGTATACTACCACCAACCTCCCTTGGAAATAATGCCTTAGCTTCCTGCTTGCTATGACAAGTGCATAAGCGAATTTTTCCAAGTTGGGGTATCTGGTTTCGGCATCCCGAAGCACATGGCTAACATAGTAGACGGGGCACTGCCTGCCCCCTACTTCGCGAAGTAATACAGCTCCCACCGCTAATGAACTCGCCGCCAGATACAGGTATAGGGGTTCCGAAGGAATGGGCTTCACCAGAAGTGGAGCTGAGGAAAGATACCTCTTGATTCCTTGGAACGCGTCTTCACACTCTGATGTCCATTGGAAGGTCTTTTCATTCTTCGGTCCTTTCAAAGTGTTAAAGAAGGGTAGACACCGTTCCGCCGATTTTGACATGAACCTCCGAAGCGCAGCAATCCTACCAGTCAATCGCTGTACGTCTTTGAAAGATTGGGGAGACTTCATGTCTAAAATGGCACTGATCTTTTCCGGATTAGCTTCGATCCCCCTCTTGCTGAGCAAATACCCCAGGAATTTACCCGAACCAAGTCCAAAAGTACACTTGGTAGGGTTCAGCCGAAGCTTGTACTTTCTGATCGTCTCAAAGCAGTTTTCCAGATCATCCAAATGGTTCCGAACTCCCACGCTTTTGACGATCATGTCGTCCACGTATACCTCCATGCTTCGACCCAGTAACTTAGCGAACACATAGTTCATCATTCTCTGATATGTGGCTCCCGCATTTAGCAATCCGAACGTCATTTTCTTGTATGCGTATATTGCTCGATGCGTGATGAACGCCGTCTTCGGCATGTCCTTCTTGTCCATGGAGATCTGATGATATCCAGAGAAAGCGTCCATGAAGCTAAGCATGTCGAAACCTGATGTCGCATCAATCAACTGGTCGATGTGCGGAAGAGGGTAAAAATCCTTCGGACAAGCCTTATTCAGATCGGTATAATCTATGCAGACTCTCCATTTGCCATTCTGTTTCCGCACTAGCACCACATTTGCTAGCCACTCGGGGTAATCAATTTCATAAATGAAATCCGCCTTTAGCAGTTTGGCGATCTCATCGTCAATGATCTTTTGCCTATCAGGAGCGAAGATCCTCCTCTTCTGACGGATAGGCTTCCTAGAAGAGTCAATACACAGCTTATGAACCGCCACCGACTTATCGACCCCAGGCATGTCAGAAGGCTCCCATGCAAAAATGTCCGCATATACCCGAAGTAGCTCGATTAGGCTTGTTCGAAATGGCTCTATCAACCCTGCGCCTATCTTGATCAGCTTATCGCCCTTTCCAACAATCAATTCTACCTCCTCCGTCTCTTCAGCGGGCAACGCAAGGGGTTCGGAATTTCCCTCGGTGAACGGCTCGACTTCTATAGCCATTGTTTGTTTCTGCTTGCTGACCCCAACCGCCGAGGATATCAATGAATTCCGATAACACCTGCGTGCCATGTCTAGATCACCCTTTACCTCACCGACCCCCTCCAAAGTCGGGAACTTAATTTTGAAGTGACCTATGGAGGTAACAGCCTGAAGTGCAGCCAAAGTGGGTCTACCCAGAATGGCATTATAGGCCGAATCTACCTGGACCACAAAAAATCTGACTATGACTTCTACCTGCCTCGGTGCCGTACCAAAGATAACCGGCAGTTCCACGGTTCCGGACACGCGAACAGGATCATTGCTGAAGCCATACAACGGAGATTCCTGACCCACCTCCATCCTTGCTCCCCCCAGGTCTAGCCTATTGTATGCATGAGTAAACAATATGTCGACCGAAGATCCATTATCGATCATTATTCGCTTCATATCCATGGATCCGACCTGGGCTGTGATGGCCAGCGCCCCTTCATGGGGATCAATTGGTTCCGAGGGGTAATCCTCCTCGGTAAATGATATTACCGTGTTGAGAAACGGTCGATCTCTAGCCGAAGGCCGTTCCGAAACCGATAACACGGCATCCATCAGGCCACTCCTCTTTCTCCCAACTTTCTTCCCGAACGTTCCTCCAGTGATGACATCAACACAATTTCGTGGAGGGTTCGGTGGAGGTGGTGCCTCGAGGCGTCTTTCTCGGTTTGACCCTCTTTGGCCTTCTGAACTGGAATTCTGCCGACCTACTACATACTGAACCAATTCACCATTTTGGATTTTCTTCTCAATTAAATCCTTCAGATTGTAACAATCCTCCGTACTATGACCAGATGTCTGATGATATTCACAATAACAATTAGGGTTGCCCCAGTGGGATCGGGTAGTGGTTGGACAGGGTTCAAACGAAGGCTGATTTCTGATCTCTTCCAGAATCCTCGTCCGATCTGTAGTGAGGGGGGTATACACCTTATTCACATTCTTCTTCGGGTAAGGTGGTTTGCCTCCTGTATTAACCCCACCTTGACCGCCTCCCGAGCTAGGTCCACCATAGAAATTGCCTCTTGGCTGGTTGCTAGGCCGAGGAATATGGTTCCTATCTTTCTGTTTCGTACTTTCTTCATTCCGATCTTGAGGATTTAAGCTTTTATAGGCTTTTTCTATGGTAATGAGTCCTTCAGCTCGACCATAGGTTTCAGCTAAATCCATTGGGGGGTTGAGAATGAGGTCTTTCCACAAATCTTTCGACTTCGTAGCATCCAGACCCGTTGTGAAAAACCCAACTGCTTGTTGTACATTCAAACTGGTCACCGGTACCAGCCAAGTCTCGAAATCTTTTCACATACTCACCCAAACTCTCACCCGATCTCTGTTTTACTTGGGTTAGAGCAGTAGTCAGCTTTCCTCTCTTCTTATTGCTCCCAAATCGCGCATGAAAACTTATTACTTAGATCTTGCCACGACCCGATAGAGTTCGGGGGGAGAGACACCATCCATTCTCGAGCTGACAGCTTCAGAGTTGTGACGAACATGTGGCACTTAGCAGCATCCGGATGATCATAATAATTCATCACTTGATTATACCCGTGAGTATGATCATAGGGATCACCAGTACCATCGTAAGAATCTAGGGGAGGCATTTTCTTGGTCTTGTCTGCTTTGACCTGCTCAATCTCCCAGGTGAAAGGTGAATTTGACGTGTTCGGCAACTCTTGGGCCTGAACCACCGCGGCTAGTTTTTCTTCTAACTCAGCCATCCGAATAACAACGGGATCGGTTTCGCTCCTTCGGGGTGGCGACCGAGGCCTGCCACCCAATCCGGATCCCCTCCTACCAGCATCATTTCCGTCCTGAGAACGGCCTACCCGCCTGTTCCGGTCCGGAGTGCGGCTCCTAGGCCTGCTTCGGTCGTGCGAGCGGCTTTTGTGCCTTTTACGATCTGGGGAACGGCTTAGACGCCTGCTCACCAGGCGCGAGGGGCTTTGATGCCTGCTTCGAACTGGGGAGCGGCTCTGACGCCTGCTCCGAACTGGGGAGCGGCTCTGACGCCTGCTCCGAACTGGGGAGCGGCTCTGACTCCTGCTCCGTACGGGGGAGCGGCTCTGACGCCTGCTCCGAACTGGGGAGCGGCTCTGACGCCTGCTCCGAACTGGGGAGCGGCTCTGACGCCTGCTCCGAACTGGGGAGCGGCTCTGACGCCTGCTCCGTACGGGGGAGCGGCTCTGACGCCTGCTCCGTACGGGGGAGCGGCTCTGACGCCTGCTCCCTACGGGGGAGCGGCTCTGACGCCTGCTCCCTACTGGTTCGGAATCATCCGAACGGTTAGTCCTGGATTGATTCCGATCAGTTTGCTGTCGGCCAGAAGGTCGGCTTGATGAAACCTCCTCCTGTCCTTCCAACCTAGCCAATTGCTCAGCTATCTCCCGCTGTTGCTGGCGTAAGGCCTCCATCACTTCCTGGTCCTTTGTCCTCCGCTGGGACAGGATCCATTGCCTTTTGTCGCCATGATCGGCGTTGCTGCCGGAATGAACAAGGGTTTGAGCTGGGTTGGCAGCCATATGAGTCGAAGGCTCTGGCGTCTGTTGGTTAGTGTGAAACAGACGACGACGAACGGGGGCGGATTGGACTTGTAAAGGCGCCCTAGTTCGGCCCCTTGGTCCCAATCTCTCCCTAGCCGACGACCTGAGTCGATCTAGAACCGACCTACGAGTCGGTGTATGGGAATCAGCTGATCTTTCTCCTCCATTACGATCCGTATTCACCATATCTGTTTTCTAACTTTAACTGTGATTGAGAACTAACACTAAAGGCCCTCCTTCTAGCGCCAATGTTAACGCCAAGATTTGGTCACGCGCTTCAATCACCAAGAACACGTTAATCCTGCACAATAACGGAATCACACTGAGAGTTCCGGGCGGTTTTGCCGCCGGGGGATAGCTCAGGCGTGAGAATTAGTGTAGGCTTTCTCAAGGTTTGCTAACAATGGAGGTTTGCAGTTTAGTGTTTAGTTTTGCCTTACCTTTGAAATGTAGAGGAAAGCCTTATATATACACTCCCACTTGCCATCATCACGCCAGGTCCCACTTGACAGTATAAAGCATACGTCCCATCAACCAAATCATAATAAATGCTTTAGTCAGAATATAAGTCAACTTAGTTAAGAGATAACTTCCTTAACCAAATTACTTCTCTGCATCCCGAACCCACACCCCGGGTCGGATCTAGCACATCGGGTCGGGAGTCCCGAACCCAGAACCCAACAGTTTTTTTTTTAAATTATCATAAAATATTTTTTTTTCATACAATTAAATACCCTATTAGTTTCTCTCACATTTTTTAATTCTTTTTTAAATAAGATAAAAAAAATTCTTTTCAATGCAAAAATACTATTGATTTACAATATTTAATTTAATTAATTAATAAATATTAATATTATTTCTAAATTTATGTGATCACCTCCAAAATGACAAACAAAAGGAAAGGAGAGAGTACCACTCTACCTGTATGAATATATTTACGTGCACATCTTATTTCACATAGATATACACTATCAACATTGTTCGTGATGTATCGAGGGATGACAATTTGTCTCGTCTCTACAGTGATCTTCACGCTTTACCCCGAATAGGGACGGTGATTTTGACTCTGATCGGGGATGGAGTCAGGATGGAGAATCACCTAATGTCATTTATAGGAATGAGGAGGGGACGGTATTTATTTCTCCCGCCCAAATTCCCGCCCCCGAATAATTATATACTAATTAAAGTAATATTTATATTATTATATATTACATAATTAAAATATATGTCCTTGTGTGTGTATATATTATTATTATTTGATTTTTCTTAATTTTATCATGTATGCGCTAAAATATAATTAATTTTTATGTATGTATTATTGTAAATATAACTAAAATTAAAAAAAAAATTTATTTAAAAAATTCACAAAATATTAATCTTCGAGATGAAATAAATTTTTTGTGGGAGTTTAAATTTCTTGTGTGAAAGAGGATAATTATTAAAATTTAATTTCTGTGGAAAATGGAGTGAAATGTGTAATTCCATTGCCATCCCTAGATGTAACTCAAGATTGGGTAATTACCACCAAGCCTATATATTAGTATATATTTTGTACTACCAAAGACCTTTTCAACTTGACACTCGACAGCTTGAAAAAAATCTCCAACTTTTACGCGGTTGTCTGTTGAAACCATCAAGTTAAGTAGCAGTACGGTTCAAACTTGATTAATGTTTAGTTACTACTAGAAGCTATTCATGAAATCCAAGAATATATATATATATATATAGACACACACACACACACCACACAAACAGCCCGGAAAATTTTGATTCTATTTTGTGACATTGTGTTCCTTAATATTGGACCATTAATTAAGGGCAAATTAATAGTAATAATATTTGTAGGCTGAAATTATATGTAATACCCATGTTACAGAGTCCCACGTCGCCCGAATACTAAAATTTCTCTCCTTTCCTTACCTATATATATAATATTAATATTTTATTTTTATTATTATTATTATTATTAAATAATAAGAATTTTCTTATTTTAAGAAAAGACTTGTTGTAAGAGGGACTTTTTAGTAAGTACCTCCTTAGTTAAAAAAATTCAGTATCGAGGACGTAGGCAGACGGCGAACCTCATAATTTCGGGTACGTTTTTTTTCTTTTGTATTTATTCAATTTAATTTTCTGTATTATTAGTTTATAACTTTAATTAGTATATTTTAGTTAGTTTGTTAGTTAATATTGTGATATTATTTTGGCTAGATATTATGTATCTCTTTAATATTATGGAGGGTTCAATATATGTATAAATCAGTTAAATACTAATATTGTAGTATTTAATAAAATGTATTATTTTTGTGAATAGATTACTTTGAGCGAGCCTAACTAATTGCATCTGTAATTGTGGGTATTGCATTACGTACTCCAGGTACGGATTCCGTACTCCTTCAGCGATAGTCTTCTGAAATTTAATTAATTCGTTTTGTTCCGCGTTTTGAATTTCGTTATTATTTCACATGATTGTTTCTTGTGAAATTCATATAATTCTTTTATTTTTGAGTTGATACATATGACTCGTATTTGTATTCTTTGAGTTGGAATATCATGTCTAGTATTTATTTTTGTAGAAACGTACATGCTAATATATTTTGGGAGATTTTATGTCAATTCGTTTCGATTTAGCATGTGCGTATTAGAACCCTTTTGTTGGTATTATGTCGCTTATATTGTGACATGATATTTTTATTAGATAATATCGTAGGGTGTACCTTGAGCTAACCACCTGTGGGGGTACCACAGGCATGTCGTCTTAGCACGAGAGACATGACACTTCCGTGGCAGTGTGATTAGTCCACGACGTCTCTGTTTTGTGCTCCGATGGGAGTTGGCCATTTGGTGATTTGTTGTGAGAGGCGTATGGGTCGGCCCTAGTTTTCTGTTCTGTTCTGCGGATTGCTGATGTTGTGCCAAACACACTTTCCGATTTTGCATGCATTTGGATCTGCAGTCCAATGTGTGATTTGTCTATATGACATTATTTGACTTGTCCATGTGGCAAACTATATTTCTGAGCTCGGTATGAAATAACCTCAGCCATTCGATTCAGCCTATTATGTTATTCAGTTCAGTTCAGCTATGTTAATCAGTTCAGTTCTGTTATTGTGATATTTGTTATTCAGTTCAGTTCAGTTCAGCTATGTTATTCAGTTCAGTTTAGTTCAGTTATGTTATTGTGATATTTGTTATTCAGTTCAGTTCAGTTCAGTTCAGCTATGTTATTCAGTTCAGTTCAGTTATGCATTGTGATATTTGTTATTCAGTTTAGTTCAGTTCAGTTATGTTATTGTGATATTTGTTATTCAGTTCAGTTCAATTCAACTATGTTATTAAGTTCAGTTCAGTTCAGCTATATTATTCAGTTCAGTTCAGTTCAACTATGTTATTGAGTTTAGTTGAGTTTGATTTCGTTATTCAGTTCAGCTATGTTATTGAGTTTAGTTCAGCTTGATTTTGTTATTCATTTGGATTCTCATTTTTGTACTTTATATTCGTACTGGGCAATTGGCTCATGCTGTGTTTTTTTTCCGGCAGGTATTCAAGGGGATCATGGGCAAGTGTGAAGAGATGTTCCTTTTAGTTTGATATTCTGCTTAGAGTTTGTTCATACGTGACCTTACTTTCCTATTTTGGGAAGGGGGTGTTACATTATATATGTTTCCGGAATATATTTGGGCGAAATTTGAATCCTAACTTGTACATACCGGCCGTACGTGAAAGACACCCTTTAACAAGTTTATAACCACTTCAGCTAATCCTCAACTTACTTCATGTAGAACTTCTTTTTTGTACGCCATTTCATCTCTTAATTTCTGGACAACAAAAATTATATCTGAACATAAAAATTGGATATTAGTGTATTTAAATTTCACTTATTTGTATTTTGACTCTCAATGGTGGTTAAAAATATAAATAGGTAAAATTCAAATACACTAATGTCCAATTTTCATGTCCGTCTGAAAGAGCTCTTCTGGATCCATAGTTTAGTTAACAAAAATTCTATGTGGACATGAAAATTAGACATTAGTGTATTTGAATTTCACTTATTTGTATTTTGACCACCAATGGTGAGTAAAAATACAAATAGGTAAAATTCAAATACACTAATACCTAATTTTCATGTCCAATTTTTATATTCGTCTAGAAGAGTTCTTTGGTTAATTAGAACTTGGAAGGATAATATTTTCTATCCAATTTTAGTTATGTACGTATCAGGTTGTGTATATATCCAAGGACGGATTTGTTAAGGGACAACATAGACAGCTGCATCTGCTGGATTTTTTTATTTTATTTTTTATAAGTATAAGGGTAAGGGCAAAAATGTAAATTAATAAACTTAAGGGAGCAGATTAATGGAGGAATTAAACTTAGATGAGACAATATATATATATATATATAGATACCAAGTTTTCCAAAAGGCATAATGATAACTTATAATTATATTTTGTTGCACATTTATTTGTATACCTGGTTATAAATGTATATATAAGTACAAAACTCCCATCTTTTATCGTTTTAATAATGTTTCTCATTTAATTAGGATATTAATATTTGCACGCACAAACAAAAATTTATATTTTTACAAGTTTATTCTCACATAAGTGGGACACATTTACTATTCATGTAAGACAGAGATCTTGTAGAACTATAATTTTTATTTGTGGAATCGCTTCTTAATTTTTTTGCCAGTTTAATCTTTTGTCATATTCTTTTCATTCAAATAGTTTACGTTAAGTTTTGGTGATTTTTTTTCTTTGACAGACTGAAGTGTACAAAACCAACCTTGTGTTAAAGAAAATTATGACAACGAAGAGAGGGCTTAACATGACAAAATTACAAAGTTTTTATAGCTTGTTTTTCTTATCTCTTTACTTGTATTAATGATTAAATATTTTAGGTACTATGACTTTCGGGACACCTACATTTGTTTTGATTACAAAAGTTGTATGTTTTGTTACTTGATTATTACATATTTAGTTATGCATTATACAATTGGTTATTTATATAATATAATATTTTATTATTGTTGATTACAAATTAATAAATAATTTTAAAAATATTTTTAATTTGCAATGATTTGATTATTTAATAAAAGTATTGTCAAAGAAATTTCTGCTCGGTAAATTAAAAAAAATCACAATATGTAATTAGTGAAAGAAATTTAACCTTTCTAAAGTAAATATGTTTTTCACAAATTGTTATTTTTGAAGGAAGACATTTTTCCTAGTTATTTCAAAATTTTAATTGTGAGGAAATCATTTCTTCGCCAAACAAAAATAATCTTTTACAATGTATAATTTGTGAAGAACATATTCTTCACAAAAAATATTTAGTCACTTACTTAGCGAATGATACTTTTAGTGAGAAGCTCTAACGCGAGGAATTGTGCGAAATAAAGTTTTCTTCACAATAAATTTCTTGTGAGTAATATAATATTTCTTGTGAATGATTTGTCCTTCATTGCCGGCCATTTTTCTTGTAGTGAAAATTCGCCCATGTTGAGAAATATTCTTAAATCTGCCCCCGTATATATCTATCTATCTATATTAAGTTTGTGCAATGTTTATCTATACAATTAATAATAATTAGTTTAAAATTGAGAACATGATAATTGATAATGAAATTGGAATAATAAATTTGAATATATTATATTATTTTATATTACAATTAATAAAAAGATGATTTTTTTTAAGACAATGCCTTGGTCAAACTCAAACTTAATTAAGACTACTTAACAAAACAATGTAATTTTATTTTTAAAGTTAAAATTTTCATTTTTTGGGTTTTATAAATAAAAAAATTAAATTTTATACAAAAATATATCGTTTTATTAAATAGTCTTAGCTAAACTATACGAGTGTGTGTGTGTTAGAGAGAGAGAGAGAAATGGAAATTTGCAATGTTTTGGCATTAGTCAACTGTGATAGAGCTAGTTTTTGTTGATGGTAAGTATGATAAGGAATGGTTGTCTGGAAATCTACTTGTAATCATGATTATGAATTTTATGCCGACGGCAGGTTCCCGTAAATATACAAGCATTTAGCCAATCTCCATCCTCAGTAATCATAACTTTCCATGGCTCCATTTTGCCGGGCTGAAAATTTATTAAGACTCCGAGGCTAAGTTTGTTTATAAAAATGATACATGAGATGTAATTATTTATATTAATTAGGAGGACTATTCTATTTTATAATTAATCTGTTATTTAAATTTTTTTTATATATTATGTTTTAAATTTGAAAAAATAGTGGGAGAAGAATGTGTTTTTATTTATTTATTTATTTATTTTTAATAATTAAAAAAACATATAAGAACTTTCTCAACTTCGTATCTATTATACTACATTTCATTTTATACAGTTACCTTTATTTTTCTTCTCGATCCCTTTTTTCTCTTTTGCATTTTTCGTGTTCTGAACAACCCTTGAGGGAATAGATATTTTCATACCCCTCTAAGAATAATAGTATATAAATACTTCGTCTATTTTAAAATTAAAGATGTTTTATTAATTTGAGAATTCTAAAATTTAAAACTAATACAAATTTTAAATTTTTTGTACAATTTAAATAACACTAGTTTCTATAAACTAACTACAAAGTACTTTTTTTCTTTTTGAAAGCCCCACTTTTTGAGAAACACAATATAATTTATAATCAAACTTTCCAGAATGAAAAAAATAATCTCACCTAAGTAATCAGAATCCAATATGGTCTCAGAATCCAACATGGTCTCAGTATCTCGATCTTAATTACTAGGCTCAGAACTCATCGACAATTGCAAAGTGTTGACTCTAAAAACTTAAAATGAATTCATCTTAGTTTTAAATTTCACAAATTATTTTTTAAAAAATAAAACATATCTCTAGCTAAATTTTGGAAGAGATAGAGTTTTATAACACATTTTGATCATATATATGAAGAATAAGAAGGAATAGTTTAGTAAAAAATAAATAGGATTAAACTGATGATAGAACTAGACGTAGTTGATTGATCACCAAAATCACCAGTGACGGATGGAGGCAGAAATTAATGCCATGGCCGCCAGTGGGATAGTTAGAAGAATGCAGTTTGGTATGATTTTGACATGAAAAAAATGTGTACATTTCGTATTAACTATAATTGAAGTTTGAAAGTAGTTGAGAAGAATTGACATGACTTGTATAGTCGTATAAAATGCAAGTTGCTACTAATTAACTCTATTTATTTATTTCAAAGATGTCAAAAGTCTTCAAAGTTCAAAGCCCTAATAATTATACTTAAAGCATGAATGTACATAATTGGTAACCCAAGGCTTCAAACTTCAAATTAAAGCCCTACTACTAATTATTATACCCTTTTTGTGTATACTTTCTGCCCCTCATAATATCTTTTTGTTTTTATTTTTTTTTATTTTGGATGTTTTACGACAATTAGTAAACTAAAAATGTACATACATGGATTTCCTCTACTATATACTTATAAAACACTCGAAATTAATTAATGCACGATTGAATTTATTTGTGAAATTTGTACAACTCATGTTACAATTAATTAACTTACACAATATATAGTACGTACTCCTATAAAAGAATGAAGCTGACACATGCAAATTAGTATAAATCAGTCTCAAAACACGTAATTAATGAAAGTCAAAAATAGGCATGGTGGTCCCAAATATCATTAATTATAATGGAATTTTGTTTCTCCAAATACATGATAGTTTGGGCAGCAAGAGCATCGATGGATGAACTAAAAAATATTCAAAGAAAATAGAGAAGAGAAAAGCAGTAACCCTCAAGTCAGGGAAGGAAAAAACAGGCAATTGTATGGGGAAATGATTAATTGCATATATATATATATATATATATATATATATATATATATATATATATATATATAGATAGATAGATAGACACACACACACACTACTACTACTATTATATTAGAGCAATACCACCCAACACCGTACCGTATTTCAATTTTCAAGACACAAGCCGACGTAGTCGGCAGCTGTATTAAAATTGCAAGCAACTAGGTAGTGGCGTATAATAAATAAAGTACTCTATTTGTACTAAATAATTATACAGCACGAACACAGAAATATATGGCAAACCCTACTACACAAACTCACTCAATATGATTAGCGCCATGCCGCCACATATATTCCCTCCCCTCCCCTCCCCTCCATTCATGAACTAGTCCAAATCTTCAGTACTCACATTTCATATATTGTTACTAATTGTTATATATATTTGATCATTTGGTGCGGTAATGAATGAAACATATATCTATAGTATAAAATACGGGAGAGAAAGTTAGTAGTTAATTTAGTCTCTTTTATTCACTTATTCACATTTCTCTTTCTTATTATCTACTCTCTTATATATTTGGATCACATATTCTCAATTTTAATACAGTAATATGTGTCAAGTACACTAGTATATATAATTGGACATCATATCTAATTTCTACATGAACATGAAAGATTTAATTTAATTTTTTTTGGTTGCGTCCCAAAATGAAAGACAATTTTAAAATAAAATTAGTAATGACAAAATATTCTAATTTTGTTTGTAATGAAAGGTAGGTAAATTAATTTTGCAAAACTATTACTAATATTCTAATTGAGTTAAAGATTGCACGAGAGTTATGAACTTTTCTTAAACGGTGTAATTATTAAGTATTAGTAGTATTATTTCATAGAGAAAAAGGGACTGGGCTTTGGGACGGACGGAAAGAATGAGTAAATTTTAAATAAACTTAGTCAAGCCTTAATTTTGTCATGGTTCCAGGAGAGAGATATGACGTTTGTCTTCTGACTTTCCCCATTTGCTACACCTATAAATACGCCTTTCTTTCTTTCAATTCCCTCACTCATTCACCATTCTACACATCTCTCTCTTTCTTTTTAATGAAGAATATATATATATATATATATATATATATATATATATATATATATATATAGGAGTAGAAGAAAAGTATGAAGTAATCTGTTAAGCTCAGGAGGGATAGCGCCATGGATGGATGTATGTATATGCTAACATATATCATCATCGATCGATCATCATCTGTTGCGCTATCCATCCTGAGTTTCATGGCTTTTTCATACTCCCTCCGGTGCTCCTGGCTAGCTAGGCTGCAATGGAGTCATCAGTACACCCATTAGCAAGTTGTCTAATTAAAAGAAAGACCAACATTTTGGTACGTACATGCATTTGTTAATTTTATTGGCTTCCAATTATTTATTTACATTCCCCGAACTTCATTCATTAGGTTTAGGCCGCTGATCATTTAATTTCCTCCTTTATTATTCATGATTATGCTTCAATATTATTTTTGTTTCTGGATAATTAGTTCGAGCTACTGCATGATCATCTGAAATTAAGAAATCTTTTTTCTCCCCAACTTGAAACATAAGCAGCATTAAATATATATATATATATATATATATATATATATATATATATATATATATATATGTTGTCGTTTTAATAATAGTTGTTAATTGACTAATTAATTCTCTTCGTTTAAGCACATGCAATGCTGATGAAAAAGCCATAAAATGACAAGAAACCATAAAATAAAACAAAATTCTTACTATAAAAGGAAAAAGGAGAGTCCAACTTATGCTATATCTTTTTTACCCAAGAGATAACTATAAGGTTACATCATTATAATTATTATAACATTATTAGTTATATGATTAAAATGTATAGTAGTTATCTCTTGAAGGAAAAAAAAAGATTTAGTATTATATGGAGTTTTCATTTTTCCTTTTCTAGTAAGAACTTTATTTTATTTTATGGTTTCTTGTAAAAACGTACTATTATGGTACTCGATTAAATAAATCTACACCCATTGATCGAGTAAAATCTTTATTAATTAGATCACACAAATTAAAAGAAGATGTATACTTAATTTCAAGTAATGCTTGGGTTGGAATGTCATTAATTTATAATTAACAAAACAATAAAGCTGATTGATTTCAGTACTTTATAAGACCAAATATGTAAGCCAAATGGTAGTACGTAGTGCAATTAATCTTTATTTTATGTGATTAATTGTTGGGTAGGAATCTTCTTTGAAATGTCAAATAGGTACACCTAAGAAGATATGATCTTTTGTTGTTTCATATATGGAGCACAGGTTTGTAGTCTTTCGACTCTCTCTATTAATCTTTTTCTTTAATTGAAAATTTGAAAGGTAAAATACAATTAGGGAATTATTAATCTCCATTATTATTTATTTGCAGGATGAGGGACTCAATCGAATATTGTTGACTAGTTCCCAACTTTGTGCAAGTCAGTCACGCCTTGATCGATAATTATCTGGTTGCCTTGCCACACCCATTTTCAGGCCACCTTTGAAAAATATATTCCACATTCCATTAGGCAATTGCTTCCACTAAATTACAATCACTAGTGGCTAACTTACAATTTTTATTTATTGTGATTATTGCAAAGAGTTCCATCAAACTTTAATTTCTTCTATTTAATTTGGTCTCAAGGACATCCTAGCTGGAACTTGTCTCAACACATAACTACACAATGGGACTCGGATCCACTACCACAAGGTTAAGAGCCATTGGCTTTGTGAAGGATTGGACATGCATGGGTTCCGCCAAGAAAGAATAGAAAATGCTATCTCGCTCCACTACTCCTCAATGTACTATAAGTCAACTTGTTTTGACGCACGATTCTTGAATCCGATTGAATCTAAGAGGGAAAGACTTACTCCTCAATGTACTATAAGTCAACTTGTTTTGACGCACGATTCTTGAATCCGATTGAATCCAAGAGCGAAAGACTTCCTAATATTCCATATCCTGGTATAAGAAAGATAGTTGAGCTAGGCAAGGTCTTCCGTAGAATAAAGACACGAAAGGCGTAACGATCTAGGCACTATCTCGGAGAGAGACTCGCTAAAATAGACATATCTATGAAGATGCGGACTATCTGAACCTGGACAAAAAAGACTCTATGAAGCTTCACTGTTCCTGGATGGGTTTCGGAACTTTCCTCTGCACAGCTAGGTGGAGAACCGAACCACAAGTTAAAAGTTTAATGACGCATAAAAAGATAAGAAAAATGAAAGCCAATTTTTTTTTTTTTGTTTGGTTAGTACAGAGCCCTTTTGCCTCAACCAGTTGAATTAAACAGACTCATATTTTTGATTATTAATGTCAGTATGACTATTTAATGCCTCTCTTTTATTATTTTAAATTTGGCGCTCAATTTTAATTTCAAGATTAGGAATCGAGTTGCCAAGCATTGTTGTATATATATATATATATATGAACCATCTTGGTGGATTCAACTAACTGTGAAGCCTCTGGAAGGAAGTAGGTAGAAGTTGTAGCATACTCATCATGTATCACAATATAATGTAACCTCCATTGCAATTAGATTTTAACCCCACAAAATACCAGACTCTTCTAAAAGCAAATTACTAATTGGTCCGTCAAGAATATTCTTGTAGTAGGGAAAGTCCCATGGTCCATCACAAATTACCTATGTATATGCTGTATATAGGAGTCTCATGAAACCAAAATAAGCTTGAAGTTGTTTCTATTTACAGCAAATGCAATGATGTTTGTAGAACTAGCAAAAGTAGGACTAGTCTTGATCATTTTCCTTTATATTTACTTCAATTTGAGGGTGATATTCGACTATCACTAATAGCTTTTCAGTTCGATGTATAATATATAATTTATATATAGATCAATCAAGTCTAAACACCACCAAGAATTAGCAAATCAAATTGCACTTTTCACATAATCTATTGATTTGATTTCCCATCTAAATTTAAATTCACAAAACTACCTTTTTCTTTTCAGTTGGTTGGTGTTTGCTTTCGGCATGCATAATCAATAAACAACTATAAAAAGTATACCTTGTACAGCATTTAAATTAAAAGTATATCCCTTTATTATTTAACAGCTTAAGGTATAAAGAATTTATCACAACCTCAAAGAATTAAACAAACGAAATGAACTTTCAGATCACTTGTGTATACACATTTAACCAACAATTATATGATCTGTATGACTCTGTATATAATACAAGTATTCTTATGTAAATGTATGAATTTCCATTCATTCGATTTCTGGTGGAACTCCAGCACCGTCATCACCAGTAGTACTGCTGGTAGCCAGCTCCGGCTTAATCTCTTCCAGTTTCTGAAGAACTTCTTGAGGTTCTGGCCGCGCTGCAGGTGAGGGATCGACACAATGCAGGGCTAATTTCAGTGTATTAAGCAACTCATCGCTTACGTTAGACTTGGATGCATCCCCCCCCATAAGTTCCAAATCAAACACTTCATTAGTCCACTCTTCCTTTACAATTGATGCCACCCACTGGGGCAAATCAAGGCCATCCGTTCCTTCGCTAGGAGATTTTCCTGTCAAGAGCTCCAATATGATCACCCCAAGGCTGTAGACATCGGATTTTGTGCTGGCGTTCTTGAGTTTTGACACTTCTGGTGCACAATAACCTAGTGCACCGGCTGTGGCTATCACATTGGTATTGGCAGCATTGGTCATGAGCCTGGAAAGGCCAACATCTGCAATGGCTGGATTGTTCTGCTCGTCAAGCAAGATGTTGCTTGATGTGAGATTCCCATGAATTATATTCTCTTGAGAGTGAAGAAAGCAGAGGCCTTTTGCGATGCCCATGGCTATATTCATCCTTGTTGGCCAGGGGATCACAGTTTCAGGCCCTCGTGCTGCACATTAAAATTAATAAAATTATTCGAGAGTTTATGGAACTAATCATTATTAATCCCAAAAATAAAACTGGTTAGAATTGATTGATTGAACCAAATTTACCATGGAGGAGGGATGCAAGACTCCCATTAGGCATATAATCGAAAACCAGCAGCTTTTCTCCTTTAGGTCCCATATAATAGGCCCTGAGGGCCAAGATGTTCTGGTGTCGAATCTTTCCAAGTGCAGCAACCTCAGCTTCAAACTCCTTCTGACCCTTTGCTATTTTCTCCCTCAGCCTTTTCACTGCTACTTGATTACCATCCTCCATTGTTGCCTTGTAAGCCGTTCCATAAGTGCCCTTCCCCATAATCTCAGCAGTTGCGCATAACAAATCGTCGGCTGTAAACACAAATGGACCATCAAAATGGACTAATTTTCCACCAGTATCGCCTCCGGATTCAACTTCAGTTCCCACTGCTTGAACTGACTTTGCACCAGCCTGGCCAGCTGTTTTATCCAATTTTGCTTTTGATTTGGCCCTTTTCCTGATCAAGCAGCATAATAATATACAGCACAGAGAAAGTAGAACAACTAGGAGAGCACCAGCTGCTATAAGAATGATGTCCTTGGTGCTATGCCCTTTGTTTTTTCGATTCTTCGAAGCCTGTGATGATGGAGGTGAAAGTTCTTGAGGTGGGGGAGATGGACATGGTGTTGAAGCACTGTACCCACATAGCTGAATGTTTCCAACAAAAGAACTTGAATTGAACTTGTCTAGAAGGTGAGAGGGAACAATCCCAGAAAGATTATTGTTGGAAACATCGAAAGAAGTGAGATTTGGCAGACTTGCTAGTGAATTAGGAATTGCCCCACTAAAATTGTTTTCGGATAAATCAAGTTGGGTGATTATAGACAAGTTTCCAATAGTGGCAGGAATGCCACCACTGAACTGATTATTTTTCAGATTTAGGACACTAAGATTTTGCAATCTGGAGACAGCTTCTGGAATCTGGTTATGAAGGTGGTTGCCTTTTAGATTCAATGAAACAAGAGAAGACAGATTGGAAAGACTAGAAGGAAAGCTTCCATTGATCCCATTATTTGATAGATCCAACATTTGAAGCCTTGAGAGACTACCTAATTCATTGGGTATGGCCCCATCAATCTCGTTATAACTCAGGTTAATCTCTTCAAGGCTACCTAATTTGCTCAAAGAAGTTGGGATGTTTCCGGAAAGAATATTATGATCAAGTGTTAATAATTTAAGTTGATAATAGTAATTTTGTCTCAGTCCCCAAGTATTGGGAATTGAGCCAGAGAGATTGTTGTGTTGGAGTGCAAGGAATGTGAGAGAAGGAAAGTAAGTGAAGCTAACTGGGATTGAACCAGAAATTGCATTGAAGCTTAAATTGAGTCTATAAATCCTAGTAGAATTTGCAAGACTAGGAGGGATAGTACCAGTGAGCTGATTGTTACTAATATCAAGATTCTGAAGAAGTGGGCAGTTACCAATTGATGGAGGAATTGAACCCGAAAGCCGATTGTTGAAGAGAAAAACCCCTCTGAGATTTGGAAGAAACCCAAGAGACTTTGGCACTTCACCTCCAAGAAAATTGTCATGGATGCTAAGCCACCGAAGGGATTGAAGCTGACCAATTTTCTCAGATATTCTTCCACCCAATCCCTTAAATGGAAGCTGAATGGCAATAACTTGCCCCTTAAAACACTTGATTCCTTGCCAACTACCTGAACAAGCTCCACGGCCACTGCCGTTCCAGCTTCTTAAGATGCTTTTGGGATCGATTAATTCGTGCTTGATGGCCGTAAGTGCTTGATAGTCTTGTTGGACTATAATTACCCTGTCCCCTGATTTGCCTGAAACAGATGGAGAATCAAATATCAGAAGCAAGAAAAGAATAAACAAGTTGGTATTATTTGAGAAATTGCTCCATTTTTTGTTTCTCTTCGTATGTAAAACCCAGCTGCACCCATCAACTGTTACTTCCTGCGCATTATGCAAAAACCAATCTTTGGATTGGTTTTCCATAAAAACTTGAAAAGGGTTCAACAATGTTGATGAAATGGTTGAAGATATGAGAGATTGAACTGGGTATTTCTCTCTTTTCACTCTCCCCTCCCCTCTCCCCACTTTTTCTGTTTACTTTTTCTTGCTTGCTTGTAAAGCTCTGCAAATGTAGTAAGGAAAATCTATGGAAGATAAATAATAAGAGTGAAGTGGGACTGAAACGGAAAGAGAGCATGTGAGGAAGACTCTTAACGGCTACTCTGAAGATGGACTCGGTCTCTTCGTTTACGTTGGTTGAACCCAACGGTTACTTTTTCTTCATAATTCTTCTACTCCATGTTAAGGAGCAGTTTTGTACTTTATTTTGTTTTTGGTCGGAAATTTGGACTCATCTCTAACGGCTCAGTATGTTGTGGGTGCACGCACACTAGATTAAACTTTCAGCTTCAAATTGACCATTGTAGCCCTTGACTTATTTGCTCAGTTCCATTAAATAATAATACTCATCAATTAAACTATGAGTTTTCTTAACATGGGCCCTTAGGGCACATGTTAACATGTGCCCTTAGGAAGGGCACATGTTAAACGCTAACACCGAGACATTATATTATTTGTTTATGCATTGGTATCAGCAATGCACAAATACAAATGCATTGAAAATAACATTGTTGATCTCAATACATTTGTATTTGTGCATTGCTGATACCAATGCATAAACAAATAATATAATGTATCGGTATTAACGCTTAATATGTGCCCTAAGAAAACATGTTAAGAGGACCCTTAAACTATATATGCTGGCTAATTTAATTAGTTCCCTGAACCCAAATTTGGGTTGATGAAATGCGTTTAAGCTTTCTTTCTTTCTTTCTTTCTTTCTTATTTATTTATTTTCTCTTTTCAATATCAGTGTTATAAACTGATTTAGGAGGTTAAATGAGAAGTTGGTAATTTTCTTAAAATGCATTCATTTTCATTTTAAATGGAGGGGGGGAGTGCTTCCAGATAAATTTGACTTTTCTTTCTATGTTGTGCCCTTTCTGAGTTTTTGTCATGTATATCTCCCGCAAGCCTGAGTTGATCATAATTTTGTAATGTTTTTGTTCATTTTTGTGCCCTTTTTATCTTTCCAACCCCACTTGGACAAATTAATGACAGAAGATTAAATTTTATGAACTATTGAAATATTATTTTGAAAGCTTACATTCATGATTTGAACATAACAACTCCCTTACATTCATCCTCGCAAGCTTACCAGAATTTGAGTATGATGTTTAACTTGTACCTTGATTTTGCTTCTTGCTGGTTTTCTTTCTTAGTGAAAAGTAGCATCTAGAGAAGAAAAAGAAACAATTGTCAGCTGCATAGAAACTGCATGTACAATTTTGTCAAGCTCTCTATCAATCACCCTAACACAACTTTACGAGTCTACATCAACCCCTATATATAAAAACAACTAAAACCATTCTTTCAATTGAAAAATCACTGAGTTGTCTCAGTTCGTAATAATGAGTAGACTCGATTGGCTTATAAAATTAATCGCCGTCTCCTCTCTCTCTTCCACTTCCACTTCCGCTTCCACTTCCGCTTCCACTTCCAATTTCTTTGTAGTTAATTATAGCCCTTCTCCACGCTTCTTTATTACTTTCTCTCCCTTCCTCTGACGACTTCACTTACACCGTGTGAATGGAGGAATATGGATATCTAGGATTTATTAATTTTGTCCCAAATCAATAAACCAAACTCATCTCCTGTACTAACAATATCAATAACATGTTGGTCTTAAAATTGGCTTGAAAAAATTTAAACGATTTGCAGTAATGGCAATAACGAGTATGTATGGACAGAAAGTTGAGTGATGACGACCCCAGGTTCTTTTTCATTTATTTATTCGATCTCCTAAATTTCTCAACAATCTTCTAATTCAATTCCTTTCAATCAGATTAAGGTATGTATGATTTGTTTCTTTTCAATTTATATTTCTCAGGAATTAAAATTTTGTTCTTTGATATGCGAGTCAGATAGTTATATACGGATTATATGTTATTATTTATTTCTTTTAAAATTCTCTTAGGTTGATTTATACTGTTTTAAATATGCATATTCAAGGTATCAAGCCTTTTGTCTACTGGATTGTTGGTATATTTATCTTATTATCTTGAAACGTAAAGTTCTCGATAAAGGTACCTATAAAGTCGTTTACAAAGCCATCGACACCAAAGTATGCTTAATTACTATCAATTGTTAATCAAATTAACTAAACTAGACTCCTATTTTTGATGGGTCAACAAGAGAATGGGTGGATCCCTTTACAAAAGGTTGACATAACTTGTGGAATTAACTTTTCTTAGGAAAATTTATATACTACATTCTTAATCAAGTGGTCTTTGAGTATGTTATGGAAATAAAACATGTTTGTTGCTTCTTTGTATAATGTATGTGGCTTTTATCGTCGATTATAGTATTTGTTGGTGACAAGTTTAATATGTGAAGTAGAATATAACAGATTAAGGAGTATTAAAAGGTAGGTAAAGTTGCATCATCAGACATTTGAGGCCATTAAAAATCTTCATTTTGTGCTTGAGAAATTTCTTTAGTGTCTGTGATCTGGATGTATACATTTGTACCTACCTTCCATCATCTTAGGTTAGTAAAAATTATTTTAGTGTTTTTGTTCTCTGTTTATTATAATTATATTAAAGTATCATTTAGATATTATGATATTAAATTAATAATTATTTTTGATTGTCATCAAATTAATAATTTAAATTTTCTCATTTATATGATTTTGATTCAAGGTAAAGATGTATTTAAAGCCTTTCTATAAGGACCTTGCTAAAAGACTACTATTAGAAAATAGTTCTATTATAGACAAAGAAAAGTAAATGATTTCTTAAGTAAAGAATGTGAAGATTACGAAGAAAAATGCATTATTATTTTAGGAAGAAATTTTCTTTTAAAGATAAAAACGAAATGTGACTATCAGTTTACTAATAAATTTGAGGGGTATGTTCAAGATATAAGAGCTTTAATTTTTTTCTCTAATATTAACTGATCTCAATACTTGATCTGAAATTATGTGCTATGAGTTGATACATAAATTATGTTCTTCTAATTATTTTTTGACATAAATATCTAATAAATTATTAAATTCATTATTCAAACTATGGGTTATCAAGTAGTCCAAACAACAAAATGAGCATGAAAAATATGCATTAAGATCCAAATTAGAGTCCAATTTTATTCATTTTATGAGCATCTCAAGAAAATATTATTTTTAAAATATAAAAGTCCATCCATGAATACCAATTGCAAGCTTTATCTCAGCTCTTCACCCTTCATGGCCTTGCCCTTTGTCCACGACCCAAATTAGAGTCCAATTTTATTCATTCTATGAGCATCTCAAGAAAATATTATTTTTAAAATATAAAGGTCCATCCATGAATACCAATTGCAAGCTTTATCTCAGCTCTTCACGCTTCTTGGCCATGCCTTTTTTCCAGAAATACATTAACTACACGAGAGCACAATAACTACCAAAATCATTTTCATGAGTTTATTATCCCCAAGTATGATATTTGACCTACAAATTAAATATAATCATCATCGTACGCATTCAACATGACGAAGGATTCTTCAAAACCATGTGTTTGTGTAAAATAATGCATTTAAAATACTAAGACAGCAGCATATCAAACTTCAGCAATCGACCAACAATAATTCAATAAGTTCATTTGAGCCCTATAACAACATTAAACTCTACAAATACATAATGACACAGAGTAACCTTCTATCTTTTTCATTACTGGAATCCTAACCAAAACAAATAAATAAACAATATTAACTTCTTCTTTTTTTGTTGATAGTTTAACAATATTAACTTTGACTTCCAGTAAAATTTAGATGATTCATATCAATGCAACTGAACAAATTTTCATGAGAAGAAAAGGATTCCACACCCGAGAGGCTTAGACCCTAACTCATCAATCTAAACTTCATATAGGCTCATATTCACAGGTTTATTCCTTGTACGTTAGCGACAGAGAATCTATATATTCACCAACCTGATACAGCTTATCAGCTCACATTAGATTTGCAAGGCATAATCCATTCTTCCTTTCACTGTTTTTAGTGCAAAGTC
This sequence comes from Aralia elata, assembly GCA_034770075.1. NCBI lineage: Eukaryota > Viridiplantae > Streptophyta > Magnoliopsida > Apiales > Araliaceae > Aralia > Aralia elata. Next base: position 96,864,928 of record CM068382.1, read on the forward strand.
CGTTTTGACCCGTTTTGACCTTTAAGTGTTGCTGTTACGCAATCACACCTCTCACCAGGACAAGAATTAGTCAAAATTCTACACATGAAAACCACAAAAACCAACTCATTTATTCTACAAAGTAAAAATGTGTGACCTAAGGCAACTCAACAATTAGTACGGGCTCATGCCTCATCCATCTCAAAAAACAACCTCCAAAGAATCCACCACACAACTACTCCACACCAAACAAGCTACAACATGTCAACACACACGCCCACTAGAACCCTTTTGAAAATGTTGCACATTACATGTAGACACTGCCAAAAAAAATTCTATCTAAATAAAGAGTTAACTGATGAATGATGAGAGAAGGTTTAAGTTTGGAAGTAGTGCCTGAAAACAAGCAAACTGAAATCAAAAGAGAAACTGCTATCTCTTGTCAACAAGCTGTGTAATCATATAGCTAAAAGGGTGGAAATCTGGACTAATATAGATTAAGTAATAATTTCATTTTCTCAGCAGTAGTGATATTTGCTAAATTATTGTGCAAGGCTCATGATTCATGAAGCTTTGTTCTAAGACAAGCAAATAAAAGATGGTATCAACATAATACAAGTTCTCTGTCTAATTACAAAAGATTTGGATATTAAGAAAAGAAAATGACAAAGAATTTTTTTTTTATATCTAAAAAATCTTTCAACACCACCAACATACAGAACAAAGAAATTAAGATACAAAACTCGTGAAAGTATCCAAAGGGTTTGTATGATTGCATAATGAAAATAAAGATCACATCAGTATATTTGCAAAATAGGTCAAAAGAATCATATTGATTATTCCGTATATTTAAACCAAAAGCTTGAATATTTAGACGATGCACCAACAACAAACAAAATTAGGAATCAGATGGTAAGACTCAAAAATTACTGATCAATCAAATAATAAGCAATCCAAATGCTTGAATATTTAAACGATGCACCAACAACAAGCAAAATTAGGAATCAGATGGTAAGACTCAAAAATTACTGATCAATCAAATAATAAGCAATGAGGAGAGACAAGTTGTATCAAGTAAGAGTTCGCAAATACAGCAGAAACAAAAGTACAATTCTTTCCTTGGGAAAAAGAGAATATATTCAAACTAAATGACATGTATATAAAATTTTATTTATGTTTTTTACCCCTACCAAAATGTAACAATCAGTTAACAGCATTTTCATTTTACCCACTATCCACACTGGTGAAGAATCCCTAGATCAAATCCGAATCCTTAGACGCGAGCAGCAACGAGAGGGGCTGCGGACACGGCGGCATTAGATGCGGCGCCAGAGAGAAAAGAGAGAAATCCGGTGGCGGCAGGCTCTTGCTCATCAAGAAAGAGATCCTCCGGAACCCTAAAGGCACCATGAGCGCAAACAACGGCCACTCCGACCATGAGAGCGGAAATCAGAACGGATCCGACGCTAGTGAGGAAAATCACCACAATTGTAGAGAGAATGAGGATGCCTAGGGTTTCCCTCTCAGAATAAGTGCGGCCAAAGACGACGAGAGGCGGATCGGAGGGGCGGAAGAGGTAGAGGAAGAGCCAGGAGGCGAGGAGCCCGAGGAGGATGATGAGCGAGAAAGGGTTAGTCAGGAGAGAGAAAGTCAGCACCACGGCGATCAAAGAAAGGTAATTGACACGGAAATAGGTGTAGTTCTTTCGGATGCGAGCAGTGGCGTCGGAAATGGAGTCGGGTTTGGAGAAGGCGGTGCGGTCAACCAGCTCGGACCAGGGACGGCGGGCTGCCAATCCGGTGCGAACTGTTTCTGAGATGTTGGTGATGAATGCGCGGAAAGCAGGGGTGGCCACCGGTGCCTGGGATTCGGCGGAACCACCGCTGGCGGTGGTAGTGGATTGGGGGTTTGATATTGGGAGTATCGCCGGTTGCGATTGGGAAGCCATTAGTAACAACTGATGGTTGTAATTGGGAAGCTTTTACCTTATTTTCTTGCAGAGATCTGAAAAAATAGAGAGAGAGAGAGAGAGATGCGTTTACTGCTTATTGAAGAAGCGAAGACGAAAGAGAGGAAAATAAATAGTTTGTCGGTGGAGCTTGTTAGTACCATTCAGCCGTCAAGACAGCCAATTATATCTTGACACCTCATAATTAAATTTTTATTTTAATCCAAAATTAATAATGTCTGGTTCACCAAATTTACTTCTTGGGCAAGGAAGGGGCAAGTAAGATCCATTTTCCTTGTATTTTCTCCTATTTTGGTTCATTCCAACTCTTTCACAAGTTGCAATACCTATCAAAAATTTCCTAGAAGTTTCTTCGTATCCGTCGGCCAATGGCTCCAATTATTTTCTTTAACATTATACTGTTAATTTTTGTGTTTGTTACTCTTTCTTTTTGTTTTGATTGATCTCTTTCTTATATTTAAAGTTCTAATATAATTGAACGTCTTATTCTTTTTAAGAAAAATAGGTTTCCTTTTTAACTAAAACATGGATCCAATTAAAGTATTTGTGTTCAAAAAGAACTAATAAATTTTAGAAATTGCATTAAAATGCTAGTTAAAAGACACAATCTTTAAACTGTCTGTCAACTAATTACGACCAATTAAGAGGTATTGACGATGACTATCTTTGGATCCTGATAACGAGTATATGAATAGAGAATCCGACTAAAACTATTAAAATATTCTTGACGACTTTTGTCGTCGGAGGTGAGAGTAAATAAACGGATTCGAGGTAATAAATAGGTCAACAATAGAAAATAGAGAAGTTTCAGTAGAGAAAATAAGAAGAAAAAAAACATGTAACCTGTACTGGAGATGAGTTAGGTATTGATAAGAATCCAATTGGTAGATCTCACGTGATTGATTTACATGTAAGATGTGTCATTGACTTGAGGGAGAAGTTATTTGTCCCCACTAACTATTGTTTGATAGTAAGGTGAAAGCATGCACATGTTTACCACATTGCATTTTAGGGACCACAGACAAGCGTCAGTTCGTTAGAATTTTTTTTCTTAGTTGGATCGATCATCGCCGTTGAGGCGATCTTTTAGTTCTATTCTTAGACCCTCTTCAGGTGAAGGTGAGTCTTCGGTGGTTATCTCATCGGGCCGATCTTTATGGATCCAGATCTGATTAGTTTTTGACTACCTCTTCGAGCGAGTATATCATAACATTATACCTTTTGATCCGATGGGGTATCATTGTGGATCCAATTATTGTAATTCACCCGAATGATATACAATATTAGTTCACCAAATTTGCACGTATCTTTTCTACAATAATTTTAGAAGAACTTAATTATATTGAAAAAAATAAAAAATAGCATTCATCAACTTATTGAAGCAACCTTTGATCCACCTAACACTCCAACACACATAGATTAATCATAACCAGCCTAAACAGCCAACCCTAGCCAAAACCCAAAATCTAAATATACATTCACTGACCAAACTAAACTTAAGGTAATACACAACCGCAATCAATACAAGCCCAAACTTTACAACTGAGAAGCCCAATCAGAGGCCCATTTATTTATTTTTATGGGACATTTACATTTAGTAGTACATTTTTATAAATAATTACAATAATAGTGCAACTTAAAAATATTTACAAAAATGTTATAATTTAATATTTTATTTATAAAAGTAGTGCAGTTGTTGTTCCTTTAATTTAGTTACGTGATTTAATAAGTTACCTTATTAGCGCTTAGTTGCTTATTTTGTGAAAATTTGAATTTATTAACTTATTCTCTTTTTTTTTTCGTGTTTTTGTATTTTGTTTGTTTACTGAATATCTTTTATTTGGAAACCCTTGTTTTGTTTTTTGGTTCTTTGAAGGTTCAATATTCTCCAGACTTCTCTTTCGATTTTCGTCTTCAATCGAACACTCTAGATTCGTGTTTGCCGGGTATTGTTTGGATTCGCCATCGTTTTCATTCTGTTTTCCGTTTTTCGTCTTCTTTTCTACTTGGTGTTGCCGTCGTATGCTTGTTTGGTCGGAAGTGGTTTAACAGTTGTTGGATCTGGACAAACATCTTTAGGGAGCAAAGGTATTTCTACCGATTCATCTTTTATCTGTAATTCTTTTGGGTGTTTATGTACCATTATTTAGATTCGATAGATGTAAATTTATACCAAAATTTGAGATGTAGGGTGCGTATTTTTTGAAAAGTTATAGTATATATGTATGTACATATATATATATAATACTTTCTTTAATTTTATGATTGTTTCAGAACCAGTTTTATATGTTGTCATATTTTGTAGCGTATCACTGAATTTGTGTTATATTTTGGTCATTGGTGAAGCTGGAGTCTCCAGCTATGTTAATACACTCCTTGATGTTATAAAAGTATTTATATTGATCAAATTTTTATGTGGAAAATAGATAATTGAATGTTCAAAAGTTTAAGAGTAGTTCATTTGTTAACTTCAGATACTCATTCCACCTTATTGAGTCAGGAACTCTGTTTGTAAGATTGTAACCAAATTAATATTATTAAGTAACCAAACATAAAGTGACAAAACAAACATATAAAAGGTAACCAATTTGTTTATTATACATAAATTGTATTTGTGTATGTGAAAGTAACCAAACAAAGATATGAAAGTAACCAAATAACATGTATATAGTAACCATAATAATTTTACATGTATTTGGTGTTGCTGTTGTTGGTTGAGATCGGAATTGGTTTTTTGGCGGTCATTGATTTTTATTTCAGGTTAGTAATTGGCTACTTAGTTTAATTTTGTATTTTTGCATTTATCATGTTATAATATTCATAAAACATTTGTTTATTTTGAATTTGTTTTCTTCTGTTATTTCGTTTGATTTTGTATAGGATGGTTTCTATAAGAAATAGCATTGTGTTGGTCGGTGAAAAGAAGAATGCTGGGAAGGTTAAAACACGTAAAAAAAATAGGGAGGCTGATCCTTCGGTTAATCCTTCAAAGAGGAGACATTTGTTAAAAAAGCGCAAAAAATTGATTGTTCCAGAATCTGATTTCGAAGTTGAGCCAGTTAGAGTTGGTAATGAAGTTCAAGATTATGAGGCAAATACTTCTTCGAATAATATTTTTAGAAGTCAAAAATATATGAAGGTGTATTTTTTTTATTGTTTTTAAAAGTTTGTTATCATTATTTGTTGTTAGTTGTTTAATTTTTTTTTTAATTCTATAGTTATTGTTGTTTGGTCATTATTGCTTATTTTTTTGGTAATGATTTGTATTTTGCAGATTTGGGATTTATACTATGACGAGCGTCATCGAAATTTCAACGGGAAAATTATTTATTGGTCCGATATAGAGGTGCCCAATCTGATCATGCAGAAATTGTCCGCATCTCAAATGGAGATGTTTAAGTCGTCGTGTTTTGGCAATTTTTTAAATCTTGGGGAACCGATGATGTTTTCTCAATTAATACATCAGGCATTGGTGAGGGAGGTTTACCAAACCAATAAGGGGGAGATGTGGTTTATGTTTGGTGAGACAGAGGTAAGATTTGGGTTACCCGAGTTTTGTTTGATTTCTGGTCTGCGTGGTCAAGGGGATGAAGATATTTCAATATTTAGGGGGAGGGAGAATCAGTTGGTTGAAAAGTATTTTGGGGGTGAGGTAGTGACCCGCAGTAGTATCGGGAGGGTGTATCAGGCTGCTGTGTTTGATGACGATGAGGAGGCGGCGAGGATGTCTGCCATATTGTTGGTTTTTAATTTTCTCCTTACATCTGTTTCGAAAAATCATGTAGACGAGGTATTGCTCAACTACATTTCTTATGGCGACCTCAATAGTTATCCCTGGGGAAAATTTGCATATGAGATGACAAAGAGGTCATTATCCATTGCTTTGAAGGGACAGTTAAATAAGGGCAGTAAGGGGAGTGTTGTATATAATTTTTTCAAAGACAATTATTGTAAATTGTATAAATTGAACGGAGTGTCATATGTGTTTCAAGTATTCCTGTTTGAAACCATTCCTACTCTGAAGTTTAAGGGTTTCTGCATCGATAATAGGCTCTTAGATGTTAGGTTATTCAGATGGAAGGAGTTGGGGAAGGCTCCCAATAAGGCTACATGATTTGGTTTTTGGTTCACCACATGTATGTTGGTTACCTACTGCATTATATTTGGTTACCTATATAAATAATGTTGGTTACTTATATTTATTTATTGTTTTTGATGTAATTTTTTTGTTTTTTAAATGTTCAATGTTTTTATAGATGCCTTATTTAGTGTTTTGAATTTGTTTTAGTTGATGATTCAAATAATCAGCCCTACGAATTCTGAGAAGGAGCAATTGAATTTGGATGGATTTCATTTTCATTTTGGTAAATTTAGTGTTGTTAAAGTTGATGTTGTTAAAGGGGGTGAAACCAAAATGGTTGGAGATGGTTGTTTTACCCTCGATGATATTAAAAATGTTGTTGATGCACGGGTTAGGCCTTTGGAAGAAAAGGTGCTTGAAGTCAAGAAAGAAGTTGAGAAGCTTGGGGCTGATTTGGTAGTCTTTCATTCTGAGATTTGTAACGACATTAGGTCAATTTTGACAAAGCATTTTGGTGTCCAAACTTATGTTGATGTGGGTGGGAATGAGGATAATGATAGGCATGATGAAGATGATGTTGATGACGATGCTGGTGGTAATAACAGACATGATAATAATGATGATGGTGGTGTTGGGGATGGTGGTATGTATGGTTTTCGCAATGATGTCGAGGACGACAAGGTTGAACACATGTTTTTTTTATATGTTTCTGTTTTTGTGAGTATTAATTGTATTTATTTTTATAGGATTGTAAATATAACGAGGAAACAAATGTTGACAATTTAAGCGGTGTTACGGGGAAAGAAGTTGTTATTTATACTCATGTTCAGGTTTGTGTTGTTTGTTAAATTTAGTTACCTTACTACGTTGGTCCGGTTTATTCCTTATAATTTTTAGTTACTGTCAGTAATTTTGGAGTTTGTAGTTGGACTTGTAATTGTATTTGTTTTTATTTTGTTTGTCAATTGCTTAAGGTTGGTAACATGGAAGTAAAGATCGACTCGGCGATTGATGAGATGATTCTTACAACTCAGGATATTGTTCAATGTATTGAAGTGGAAAGGACTGTTTTTAAAGCTCGTGGAAGACCGGTTCGTGTTCATGTGATGGGTGCTGCTATGAGGTCTCCATACACGACGAAGTTTGGTTCTTCTGCTTCATCTTCTTCTGTTGTGGGTCATTCTCAAGTACGCAAAGTTATTTCTGCATTTCCCAATGTTTGCATGGGAATGCCATCCAAGTCTGAAGATTCACTGTTTGATCAGTGGTTCAAGATTGGTATGAATAACAGAAAAAGGTATGTTATTTCTAGTTGTTGAGTAATATATATATTTAAAAAAATAATAATAATGTGTTTTATCTTAGTAATGTTGAAGGATTGATAAATTTTCTAGAGCAAATGATAAGATTGAGCCCCCATTCAGATTTGGATCTATCGTAATATCATCTAAGATGTGGTTTTACAAACTTAAGACTCCGAGACAGTGGCTTGATAATGATGTGAGTTTATTGCCTTTAAATTTTATATTATATAGAACTGTATTATTTTTTATTTATGTCTTGGATATTTTTTCTTTATATTTTGGATTGGTTACCATAATTACCTGTTTTTTGGTTAATAATATTCTCCTTGTTGGTTACCAATGTTTTAATTTCTTAGTTAACAGTGTTACCATTGTTGGATTATCAGTGTTGTCATTGTTAGTTAACAGGTTTGCCCTTGTTAGTTACTAGTTTTGCTATTTTTGGTTATAGTATTGATATTGTCGGTTACAATTATTTATATTGTTGTATTAACATATGTATTTGTGTTGGTTACCATTGTTGGACATGTCGGTTACCATACTGATATTGTTTGTTAACAGTGTATACAATTGTAATAACCAGTGATGATATTATGTGTTAAGTAATAATTATATGTAGGTAATTTCATTTACATGTTTTGATTACCCAGTTAGACAATGTTGGTTAATAATGTTTGCCTTGATGGTTACTAATGTTGCCATTGTTAGTAAACAACAGGGCAATTGTTTTTATACATTGGATTGGTTAACATAGTTGTATTGCTTGGTTACTAATTTTATACTTGTTGGTTACCAGTGTTGTAATTGTTAGTAAACATTGTTGCCATTGTTGGTTATCAATTTTGCCATGGTCATATTAGCATTGCTTGTCAAACACAATTTTAATTTTCGGCTGTTTGTTATTGCTTTCAATTTTATATTGAGTGTTGCTAAGGTAGTATTAGCATAGTTAATCGTGTTGGTTACCACTGTTGTTAGTGATGGTTACTAGTCAGATAATTCGAGTAATAATGTAACCATTTGTTGTTACCATTAATTCCAATCTATGTTTATTACTAATTATATGAAGGAAACTTTGTTTATATGCGTTTGTTTACCCGGATTGATATTGTTGGTTACTCATAACATAATTTTTATTTTTGTTGTTGAATATCTATATCTAATGTAGTTTGTTTATTTTTTTAGCATATCGACATATTCTTCTACTATCTCAGGAAATTGGCTAAACACTCTAACAATATTCAGATCAGAGCCACTACCACGGATAGTTAGTTTCATATAAAGTTTAATGCTTTATTTGCTAAATTTCATAAATATAATCAAGATCCAAATATATTGTCTAAGGATGGTGATGTTACAGAATACATTCATGAATTTATTATGGATGTGAACACACCATGGGTTAACGTTGATTACGTTTTGTTCCCCATTCATATGAGTGATCCTGAGCATTGGTTTTTGTTGGTATTCGATGTTCATCGTAGACGTCTAGTCGTTTACAATTTACTTCAACCGACCAGGTCATTCATGCGGACAAATATTTCTGACGCTTGTGAGGCTTACATCTTTTTGCTACCTATGATGTTAACAAAATATGGATTTTGGAAGGCTAGGACAGATATTGATTTTTCAAGTAAACTATATATTCAAAAGGGGGAGAATGATCTTATCGAACTTGAATTTGCAGAAGGGGTACCTGAACAAGTAGAGGGGTAAGGTTTATTCTATTTTGAACTTTATAATTATTTCATGTACAATGCTTGCTGGTCTGACTTATTTTTTTGTTTAATTTTTTAAACTTTTTTACAGTGATTGTGGAATGTACACAATTTATTTTGCGGAATACGTGCTTCATCAAAAGTTTGGGGAAATTCCAAATCTTTTTCCTATTGCGCAATGCAGGAAGAAATTGTGTGTAAACCTCTACATGCATGTTTGACAAAAGCAAACTGAGGGTTATGAGTCGGATACAGAACATCCAGGGAGATTTGTGCTAGATGAATAGATAATTTCTATGTTTTTTTCTTAGTAATTTCTTAAAATTTGTTTATGTTTCAAATTGTTGTCAAACAGTTGTATGATGGTTACCAGAATAGTATTTTTGATATAATTGTTTAACTTTAACTTGATTTATACATAATGTATAATGTCATTTATATATTGTTTTGATGGTGCATATTTATTTATCACAATGATTATGGCTGCAATTGCAGGTATACTAAAAATAAGAAAATATTCTTTCTGGTTTATAATTATAATGGTTTCCAAATTATTATTAATTGGTATCCAGAATAGTATTTCTGGATAACCATTTCAATTTTGAATGATTTTTCAACAATTTTCAAGTGTTAATTGTAATTCATTTTTTTTAATTCAAATTTGTATAAGCCAACATTGGTTAGCTTATATGGATGAATAGGTTACCATTTATGTATTTATATTCTAGGAAATATAATGAGGTTATGTGCAATAAAGCAAGGCTAGCTAGTATTGTTAATGATCCTTGTTTTTTTTTCTATTAGTACCTTCCGTTAAAACATACTGTATTTGTGCAAAGTATTATTTTTTAGGTTGCAAAACAGTTATACGAAGGTAACTAAACTATGTCATTTAGGTAAGCAATTAATGTGATAAATCAACATACACTTTTGTTAACTAGTTTATATTGTATACATTTGGTAACCAAAGAGTAGTACATATGTAATCATAATATGTTATGTGGGTAACCAGATATCCTTTATGAAAATTAAGCACATTTAACAAAAGTTAACTGTATTTGTTCTCTTTATATATTGTAATGGAATACATTTGTTTACCCACAATGTAATGTAAGAAGGGAACAATACAAGATTTTGGCTTCAATAATAGTTTACCAAACTAAATATCAATATGTTTGTTAACATTCAATGTGTGAGATGAAGTAAGAGTCACAGTTTTTTTAACATAATAAAATTGGTAACCAAACATTCATACACAAGTAACCATACTTTGTTTTGGGGCTAACCAGTTTACACTTAAAACATTCATATCAGGTACTAAGTACTATGTTTGTTACCATACACTTTTGTTGTTCATGTACTACTTCAGACCTATTTTTGGTCGTAAAATTGTTGGATTTTTACATGTTTTTCTATTGTGTCCTTTTTCTTGACACCTACTGCAACTGTTTTGGATTTTGATTTCTGATTCATGTTTGTGCCTCCCTATTTTCGGTCTTTCCGCTGGTCTTCTTGTATTCGCAGGGTTTACACATATATTTCTTATTTCTTCTAGCACGTCCCAGTTATCCTTGTCATCTAATGGCAAGATAGAATTTGAATACGTGTCTACCAAAGTAGTTTTTGTGTAATATTTTGAGCAAAAATCATAACAGCTCAAATTCCTTTTGCTTATAATAGCAGCAGCGTATGGACATGGCATCTCGTGGTACTGAAATTTATTGCATGTACATGTCTTTCGTTCCATGTCCACAACATACGGTTTGGTAGCATCGTAAACGGTGAAAATCACAAGGTTAGACGTCTCAACCTGCAATAAAATGCATGATGGTAGTTATTAAGTATCATATTGACTAAAAGACAGTTTGCACCCCAAAGTTTGTAGCATTGTTGAGGTTTACACCATAATATTTAAAACGTATCTAAGTGCACCATAAAATTCTTTTTTGCTAAACAAAATGCACCCTCCGTACAATTAACCGGTCAAAATTGACTGGATGTGCCTGTAATCCAAATTTTGAAGGGGTAACTTCGGTAAACCATGTTCAAGAAATAAAAAAAATATTAAAATATACCACAACCTCCCAACCTCCAAGTCACTGCATCTTCTCCATCAATAACCCCAACCCTATCCCAATCCATATCCCCATCCCTAAATCAATTCCACAACAATATTTTAATCTCCGAATTCAAAGCCGAACTGAACAATCACAATTTCACAATCAATCGATTAAAAATCTTCTAATTATACATATTTGTTGTGTTTATATATGTAGAAACAGAGAGATAGAGAAGAGAGAGAATGATACCAAACGATGATGTATGCGCCTTTGCCGACGGGCATGATTGGGGGCTTGTGCTTGGCGGTGACTTCAAAGACGTTGTATTGGATGAAGCGGCCACCGTGGCTAAGAGTCACCAGGATGTTCTCGATCCCTGCCAGCGATAGGTCAGATTGCGATGGTGGCGACGGCGCTGCCTCAAACATGACGGTGTCGGAGGGCTGAGCTGAAGCATCCATTTTCCTTTATTTTTTTTAAAGCTTAAAGATTGAAGATTAAAATGAATTGAACTGAAGTCCACAACTCCTTTTAGGCTGAGCTGAAGTCCACAACGGAAACAGATCTCCGGAATCTGCAGATTGGGAGAGAGGGATGCACGAGTGTGTTACTTTTTTGCTTTTTCGTTTTTGTTTTTTTGTTTTTTTGTTTTTTTGTTTTTTTGTTTTTTGTTTTTGTTTTTGTGTTTTGATTTTGATTTTGTTTTTTTTTTGGTATGTATGTTGTTTGTGTTAATTGTTGCACTGATTTGTTTCTTTTCTTTTTACTAAACTGTTTTGATTTGTTATGGTATATTTTAATATTTTTTTTATTTTTTAAACATGTTTTACCGAAATTACCCCTTCAAAATTTGGATTACAGACACAACTAGTCAATTTTGACCGGTTAATTGTACGGAGGGTGTATTTTGTTTAGTAAAAAAGACGTTTAGGGTGCACTTAGATATGCTTTAAATATTAGGGTGCAAACCTCAACAATGTTATAAACTTTAGGGTGCAAACTGTCTTTTAGTCTATCATATTTTACTTTTCGTTAAATCTAAATAATGGAATACATATGCATTGTTGGTAAATTTTTTTATCTTATACGGGTAACTAATAATGGATTATATGCTTTCAAACAAACTACACTTGATACTTCTAATAAACACGCATGTAATAAGCTAAAGGTATTATTAATCACCTTATATATATATATATATATATATATATATATATATTCCAACAAAGATCCTCATTTCAAAGAAATATATCAGAAAGAAATAATGTGTTAATGTCAAATGTTATAATGTGAGCTATATACGGTAAACATGAGGTAAGCTAACAAACATATGCAGGCCACAAATCTGAATATTATACATAACCTGTTTTGTTTTTGACAAGGTAACTAAACAAACATATGATGGTAACCAAATAACATGTATATAGTAACCAAAGTTTCTGTATTAAGGAATCATCAATCAGAAAACAAAAGATCAATTATTCTGCTTATAAACTAAACAAGTTCACTCGTCAAACAATGGCGGCTAAATGTAATGTATACAATAACCAAATTAGTACTATAAAGTAATTAATAATTAAGTAACCAAACACATATTAGAAGGCCACCGATCTATTTATTATACGTAAAATGCATTGTGTATGTAAAGTAACCAAACAAACATATAATGATAATCATTTAACATGCAATTAGTAACCAGATTAATTGTTACCAAACAAATGAAGTCCTCCAATCTGTTTAATATACATAAATTGTATTAGCGTGTTTAAAGGTTTCCAAACAAACATATGAAGATAACCAAATAACATATATATAGTAACCAGAGTAATTTAACCAATAAATCATTAATTTGAATCAAATTTTCAACCAATATGGCTATTAATTAAACTAGTACAATCATCAAACATTGGTTATCAAATTTAATGTGTTATGCAACATAATTACAATACAAGATTTTGGCTTCAAACTACACTTGATACTTCTAATAAACACGCATGTAATAAGTTAAAAGTAGTATTAGTCACCTTATGTTTTATTGATTCCATGATGTTAGATTGTAGTATTCTCTCTGCTATTGTAGACAGGGTCGTGAATGTTGACGTGGCTTCTTGTTTGTGTGTGAAATACCACCTCTGTACCATACAACGGAGGGATTCGATCATTGTGGTAATTGGAAGTCCCCTGATTCCCTTGATTGCATTGTTTATAGATTCTGCAGTGTTCGAAGTCATTGTTGAGTACCTGCTTACAGCCCCATGAAGCCTTGTGCATTTCTCCAACGTAACCTCTTTCTCCAAATATGTTCTTATTCTAACATCAATTGCATCAAGTTCAGCCATGTTTCTGTTGAATTCCTCAATAGTGTATGATCTACAAGCCCTGTTGTATGCTTTTTTAACATCTTCTTCACTTTTTTTGAATCTATTTTTAATATTCTTCAATATATGATATGTACATGAACCATGCATGACATCAGGGAATACAAAGTTCAGTCCCTGTACAATGGTTTCATGCCTATCTGAAATAATGCATTGTCCTTCCCTAACTCCACAAACCTTTCTTAAATTGACGAAAAATCATCTCCACGAAAGTTCATTTTCACTGTCAACCACTGCAAACGCAATCGGAACAATGTTTCTGTTTGCATCTTGTGTGCTTGCAATGAGGAGTGTCCCACCGTAGGTTGATTGTATGAATGTTCCATCAATCACAATAATTGGAAAGCAATGATGCCATGTTTCAATCGATGCTCCTATGGCAAAGAATAGATACTTGAAACGTCCATTAGTTTCCAACTCAAGGGTTGTGACTGAACCTGATATCAAATTTACGGAGATGGTGATTAGCAGCTAAAAACAATGGGTATAATTTTGTTACAGTTCAGTTGATAACCAACAGTTAATATAGAGGTAACCATTTCAGTTATATTGGGTTACCAAACTAGTACCAAAAAGTAAATGTACCTGGATTTGTTTTCTCTAACATGTACAACCATGATGGGATCAAAGAGTAGTCATGTGGATTTCCTCTTACTTTTTCCAAAGCTTTCTCCTTTGATCTCCAGGCTTTTTGGTAAGATATAGACACGTTATATTCTGTCATCATGTCTTCCATAATATCCGTTGGTTTGTACATCTTCTTTGGATCTGTTAATCTATGCATTATGCATTGACTAACCAAGTCACTGTTAGCTTATTTGTGATCTTCCATAAGTATGTCGGACGAACACGTGTGTTTATCATTAAAGTATCTCACCTTGAACATACTGGTCTTTCGAAGTTTTGATGCTCTCAACTTCCACCTGCAGCTTTCATTTTTTATGCAGACTAGGACATAGTCTCTACCGCTACTCCTATCAACTTTGTGTTGTCGATTTTGCCTGATGAAATGTAGTTTCATTGCTTGTGCTAATATTTTTTTGTCCTTGTAAGTTTGATGTACTTTCACATCAACCCTATGCGGATCGAATATAACCTCATCAGATTGTTCTTCATAATATGCTATGTCTCGTTGACTGCTTTGTCCTTGATCAATAGCTTCTATTGCAAGATTGTCAATATACTGGGTTCCAATTTGGTGATTAGATAGTGGTATTAGCTGTGAATTCAATTGTGTAGATCGTATTGGACTTTCAGCTTGGTTACTGTTTTCTTCTACATTCTCCAATCCCTGTAAGATTGTACTGCCTCTATTGATGTAGAACTTTTCTATAATAAGTGGAAACTTGTCTTGCTCGTCAGATTTTCTAACCACTCCCATAAAGAATCTGACGGTTGATTCGTCTGATATACTGATTGGTGGAATGCTGCTTTTAATTTGAAATTTGATTACCAGTTATGTTGTGTTGGTATCTATCCTTAATGCACTGCATATCAAGTCGTGTAATTCTGTGAAACTACAAGTTGCTGGGAGTAGTATGCCGGTAACTTCAAAATTGTCATATTGGATACTGTCAGACCACATTCCGTTAAAATAAAGTACAACCGGAATCATCTCCATTATGTGATAACTGAAACATTAAAAATACTGTGTTAATGTCAAAGGTTATAACATGAGCTATATACGGTAAACTAACAAAAATATGCAGCCCACAAAACTGTATATTATACATAAACTGTGTTATGTTTGGTAAGGTAACTAAACAAACATATAATGGTAACCAAATAACATGAATATAGTATCCAAAGTTTCTGTATTAAGGAATCATCAATCCGAAACAAAAGATCAATCATTCTGCTTATAAACTAAACAAGTTCAATCATTAAGCAATGGTGACCAAATGTAATGTATACAGTAACCAAAATAGTACTTTAAAGTAATCAATAATTAAGTAACCAAACAAACATTTGAATGCCACTGATCTGTTTATTATACATAAAATGTATTGTGTATTTGAAGTTACCAAACAAACATATAATGATAACCATATAACATGCAATTAGTAACCAAATAAATTGTATAATTAAATCATTAATTCGAAACAAATGTTCAACCAATCTGCTCACAAAAAAAAAATAAGTACACTCATCAAACAATGGTGGTTACCTTCATATAAACGATCGGTTACAACCATCAAATGTAATGTATTATGAAACAAAATTAGTAATATTAAGTAATCAATTATGAAGTTACCAAACAATCATATGAAGGCCACCAATCTGTTTAATAAACATAAATTGTATTTGTGTATGTGAAGGTTACCAAACAAACATATGAAGATAACCAAATAACAAATATATAGTAACCAAATTAATTTTTCCAAGAAATCATTAATCTGAAACAAATTTTCAACCAATATGGTTATTAATTAAACCAGTACAATCATCATACATTGGTGACCAAATATAATGTGTTATGTAACCAAATTAATTCTATTAAGTAACCAACCATGAATTGACAAAACAAACATATGAAGGTAACCAATATGTTTATTATACATAAACTGTTTCTGTGTATGTGAAAGTAACCAAACAAAGTTATGAAAGTAACCATATAACATGTATTTAGTAACCAAAGTAATTCTACTAAGAAATAATTAATCTGAAACAAGGTTTAGACCATATTGCTTACAAACTAAGACCTTCAATCAGTAAACAATGTGATCAAATCTACTGTGCACAGTAACCAAATTGTACTATAAATTAACCAATCACGTGGTAAACAGTTACAACCATGAAACGAATTGATAATATTCGAATGGAAAAAAAATTTGCATGTAACCGATCGTTTATATAAAGGTAACCCGACATTATCACAATTCCATATTATGTGCTATTTACCAGATTATGAATCAAGCTTTTCGTTGATGGCTGTTTTGTATTCCTTCGAACTCGCCGTCAATGGAGGTTTCAGTAACTTCAAGTTTACCGTCGATGTTCGCTTCCAAATCCTTCAAGCTGGCCGTTAATAATCCAGTCTATGATTAATTGTTTGTGATATCCTTGTGTCTTCATTTCCGTTTCTCCGATTCGTTCTCTTTACAGTTGTTGGGTTTGATTTGGTAACTGCTCCTTGATTTCAGCAGTTTAATATTTACAATTTTACCTACAAAATCTTACATGATTTGTGTTTGGCGTTATTTTTGTAATTATTTAGTTTTGGTACTGTTTTTGAGAATACTTTATAAATGTTGTATAGTAATGTAAAGAACCCTATTTTTATTTGTTAGTACCTCCACTTCATAATAAGTGACTTTTTAGAAGAAAAAATGTATTTCAATTTATTTGTCGTTTACAACTTTCTAGGAGAATAAATTATTATATCACCCGAACTTCTCTCATTGTCCCAAGAAATTTTTTCCCTTATATTAATAGTTTTCAACTTCCTATAAAGGGGTAGTGATGGAATTTCATACAAATTTTAATTATTAAATGATAATATTAAATGACTTTCTTAATTCATATGCATAAACTAAAACAACTATTATTATGAAACGGAGATAATATTTTTTTGGGCACAACCCACTTGTTATATTCCTTTGCACATGATATCATATTATTATAGATAGAACGGATGCATTAACGTGCTCAACTTGCAACTACTTTTTTTCGTTTGGAGCCCATGATGCTCACTACACAGAAAAATAAAATATCAGCAACCTAAAATTGCTAAGCGCACACAAAGTATGTATACGTGTGTTAAAAGTATTGTCATAATTTACTCTCTTCATTACATGAGTTTTGTTTGTCAATTTTTTTTTATTTTACAATTTTATTTTACTTTTTAGATCACTTTTTTCACCACATTACTAAACATTTACTTATGATCTTAGATATACACACACACACACACACACTTTACAAATATAAATCAGATATACTATTTATTAAGTGATACCGTTACACAAAATGTAAAAGTCAAAAGCATAGAGATGAACAAAAGGACTTGGTCCAGTAGTTATGCAGACAAGTGAAAAGGATTCAACCCATAATTATACCCTAAAAAATTCAAATTTCTTGGTCAATCTTTTGGGGTAGAGACATATATTAACATTATTTGGAAATCTTTGACCTACATGTGCTTCTTCTTCTTCTTCTTCATTTATTTATTTATTTTTGTTAGAAGGTTACATTTTGGAGATGATGTTACGTGCCATTGTTGTATCAAACACCTTAAGGAAGAATCTTGAAGTGGGGATTGACAAATTGGTCTGCAAAATAGTGCCAAGAGTTGCAATCAGCTCCTTCTTAACTTGAGAGTTGATGCCACCCATAGATACTAACTCCGCATATGCAGCTGCCTCTTTGTTCCCTCCAAATGAAATTCCCACCGACCCTTTCAGCAACACCATTACATGCTGCAGCATGCACCACCCAAAACTTAATTTCCACAATTATACCAAACAAAAATATATATACTAGCTCCTTTTTATGTTTTTCGGTATGTTTTTACTCCTTATGTTTCAATCAAAAAGGAATCACCAAAAACATAAAAAGGAAAGAAATCTGAAGAGAGAGAGAGGGATCAGAGGTGTCAACGAAATCTTAATTAATTGGTCATTATATTGTGTGTGTGTGTATAAATGTATATCACCAAGCATATATCAACATGCATTCATATTTGTTTAGTCGATAACTCATAAATTTTGTAAAAGAATTAATTATCAAAATAATTTATATTCGTCTCACAAAAAGAGTATCATTTATAAAAATTACAAATTTTAAAAATATATTTTTATTTTACGCATTTACTGTTCATCCTCAAAAGTAATGTATCAAAATGAAAGATAATCTTTATATGCATGGAAAAAAGAAACTATGAATCTAGCTAGCTAGCTCTATGAAAAGAAAATAAGAAGGGAGAAGATAAAATTACGGTTTCAGGCCTTCCAATGATTTGAGCAACAGCTTTTGTGGCTTGAGAGAAGATGGAATCTGTATCAACTCCATCCAAGTTTAAGTTAGTAGAGATATAAAGGCAAGGCATCTTTCTCTTCTCTCTCTCTCGATCTCTCTCTTTGCCTGTAAATAAAATTGGACAATATATTAATGCACTACACAATATATCTATCTATCTATCTATTTCTCTCTCTCTCTCTATATATATATATATTGTGCTTACTAGCTATTCCCACAAAAGACTAAAGTAACTTAGGCTACTTGTTTCTTAATGGCAAGTGACAACTTAATTGCTTCATATCCATCCTAATATATATATAGCTAGCAAGCTAGATATATATAAATTGTCGACATAGTTAAAGTACAGTATATTTGCATATATACATCACCGGCCATGACCTGTTCTCAAAGTTGGAAAATTTAATCGTTAGTACTTTCTGCTTGCGGAAATTGGATGACTTTTTCCTTTTCGTTTAGATGGCTTTTTTTGAGCCTGCCTGTGAATAGTCGGGTCAATGTATATTACAAAACCACGGACTTGGAATAATATAGATGTGTGTTTCATACTTAGAATTTGAAAGCTTGAGATTTTATAATTTTTCAAAAAACAAAAAAAAAATCATTTAAATTGATCATAGTGTATTAATTAATCCATCTAATAAATATATATAATACTACCTCCATTCCATAATAAGTGACTTTTTAGAAGAAAAAATTTGTTCCACTTTATTTGTCGTTTATAACTTTCTAGGAGAATAAATTGTTTACTTTCCAATATCACCCTTAACTTCTCTCATTGTCCCAAAAAATTTTCTCCCTTGTATTAATATTTTTCAACTTCCCATAAAGGGGTAGTGATGGAATTTCATACAAATTTTAATTATTAAATGATAGTATTAAATGACTTTCTTAATACATGTGCATGAAGCTAAAACGACACTTAATATGGAACCGAGAGAGTTATGTGAGTATAATCTTTATCGGTGTAAATTAATTGAATTTAAATAACCCACATGAGAAAAGTAAATTAAGATAGGTACTGTAAGTTTCAAAATAATAGTGGTTGATCGATGCAGGCAGTTTTTATTTTATTAATTGGTGGACAATTCATCATTGAATTTGATGTAGGTCGTTGAAATTGAAAAATTAAAATAAAATGGTCCACTATATATCACCCGCCCACTTTCAAATTTCAATGGGTCACAGGCTATTTGATTGCCCACTGAATAAGAACATCATCTCTGTTAGTAAAGCGGCTCCATCAGCCACTAATATCCCTATTAGTATAATAAGTACGTAGATCCCAAAATTTATTTCTCTTTTTATTCTTATAAGTTTTGTGATATTATTATTTTATTTTTTTTTCTTTTGATTTAAAACTTTTATATCTTCTTATTTAACATTCAAATTTTATAAAATTTTTATTTTATTTTTAATTATACACGCATTGTGTGTGCGCAGGCTATCAAATGCTAGTATTAAAAATTAGTTTACAACCGATGAAATTGCAAAAGTTCAGTTATAATAATCAGATATTCGTATTTTAATTGGATCAGATGATGGAATGAAGAGGTAGCCATGACACACTCGTTGTTGGGAAAAGCAATTAAGCACTAGAACACAACAAAAAAAAATACTTTTTTCGTCCCAAAATGATATATATATATATATAGTTCTTTGCGCTTAGTTTTCTTTCCAAAAATAGAATAAAAATTTCCTGATATATATTTTAATTATCTTGTCAGTAAACTTCATTTTTTTTAATGGAATTGAGTTAGGAAGTTGAATAAAGACGTTGACGTTGTTTGAGTAAGGAGAATTAATTTTATAGCATTTATTATTCCATGATCTCTTCAATTGGGATTATTTTTTAGCTGGCATTTGGTGAATGAGGGAGTAGTGGATTACCTCATCCTGAACAAGATTTTTCTATTTTTACAAAAAAAAAAAAATTATATTATTATTATTGGAATTAAAGTCTCTCTTTTCCTTGTTAAATTAATTAAATTAAAAATGGAACTTGTAATCAAAGTCGATTGGTGATGTGGTGATATATATATATATATATATATATATATATATATATCCAAATTTCCATGATATATATATATATATATAAAACTAAATTTAATCAATTCAATTATGTCATAAACCAACTAGAATAGAATTTAATCGTATGATACAGTACTTGTAAAGATATAATAAGTTAAATTCGATTGTAAGATACAGTCTCTTATAAGGTGGGTCATACACTCTATATATCAAACTTACATATAGAAATTGCATATTAATTCGTATTTAACATTAATTAATACTCCTTTTAATCATAATTAAGATTTGATAAATTAACTTCAAAAATCAAAGTATATATATTTCTTATATTATGAAACTGAGCTAGCTAATAAATATTTACATGCATGTGAAGGTTGTGGAAGTGATGGAATTAATAGCCACTTGAACGGATGGACTTGCTTGAAGATATTGGGAAACCGATCATGGTGTTCAGCCAAGCAGCTTGATAGCGAAAGGGTCGGTCGGGTAATATTTACATGTGAAGAATGTTTTGTTTTGTTTTTTCCCTTGAAGCATATATATATGCAGTATTCTTACATGCACAGTACTTGAGAATTATTGGTCTGATAAAACACACGATCGACGACCCCACGAACATGCATGTTTGAGCATTCTTTGATCATTCTACCGGCCGGAAATTCTAATATGTAAAGTGGAGTTTTGGTTAATTTGAGATTAATGTACGTGCCATGAACTCTATATATGAATTATTAATTATAACAAACATGAGAACCCACGCCAGAGCTAACTTTAATTTTCATGAGTGAATCATTTATCTTTTTATCATATGAAATTGATTATCAGTTTACGTGGTGAAATTGTCGACATAGACCGGGAGCTAAACGAGTTAGCTTGAACTTTCTCTTTAGGCTATAGGATCGCATTTACATTAGAAATGTTAGGGAAAAAAATTCCATCTCTTTTGCTGAATTGTAGCACAATAATAAGCTAGTTTTCAGGAATGAGCTAGTAATGTTGGAGTACCAAATTTTGATGCGCCAACAGGTTAGGTTAAGGTTTAATAGATACAAACTGATGTGAAGATCTATTTAATGGGCCTAAGTGCTAAATTTTGAATGTTAGTATGTTATTGAGTGTTAGTTTGGTAGAGTGGTGCAGTGAGATGAATTAATTTTAAATATATAATTTTTAATTCAATTTCTTTTTAAAATCAAATTAGTGTTTGGTTACAAAATTTAAAAAGTGTTTTTTTTTTAAAATTAAATGACTAAATTATACAAAAGTGTGTTGTATGCCCTTTTAATTTTTCTTTGACAAGTTAAATCAAATTTGTAAATTGAATTTGGGTCCAAAGTGTGTTGTATGTTTTTTTTAATTTTATTTCTTCAACAATTTAAGGTCAAGTTTTAAAACTGAATTTCGATCAAAAATGCTTTCTTCCAAGAGGAGGAACAAAATAAAAGAAAGAAAATACAAGTGAAATATCAGACAAAAAACTCCTATAAGGAAGAAAATCCATAGTCAAGGCAAATTGATTGTGTTTCTAATTATATATACATTGATGATTGATGTAAATATATATAACATGAAAAAAATATTTAAATAAATCGAGATTAGGGAATATAGCAGTGAAAGTTTTAAAGTAATAATTATTAGTAAAACTAAAAAGTAAAAGGATAAAGACAAAAAAGAAAGAATAATATTATGTGCGTTAACTGTACACAAAAAGTTATGCATCAATAGTAGAACTCATATATTGCTTATCAATGAAAATGAGTAAAATATTCAATTATAGGTTTTACTTTCTATTTTTTCTTTTTTTTATACTATGTATGCACAATTTTTTATGTATAATTGGTGTCCCTAACATATTACTTATTACTTTACCCTTTCTTTCCAATATATACACATATATATACACACACACACACACACATATATATATATATATATATATATATATATATATATCTTCAGTAACATATATTCATTAGATTATTAGATATCTATCTACATCTTCATCTTCATCAAAACTAATATATAATACTTATTTTTCCATCTCCATCTTGTTCAAAGCTAATAATGATTATTAACTGGTTTCTTACAACATTAGTCATGATTCTAGCTTTAATAGTAGTAGTAGTGAATATTAATCCAAATATAAACTCCGTTTTTAGTCTGGGTTTTGTTTATCTCCTGACCGCTATTCCTACTAGTAAGACGTCGTATTGATAATAAACATCGTCGTTTAGCTTGACTAATAATAAGAGTAGCGGTCAAGGAAAAATCCTACTAATTTTTGAGATAACTTAGTCATTATAGTGACCATTGATAAGAGTTTATTTGGTCGCCAAAAGGACTAGCAATCGGATCCATGTTCAAGATAATTTTGACCCTTATATTTTAAAACTACACTAATTAATAATTGTGTCTTATACATAAGGGATGTGATGAGTTGATTAGTTCCTTTCGGACAAAACCCTAACACGAAAACTTTTGCATTTTAGTGTAACGTTACTAGCTTTAAAAAGTTGAATAATTACTACATTACAAGTGACCGCTAAGTATATACATACATATTTATTTATTTATTAATTTCGTTCATCCATTTTAACTTTTTCAAAGTGAATGAGGAGGTTGTAACCATAACTGGCCAGTGCTAGGAGCTAGTTGGGATCGATGGGATCACTTACCGACTCAAAAAGGAAAGTTATCAAATAAAATAATTGGGATTAATTAAATCGTAGTCAAAAGGTGAAATTAATAACACTCATTACTTCCAAGATGGGTTTTAATTAAAACTTTAATATAAACAAAAGTACAAAACCATCGTAAATCCTCAAGGAAATTCTTGCTTAATTAATAACACTGGCAAGTGGAAGTGGCACTTCCTTCCTTCCTATCTTAATTAACACTTTATATATGAATTTTGCAACTCCGCATAAAATTTTATTCTCTCTTGAATATGATTTATTAACAGGCTAGCTAGCACTTTGAAATAAAAGGTAAAATAAATTAAAGAACAATTTACAGGCTACGGAATTAAAAATATATGTTATGATACTTTCAGAGTTTCGGTGTGTGTGTTTTTGGTAACCCAACACTAGTATTCAAATCTTCCTTCTTTTCTGCCTATCACATTAAATTAATTTTAATGTGATATATATATGGGAGAGCTTCTAAAACGAACTTTAAAAAGCAAACCAAAGACGAATCGTCGTCTTTGGTGTCTATGGCGACGATTCGACTCGTCGCCGTAGCCATGTAATCTTTGGCGACGGGTCAAATCGTCGTCATAGACACCAAAGACGACGATTCGTCTTTAGTTCGCTTTTTAAGAGTGTGTTTTTGAAAATTCTCATATATATATATATATATATATATATATATATATATATATATACACACACACACACACACGAGACAGGGCTTATGCGAGCTAGAGCTACAGGGATTACGTACCAAGCTGTCCAATGTATGGGAATCCCACAGCCTTTCAAAGGTACGTACGTAGCTAGTACCACATATATATATATATATATATATATATATATATATATATATATATATATATATTCATTTTCTGATTATCATATTCTCACTTTATTAATTCATTTCATACAATAATCCTCATAATATATATCCAACTTGTTCAATACAAATTGCTTTATTGTGTTGAATAAATTAAAGTTTGTTTGAGCCCTGTTGCCATTAATTTTTATTGACCGTAGAACAAAATTAATATCAAGAACCCTATATATATTAGATTGCATAAGACATCTAGTTCTTATTCAGAAGGACAGTACTTAACAAACTTTGACCATAAAATTTCAATTAATTTTGATTATTAAAATTATATGTGTGTGTGTGTGTGTATATATATATATATATATATATTTGTGTGTATGACAATCCTTAATGTGCGTGAGAAAAAAAAGAAGTTAATATGAAAATCTCATTTCCAAAGGGAGGGAGCATGTCATCATTTCATCTGTGCAATTGCAGGAGCTACTTGGAAATGGAAAAACAATTTAAGGTGTATATATATGAAGAAGGAGATCCTCCAATATTTCACAGCGCTCCATGCCATGGCGTACTTGGAATGGAGGGGATTTTCCTTAATGAGATTGAGATTAGCCATTTTCGCACCAGAGATCCTGATCAAGCCCATGTTTATTTCCTTCCATTTAGTGTGGTATCGATAGTTCACTACGTTTAATTATGTGATCGATTCCCATGACTGGAGTCTTATGAAAAATACAGCTTCGTTCAGACTATGTCAATATATAATAGCCCACAAACACCCTTACTGGAATCGAAGCCTCGGAGCTGATCACTTCATGCTTGCTTGCCTGAAATCTGTACAAGAAGTCGATTGGAGCTGTATGTAATGCAAATACATCGGAAAGATTCAACCCGGCCCTCCAAAGATGTGTCTATCCCAGAAATCTATCTCCCAGCTGGTACAACTGATGGCTTGCTAAACGGCCCATCTTCCTCGCATCGTCCCACATTAGTTTTCTTTGCTGGAGGGATTCATGGCTACATTCGGACAGTGCTATTCGAGCATTGGGAAAATCCTGGACGACGACGACGTTCAGATTCACCGGTACCTTCCGAATTACAGGATGTTGAGAAAGAGCAAGTACTGCATTTGTTCTACTGGTTCTGAAGTAGCAGATGCAAGAATATTTTAGGCAGGCACTTTACACTCATTATGTTAATGCACCATTCAGTGATGTTCTAAATTGGAAGTCATTCTCAGTTGATATTGATATTCCAAACCTCAAGGAAGAAAATCAATCTTGATGGGTATTTCTCGGAGGCAATACATCATAAGGATGCAGAGGAGGCATTTTGAGGTTAATTTTCCTCCCAAACCCAAACGATAAGACTCGATGTTTGAAATTATACTCTGTTCATTTGTTGGACAAAACCAGTCCCAGTGAAATCAGTTAGTCCAACGGAGCAGGAGCAGGAGCAGGAACAGGAGCAGGAGCAGATATTCTACTCAGAATTGGTATATGTTATATGTTTATGGTAACAAGACCTTTGAAAAGTTAAATCAACCCATTCACTTCTGGGAATTAAGCTATTAATTTCAGCAATTCTGCAGTAGTGAGATGTTTTGTGGCTCTAGTTCACAATGTTTGTTTTGACAGGTCTTTACATCAATATTGGAGTTAATACTTTCTAGAAGTTGCTGAAAATCGTCATAGAATTATTGGAGGCAATCTCGACCTGACAATTTCTATCAGACAAATTGTCTTTGAAAATCAGACTTTCGGTTGTTAGATGAGCTTTTGACTGCCACAATGTTCTAGACAACCATTATAAATGTATCAATAAAAATGCTTACTTGAGAGGTACTAAAAAATTGCAGTTCTAATAATATACAACAATTTAACAAATTTCTGGTGGTTTTTCATTTACTTATAAAAGGATGAAAAAACTTACATGATTGGCAGACTGACAACACAGACAAACGAGGTTTTTAAAAAGATTTACTACTCTGTATTTCTGCTGTATTGCCTATAGCAATTCCTGCTATATCCCATAAACTCCAGAAAAGATGACCAAGACAACTCATGTTTTCCGATTCTTAAAAACTGATAATTAGTTCAAAGCTATAAACTCATCAAGTAGCCTTAATCACTTCCTAAAACCATAGCGGAGGCAAAGCACCTATTGCCAACGGCTACGAGGTTGGTTTCTTGCCAACCCTGACCATCCTTGTAGCATTCAACCTGTCATTGAACAAATCGGGGAAAGAGGGGGCAGATGATAAGTCGAGAGATAAAGTGGAAACCAAGAGATATGCAAGTCTGACAACATACAACTTACTGTGTCTATGATGTTATCACCGCTAATAACTCCTCCTATTACATATATAGATTCCTTCAAAACAGCAGCAGCAGAATATCCCCGGGGTTGATTCATCGGCTCTCCAGTCATCCATGACCCAAGACGAGGATCAAATATTTCAATGCTTGGAACCATTGCACTCCCATCAAAACCACCCAGAACATATCTGCATTAGGAATTTCACATCTTATAATCATGAGTGCGCTAAAATTTGAATACCATCATATCATTTGATTATTTTTGTTTCTTTTTATTTCTATGATGGTTATAACTGATCAAGATTTCTTCCCTTAATAAAACATAACCGAAGCTCTGTATGTTTACAGCCCTCATTCAATACCTTATCAAAAGTATGTGGAAAATTTTCTTCACATTTCAAAGAACAATTTGCAGCAATTGCAAAAGTACAAAGTGGCAGACACTTCAATTTTTTTTATATTTTATTATTCTGACAGTAGGAATTCAACATTTTTCACGAAGATTTTCTAATAAGAATGAGAACAGACAAGTAACAATCTCGTTTTCAACACCATACTATAGAAAATTCAGGAAAGTTTTCCTGTGAAACTTGGTGGAATATTATGAATAGTTGAATACAGCACAAATTATCAACTGAATAATAGACAGATAAAAAGAAATAACCTTTAAAAAAAGATGTACAGACTTACAATTTTTCATTCATAACAGTTACAGAATGGCAACCCCTCTTTGTATTCATACCCTCAATTCTGGTCCACGAATGTTCCCTGGGGTCAAATCTTTCAGCAGACCTGAGATAGCAGAAATTTTTTATAGACCATTCAGAAACATTTTTTACAGGATCGACGTCATGGTCCAGTAAGTGAAAACTAAAGGAACTGCATTTCCACATGAAGATCACATTTTAGATCTCAAATGTATCACTGGCCTATATTGCAAGGCTTTCTTTGATTCTATACCAATCTTAAACACAAGAATGACTCCCATTAGTCCCATCCCTGTGCACGAAACTTGGACCGGTATCCAGTATTATAAAAGGTTGAAACCAAAAAATAAAAAAAAAATAACAAGCAGGGTCTAATGCTAAACTTTAAAAGAACTATGAAGAGAAATGAGAGATACAATATTTTTGCTGTAGTTCAAAAGTGACCTATAGCACTACTACAAAATTAATGCATCATGTGCTTGAGTGAGTGGGTGCACCAGCATGAATACATTTTAACTAGAGGAACAAGATAAAGCTGCTAATTATCTTACTTCAAGTAATCTTTTCCGTCAAATCCACCAACAGCATAGATAGCCCCATTAAGCTCTGCTGCAGCAAGAGCAAATCGCTGGAAGAATAAAAGAAAGCATAACATACTGAATGCTAAAATTTCGTATAAGCATAAAACTTGATTCAATAGAGCACATCTAAAGTTGACACTACATAAATTCAGATGAGCCATGAAACTAAAGAGATACTTATAGATCAAAATTACGGAAACCAACTAACACTGCAGCCGAAGAGATAATACAATTACCTTTTGTAGCATTGACCGTGTCGAAATCCAGCGTCCAACATCTAAATCTAACATTTCGACATCTGAAAAGCATTCAACACCGTTCCCGCCACCAAGTGCAAAAATTTTGTTATTTACAGTAGCACCAGCTAAGCTTCCCTTTTCCCCGTTCAGAGAAGGACGCAAGGTCCATTGGTTGTTAGCTGGGTTATATGATTCAACTTAACAGAAATCAAGTAACAAGAGTTAGTGACAAATATATTTTTATAAATGAGAAAGAGAAGAAAAAGAGAGCTGTTCGAGCAAGTACCTGTGTTGTACCATAAGGAACCATTCCCACCACCAAATACATAAAGCTCACCATTCAACTTTGCAATTGAGGCATAAGAACGAGCAGAGTTCATTGGCCGGCGAGATTTTATCCTATCCAGTGTAGGTGAGTAGGCATCCAATGCAGATAACCATTGCTCCCCATCATATCCTCCCACAAGAAATATCAACTCATCAAGATCTAGATGAAGCTCGCTAGAAGAATCAATCATTGGTAAATCAACATGTTGTACAGAAGGATTTGATCCAGATTCCAGCATCATACACCGTTCTTTTAACAGTTGAATTTCTGTTTCTGCCTCAACCTGAAATACCAATTGAGAGGCCAAAAAATGACGAGCAGGAAAACAACATATATGCTCTGCTTTCCGCCAATCCACAGTATGGTATTTACAACCATATTTTTTAAAGGTAGGGAAGTAGAGGAATAGGTCCAAGTCCTTACAAGTTGTAAACCAAACATATAAGTTTAAATTAGTTTGACACAATCCTGAAATAAATTGAAAGTAAAAGCATACAAAATCTACTTTTCTAGTTTCATATTCCTATATCAGAAAGAGGCTGTAGGAAAAAGGAACCTAAATGCATGAAGATTCAAATTGAATAGAATGAGTACTGTTCAAACATAAAATAGAACTGAAACATCAAGATCCAAGAAATGACATTGTACCAGCTTCTGCTCCAAATGTTTCATCTTCTGGCTTTGCTTTGTTTTAAAAGCCTTCAGCTCTTCCATCTCCTTAATCAACTGTATACAGGCACCAAAAAAAATAAAATAAGAGAATTTGCATAGATGAGGTAAGACATAACAAAAATATTCACTATAGGAGATCATAGTCACTGATAATGGATAACTGAAAACATCAAGTACCTGAGCTATGACAGAAGGATAATCAGATGAGGTAAGAGGTAATACTTCAAGCTTCTCCTCTGATATTGTCTGTCGCTCCGGAATACCTTTCTTCTCCAAGTTCACATCATTTACAACAGCAGTATCTTCAACATGTCCCATCAAAGATAAGTCTAAACGCTCGCGGTTTAGAGCCATTTCTTTTAGTTTCATGTATATAAGGTTCTTCTCATTTTCCTCCACAGCTCTCTTATCTAAGTAGGTTTCTGATAGCTGGTTATTGCCACTAAAACATGTCGCAATATCTGAAGTATCCAAATTTCCATTTGATTTATAGGAATGAGCAAAATCAACATTTGAAACTGGAGGGTCAAAACCTTCATTTTCCTCTCCCCTCTGAGGTGAGGGTATAGATCGGAAAAGAGTTCTCCATTTTGTTGTTTTCTGTGGTGCAGAGGTACTTGGAGCAACTGCTAGAGATGATAGTAAAGACATCAACTTGTTTGTTTGAGCATGGTCAAGTTCAAACCAGAAATGGTTTAGACCGTAGTAGTTGTCTATAATTATTGGCTTAAACTGATCTTCACGAAGTGCTTGGCACTGCAGACGTACACGGATCTGAACCTTCAGGTATAAACAGCTAGGTGTAAGTACCAGAGACTAACGTAGCAAGCTAGCCACAGAACTCAATGAGAACTTCATAGAGCAAAAGCTTCATAAAATACCTGAGCAGGATATGATGTTCTTTCTGACCCATCTTCAGTCCATCCATATGGATTGATGTTCATTTGGCCAGAACTAGCAGCTTCAAAAATGCCATGAAGTTTTCTATCGCTGTAGTTGAATAAAAACAACGGTAAACCAGGATCGATATTCTTTACAAACGAAAAGTGCGAAGCTGGTAAGCCTGTTAAAAGGTGGAGAAAGTTTGATGAATTCTTGGGGCTAAAAAATGCAACAGAAAGAAGGGAAAAAAAATCATAATCTGCTTAATTCTCAGAGTATTATGTGCAAAATTCATATTACAACTACTCTCGAATATTGATATGCAAGTAGCAGATAAAAAGTATTTGTTGCCAATGAATTAAATGACTGACCAAAGAGTTGTTTAAAAAGACATTCTTTTAAGGTGCTGTGCTTGCAACCAAATATGACACCACCAAGATGACTCTTCCTCAAATCTCTAAAATTTCCGGTGCTGGCTGATTGGTTTGGAGAGGAAACTGCAATATCATTTAGAAGGAAGGTTTGTGTTCTCCTCCCTGCCCCCATCCTGCAATCCAAAAAAGTAGAAGCTGTTTTATCCTGAACAATAATGGCCTAAACATGCAGTAAATATTGCAAGGAACAAAAAAAATAAAAAAGAGAGAAAGGAAATGGTCAATAGACTCAATACTCATAAGAGAAGAAAGGATCTGCTAAGGCCTCCAAGACATCGGAACTATAGGCAAGAGTAGAAATTCCAGCATTTCAATAATTGAGATAAAGTCGGGTCAAGCTACTGAGTACCCCTAAGGGCAGTTGTTATTTGTTAAGCATTTATTATCACAAAAATATCATGGGAATACTCACTAACAGAAAACCTATTCTACGCGCAATTTAACAAGTTTCAATAGCAACACTTCCTTAGAAACATTATACTAAATGCACTTTAAAAAGTCCCCAGAACAACACACTCGAAAAAAGGATTTTTACAACACAATTAGTGCTCCTTAACAAGACGCTCCACACTGGTTAACATTTGACAATAAAATAAACAAGAATGAGATGATGATAAAATGACACTCGTAGGACGTCTAATTTGCACAAGTGATGCAAATTTATAGCTCAACTCAAACTTTTACCATGTCACAAATGTTTTGTCCAAACCATGGGTATTTCAGGTATTTATACATGTATAAGCATTTATTAGCCAACAAGTACCTCATTAAGGTAGGAACAAGTTAAAACAACTTCTACAGATCCCAAAATCACAAAGAACAATCCACATTTATATAGATGTTTGTATGCATTTGTGTACATAAACTACAACACACAAAATGCCAATTCGAGCCGTACTCAACAAAATTACAATTGTAAACCAAATCATGGTTCGAACAGCATAAAGAGCATCACCCAAGATCAAATCATAAATAAAAATATTAAATGTGAAACTTGAGAAATAAAATTATAGTACATTTAGAGAAGTAAACAGCGCAATGTGATTCTCATTTCCTAATTATAAAGAGATGCAAATCGAGAGAACCCTAAGAAATACAAAACCTCTGCAGCTAAGAAAGCTAACCACATTGTTACCCAATAGAACAATTGATCCATGATCAATCCGAATGGAGCTAATGCAGATATAGTTATGCATAAATTTTTATTATGTGCGTGCATGTGTGTGTGTGTGTAGAGAGAGAGAGAGAGAGAGAAAGAGGGGTTCCAATTACAAACCTGAGTAGAGTAGAGAGGTTTGTGTCAGTGAGCTTCTACTAAAAGAACCATCTGTGAAAGGCCGAATTGGGACTATTTAGACATTTTAGGCAAAGAACGCCTTGCACAGTGTCGCGGTGACCACTTACAGGGTTACTTTTATATACACCACAAATGCACATGTTAGCAAAAGAAATGCTACAGTCCACTCCATAAAACAGTTTGGGTGTGTATGCAAGGTCAATGAAATAAGGTTGTTCAAAAGGATAATCTGTATATTTACCAACTATTCTTATTAAATGAGTCATTTGCATTGAGACAAATAGAATACTATAATAAATGCAATATACATGAGTCCACTTCAACTACATTCTAAAGGATAGGAGACTGCAGGAAGCTTGAACATATTAATATTGACACCTCCTATGCATGTGGATATCATATTAGAGAAGATAAGTCCAGCTGCAAATTGGAATCACCAGTTATGCAAATTTTACTTCAGGTTTGCCACGTGTTAATGATACTTTGGACCACACAAAAGCCTGGGCTGTTGTTGAGCCCAAAGGGATTGTAAAGCCTTAACTGGTATTTTATACACTCCAGAATACCTTAAATTATAATGTGTAGTGTGGACTCATAGCCTCATATGATACCTCATTCATAACCCGGAAGGGACGGGACATCTCGTGTGTTTGTTATTTCAAGAACTTTTAAAGATTTTGAAACTTGCGTAAAACAATTGTTTCCTTGGAATATTATCCTTACATAATGGAGTCCACTCCTATTGGTAATGTCGGAAAATAAAGGGAAAATAATGTTCAAAAGTTAATCCTATACAAAATAAATGCAATTTTAAAATCTGGATAAGAAAGCCTGAATTTAAACTGTTTTCCACAAGTAAAACAGCATGACTAATTCATCATTCATATGGAGATAATATGTGAACACAATGTGATAACTTCCCCACCATTACATTAAGCATCTTCTACAAATTAAATTCATAAGCATCAACGTGATATTATCCAACTAAAAACACAATCCAAACCTTAACTTCTTCTTCTTCTGTTTTTCTTTTTTCTTTTTTGTTTGGGGGAAGAATTTACTCTAGACCTTACTCATAGTTATAAAAAGATGAGGGAAGCACTTATGAGAATATATAATTAATGCACTAAAAATGTATAAAACAATGCGATTCTCATAATCTTAATTAGGAAAGAATAGATGCAGAAAAGAGCAAACCCTAATAAATGTGAAGCCTCCACAGCTACGAAAGCAAAAGAAGACGTTAGATGCCCAACACAAAAAATTGATCAATCGCAATGAGACAAATGCAGATATAGTTATGTATACATGATGATTTTGTATGTAATACATAAATATTTAGAGAGAGAGAGATGGGGCTGAGATTGCGAACCTTAGCTGAGAGTATTATTGAGGGTTTATGGGAGTGAGCTGAGCAGCTAAGCTTCCGCTGAAAGAAACCGTCGCGGATGTTTTGATTGATGACAAAGAGACTGACTGACTGACTGACTGACCATATGAAGAAAACTACACATCCACGAATTTTTATTTATTTATCCCCGTAAAATTTTGATATTTCTATAATAATTCTCTTAAATAGATCTCTTACCATTTATAGAACTTTATGAAAATATTATTTTTTTTCTCATTAAAATATTACTGTATTCCCATATTATTTTAGAGCAGTGATATTGTTAAAAAGTTATATCAAATTTGTATATACACCATCTATATTATAAAAATCTCAATAAATTTGGTGTGACACCATAAATTTGGTGTAACCGACAAATGTCACGTTTTTTATGTTTCGATTTTTGTTCATTTTAATTATATTAATTTTTTTTTAATTTTTAAAATTTTTATTTTATTTTACTTAATTTATAAACGCATCGTATATGCAATCGGTGCTAATCCATCATAAAAAGCGTGCCTTGGAACAAAAATATTCTCCTATCGGGTGCTAGTACACCATAAAAAGTGTTATAAGATGGTGATAACATTTTAATTATCACAATGCATTTGACTTTCTCATTAAGTGATGCAGAGAATGAGAAGAAAAAAAAATAATGATGAAAGAGTTGAACATTTGATGATAAACCCTCCATAAAAATAAAAAAAAGAAGTCATCGTTTGACTATTTATTGAAAACTAATGTGAGAAAAGATACATCAAAACTTATATGAATTCGTTTAATTTAATTTATACAATTATAATTATTACACATGTCCAAAAAGATTATTAAATCACAAAATTTATTATTTTTCAAAGTTTACATAAAGTATATGAAATTTAAAATTTAAGATACTACGAATTAATTTTAAAAAGTCAAAAATAAGACTCCTTTTATGTAACAAAAAGAGCAACTAAGAATATTATTGCAATTAAAACAAATATACGTGTTACTTGTAAAACCAATCCCTCCTTCCTTTTTATTTGCAATAGAATGTATACAAAACTAGGAGGCGGCTTATTGTTGAAAAGAAGCCCAAGCCTGACCCAAAGGTTGATCTCTATGATATGGGCCTTGTAGCCGAGGTCAGGTTACTATGATCCATTTCCCAGCCCAACTTACTTATTATATTTAGCTGTGATTTTGGACGGGCATTAAATGCTTTGGATATTATCAATTTTCTTGTGATATTAAAGTTTACGGTAAGTAATACTCTCTCCGTTTCAAATTAATTGTTCAGTTTTAATTTTTTAAAATCAAATTGACTATTTTTAAAACTAATCTTTTTATTATTTTTGCTAAAATATAGGTGAAGAGATTATAACCAAAAGAAAGTATATACAATTTATTACTAACCCCAATTTTTATAATTTTAGAAATATATTTATATATGCTTAATTATTAATTCTAAAAATAGTCAATTTGACTTAAAAAAGTTAAAATTGAACAATTAATTTGGAACGGAGGGAGTAGCATCATCATTTTCTTTTAATCTTGTTTAATAGGAATCGAGAATTTAACTTACACAGCCAGTTGGTTGTTAAAGCGGGACTGAAAAATATAAAATCATTTTCTTTTTCTTGGAAGAATCTCTTGTTTTGGCTTCACCATTAGTACTAATTACTGATTAATATGAATACATGATTCAATTACCAAAAAAAGAAAAAGAAAAAAAAGTGAATAGATGATGATACTTACTCATTTCCCTACTTATTACTACTCCTACTTATTCTTTTAAGGCACAGCTTATGTTCTTTTCAAAAAGCAAAAATTGACCTTTACAACTAATTTTATGACTATCAGTAATTTTAATTTTAATTTGTAATTATAGTAGACGACCGTATCATTTGAAGTTTGTCACAAAGTCAAAAGTAAACCCACCCCCAAAAAGAAAAGTGAGAAGCTGAAAGAATTTCTTTGGCATCTTTGAATCTTCTTTAGACAATTGCTACTTGACCATTTTCGATGTTTCGAGCCTAAATATAATATAACCACTTTTTGTTAATAACCATTTTTCTTCAACTCATACGACTATTGCTAGATTTATTTATTGATTTCTTTTCGTTATATTGGCTGATATTTCTGTCGATTCGACTAATAACTCAGTTTTAGGTTGTTTTACTAATGTATTGAGCCTAATGAATTTGAGTTTGTGTTATAACAGTTACGGTTTTTTAGTTATTATAAAACATTATTTAATGTGTGAATCTGACAAACAGACTAGCCAAATTGGTGATCGCACGTTTTTATTTTTTTCGTTCTTCGTATAATATCTGTGTGAGTGTGTTATAATTCGTCCTTAAATTTTAACACTATATTCTCCTTCTTTTGATTTTCTAAACACATTATTAAGAACGACCCCAAAATCAAAGAGTTTACCTTAAAATGGTATCATATCAACTATAATAATGATAATTAAAATTTTTTATTAAAAAATGACCCCAAAAGACGATGAATGGATTAATGAGAAAGATGTAAAGGATGCATAAAATACTATACAAAGAACAATGTCTCTAAATCTCAAAATTTATAAAATCAATCAATTCATCAATATTAAAATAAAATAAGACAAACACCAAGTCGTTTTAGTTAGTTTCAAGTAGACTTAGAGTTCAACATATATATTTTTTTGGTGTCTTAGTAGCCCAAGTATTTATTTTTTGTGTCACAGTTTTATTTATAAACCAAATGTATTTATCCTTTTTTCTTATTATTGTTTCAATGCATCTGGTTTAATTCCTATTTTATTAGTCGTCTCACATTTTTCTTTATGTATAAAAACGTCTGTGCATTGACTTTTAGTTCGTTAAAGAAGTAAAAAAAATATATTACCCAACTTCTAATATCATATAATAAACTTATATGATCAAATAAAAAAAATTGTAGTCAACGGTTATTATTATTTTTTTTACATTGACTTGTAATTCGTCAAAAAGCCCATAAAAAAAATATATAAAAATTTACTTGTATCATTTTTTATACATAAAATTAGAACAATAAATTAGCAACGATGTTAAAATGACATATAATGCTGTGCGTAAGAAAAGATGATCAATAAGTCATGTCTAAACTTAGAGAAAGCACGGATCATCAAGCGTGGCGTGGAGGAATAAATATCTTACATTTATGACCCTCTCATTTATGCAAATTTTCTTCTCCGAAATAAACTCTAATAATACTAGTAGTAGTACATTATTTAAAGATTAATAAATTTTATGTGTTAACTCATGGTCCGATACTGAAAGTGGGTAAAAAGCAGGTGGTCTGGTTAGTGAGTAAAATGATTAGTGGGTCTATTGTGAAAAAATAATAGCACTCCAACAGCTTAATTAATTAATTAAGATCCCAAAGAAATTTTACTCGCATGAATGATGATAACTCACGCTCAATCCCCAAACAAAGCCGCTCAGCTTTTTTTTTTTCTTTTTTTTTTTTTTTTATTTGAGCTCTTCTGGAAAATTAGATACAAAAATTAGACATTAATGTATTTGAATTTTACCTATTTCTATTTTTACTCACCATTAGGTCAAAATACAAATAAATAAAATTCAAATACACTAATATCTAATTTTCATGTCCACATAAAATTTTTGTTTTTATTTACTACGAGTACTTATTATAATCAAACAAACATCTAATTTAATCTAAATCTAAATTTAAATCTAAATCATATAAGAGTATTATGCTATGTTTATTTGTAAGGATTATATTTAGGATATGACTATTAATTCCAAGTGTTTGTTTGTTTTCAAATTTAGACTTAAGACTATTAATTCAAAAATTATAAAATGACTTAATATAAGAGACTGTTTAATATCATATTCAACCAAGTATTATAATTCTGAGATTATAATTTTAGGTGTTATAATTCCAAAATTATAGTTCTTATAAGCAACAAACATGAGAGTATAACTTATGGTCCAAAACTGGGGCCAAAAGGTCTCTTTAACGGGTGACAAATCGAACATTATTTATAAAGTTGGTTCTGTAATAAAAAATTCAAAATTACTTTAACTTTCCCAAATTAATTAATTAAATCTCCATAAAAACATTCGATTAGTATTTTTTTTTTACTGAATATTAATAAATACGAAAGTAGCAAAATCTAATTTTGTCAGATTTGACCTAGGTACCGCAAAAGGACAAGACTGTATTATTTATTTCCAGAATAAATTAATTAATAAAGGTGAGGGTAAAATCAAATCCTTTCGAACAAAGGAAGGAAGCGTGTTTCAGGAGCAGTGGAAAATATATATATATATATATATATATATAGAGAGAGAGAGAGAGAGAGAGAGAGAGAGAAACAGGTGGGCCCTTTAAATCTATAATCGATGTTGGGGTGCACAGGCACAGCATTGGCCGTTCAGTGCCACACCCAACCAGCGGTGGGGTGGGTTGGGGTGGCTCACAGACTTTTTTTTCACCTAATCACCTCGACCACCTTCACGGGTCCACTGACCCTGCGAATTCCCTTCATGGCTCAGTTATTTTTGAATTCTTGATTTTTTTTGTTTTGTTAGTAAATTAATATTGTTACAAATAAAATGTTAATTTCGTATTTTTTTTACATGAAAATGAATCTTACTTATTATTTATATGTGAGGAAAAACTTATAAAAATTATAATATTAATTTTTTTTACGTTGTACTTTATTTGTTTTCATACAAGTATTATTTTTATTTTTTCTAAGCACTCCTACTATCCATTAGTCCATATAGATAATCTCTCTCTCCCACTATATTTATCCATACTTTTTTTTAACTTGCACACACAAACTAGTCTCTCGTGCACACATAATCATTTTACAAAATGTAAGAAAATATAATTGAAAATATTCAAATACAAGCTGCAAAGTAGAATTGCTGTCAATTTTTTTCAATTACGATTTAAAAGACGTAGACAAATTATTTCAATAAATTCCATAATTCAAGAAGAGAAGTAAACTCCCATCCTATCCTATTCCTATCCTATCCTTTCCTTTCTTCTTTTTCCCCCTATTAAAGTTCAAAAAAAAGCAAAGTTTGAAGATTCAAACAGTTGAAACTGCATCGCGGCTAGGCACACTCTAATCAATATATAAACATGTCACCTCAAGCCCAATAAATTATTTTGTCAGTTGTCACCCTCTCTCTCTCTCTCTCTACTCTCTCTATTATCTTGTTCCTGTTTCCTCTGTTCCTCATCCATCCCTTTCTTCCCCCCGAAAATCCGGCGTCTTTCATCAGAGAATCGAAAACACCCCTTCTCAAAGCTACAAAGCCATAAAATCAACCATATTTTCTCGCTGCATTCTTCTCTGTAGATCTAAAGTTTGCATTTTGCTTATCTCTTTTCTCCAAATACCATCTGGGTATCACTCGAAATGTCGAAAATGGAGGCCTCATCACCCATTTCTATTAATCAAACCCTCCAGCTCCAAGACCCACTTCCAGAATCCTCCCCCAAACCCCAACTTTTCAAGAAAAACCTTGTAACTTCTTTCATGGGGGCAGCCACACTTCGTACACCCTCATTCAAAGAAGACACCTACTATCTCACTCATCTGAAATCATCAGAGAGAAAATCCCTCCAAGAGCTCAAAGACAAACTCAAGGCCTCTCACGGGCCTGATTCCATGTGGGGCATTCCACTCTTAGGCGGTGATGAAAAGGCTGATGTGATTCTCTTGAAATTTCTTAGAGCCAGAGATTTCAGAGTCCAAGACTCACTTCACATGTTGTTAAAGTGTCTCTCTTGGAGAAAAGATTTTGAAGCTGACGGTATTGTGGAAGAAGATTTGGGTTTTAAAGAACTTGAGGGTCTTGTGGCTTACATGAATGGGTTTGATAGAGAGGGACACCCAGTTTGTTATAATGCTTATGGAGTTTTTAGAGATAAGGGAATGTATGAGAGGACTTTTGGGGATGACGAGAAATTAAAGAAGTTCTTGAGGTGGAGGGTTCAAGTTCTTGAGAGAGGTATCAAGTTATTGCATTTTAAGCCTGGTGGTATAAACTCCATTATTCAAGTCACTGATCTCAAAGACATGCCAAAAAGGGAGCTTAGGGTTGCCTCTAACCACATTCTCTCTCTCTTCCAAGATAATTACCCAGAAATGGTTGCTCGTAAGGTGTTCAAAATTCTCTTTTTTGAAATCCATGTTTTTTTTTCGGTGGGTTTGCCTCTTAATCTTTGTTTTAATCTTTTTCTTAATTGTGACAGATATTCATCAATGTGCCATGGTACTTCAGTATGCTTTATTCTGTGTTTAGTCCGTTTCTAACTCAGAGAACTAAGAGCAAGTTTGTGATCTGTAAGGAAGGAAATGTTGCAGAGACCCTTTACAAGTGAGTTTTTTTAAGTATAATTTCTCTGTTTTTCTCTCTCCGTATCTATCTTTAATGCATCTGCTTCTGTGTTTAATTCTAAGATTGCTACTTGTAGAACAATTAGCTATTTTCTGCCTCACTTTAATTCTTGTTTAACTTGTTTTTTTTTTTAATTAGAAAAAAAGAACCAATTTTTGTTGTCCAAATTATCAAAATTGGTCTATTCTGGATTTGTTATATGAAGGGAGGTTTTATACTCTGTTCAGGTTCATTAGGCCAGAGGACGTTCCAGTTCAGTATGGGGGACTGAGTCGACCCAGTGATTTGGAGAATGGTCCACCAAAACCAGCATCCGAGTTCACTGTCAAAGGAGGAGAGAAAGTGAACATACAAATCGAGGGCATTGAGGTTCATTCAATTATTTGTCAGCTGTTCTTTTTTTTTTTTTGCTTGAAGTTTGAATAAATATTCATTATCAAATTTAAATTTTTTTACCATGTCTGTATCCCAAGGGAATTTCTTGATCATGCTGCTGCTACACATTATAATAATTTAAAGTTTTAGTATGAAATGAAAAATGTAGAATTTAGAATGATAATTACTGATAGGTATCTTTTATCTAAATTTTGTTGTTGTTGTTGGTTATTTGGGTGTTATTAGGCCGGTGCAACAATAACATGGGACATAGTGGTGGGTGGATGGGAATTGGAATACAGTGCCGAGTTTGTGCCGAATGCCGATGGGAGCTACACCGTGGCAGTGGAGAAGCCGAGGAAGATCACCGCCACAGAAGAGGCGGTCCACAACTCATACACATCAAAAGAAGCCGGAAAAATGGTGTTATCAGTTGATAACACGGCCTCAAGAAAAAGAAAGGTTGCGGCTTATCGATACTTTGTCCGCAAATCTACTGCTACATAGTAGTCTAGGATTAAGAAAGAACATTTGGGTCATTTTGTGTAGTTTCAATTAGTTACCTAATTTTTGGAGAGTTTTAAAAGTTGAATGTATGTGGTGACATTATATTAATAATCTACCTACTACTCCACTTGAGTTGTGGGTACTAACTAATATAATGAATAATTGTTGGTGTTAATGTTAACATGTTGTACTAATAATGTTTTTAGAATAGGAGAAGTTTGATTGATTTTATATATATATATATATGGTTGCATATCAGTAGAGAGAGAAAAAAGAGAGTAAGATTGCTTGAGTTTAGTTGGGGCAGTGATTGGAGGAAAGATCTAGTATGGGTTGCTTGTTTGAATCTCTTTATGTCTATTTAGTATTTACTTTATTTTTGTTGCTTTTTTGGGATATGAAAAAGAAAAGGAGGAGACTGTAATTGACTGGAGTCTGTCTAGGTTGGCCTGCCGGGTTTTGGAAGGTTATATGTGGTGGGGGTTGACAGGGAGCCTGCTGTGTCAAAATTTGGATGAGATGTTATTTCAGTGGTCTGTGAATTTTTTGCTGATCCCCTTGGGTACGGGGGTAGGGGGCAGGGGGTTTCACTTTTTCTATTTACCTTTCCATACAAAATTATACAAGAGATTAACATATAAACCTTGAGACTGTAACAATTTTTTTTAATTAAATTATACTAGTAGTATTTAAATGCTTGTTTTGTCTTTTAAAATGGAGCTGAGGGAGGAGAGGGATCAAGGAGTATAAAAATTAAGGTTTCTCTCATTGTTAATTCTAAGTACGGTGGAAAACTAAATGGTGATTGTGAGATTATGAAACGCGTAGGCGTTCAGATTGTTGGGAGAAGTATGCCTAAAGTAATTTTTATTTTAAAAATTACTTTTTCATCTTTGTACAATAAAATATGAAATTGACAAAACCAATTATGAGAACGAAAATAACAAATAATTATCCACAAGTAAGACACCAAATTTATGTGAAAAACTCTCTAAAATTAAGAGGTAAAAAAGCCATGGATCAAATTCCGAATCTCCACTATATCAAACTAATGGGTTTACACTAATCCTCTCAAGTTTTACGCCCTAAAATTTGAGGTTACACAATAAATTGAGAGACCTTTAATTAGGTTTTTCAACCTAATTAACTTCATCACCCAAAAACACCCCTAGTAATAAAGTTTTCAAGTTTTTCAATTGAACGGAGATGGCGACACCACGAGTAACAAACTGTAATCCTCTCAATTTATTCTTTCGATATCTTCTTGCTACCGAGCTTCTCTTATGTAATAATATAAGACTCCCTCATAGCTTTATTTATAGTACTCTTCCTAATCCATTCTTATTATAGATTAGAAACAATTTATTCTCCTAATCAAATTAGGATCATATCTCATTATCTTAGTCACCAACCAATCTAATCTAAAAAGTAAATCATTTTTCAACTTGGTTTTCAACGGCACCTCTACTAATTAATATAATATTAGTAGGCGCTCCATAATTTAATTTCAATTTGAATTCTATGTTATGGGTGAGCACTCACACCCGCACAGATGCCTCAAAGTGTGAGTGTGAAGTGTACAGGAACACAGACAGTCAGACAGACAGCGGCGTACTAATTTAACTACCAAGGCAAGGCAAGTATTAGTCAGTAGTCATATCATATATACATGGAATGGAATGGAATCTTTGGTTTGAATGTACTACAGTACAGCATCAATGGACTACTACTATACTTACATATTATTGGAATTTGTTCTTCTCTCCGGCAAATTCATTGTTGGGTCCTTCTAACGTGTGTCCTAAGGGCACACACTATACACAGGAATCGAGAGAATATTCGCTTGATTACTGTGCATATTCCTTTGATTTCTGCGTTTACACACAAATCAAGGGAATATGTACAGAAACCAAGAGAATATTCTCTCGATTCCTGTGTATAGTGTGTGCCCTTAGGACACACATTAAGAAAATCCTTCATTGTTCACCATCACATTCTCTAGGCCCAAACAGTTTCTAACTGTTACGGGCCATAGATTGGATTTCAAATACTCCACACACACACACACACTTATATATATATATATATATATTGCATTGGGTTCTTGTTTCCTTGACCCAAACTTTTATAATTAATCCCCCCACAAAATTCCATGGGATTGGGATTTTATTGAACGTGTCAAACGAAGAAGGGAAGGAGCCAACACGTACTCCACTATACGAAAGAGTTGGTGGAGACCAAACGTGTCCAACAATACATGCACCACTCGCATGCATTTCATCTTCCTCCCCTCCCCTCCCCCCTGTGGAATAGCCGAATTAATACATGAGATATACCTACACATATATACACTACTACTACTACTACTACTACTACTACTATTATTATTATTATTTTATATTCACATTAATTTACATATGCATATATATATATGAAGGGATTTAATACCATGTACGCTAGCATAAGTTTACATATTCGAGAACCAAAAATTAAAATACCTCTTGAAGCGTATTAAATCTTTTGGTGCGGAAGATCTCGAACAACTCCACGAACCAATCCTCGAACCAACGGCGTCTCCGAATTACAATCTTGTGGGATGAAAACGGAGCTCGATTCCACGATCCGTTCAACTAGATTCTACCGAATATTGGGAGCTCAATATTTATGCAGAGTGTAGTATGCTATTTTCTCTCTCAATGCCTTATCAGAATTATATCCGATCACCTTCATTTGCAGAACCAAGTTCAGCATATATGGAATGAGAGAGAGAGAAGCAAGTGGGGAGGAGTCACGGGTGCAATATGAAAAAGCAATGAATCATTATTAACCAATCAACCAAACATGGGTGTCCCACTCCTTAGCATAATTGTGTCTTCCACTCACAATGTCCAACATCTCCCACTCACCCATGGTGGGAATGATGTAATCCTCACATCTGCCAAAAATTAGCTCAAACCAAAAAATCGTAAATCTTCAGTTGCCGGACCGTGCGACCGCTGAGTTCACCTGCAATGCGGGAGCTCTATATCAAACCCGTTAAGGCCAAAATAGAGACATCTACCCTTTTAAAGAAAACAGTGTGGGAGCTCTCACGCCAAACTCAATTAGTTCACGTAGATGCTACAACCCATAAACTCAGAGTACTCCAGACACATTTGATTTTCACAAGGTTAAGCATCTCTAATCCCTCAGAGAGCCATACTTAACCACCTTTGGGCCCATGTCCATTTCGTATCTCACTTATTACTATATCGCTATCAAAGCGCCATAGTTGTCGACAATAAGTGCAGAACGAGGTGAAATCAAATTGTCTTCCCTTTGCCCTAATACTACTCATATATGAATCAACTGCTTTCCCAGAATCGGTCCTTATTGTCTCATCAATCCTGACCGTAGGAATCGAAACCAAAGTAGCAACATCAATCCATATCTTTGTAGTATAGTCAAAGATCACAAAGAGCACTAGATGTAGGACTAACAATCCTGTCCTACTGGACTCACATGGTGAGGAAACAGGGATTCATTCTCTCACCTCCATTGCTTGATCGCTTAGCTCATGTAACCCTCTCACAACATACTATTTTATAGCCTTGTTGTGCGGACCTTAGTCTAGTCACTCCCAGAGTGGCTAACCCGAACATTTCAAATTGCTCGCTTATCAAAGCGCCACATTTAAAATTTCGTGTCCGGTTATCATGTTACGGCAGACAATCTCATCTACATGAGCATATGTCTTCTAGTCATGCCGTACGGATCTTAGTTCAGTCGCTCCACAAGCGCCTAACTCGAAATTCCAGATTGCTCGCTTTCCCAAGCGCCAACTCTGAACTTCGCATCCGGCTATCAGTACAGGTTTATATAGATGGTGGGACATCTTATATTTGGTTAACTAAATTAACCTCATCTTGGCACATGCCAAGGCGACATTATGTTCATATTGCTCGCTACTAAGCGCCAATTG
The DNA here is from genome assembly GCA_034770075.1 of Aralia elata. Lineage (NCBI taxonomy): Eukaryota > Viridiplantae > Streptophyta > Magnoliopsida > Apiales > Araliaceae > Aralia > Aralia elata. The sequence goes on from CM068382.1 coordinate 96,909,015, forward strand.
ATTGCTTATCCAAAGCATCAATAGCTCGCTACTCAAAGCGCCAATAAAATGAACTGTCTCAACCTTGCTCGCTCTTCAAAGCGCCAAGGGTGATTGCTCGTGTGAGTGAGCCAATCAACCTGTTGACATATATTTAGTGTGTGCATATCCAATATGCATAATAACTGTGTGAACTAATAATATTTATCATGTGCGCTATCACAATCATAAGTGGGAACAAATGAATCTCGCATATATGATAAATATCTCAAAAACAATAGTGAATATCTCAAATACAAGCCATACAATGAGTGATATCCCAGTAACAAAGAAAGTACATCAAACCCTACGAAGTCCTAACGAACTAACATGCCTACAGAAGGCCTCTTTCGGAATAGGCTTCGTCAAGGGATCCGCTACCATAAGGTCAGTGGGCATGTACTTCAATATCACCTCACTATTTGCTATATTCTCTCTAATAAAGTTCATCCTCAGGTCAATGTGCTTCGTTCTACCGTGATACTTAGGGTCCTTAGTGTAATCTAGGGCCGCTGTGCTATCACAGAAAACAGTAACGGGGTCCGAAGCATTAGGGATGACTCCAAGATCCTCGAAGAATCTCCTCAGCCACATAGCTTCCTGAACAGCTGACGTACATGCTACAAACTCTGACTCCATAGTCGAAAGAGCAACGCAAGTCTGTTTCTTACTACACCAAGTGATGGCGCCACCATGTAGCAAGAATGCATATCCTGAGGTCGACTTGCGTATTCCCTGGTTACCTCCCCAACTGGCATCGGAGTAACCAATCAATCGCAGGTCCGGTCCTCCATAGCATAACATGTAGTCCAAAGTACCCTTCAAATATCGCAAGATTCTTTTGATTGCCTTCCAATGAGCAATTCCAGGGTTTGACTGATAACGACCGAGATAACCAACCGCATATGCTATATCAGGCCGAGTACACACAACTGCATACATTAGCTTTCCTATAGCATTGGCATACGGGTAATGGGACATCTTCTTAATTTCTTCGGGAGAAGTAGGGCATTGTTCGGGTCCAATGGCGTCGCTTTTAGCGATAGGAGTGTCTATGGGTTTGCAGTTGCTCATCTGGAATTGCTCCAGAACCTTCTTAAGGTAAGTCTCTTGAGACAAACCAAGAAGCTTTCTTGAGCGATCTCTATAGATCTTAACTCCAAGAACATAAGCTGCTTCTCCCATGTCCTTCATCTCAAAATTAGAGGACAAACCACCCTTTGGTAGCGACAATTATCTCCTTATCGTTCCCAACTAATAGAATGTCGTCGACATACATCGATAGGATAAGGAATTTATCTTTGGACCGTTTGATATACACACAATGGTCTTCCTCGATCATCGTAAACCCATCACTAATGACGGCTCGATGGAATCTAAGATACCATTGTCTGGAAGCCTGTTTCAAACCATATATAGAACGTTTGAGCTTGCATACTTTGCGCTCTTGTCCTTGTACGATGAAACCCTCTGGCTGATCCATGTATATTTCCTCAGCTAAATCTCCATTGAGAAAAGCTGTCTTCACGTCCATTTGATACAACTCTAAATCCAAATGTGCGACAATTGCTAAAATAAGGCGAATTGAAGCAAACCTTACAACTGGTGAGAAAGTTTCCTCATAATCAATTCCCTCTTGTTGGGTGTAGCCCTTGGCTACAAGACGAGCTTTGTACCTTTCAATGGAACCATCCGCCTTGCGTTTGACTTTAAGAACCCATTTGTTCCCAATAGCCTTTCGCCCTGGTGGAAGGTCAACCAAATCCCAGACTTGATTAGTCCTCATGGACTCCATTTCATCTTCCATTGCAATCATCCATTTATCGCTGACAACAGATGATAGAGCATCTCGATAAGATCGAGGTTCCTCCTCTTCCCGTGTATCAGCCACAAAAGCATTCCCCTCAATCTCAAAGAGACGACGTGGAATGTTACCTCTTTGACTTCTACGTATTTGAGGAACAAGAGACTCCTCATTCGATGGAAAAGAACTACTCGAAGGTATGTCACTCCCACTATCTACAAGAGCCTGAGGAATATCCTCTTCGGTCTCTATTGTACGATTTGGGGTGCCTAAATCTTCCTCCATCTCATAAAGGTTCATCTCTTTGCTCACATCACCTCTGTTAGGGAAATCCATCTCAAGGAAATCTGCATCTCGTGACTCTATCTCGGATATAGTCCCATCAGGCTGCTCTCCAACAAACACATAGCCTTTGGAGTGTTCAGGATATCTCACAAAGATACACTTCTTACCCCTCGGGCCCAACTTCCCATGTTGATGAGAAGTGTTGTGTACAAAAGCTGCTGATCCCCATGGCCGCATATGGCCCAATTCGGGCTTTCTGCCGGTCCACATTTCATATGGGGTGGACTGTACTGATTTTGAAGGCACACGATTAAGTATATACGTCGCAGTCAACAATGCATCACCCCAATAAGAGATAGGCAAATTTGCTTGCGCCATCATAGATCTAACCATGTCTAATAATGTCCGGTTCCTCCTCTCCGCCACACCATTTTGTTGCGGAGTTCTAGGGATTGTCAGTTGCCTGATTATCCCTCTTTCTTCACATAGTCCTTTAAACTGATCGGACAGATACTCGCGGCCTCGGTCAGTTCTTAGTGCCTTAACACTTTTGTCTAACTGTTTCTCAACCTCAATCAAATAACGTCTAAAACATTCTAATGCCTCAGACTTATGAGAGATCAAGAAAGTGTACCCGAAGCGCGTATAGTCATCTATCATTGTGAGAAAGTAGGAACGTCCATGCCTTTCTTTCACATTCATAGGGCCACAGATGTCTGAATGAATGAGTTGCAAAGGTGTTTCTGCCCTAGTAGCTTTACCAAATGGTTTTCTAGTTGATTTACCTGCTAAACAATGTTCACATGTGGGTAGATTGACCTTAGCGAGTGGGCCTAACAGACCTGCTCGAGCTAACCTAGCCATTCTATCCTGTCCAATATGGCCTAATCTAGCATGCCATTGAATTGAACTATCATGATCATTTTCAACAAGTAATGAATAAGAATCATCACTATTAATACTAGAATCAATAGTATTCAACACCATAAAACCATTTGATACAAAACCATATCCAACAATATTCGTCCCAAATGAAATTATTACAGAATTATTCTCAAACATAACAGAATATCCCAAACGTAGTACTGATAATACAGAAAATAAATTCTGCCGGACATCCGGCGCATAAAGTACATCACACAGGGTCAATGCTGAGCATCCTCGCATTTCCAGTTTGTAAGTGCCAGTGCCTAGCACGTCCACACTGGAATCGTTCCCCATGTATACTTTTCTGCCAGCCGGAATGCGGCGGTATTCCATAAATCCACTCCGATCTCTAGCTATGTAGTCCGTTGCTCCGGAGTCTACAATCCACATATGGAGAGAATGAGCAACAAAAACAGTACTTGATACTAAGCACATAGATAGATTAGGACTAGGAATTACCTTCTTCGGCTCAGTGCATTCACGAGCGAAGTGTCCCGCCTTGCCACAGTTGTAGCATGCCATTTTGGCTTTGTCCTTCTTACCAGAACCTCGTTTGCCTCTTTTCCGTTTGTTGACACCTCCACTCGCAGCCCCTTTAGGCGCAGTGGGATTAACAGATTTCTTGTTCCCCTTCTTGGGTTTGGGCCTCCAATGAGGGTTTGATTCAGCTACATATGCCCTGGAGGATTTGACAATCTCAAGGCGCTCAGCCTCAAGTTCCAGGTGACGACGAATATCATCAAAATTCTTGATATTCTCATTATGGGTCATATTCACCCGCATATGTTCCCAATTATCGGGAAGAGAGCGAACCACTGCAGAAATCTGTTGCTCGTCTGACAATTGAGTCCCACCGGTTTTTAATTCCCGGATCATATTGGCCATAATTCGAAGGTGTTGTTTCATAGTGTTATTATCACGTTTTTTGTAACCATCGAATCTAATGGCTAATTCCCTCAACCTTGTCAACGAGGTGCCACCAAATTTATCTTTGAGAACTTCCCACATCTCGTGTGCAGTAGAGTACTGTTCATACTCAAACAGAAAGTCATTGTTCATGCAACTCAACAACGTTATGCGAGCAATACGGTCCTTTTTGCGCCAACTTTCGAAGGCTGCAACCTTGATAGGATCATCTGCATTGTCACCCTCTGGTTTTACCATTTTGGACAGCAGGGTTTCTTCAACCTCTTGCTCCTCCAAAACCATTCTGACTTTCCTGTGCCACACGTCGTAGTTATCTCCGTCTAATTTGTTTCCCTGATTAAGATCTGCGATAATATGTTTTGAAGCCATTTCTGTTGAACTAAAAAATATGAGAATTAATAAGAGATATTTATTGTTCACCACAGTATATTAAAAATATCTTTGCCGCATGATCTAAATTAACATACAAATAATGTGACATAAATATAGAAGGGAGACTTCGCCAGGCTTTGGAATCACAATCCACATAAATGCCCAATTATTTAAATTTAATTTTTCAGCGCATTAGACGTGTAATTTAGAGAATAATTTAATTAAATTACTACCATCTAAATTACTCCCACTAGGAACAAGTGTACATGTGTATATAATAGCATGATAATTTAATCCCAAGTACCAACAATTAATATTCCAAAAATATTAACAAAAGGAATTAAATTATAGGCAATATTACTCAATTAATATACCAAGTATGCTATAAACACATGAGAAAACTTCCAAAAAATTTCTAACAGTATATTATCACAATAAAACATTACTGTAATTTTTCTGGAATTTTCTGATAATTATGCTAATTATTACAATTAATAAACCATAGCATAATACAATTGGAAATTACCAAAAACATCCAATTTTAATAATTTTCCAAAACTTTTAATGGAAATATTAATAATAACTCAAATAAAAATTTCTGTAATTTTTCCAGAATTTTCTGATAATTAAAACTATTTAATAATGAATTTTCATTAATTAAACAATTAAAGAAATCAATTTCTGGAATATATAAAAAAAAATCCAGAACCGGGTTGGACACGCGGGTCGGAGCAAGCGGGTTGGTTCGCGGATCGGGCAAGACCGCGGGTCGAGCACTGACCGGGCGTGACCGCGGGTCAACGCGGGTCGGGTATGGGTCGGCCGGGTATGGATCGGATCAAGCGCGCGGGTTAGCCCTTGCGCGTGCAGCACACGCGCCAGCTGCTTAAGGCAGCCGCGCATGGCGCGCTCGCGCGTGAGGCGTAGCGACGGTCTGGCGCGCGTGGCCTCCACGCGCCGCCTTCCTCAGCTCTTTTCGCGACGCGGCTTTGACAGATCTGATCGGTTTTCTTTGCTGAGTGCTATGGTATGTTCAACTAACATTTTAGGAGCTTCCATATTGAGGGTGTGATGAACGTAAATCTCACTGAGAGTGAGATTCGACTTCATCTTCAACCTCCAGCCAACCATTAATTACAGAAATGCCATTTCACGATCCAAACTTTGAAAAATCATATCTCTTTCAATATTTATCCGTTTAATGCGTATAATATGTCGTTGGAAAGCTTACAACACGTACTACGCATACATATTAACAAAAAATATAAACGAACAAATATGCAGAAAGTTATGTCTACTCAAAGTGTTCGGTTTGATAATGTTTTCAAGCTTTTTAAACATTCATCAATGGAGCTTTATGTAAACTACATACATGGCATACATGTGATCTAAATACGCATGCTCTGATACCAATGAAGGGATTTAATACCATGTACGCTAGCATAAGTTTACATATTCGAGAACCAAAAATTAAAATACCTCTTGAAGCGTATTAAATCTTTTGGTGCGGAAGATCTCGAACAACTCCACGAACCAATCCTCGAACCAACGGCGTCTCCGAATTACAATCTTGTGGGATGAAAACGGAGCTCGATTCCACGATCCGTTCAACTAGATTCTACCGAATATTGGGAGCTCAATATTTATGCAGAGTGTAGTATGCTATTTTCTCTCTCAATGCCTTATCAGAATTATATCCGATCACCTTCATTTGCAGAACCAAGTTCAGCATATATGGAATGAGAGAGAGAGAAGCAAGTGGGGAGGAGTCACGGGTGCAATATGAAAAAGCAATGAATCATTATTAACCAATCAACCAAACATGGGTGTCCCACTCCTTAGCATAATTGTGTCTTCCACTCACAATGTCCAACAATATATATATAGAGAGAGAGAGAGGAGCACCCACACCTAGTATAGGTATAGTTGTTGGAAGGAGGAAGAATTAAGAGAAAGAAAAGAAGATCTAGTAATTAACAAATTTATTTATTTACTAACTATATAGAATATTAATTCGATTCAGAAATGGCTCAGGCAACGTTTTCTCCAAGAGATGAAAGTCTGAAATCGTTCAAGCTCTTGAGTGGCCACACCATTCCGGCCGTTGGATTGGGGACATGGCGATCTGCTTCACAAGCATCCAATTCTGTCTTTACTGCTATTGTTGAGGTATATATTTAATTTACCTTTTTATATACACACAGGTTATAATTAAGAGCAACTCATATTTTTTTTAAAAGGGTCTGCCATTTGCTTGAAATGTAGCCACCGTTTTCTTGAAATGCAGCGGTGGTGGCATGATGACTCAATCCACTACCTAATAATGACATATTAGCATTTTCATGTGACTTCTGTTTGCATCTTTAGAACCGACTGAAAAAAAAAATGTCTTTAATTTTAGAAAGGTGAGAGTAATAACTTGTTAGTTAAGTAGTGATGTCATGATCATCAAATTATGATATGATGATCATTTTCATACTACTATCAATAAAAAGAAAATTCTTTTACGAAAGAAAAATTGATAAATAAGTCTTTTACGGAACAGAGGGAGTATTATTACAATTTTTTCTGTATAAAGATTAGGCATGAAAAAACACTTGGGAGACAAGAAATTTAGATTATGTTTTCAAAAGAAAAAGTTTTTGGTTGGGAAAATTTAAACACAGGGAGTATGCCTGGTTAATTGGGTGACAAACCTTGATGTATACTCCCGCCGTTCTATATTATTTGATTATTGTTGACATAAATTCTTTTAATTTTAGGTAAACTAGCTAAAATGAATTACTCATTGTAAGTTGAATTACTCATTGTAAGTTTTATTGTTTCATAATTTTTAATGAGTCATCTCAATTTTAAGTTTGAAAATATTTCAAATTGACTTTCAAAAATCAATAATGATCATATAATTTGGAACAAAGAGAGCATTTAGAAAAAGTCAAAATATCATAAATGACCGAGGGAGTGTAAAATGAACAATTTTTGACACAAAATTTAAAGGAGAATAACTACTGCTGTGGATGCATGTTTGAATTTTCACTGCAGGCTGGTTATAGGCACATTGATACAGCTTGGGAGTATGGAGTTCAAGAAGAGGTTATATTTATTTCTTCTCACCTAATTTCCTCCCAACATGCTTTCTTAATCTTAAGAAATATGGAGTATATATGTATTGGCATTAATCTTGTTTCAGCTAATATTTTTGCCTGTTTGTCTAATTTGAGCTTATTTAGTAAAAATATGTGAAAATGAGCAAAAAGCCCAAGGGTGTTTTTCATAGCTTTTTATGATTATTATTATTCATTCATTTATTTTGCATTTATCTTTCAGAGCAAGTAAATATGTGAGTTTTTATATACATGTCAGTTTAAGAAATTAAAAATATTTATAAATAGCAAGCGTTATAGGAGTGTTATTTTTTAAGCAACACCCGGAAAAAATTATATAAAAAGTTTTTTTGGGTTAGATTAGTGATTAAGAATACTATATGGAGTCATGGACACTCCCCCAAGAAAAATATAAGAAAAAAAGAATGAAGGTAGATGAAAATGCTCCCAAAGGAGGAAAGATGGAATCAACTTGCTTCTGCTATCTTAGGTGGGACATGCTCTCGAGACGGCCATGCAAGCAGGAATTGAAAGGGGGGATATCTTTGTCACATCTAAGCTATGGTACCAGTTATTCTCAACTTTAAGTTTGTTTAGTTGTACAAGGCTTTACAGTACTATTAAAAAAGGCTTTGCATAGAGTGTTAAGGCTGGCTTATTTAATTTGGTGTGGTGATGGTGAATATAGGTGCACTGAGTTATCACCCGAAAGGGTCCGTCCTGCATTGATGAATACCCTTCAAGAACTGAAACTTGACTACCTTGATCTCTATTTGGTAACCAATACATGCCTTAGTTTGTTTTTTATTTTGATAAATATATTTAAAGGGTGGATTTTCTAGTTCTATATAAGAAAATTGACAGTGATTGTGCCTGTATGACAGATACATTGGCCGTTTTGTCTGAAAGAGGGAGTCAGCAGGCCTCCAAAGGCCGGGGATGTCTTGAATTTCGATATGGAAGGAGTTTGGAGAGAAATGGAGAAACTTGTAAAGGAAAATCTTGTAAGAGATATTGGTGTCTGCAATTTCACTTTAAGCAAACTCAACAAGCTACTGAGTTTTGCGCAAACTATGCCTTCTGTGTGTCAGGTGAAAAGTAAAATCAATGCCTATTTAGTTAAATTATCATTGTCATGGCTTGGCTGAGAAAGACTTAGTTCTCTTGCTGGTTCTTTGGAGAGTGATACTTTAGTATTTTCTGTTTTGATTTTAGATGGAGATGCACCCCGGATGGCGGAATGATAAGATGCTGGTGGCATGCAAGAAGAATGGGATCCATGTGACTGTAAGTCAAAAGATAATGAGAATATGTTATAATCAAATAATTCTGGCAGGAAAATCTATCATTAATTATGAGAAATGGGTTAATACTAGTTTTGCTATGGTATCAAGGCAATGACATTTAGGGAGATAGTTATTAAATTCTCGTTGGGATTCTCATTGTCAGTTCGTAGTTGAAACTTGAAACATTAAGTAACAAGTTGCTTGACCAAGTTTTCACAGTTCTTTCTGAGAATTACTACTCATGAAATTGGAAGGCGTTTAAACTTTGATAGTTTTCTTGAAAAATATTCAAATCTTTTGTTGTTTAGGCATGTTTCATTTGTATAAAAAAATAATAAAATAAAGGTAATGGGGCCTAAATCGCAATGGTAAAATAAGTGTCACTGGATATTCACCTTAAATTTAGTATAAAACCAGGACTAATTGATGCCCGTTGGGTGATTTTTCTAGGCGTACTCACCATTGGGTTCACAAGAAGGCCGAGATCTTATCCATGATCCAAAGGTGGAGAAGATAGCAGCAAAGCTGAATAAGAGTCCAGGGAAACTGCTTGTGAGGTGGGCAATTCAGAGAGGGACCAGCGTGATACCCAAATCGAGTAACCCTGATAGGATCAAAGAAAATTTCAAGGTTTTTGAGTGGAAAATCCCAGAACAGGACTTCCACGCTCTTTGCAGTGTCCCAGATCAGGTAAGCTTTCACTTGGTACTGTTTTAAGGTTTTTGTGATGAGATGTACAATTTCTTTGATGTTAATTGGAAAAGACTAAACATGCACTTACTCTACATAATCCTTGTTGTATATGCATATCCCAGAAAAGAGTATTGGATGGTGAAGATCTGTTTGTGAACAAGACTGATGGGCCTTTTCGGAGCGTGGAAGACATTTGGGATCACGAGGACTAGGGAATACTTTCTTTTGCTTGTAGAGCAAGTGCATAGCTGTTATTAAGCTTTTAATTCATGAGCTATTAGTGTCGTGTGTTGGTCATATAATATCTCTAGCTCATGATGTTTTGGTAAATAGCTAGAGTTTAAGCAATTTAGATGTATATCTCCTGTTCTTTGTGAAAACCAGTTAGTTTGATGATTTGTTACTTTGTCTAATGGTGCAATGGAGGTGAAACACTGCACTCCGACAGTCCTTGGTTGTGTTTTTCGTACTGGTAAAATAACTTGATGATGCATCAAGTTTTGTTAATCTAGAATAAGATTTAGCTTCGAGTTTTATTTATCATCTTCTTAAGTTTTATGCTCGCTAACACTCCCTCTGATCCATGAAGAAAAAGTAGTTTTAGTTAATTTAAGATATCTTAAATTTTAAAATTTTGAGAACAACCCAGTTTAATTAGTAATACTTGTTAGATAATTTATAATAAATAAAATTGCATTAACTGATATGTTGAATTTTAAGATTCCGCTTATTGACTTCAAAAAAGTCAAAAATATGAAACTCTTCTTTCGGAACTTAGGAGTAATTGAAAAAAAAAAAAGTGTTATATTTGAGCAAATCAACATGGTATATAAAAGGATTTGATCAGTTTTCAACAGATACGCAGTCCCTTGATGGTCTACGACGCGGATTCACCACGAGGCCAGCTCGATGTTTGTCGCTTTGTTGGTGAGCAGTTTGATGATCATTTGAGTCTGTGGTAACATCACAATTTAGTAAAGTTTCGAGACCATCCTCAGTAGCCAAGTTGGCAGGTTGAGGTCCAAGCTCCGAGTGATTCAAACTGAGATGGGCAACTTCCGACACAGATTTGGTTAAATGAGGCTGTTGGTGTTTGAAGAATAAACATATTACTGCACAATCATCCACTTTGGCACTTGGGTATTTGTGTTTCCATGCTCCAACGGCTCGATCTACCAACTGTCTAGCTGCCGTTGATCGCTTTCTTGCTGTAGCAACTATCTGAATTACCTCCTGATTAGATAACACATCCCATATCTGGAGCAAAAAGAAACAATTTTTTTCCGAGATGAGAAGACAAAACCAGCACCTCATAAGTCACAGATAAGTCATTGCGAGTAGATACAGTTGTATGTTTTTATTCGCAACAAAAGTCGATATATTTTTGTCCAACAAAAGTCGATATATTTTTGTCTCGCAATATAGATGCTTTCCGCATATATAATGCTGTGTGTACATGATAATATTAGTGTAGCTATGCTATGAGTTTTGTTGTGTTTACCCCATCTGTTGCTAGGACCACAAATTCATCTTTCTCTGTAAGCTTTCTGTAAAAAACTTGAGGAACCGAAATTAGCCCAAAATCTTTTAAGCAAAAATCTCCAAAAGCTCTTGCCATGGCAAGACCAGGACAATCTTTATCAGGCATCCAAACTCTAAACACACTTGGTTCTTCCTCCAATGCCATAACTCTGCCTTTAGACTTCCTAATTCTCTCGCATTCACCTGAACGCAGAATACTATTATCGATATATGAAAATCTTAACTTACACCGAAAAATTTCTTCTTCTTTCACATTGTATAAGGGAGACGGAACACCTACTTGGAAGATGTGGTTTCAAGTCTACGGTGAGTTGGACAGGAACAAGTTGATCTTTGTTATCTCTTGTGCAAAGAATTGCACGAGAGTCCCCCAAGTTTGCAATCATCAAGTGCTTACCCTGAAAAATTCAGGAAGCAAAAGAAGTAAGACGAGAAATAACCAAATATCAGAACTCTAGCTAGCACTGCAAATTGATTATAAACATTAACAATACCTTTTTAAGTACTGTCACTGCTGTCGTGCCACTAGAGTAGCTCTCAATCATAGGTTCATCTTCAAGATTCTCGTCCGTAACTTTGAAGGACTGAATTAAACTTGCGTTAACTGAAGAATAGACTGGTCCGTGATCATTGTTGTCACCATGATCATCAATGTTGTCACTACTTGAATCATCGGCATTGTTACTTGTATTAAATGGTAACTGTTTCAGCGCTGCCGAAAGATTTGAGGGTAATATGTCACGCACATGACGTGCCACCATGTGACCTGAGGGTCCATGTCCATCAAACACCCCACAGAAGATTGCATCTTTGTCACCAGTAAAGTTCTGGAAAAAGAAAAGAAAAGAAAAGAATCAGATGCGATATTATTCTGGTAACAATGTTAATAATCTCAAAGAGAATAATAATATCTATCTAAATAATTCTAAACCAACAGCCAGAGAAGATCAGAAGCCAACGCTTTTCCAAACAATATCACGAAAATCAGCCTGATGTAATATATAAAGTCAAATCGGTTCATCTGATCGATACAATGAAATAAAACAGACTGTAGGCATGATATATATTATTGGATCCTCTCGCTAACTGTTTAAACTTTTTGACGAGTTAGTTACTTAATATGGTATCAAAACTATGGATTTGCATGGTCTATGGTCTTGGGGTCAGATGCACTTTAGTTTGTCCCTTCTCCACATGTTACTTCATACAGATCAAAAGGCATAAATAAAAGAATTGTTCGGATACTGAGAAAGAAGCAAAAGATAACATAGATGAATTGAAATCACGGACAATACCAAATGGTATGATAATGTTAGCTGGAAATGAAATGGATGAGTTTCAAGCAATTGATGTATAAATTTGCAAAGATATAAACATATATATACACAGATATGAGCCAGAATCATTAACAAGATAAAAGAAAATTTCAAAACATAAAGCACATTTACGTGAAAAGTTGGTCATGGATAAGCTGGAAGAGAGAGAAAACAGCAGAAATGAATGTAATCGTTTACCTCCCAAACTGTCATAGCATCTTGATTAACCCCTTTTCGTCCTTGTTTGGAAAACATGGACATTAATTTGGAGGAACCTTGCACCCTCACAAGTGCCCCATAATCTCCATGGCCTACAGCGTCATCACCGTCAATCTCTCTCTCCTCATCCTCCTCAACATAAGGGAACCCACTTAATTTGTGAATAGACTGAATCCTAACAATTTGACATGAACAACAGGCACCCATATTTGCAACCCCTCAAAATGTTGATAGCTGCAGAGACTCAAGTAAACCTATCAAAAATTGGTTAAGACCCAAGGGGATCTTACCCCAAAAAAAAATATGGATTCTCTCTAGAAAACAGTAACTCAGAGGATTTCTTGGTTATAAACAATTTAATTAATGTTGTCAAACGACAAAGAAGATAAAGAGGCATCATTAATTAATTAATTAATTATTATCAACTGTTTAAGAACACATGGCCATGCAATTAAAATAAATAAAGAAAGAAATGCATACAAAAATCAAAAAATGGAAATACATTCTAAAAAAATATTGTACCTATCGGTTGTTTGTATCATGGAACTGCTCATCACAACCAAAACAGAAGAGTTAAAAGAGATTTTTTGGTAGACAAATTCGCCATGACGACAAATTCTTTGCCAAAATGGCGAATCTGCTATTCAGATTGAACTATTTTGTCTAAGATTATCCTTTTTTTTCTCTTTCTATTTCTCTCCCTTTTCTACGGACAGGGTAGCCAAATATTTTACTTATCTTTCTGCCATTACTATCTTTGTCTATACTTCCTTCGATATATTTATAGGTTTTGATATATTTGATATTTTTTTTTGACTAACTTTACCTTATGCCAAACTACAAATTTACGTAACCAAACTATCATGCATATTATTTCACAATAATAGAATTTAAATTTAATATTGGAAAAGATGATTGGATAATGGCGTAAAAATTTTCTAAATCATATATTCCATTACTCCTCCTTATCAGGAATTCAGGATGATAAGAAAATCTTTCCTCATCACTTACAGTTGTAGCTAAATTAATTCTTCTGTGTATGAGATTCAATATGATGGTTCCAATCTCAAGAGTGCAATTGGATTGAGGGCAAGCATTTGCATATTTATTCCCGATCCCAATCAGTTGCGTACATCTTTTTGTAATTTTCTTTTCTTTCAAGTCAGTGAAATGTCAGAAGATACCGAAAGAAGCTAATAGCCGGTTTTGCTTTGCATTTCATTTCTAGTAAGAGAAGAATTTTTATCCTTTGAAGCAGTAAACAAAAGAAGCCTCTAAAAAAACATGATAATCTCTACTAATGCAAAGCTCATGTGCATGATAAATTATAGTTCAAAATCTTATTCTGAAGAAAGAAATAACGTAAGGTGGAGCAAAAGAAACTAAGGTAGCTTGCATCGAAATTAAGTGATTGATTGCTCAATTCGAAGAACAACTATTAAGTCCAAAAAAATGTATTACAAGGAGGGTAAAGGATAAAAAGAGATTAAACCTACAACATTTTCAATTTTGTGGCTAAGAAAATGAAAAAAAAATACAAAAACAGCTGATGTTACAGAAAGATGTGTAGGTTTTACCAATCACCACCATTGATGAACAAGAATTCCACTTCGTCTGAGAGAGGTAAACAGGTCTAAGCATTGGCCATAAGTTTTCTCATACTTGAGAGATCTCTCACCAGGACAGCATTTCTGCCACCTATTATAATGGCATTCAAGAAAGATCTCATCTATCAAACAAATGGCTCCTGTCTCAAACAACCTTGGGATCAAATCAAACTCAGTCCCTTCCACATCCATCTTCATCACAACAAAATCTTTCTCTGACACTGTACTCTTCAACCAATCTGCAAAGTCAAATCCTTGAATCTTGTCAACATTAGCAATAGAATTTGCTGAGGATTGAACCGGTTGAATCCGACCCATTCCTCTACCTTTCACTACATACTTATGACCACCTGGGTCCTGATTAATTTCAAAGAACAAACTCTGATTTCTCACCCATGCCGCATAAGGTAATAAGGTAACCCCTTTCTTGGATCGATACTCTTCATGGAAAGTCTTATCAGCCTCAATTGCGTAAATTTCAAAGGTTTTATTTTGTTTAGGGTATTGCTTCTTGAACCAACTAGCAATACTTGATCCATAACTACGGGCTCCGACATCTACATAAACATACTTCTGCTTAAAATTGATATCAACCACTGATGAAAGATACTTAATGTTCTTGATATTCCTCTTCAATGTAATCCAGGGTTTTAAGGGTTCCTCTAAAATCAAAGGCTCAGCTTTTCGGACCAATTCTTGTTTATACCCCGTTAGGGAGCACATATTATTTACGGATTTCCCTACGGGTTCTTTGATCAACCCTTGGTTAAAAAAATTACTCTCTTTCTTCATGACAATTTCACGAACAGATTGTAGCGAATCTAAACCCTCGATTTCTCGAGAGCGTACGAATGCAAAGCAATGGAACAAATCAATAAACGAATTGAAACTATACGTATCTGTGGAAGCTGTGTGGACCACGAAAAACCCTTCGGCCTTAAGCGTCCTTGCGACCTCGGCGGCGAAAACTGCCGGCTTAGCTGAGTTATCGAGCGAGCCGGAGCCGGCGAAGATGAAATCAAATGTGTTGTCATCAAACGGCTGCTTAATTGCCTGACCTGACATTACCAAGGGCTTGGCGGCTTTCTTTGAAATCCCAATGGAGTTCCAAACCCGAGTCTCTTTGAGTGCGAGCACGTCATCACCGGCCGGCGTATCCAGGCAGAGGGACTTGGAATTGGGGGAGAGATAGCCGTCAACGATCAGATCTTGGAAAACGGATGAATAAAATTTGACGGCGAGATCGGAGTGGCGGGGTTTGGAGGTAGACGATTTGACGGCGGTGGCGTGGTTAACGATGACGGAGGAGGAGGTGCCGAGCTGGGCGGCGCCGGTGAGGAGATTGAGGTTATAATAATCAGGCAAGGAGAAGAAACAGAAATCGCCCAGGTCGCAGGATTCGCCTCTGATAGTAACAAAGTAAGCAAATCGAAAGGCGATGAAGAGAAGACAAAAGAGAAAAAGTCGCAGTACTATGTTCCGGAGGAAGCTGGGTTTACCTCCGGCGGGACCACTACTCTCCACCATACTAATAAAAATTCTTCCTTTAACAAATAGAAGAGTCTAAATCTAGAAAGGAAGAGGCTATAAATCTGGGTGAGTATATAAAGAATTATCGGGAGCAGAAGCGGAGGTGTGGTTAGCTCCGATAAGAGAAGAAATGGGGGAGTGGAGAGTGTGAAAGAACTGAAAATAGAGAGGGAAATGATGAGGATTAATGAAAGGAAAAATCATGGTAGTTCGATAATTTGCTCACTCTTTCTTATGGGGGGCTCTGCTCCTTGTTGTTCTTTGCCATCGTTCTGGTTTGGTTCAGTTGAAAGAGTAAAAAAATGGAGGAAAGAGGTTTTAGAAAGAGTAGAGAGAATAATGGAGGAGAGAAGAAACAGACGGGGCTGGGTAACTAACCAGGCTCCACGCTGCCTGATAAAACGTTACCTTTTTTTTGTTTTTAATTTGGATAATTGAAGATGGCTAACCGGTCCACCATCCAATGTATTGATGTGATCTGACCTAAATGCTTTGGAGGGGGACCTCATTTGCCCTCCGCTAAGATGGGAGCTTATCAGATTTTGTCCTCTTTATGCCACACAACTCGCTTATCAGATTTTGTACTGTTTATGCCTGCCTGCCTACAACTCTCATGCCATGCCGCCGCAACATTGTGCTAATTACAATATTTGATAATTTACTCATCAGAGTTTAGAGCTCTCTTTTAACGAAAGGAAGCTCTGCCCCTTGCCTTGTGTGTATACTGTGTAATACTGTGTTGCGAATGAAATTAATTGCAACACATTTGTGGACAATGGCTCTACTTAAATTGCTGCCATTTATCCCACGAGAGGATAAATCCAATGTAAACTTGGAATTGCCAGAATTTATATTATGACCTCCCCTTGTCAGGTTTACCATTTTATTAACCAAAGTCACTTTAAAACATTTTTAAATCAATTACTCTATTGTTTTTGTTAGCAAGTGCTGTTGGGTCTGATAGATTTACGCCACGGTCAAGGGTTACTTGCTTAGTTGTAAGGCACTTTTGTTATTCTCTTCACAAATTCAGACCCATAAAATGAATCTCTAGTTTTATAAAGGAAAAGGAGGGAGTAATAACTAACTAGCTACTGAGTTGACTCAGACCTCAGCTCGACTCCATTGAATTGATATCGACCCCACTCGAACAGACGCCAAACTTCCAGAGGGGAAGCCAGTGGTAAACAGACAGCCTACGACCGCATCAACCGAAGTTGGTTACAATCAGTTTATACTTTGTAGGTCAAATCAGTTTTTATCTCCTGCACAACTCCCCGCCGAATCAGCCAATCCCGCACATTTTTTTTACACTTGGTATTAAATTTCATGGCATGCCATGCCATTGCCAGCTCCCCAACCAAAAATAGGAACATAATTTATTTGGCAAACAATTAAGATAATGAGAAAACAATTTCCTTGTTTCTGCTAAACATTGTCATTGTCAAATTATTTCTTTGGCTTAAAATACAACCTAGATAGTTGTTATATATCTCCATTGGTACCTACGTAAGTACTGTGTGTGATTTCGGCACATTGAATGTTTTAACAATTAATAAATTAATGTCGAATCTTGAAGACCCATCTCCAAAAAATGCCACGACGTCGCCGCCTGTGGAAGCTCCGCCAGCCCCTCCGGCAGTGGCAGGTGACATCGAGAGCCAAACTGCTGGTGAAACGGGATTCGGGGTGTCGGAAATAATTAGGCGATGGAGGAGAGAAGATGGATTGAAAAGAGGATCACTGGCATTGCGTGGATTTGGTTTGCTGTTTTCGCTGCTTACATTCGTTATCATGGCCAGTAACAAACATGGTGATTGGATGAACTTTGACAAATATGAAGAATACAGGTTAGAATAATTAGGCATCAATTAATCTATTCCTTTTATAAAGTAAAGTAAATATTGTATTTAATTTTTGTAATATGGATTTTATTTTTACAGGTATGTGTTGGGAATAGCCATTCTATCAACACTTTATACAGGAGGACAGGCTTTGAGACAAGTTCATGAACTTTCTACCGGAAAACAAGTGATTTCTCGCCGGCTTTTGGAGTTTCTCGACTTTATTGGTGACCAGGTTGTTGTTTTTTCGTCGTACCTACGGAAAGATTCATATCGCTACAAAAACATGTCAATTTTTATTTTTGGTTATGAATAGACACATATTAATCAACAATTGTATTTGTATTAATTTAACTATAATACTACTGTTTCTACTCTAATAACAATCGATACTACTATTTCCTCGTTAATGGACTCATTTGAATTAGTGATGAGAATTATGAGTTGAAACCATCTACTATTTTCTCAGTGTTTATGCACAACTGTCGGTACATAGTTATGGTACATTTACTCGGACTATGTCTTGCGTTTTGTAAAAGAACTAACATTAATATGCATGACCAACTTGATATATAGATTAATGGTAACTGAGTATGAGAAATTGTGAAATGCAGATATGTGCATACTTGTTGATATCAGCAGCATCGTCGGCAGTGCCATTGACAAACAGGATGAGGGAAGGAGCAGATAATGTATTTACAGACTCCTCCGCAGCAGCCATAAGCATGGAATTCTTGGCATTCATGGCTCTCGCATTGTCTGCCCTTATTTCTGGTTATAAACTTTCAAACCAATCTTATTTCTAAAAATTACTACTCCATATATAGCCTTGCATTTATTTCCCAATTTCTTTCATACTCCCTGTTACCGTGTCTTCTATTATGTATGTTAACATGTTTAATTACTCTTTTAACCTGTTCATAAATTTATAGCGGATTGTTTTTACAGAACACCATTTTTATCATATTGTCAAGAATGTCTGAAAGAATGATATGGGTGCTCTCTCTTTTTCTCCCCCACTCGTCTGTTTAATTTCTCTCTATTTTTAATGAATATGGAAACCCTCAGCTCTAGACTGTCTAGTTTAGGTTTTGAATAAGTAATTACATGCAAAATGAAGTTATTTTTATTGACAATTATGAGAGTATAGTTTGAAAGAAATACAATAAGCAGAGGCCAGTCTACTGAAAGTTCTAATCAAGGAATGACAAACATGGAGTTACATAAATCTTCTACTTTCATCAGTTGCTACAAAATTACAAACTCCTTCACTAACAACTAAAAAAATGAACAAATGGGATCAACTCTATCACTGAGGGCTAACATTCACAGAACCAATTAAATGAAGTGTCTACATGACATATAAACATGCATAATTTATGCAAGATTATTGTTTCTTGAGTTGCTCTCAAGGAGTTTCAGCCTAAGAAAGAGTTAAAAAAGGAGTCATCATCTGGTTCTTCCTTGGCTGCAGAGAATGACGACCCATTTGCCTGTTGTGTTTGATTCACGTAAGAATTGGTTGAGTTTCCAAACCCTGAGAACCCGTAGCTTCCCGAACCTTGCAGCATCTCTAGGGTAAATGGTGCTTGACCATTTGTAGTTGGTGCCCTTGTATTCTGAAGAGGATTCAGGTAATTTGTTGTTGGCCTTACAACCGTTGGAGCAATGCAGTTGCTGTTATCAGACGAAGGCCTACTTAGTGCAGGGTAACTGCCACTGCCGCGGGGTGCAGGAACATCATGGTTGTGTTTCCCTTCATAAGTGGTGATCACTGCCCTCAGATCATGAGATGCTCGCTCAACATGCTTCCTCACCGGACAGCCCACACATGTACATTTGTAGTAGCTCCTGCAGGTAATATAAAATTGCATAGATTAATAAAAGTTTAAGGAAAATTCTTGTTAAAAGTTACAAAGGCAATGACCATAGAAACAGTAAACATAGTTGGTAAAGCATAGGAGTAGAAAAGAAATGAGGGCTTACCTAGGATTTGGGTTGCCTTTAACTACTTTCTGTCCATATTTCCTCCACCTATACCCATCATCAAGAATATCAATATCACTGGTAGTTTGAACAACAATTCTTGGTTCTCTCACAGTTCTACTCCCAAGAGCTGACATTGCCTCGTTATCGTACTCACCCTTCCTGAAAATTAAACAAGAGACATAAAAATTAAACACTTTCCAATTTGAAGGATAATTCAAAAGAAAGATCTCTAAAGAAGGTGAAAACTAAGCATACCATCTCTTCGCCTCAGGTTCATTTTCATCGTCATCTCCTGATTTACTCATTGATCCTTGATCAAGGTCATCCTCACCAAAAGATATTGAAGAGTTTTCCGGGGTTGTCACAGAATCTAAATGAACATTTTCAAGTAAGGAGCCTTGTTGGACTGAAATTTCTGAATTCATGCCTATGGAATTCTGGTAAGATTGTGAAGACGATCGTCTAGTAGATTGAGGCTTGACATGGTTGTGATTGCCTTTGTATACAATCTCAGTAATGTGGCCGTCCAAAGTTCTTTCAACCTTTTTCTTTGTAGGACAGTTTGGAAACGTGCACTTGTAATAACTCCGAGGATTCTCACTTCCTTTAACTTGCTTTTGTCCATATTTCCTCCAATTATACCCATCATCTAATCTTCTTTGCTCTCTATTAGACTGAGATGATTGAGTGTAATGAATTTGATTGGATTGTAGAGCAGCATTACTCTGCATGTTTGATTGGGTTGTGGCCATTTCTGGTGAAAATTTTTGAATTGTTCCTAAATCTGGCTTAACCATGGTTTTGTCCAATGCGAATTCAGTTTCCTTGGCTGGTTTGTTGAAATTCCATTCACCTTGTTGTCTTTTCAACGAGTCTCCCTGTTCAAGTGGAAATTATCTGAACAGAATGAGAAATGGAATTGAACAGACTCGATCAAAAGGAAAAAGAAAATACTTGGAGAAGAATCAATTGAATTTAAGTATATGGTCTATTTGTAATTACATATTACATGCTCAGCTACTTGCATTGAAAACTAAACCAAACACCCTCCCAACTTAATCTTCAATGACATGTTATCCTAGTTAGCCTACATGTGTTCTTCCCCTGACCCAAACGGTGAAAAGATAAGAAACCGCAACCTATAGACTATATATACATCCAATGATGAAAACTTGAACCATAAATTATATGAATCCAAAAAACCAACCAAAATTTTAGCATGAATCTGCAAAACTACAATTGAGTGATAAAATTTATGAAGAAATGATTCTAAATACAAAATAAATAAATAAATAAATAAATAAAAAGAAAAAGGAATAAAAAGGCAAATACATGACAATATCGAACTATTGATTCTTAAACCTATTGAGCTATATCTAATCCACATTAAGGTAAAAGTTTGCACAATTCAAGTAGGCAACTAATCATAAAACTTAAAACAGGAAAATTTTCAAAGAGTGTAAGCAAGTAGCATAGGTAAAGAGCTAAACAAAGTTGGTAGCCGTTGCAATTTTTTTTCAAGAAAGAGAGATAATTATTATTATTATTAAAGCAAAGAGAGGAAATTGGTAGAGGACAAGGTAAATTGTATACCATTGGATTCCTGTTTGCAGAAATGAATGGTGATGATGATGATGACGACGTAGTAGGCCTTGTTTGAGTTGGGAAAGAGAAATCAGAATAGTTTATATTCTCCTCCTTCAAGGTCTGACCATTTAAGTTCCCATTAGTTGCAGATGCCAGAATCTACACAAAGAGAACGAAATATGAAAAACTCATTACAAAAATTGTAAGAAAAAACAAATTGAAGAATTATGAAGATGTAGTAGTTATAATTAAAATGAAGCTCACATTCGAAGAGGAAACTTGGATGGGTGAATCCAAGAAAGCAAGATAAGATGAAGGAGAAACAGGGGGAGGTGAAAAGGGTGTTTGAAATGAGGACTTGGTGTGATTGGAGATTTCGAATCCCCAGTTGCTACCAAAATCTTCATTAATATTGGGTCGACCAAGAAGGTCACCAAATGAAGATGTCATGATCAAATTAATATTATTATATTGGTGGATGATGAAAATTAACACACACCAACACCACTCCCGCTCTGTCTGTCTGTCTGTCTCTCACTGTGTGTGTCTCTAAGTATGTGTGAGAGAAATATATTATATATATAGAGAGAGAAAGAGTATAGAGATATAGAGAGAGAGGGAGAGTTGGAGAAGAATACGAAGGGGTAAAAAGTTGAGGGTTGGTTTGATTTGAAGATGGGATTGTTGTATAAGTATGATGAAGTTCTTGAAGCGAAAGCTAGTTTCTGAGAAATGGAGGGAAGTTTGACCGTGGAATTTATTTTGGGGGTCAAAGGTTGTGGGTTTGACTGGCTCTCACTTAGGCGGCTGAATGAATCACAACGGAGGACAAGGACTGATCAACGATCATAACTAGCCATCCCATTAACGTTTGCCACGTGTCAACTGGATTAAAGTGGATTACGCTACTCTACTAATGTTTTTTTTCTTCTCAAAATGGTGTAGTACATGACAAGTCTTGGCCCCCGTAATAAATGGGTCACAACTCATCCGATACATTATTGTACAATAAAATTGAGGACACCATACTTAATACATTTAAATTTTAAAGTACTACTTACTGTCCTTGTTAACAATATTTGTTTTTGTGGTACAGTATCTTAAATTTATTTGTGATATACTTTATTCGTCACTTAATATAAGTCGTTTTAAAATTATACACAAGTATTAAAGAAATGATTGTATAACATTAAATATAATATTAATTGTCTATATTGTCCTTGTATTGAAAAAAAGAGTGTTATTTATTGGATAAAATATAGTGAGAGAACCAAAGTTATATTTAATATTTGAGATAATATTGAAAACTAAGTAATTAATACTTCCTTGAAATTCTCAAACGTCATATATTAAGAGACAAAAACACTTCTCTAAAATGACTTATATTAAGGCACAAGAGAGGAAGTGATTGCATTAATGTGTTATGAATAACAAAATTCGGAATTTAGATCTAATATTAAAAGAAAACTGAAAAATATTCTCTTTAAATGTGTTGATCTAAAATTATCATTTTGACAAATCTTGCAGATGCATAACATCAAATTATGAATATGAATGGAGGTTGTACTTATTTGCTTGATTTTTATTTTTTTATTAATATTTCAACAAATAGTATCGAATAAAGATGTTTATGATGTACGTGTGAATTAAATAATTCGAAATTATTACCTAAAATCACACGAATGTGTGACATGCTTAATGCTTTCAGCTTTTTATAGATTCTAATCTTCCTTTTTCCAGGTGAGGGAGGGAAAGATAGTATAGCTTCGGGTTTCCTTAGTGTATGCTGCTTTCGAGTGTCTTTTATTGAATTAATCAAAATGTAATACTAGTAATATTCCAAAAGGGTCATAATATTTTATGCTGAGGAATCTATACTCGGTATTAAATTTCAATATAAAAGGGTCTAAAGGAACTTTTATGGGAGGGATAGAATAGAAGAGATTTAAGGATTAAATCTAATGAAAACTTATATATATTTTTTATGCATTGTTTTTGCCCATTTTATTGAGAGATAAATATGAACTTATGCATAATTTTTTTATAAAAAAAAAAATAAAGATCTTAATACTAGATTATCACATTTGATCTCATAAAAGGTCATATACTATACGGTAGTAAGTTGTACGAACTTAATTACTCCTTCTATGCTAATTTTTTTATTATTTGATATTGATCCTACTTAATTTGTAAATTTGTAAAATTTAAATTGTGACGTGAATCTATTTTAATTTTTTAAAATAATAATTTTGTAATTAGTAATATTTTTGAAGTACTTACAAAATACTATTACTTTAATCAAAATTAAATAGATTCACGTCAATACTGAAATTTTAAAATTTACAAATTAATTAAAAAAAAATTGTTAATAGGAGGGAAAATGAATTGTGCTGACCATTCAACGGATGCTTGAGTTGAATACTTCCACACATCTTTTTGACTTGCACCCAAATTCATTACTACATGGTAACTTCTCCGGGGGTACGGAAGAAGTCATTTTCGTGGAAAATATATATATATATACACTCCATGTGTTGTGTTGTGTGGTGTGTAAAACATTTTTCTTTTCTTGAAACAACAAAATGAGACTCGAGTTAAATTGAAGACTTTTGAACTGATTAATAACTTGTTTTAGCAGAAGTACAAGAAGAAATAGGGACCGATGGAGTGCTGACTCGTCTACTTTTAAGTAGGGGCCATTTCTCACGTAATTGTTGAAGATCTGGAGAAGTCAAGAACCTTATCAAGACTGACTTTTAGGTCTTCCTTATTCTAATGTAGCAGTTGATGAGTGAACAATTAAACCAAGAAGTACTGAAAAAAACAAAAAGAAAAATAGCATTTCATGCAATGATTTTTCATATTAGTCATTCAAATTTATTTCATCTCACCTCATCTCATAGTCTATTGAGTAAACATGCCTGAAAATTTTTCTTTGCCAAGTGCTCATATATATATTTTACATCAAATTATAAAAACATCAAGTCGACAGCACCCACCATGTACCAACTTCCCAGACCAGAGCTTAACTTTGCACCTCTCCCCTTTCTGGCATGCATGGCATAGAGATCATGGCTTAGCTTAAAAAAGATTCATAAACCTACCTCCTTTATCTTTAAAGTGGGTTACACTACAGAGTTGGCCAGATTGATCTTCCCAACCTAACGAAACCCTCAGAACTTTTATTCCATATCTTCCAGTTGTATTTTCCAACCAGATTGATCTTCCCAACCTAACGAAACCTTCAGAACCTTTATTCCATATCTTCCAGTTGTATTTTCCAACACTTCGGGTCCAATTCAGCCTGTCAACAATATAGAAATAGTTAATGCTATTTTTTTCTAAATTTTCTCCAAGATTTGATTTGGTAGTTCATTTACGTGACTGTCAATTTTATTTTTTCAGGAGTAATATGAAATGCAACCAAGCAATTCTTTAGACTTCTCACTTCGGAGTTAATATATCTTATGTACAAAGAAAACAACAAGTCATATTCAACAATTTTCCGGGGGGAGGGAAAATCAAATGAAGAAACATATACCTGAAATTCTTTGTCTCTCCACAGGAAAGAACAGCCACGAGCTTCTAAATGTTTCAGGAGAGGTTGCGAGAACAATGATTTAATAGATGCGTGGAGCTTCACTTTTGTTAGCCCTCCACATGCCAAGAGTGCAGCTGTTAATCCACTTGTAGTCAAACCCTTCAAATGTAACATAGTCAAGCTCTGTAGACAGCTGATGCTAGCAAGCGACAAGAGCCCAACATCTGTGACAGAGCTATATGACAAATTTATCTGCAAAAGTAATAACAAAAACAACTATCATTAGATGATATGAGGTTACCTTTCAACCAGTTATGTTACGTAACTAAGCCAAAAAGGGGAAAGAATGTACCTGCCGGAGGTTCTGTGAGAAGTGCGCGAGTGGAATCATTCCTGCGTCATTAATGTGGTAGCACTTTTTAATATCTAGCTTGGTGAGTTGCTTGCATCCAACAGCTATAGCTGCTAGACCTAAAGATGTGATAAGAGAACATCCTCGACTTTCAAAGGTGTTTATCTTTGAACATCTTGACAATGATATCAAGGAGAGGTCAGTAATATCATTACAATAGGCTATATTTATCATTTGAAGGCCAGTACAACCATCAGAAATTGCTAAGATACCCATATCCGTTATTCCAGCACACCTGAACAACAGAAACACATACAGCTAATTAGGTGAAGAAATTAGTGCGGCTAAGAAATGCATGCGAAGCAATCAAAAAATAAAATAAAATCATGTCACTTCAGTGGCTATGTTCCAGTGTACTGGTAGCTGCATTTGGAATTCCCTTGCTATCAAATTATAATAGAAATCTTTTCCCTTTTCTCATAACTTAGGTAAAGATTTAGCCATTTTAAATTCAAAAGATCACTTGATCTCAAAAATAAGTCACAGATGATAATAAAGAAAGGAAGTCAGATTTCATATTGCACTAACCTGTATAAATCAAGCTCTGTAAGTTTCAAACAGGACATACCAATATGGGTAAGCCCCTTGTCAGTTATGTTCATACAAATTCCTAGCTTTAAGGTCGAGAGTTTTGAACACCTTGAGATGGATTTCAGCCCTGCAAAGACATGTAAAGTGAGAAAACTGACACATGTTTTAATTCTTAATTAACTGCAGTAGGATAAAGGGTCAACCTTCATCATCAACTTCATTATCTGTAAGGTCAAGATCCTCTAGGAAATGGCAACGCTGTCCAATCAAAACAAAGGATTCTCTTGGAACTAGAGTGCATGATTCCATCCTGAAAGAGGTAAGGGAGGTACAGGAATTTGTGATTTGGGCAATTGAAATGTGAGTTATTTTGCGGCAACATGTGATGTCTAGTTTCCTCAAGTCTTTGTGTGTTGTCACAAGGGATGATAGACCTTCATCAGTCACTCCCATGCATTTACTTAAACTTAGCTCCCTCAACGAAATACACCAATTTCCAATGGCTTTCAGTCCAGAACATGTAACCTGGCAACCATCTAATTTGATTGATTCCAACATGGAAAGGTTTTGCAAACTCTTCACAAGAGCAAGAGTCACCTGAACCAACATAAACTGGAATCTTTAAGCAAAAAGAAAATCATTCACTACTAGAAGGCATAAGAGTTGAGAGACTTACAGGAGAGCCATATGCTAAGATAAGTTGTCGTAGAGATTCAGCTTCATCAGTGAGAGAAGACAAACCCACATGACTTACATTATCACAACTCGACATATTGAGGGTCTGTTTAGAAAATATAGGTTCATTAGCAATCCATCAAACAGCATTAGCAATCCATCAACCAGTAGATAGAAACAGATTGAACGTATCAGTAAGTTTGACATTTGCTAGGATGGTTCCCTGATCTATATCTCTTAGGAAATAAAGAAACACATGACCGGTAAGATAATATAAATTCTGTTACAATGTTTACGTGTACAACAGTACAACAAACTTAGTCACTTGAAATATCCATTTTGAATGTTGCAGTTGTATTTATTTATTTTGTTGACTAGTGTATGTTGCAAATATTGATGGACATATGAAGCCAGTTAATCACGTATACTATGGAATGTGGAAAATATTATTGAAAAGCATTGACTTTCCAGTTCTTAATAATTTACGCCAGATAGGTTAGATATCCACACGAGATAATATATTCCTTAGATTATTTTACGGTATGATCTAATATAAAAATATTAGTTCTGATATCACACCTCTAATATGCAAATAAAAAAGAAAGCATGATAAAAAGACTTCATAAATCCATTTACTTCTACAAATATGATTACCTGTAACGTCTTGAACCCATGTTTAAGGGCTGCAAGGCTATCATCATCAATACCAATGCATCCTTCTAGAACCAAATGCTCCAGATTTTGTAGTTTTAAGATTTGTGGTAAGCATTTCTCTGTGATCTGCCCAAGAAGAAAACAAGGAGAAACAATGACTACAAGAATCTCCAAAAGATATTTAACAGAAGAGAGTAAGGGATGGACAAAGTAGTTGGTTAATGTAAAGATGCAACTTGCTGCCATGAACTTCGTTTAGCTAAGAAAGTAAATCTATCAAGATCACATAAGACTAAGAAATTTACCACGTGAATTTATATACCCATTGTTTACTTAAATTTTGTCATAACAACTCAGTATTTTGACGCATATCTGGGACTTGCACTGCTCTTTCTTAACAAACACATGCTACTAAGAGGAGAACTATCTCCTAGTGACACAACATCTAGACGCATCATGTACATATAACAACCATCTTGAAAAACCAGGAGAACAAGAAGATAAAAACCAAACAAAAAAACGAAGAAGAAGAGAAACTAATAATACCATCACCGGCTAATAAATCAACCAATAGGTACCCAAAAGTAAAAATACAATCTTTCAATACTAAATCACATAGCCAAATCATGACTATTGCTTCTCAATATACACAACATAAAACATCAATTAAACTTAAACCATATATTTAATCAAGCTCAAAGCAAGAACCAAAAAGCGACTACAGATTAAACAATTAAAGCATGATGGATTCGAATATAAAGATAAAAATCTTTGAGCTAAAGCATAAGAATAATTATTTGTAATAATCAACATGAGTAGCTAAAGAACAGAGATAGTATTTAGTTACCGGCAAGTAAGAGAGGTCTAAGCTACGAATCTCCTTACATTTAACAGCAATTAAACCCACCCCTAGATCCCCAACACCCAAACACCATCTTAAATTAATCAACCTCAGTTTCCTACACCCAACAGCAATACACCCAATCCCTATATCAGTAATGGATTTACACCTAGCCAAACACAAACTCTCCAAATTCTTGGCCTCGGCTAAAGCTGCCACAGCTGAATCCCTCAATTCCTCTGCATTAGACAAATCAATCTCAACCAAATTCCTACAATTCATCACCAAGTTCGACAACCCCACATGTGTAAAGAACTTTGACCTCGAAAGATTAATTGACCTCAACATTTCCTTGCAAATACTCGACAAAATTGTGAGGGAATCATCAGTTATTCGAGGGCAGAGAGATAAATCAAGATCGGTAATGCAAGGGTACCGATTCAGAATCCTGGGTAAATGCTGAGAACGAAGAGGTTTTAGGGTTTTACGATGCCGAGATTCAATGTTGTAAAAAGATTTGCATACAAGGGAGAAGGATTTTGTGTCAAATGGGTTGTCAGTTAGAGAATCAAGGACCGTAAAAATGATTTCTTCAGAAAGAAGATCAAAGAGGTTTATATTGGATTCGGGGGCCGATTTTTGCTTCTTCATTTCTTAAAAGATCCGAGCTTTAAGGGTTTTAAGGAGGCCTAGAGGTTTAAGATTTTGAGAAGTATTAGAGCTGAAAAGGTATGGGGAGCTGAGTGATAATGGTGTAAAAAACTTAAGAGTATGTATATTTGTATTTGTATATGTTTAAGATTCCAACTTACAGCCAGAATGGAGGTGGGTATTTTGAAGAGAGAAATAATAATGGAGTATGATGATGAGATTTGCTTTCAGACGGATGTTTGGGGTCATATGGAAGTAACGGTTAACAGAAAATACTGGCCTAGTTTTAGCTGCTCAGAAATGAGTGGGGAAGAAGACGAATCTTTAAATTACAACATTATCCTTTTTGGCTTTTCCAGAAAGTTTGGTCGGATGATGTTTGCCTCTTCTTAAAGGACATCATTACCCTCTCAGGCTCGTAATTCTTGCGCAAAAAATTTTCTTCTCATTTTTGAGAAGAAAGTGTACATTTCTCTTTTTTAAACTCTTTTATTCAATTAAAAAACTCCAAGATAGGGTGGGCAAAAAGTATATGAGAGATGTGTAATGAAAAAAATCTATATAAAAATGAAAAAGAGCATTTAAAATATCCCAGAAAATATTGGAAGGAGGGGAGGGCATTTAGGTATTTGGATAGAGAGAGGAGAGCGTCGTACGCGGAAGTACAGAAAAGGATGAGAGTAAATAGAGGGAAAAGGCGGGGGTAGTTTGAGAAAAGGAAAAGGTCAATGTCAAGACATCGGTCACAACGTAGACTGGGTTCACTTGGTGGAGAAATTATGCGAGGAAGGACATATCCCAAGTGCGGACAGTACGAACATTTTCACTATTATTATTATTATTATTAAAACAATAATAAAGTATGAGATGGAAAATATTGTTGGTGATAAGTTGAGTTGGGTTGGGTTGATACCTAATAAAAATAAAAAAAATAAAAATAAATGAAAAGCAAGAGTAGTGTGTGTGTTTTATTCCTTATTTATTTATTTATTTATGGCATATGGGGTGAGGTAAGGCCGTACTTATGCGTGGCCTTGCAGGAGGAGTACATGCCTTACCCTGATAAGAACGGACTTGACATAATACATTTATATTCCATATTATATACATATAATATATATATATAGAGAGAGAGATAGTGAAAGAGAAAGTGGAGAGAGAGAGAGAGAGAGAGAAAGTCAAAGTTTGATATGGGGGGGGGGTGGGGGGGGTGAGTCATATATTCAGCAGCAGCAGCAACAGGATGGCCGTACCCTTAGTAGTATAAGTAGTAATAATTGCAACTTGACTATAAATAGAATATAAGGTGTTGGGTTGTGAATTATCGGTGGGCTACTGGGCTGGGTTTGCTCAAACCGTCAAACGTACTTATTTGAGATATAGAATTTTGTGGATTTTATTTTATTATTATTTTATTTTTCTTTTGGCAGTATATGTATATGTATATGTATATGTATATGTATATCCCCAATTTATACGACATCAACAACTTAACATCCAAGTGACGGCTAATTAAGAAAGCCCAGCTCCAGTTGGTTGGTTCACTAGCCAAGCCAAGCCAAGCCAAACCCTTCCTAGTTAAACGTAATACATATACATATTCTTTTTTATTTATTTTATTTTAATAACAACATCAAGAAACAAGAAGAAATGAATTAACTTATAGTTTGATTAAAATATTTTAATGTAAAACATCTTTCAGTTAAAAGGGTGAGCCAACTAACCGGAGCAGTTTCACCTTATACCTGGAGGAGGTAAATGCTATAATGACAACAACAAAAAAATAATTATAAAAAGTAGCTATAAAATGATATGTCAAATACTAACTACTTAATTCCTTATTATATATCTTATACATGATTTATGTACCTTTTATAAATAGTTTTGTTTTGTTTTTTGTTTTTTTAACCGATCAAATCCAGCAAATAAGAAAATTAAAAAGGACACCAACGACCAACCTTTGGAAAATAAAAAATATTTCCCCTTTTTCCCCCCCTCCTCTTCTTTCCACCAATATTAGATCCAAGACCAGGGTCGTGTTTATTTACAAGAATTATAATCCCGAAATTATGAGATTATAATCCTTAAATTATAATACTTGATTGAACATGGTATTAAATAGTCACATGTATTAACTTATTTTATAATCTTTGGACTAATAGTCTCAAGTTTAAATTTAAAAATAAATAAGACACTCGAAATTAATAGTCTTATTTCAAGTATAATTCTTATAAATAAATATAACTTAGGAGACTACTAATAACCCTGTTTCCCGAGAAGAAAGATAAAAGGAAAAAGAAGGGGGGAAATAAATGAATAGTGGGGTCGAAGAAAGATAAAAGGAAAAAGAAGGGGGGGAAATAAATGAATAGTGGGGTCGACGGGTAATAAATTCACATTACAATTTAAATATTAAGATTTCACAAATTAAACATGATCACAACTTATTGGGGTCGACGGGTAATGGTAAAAAATTGACGGAAACCCCACGAATCCACCATCTCGCGCCCTAGGCCTATGGTGTTCGAAATGGATGCCCCCTTCTATAGAATATGAGAAAATTAGCTGGAAAGATTTATCCTTTGTGCATGATAAGGTTAGAATTGGGCACGAGGAATCTAGGGCTTTAAGGTGTGAGAGATTTCTTGAATTTATTTGATTTTGATTGGTACAACATTTAATATTGTATATTTGCACAACATTAACTAAAAAGTAGTATTAAGTACAAATTTTTATTTTAAAATTTATAATAAATTTACATTACAATTTGAATATTAAAATTTCACAAATTAAACATGATCATAATTAAATCGGACTCTATTTCTTTTCTTTTCTTTTTTTTCACTTATTGTGAAATAGAGGTAGCAACAATCTAAATGCACCACAACTAAACTAGCTATTCTCCAGGATAATTGATGTCTACCAACAATGAATTTTGAGTAATTCTATGTATTGCGATTAATTTATAACGAATTACAATTGCGAAACTTATTAATACATGATGTTGATAAGAATTATAAAAGAGAACACTTATTACACATCTCTCCAAAAAAATTATCACTAGTACTTATCTACGTAACTGACAATTAAAAAGTCTTTCACAATATATATCATTTTCCATGTATTTTTCAAGAGTATCAACATTTGGAAGAAAAAAAAAACACATTTATATAAAAAATAATAATCCCACTTTGTGAAAAAACAAAATTTCTAGATTCAAACAAAACAATAACCAGTGTTCTAAAAATCATTAGGCAAATCTAAGCGGTGGAGAAGGCACCTAGCACCTTGACGAACTAGGCGTTTTCTTAGACGATCTCATTTATTTATTTTTCTATTATACATACTTAAAACATTATCCAAAATCAAAAATTCATTGTTTTAAGGTTTAACAAATTCATTTTAAGTATTACAAAACTTGAAAGTAGATGTCTAATTCTGCCTAGGCGCCCAACCAAATCAAGATGGTAGAGAACCGCCTAGCGCCTAAATAGAGATTAATCGGACCTGGCGAGAATTTTTAGAATACTGATAATTAATTTCAAGAATTGCGCACAAATAATTGAAGAAGTTTAATCTTCCCAGTTTGAAAATGTGAAACTCTAGCATACCACAAATAACATCATCATCAGCAGCAACAATGTTCAAATTTGAGTTCAATGATTTCTGTAACCTTTGGTAGGGAAAAGAATTGATAACCATTTACAGGAATTCAGTGACACCAATATTCTCCTCCCATGAATTGCAATTGAAATAGAGATTCCAATAGAACACATAAATTCTGCAAATGATTTATCTGGACAAAAAAAAAATTAAATTTTAACAGAAAGTTTAACTATCGTCACTGGAACAATCAATTTGAGTGATTGGAATAAAGCAAAGGACCCTGCACATCATAAAAAGTGATATGAGATTAAATTATCAAACATTACATCTTTGTTTTTAAAAAAATAAATATATCATGCTCCCAGTTGACTATATAAATAAGTGACACAACAATGAAAACATAATCATTAACTTTAGTACAGCAAATCTTTTGGAAGTGTCTTTAACCTTGCACACATGGTACTTCGATAACCTTGCACATAGTTATTCCCTTATATATAGTCACTAATCACTATTTACAAGTCATATATATATATATATATATATATATATATATATATATCTTATTCTCCCATTTCATTTTTCCATTACACTCCCATACTTCTCCAAGGTAACCAAATAAGAAAAATACTTTCTTCTCTGCTCCTCAAATCCTAATTCCAAATTGAACCTTCCAGAAATTGGATAATAGAAAAACCCAAGACAAAGTCAAACTGACTATTACCATAAAGTAAGAGAATCAGATTAATCTAGCTGTTCCTTATAGTCCTATATCAACAATAAGTTATGTCATTTTGTTCGCCTTTCCTCTGCTGACCCAAAAAGGCGAACCGAGTACCCTTCCTCATGTTCACTAAAACAGTAAGACTAGTGAGAGTACACAGAGGGAGAGAGAGAGGGGTGGGGGAGGGGGTGGGGGAGGGGGGGAAGTGTCTTCAGGAGAAAAATGTTGATAAAATAGGCAACACCAGGTCCAGATCTTCGGACTAGAGTGGAGTCTACTCATTGGCCTAAAATGAGTTATCTCATTATTTAGTGTTTGTGAGATTCCAATTTCATATGCATTCAACGTATGAAATAGGTAACACCAGGTCCAGATCTTCTG
This sequence comes from Aralia elata, assembly GCA_034770075.1. NCBI lineage: Eukaryota > Viridiplantae > Streptophyta > Magnoliopsida > Apiales > Araliaceae > Aralia > Aralia elata. The sequence goes on from CM068382.1 coordinate 96,942,081, forward strand.
ACTGAGCCAATCTGACAAAATCCACGTGCTCCAGCGTAGCCAAAGCCCTCAATGGATAGGTAGTACATTGGTTGTACACTTGGCTGAGCAAAACCTTAAAAGTCTGACAAGTGTGGTTAAATAGAATATTATTTACTTGTTATAAGCCAGCTCACTCTTAATGCTAGCTTACCCACAAATAGTTTTGTTTTTTTAAAAAAAGAAAAAGAAAAAGAAGGATTTGCAGTTGAGAGAACTACTAATCACATACTTCATGCTAAATAAAAAAGCAAAGAAATATCATTGAAGTATGGTATTACAGATCTCCTGAAAGGTGCAACGCATATACTATTATAGTCTTCTGATCCACAACTCACTATCATCTTCTAATTTGTACCGGATGAATTTTCAACTTCAGTGTAAAGATGCTACCAGCACTGAGATTCCCTTCATGGGAAGATAATGTCAAATAAGAATCTCACAGACACTAAATAATTCACTTGTTTTAGATCCAAAAACAAGTGACCTTCTCGCATAACATAATCGGTAAGAATATTTAGCACAGCTTCTCTATTAGTTACTTACGCATAGCACAGACTGAAATAAGAGGGCAAGAGAGATGTAGTAAGCATGCAATGAAGAACCATAAGTATAGTCTCAAGTTTAGTCTAGATCTGGTAAAGTATAGTCTAGCAGTTCAGACAAAATCTAGTCAAATCATTGCACAACAATGCCGCATGCCGATCACCATTAGTTAGGAGACTTAATTCCTACCCAATGTAGAGCACTCAAGAGCAGTAAATAAGACGGGTCTCGCTCACCCCCTCCCCACTTCTTTCCTAGCTTAGACATTCCACCTCCTTTATTCATTTCCTTTCTCTTCATCCAATGTTTTCAAGTTCGAAAGAGCAATTACTCCAAATTTGCTAATCTCTATAGTTAATTATTTATGAAAATCATTATATTGGAACGAGAACATGCCTTATTGTTATGGCTCTTGTACTCTTCTATTTCATAATTTTTTAATAATAGAATGCAAATTTTAAAAATTGTACGAAGGTCTCTTTAGTCTTGTAGGCCATATATATTATATATCTAAATAATGTACCAATGCAGTAACTCATGTAGGCATGTTCTGGAACATGCAGTGTTCAAAAAATCCTTCTAGGAATCTGCCTAGGCCATAGGAGGTCCTCTACCGCTTTGGTTTGGCTGGGCTCCGTAATGATGGGTTTGAAGCTCTATAATGCTTGAAGTAAATTGTTGTGCCTAATAAGATTGTATTTTTTTGGATGTGTTAATTTTTAATGTGAAAGTTAGAATTTTTACAATAGGATTGGGATAAAAAAGACCGGCTGTGAAAACGCCTAGGCGCCCCTCCGCTGCCTAGGTCCCCTAGTGCTTTTTACAACAATGGGAATGTGTTTCAAGTTGTTAGAAAATTTTTATCATTGTTTTTGCAAAATCAACACCAAAACTAATGCATTTAACTTCTTTAAAAAAAAGTGTCTGATGAGGAATATGAGTATATATCAATAGAAAAACCAAAATAACAAGAACCACAATGAATAGGAACCACAAGCTCAGAGTTGGTGCACAACTAAGATAAGTAGAAAAAAGGTAAAGAGCAAAGGACTAAGGGTCTAACTTACTTGTATACTGAATTGAACAGAATCCTGTGTTGCGCAGTGCGCACTGATCAAGAATCACCTATCAAATCATCTGAATCAGAATCACTTGCATTGTAACCTGACAAAGTTCAACCAATGCAGCCGAAAATATTAACAAAAGAAAAATAATAACCACACACAAGAGAATGAAATTTCACAGATTCACAGGCAGATATCGGGATCACCTGGGCGTTTATTGCTAACTTTCCAAACGGAAGATCGAACTCTAGAAGCTCTTGTCATCCATAATTTCCCCTGATTCCAAAAATAAGAAATCAGTATAACAGAAAACAACATTTTGAAAGTAAAAGGAAGTAAGGACTTAGTACCTAAAACTAAAATTAAATAAATAAAAAATTACAACAAAATAATAGAAAAAAAGAGATTAAGTAATAAGAAGACTCGAGCTAAATATTAATATTTAACCTGCTCGACAGCTACTTATAAGTTGGTCGAACTAACTTTTAAGTAGTTTTTTACTGTTTAAGGGCCTGTTCGTTTGCTACTTATAAGTTGGTCAACCCAACTTATAAGTAGTTAAGCCAAAAAAGCCGTTCGTTTGCTACTTATAATTCTACTTATAAGTTAAAATATAAGTCAAAAAGAATAAGTAAGTTTTAGTTACTTAAAAAAAATGACTTATCAGTCATTTTTTTTAAGTTGGTCAAAGGCTATGAAATGACATAAATGCCCTCTTTTATTTTTCTTATGTTCTTCTTGTTGAAGGACATTTTAGTAATCTTTACATTTTATTTTAACTTATAAGTCATTATTAGCCGAACACATCCACAACTATTACTTATAATTTCCGACTTATAAGTAAAAATGATGCCGAACACTTTTACTTATAAATCTACTAAAATTTTAACTTATAAATCTACTTAAATTTTAACTTTAAGTCAAAAAAAATAAGTCATTCCCGAACAGGCCCTAAGTGTTCGTGTGTGACTTATTTTATAAGTTATAAATTGACTCAAGTAGTCTTTGAGAAGTAATAATTTATTACTTCTCAAAAAATGACTTATAAGTCATTTTAAAATAAGTAGGTTTGACCAAATGTAATGACTCTTTTGCCCTTATTTTAATAATTTTACAATTCATTTTAACTCACAAGTCATTTTAGCCAAACACCTTCACAACTTGTTTTAACTTAATTTCTTACTTATAAATGAAAATGATGCCAAACACTTATTTATAAATCACAACTTAAAATTATAAGTCGTTTTAAATTTTAACTTATAAGTCATTTTAAAAAAAGTCATTGCCGAATAGGTGCCCCTTTTCTTTTTCTTCTTGTTTTTTCCTTTTTTAGGGGGTGGTTAATAAAAACATAAAACACAAGATTTCTTTCCATATCCTACTTTCTCCCCGCAACCAACATAGCCGAGCACATGTAACAAATATAGCCTACATATATAAAAAAATGGAGGGTTGAGATTGGGCTACAAGATGGATGGCTAGGATTTATTAGGGAAATCAATTGAAGCCTATAAAAGGCTAAGCTTTGTACTGGACAGATCATTGAATATCAAAAACAAAATTTTCCAATCTCCTTTCTTCTCTCTTCTCTCCCCCCCCCCCCTAAAATTCTTTCAAAGTCTATCTAAGACTTTAAATCGGTAACAATGGTGCTTTCATTGAGAGCTCCATCGGTGGAACTCGATCCTATCACAATAGTTGTGGACAAGTTTACAAGGGATTTTTCTGCTTCCAAGGCTGTATGGTTTGAAGCTAGGAGACAATCTCGCGCAAACCCTACTTTAGAGCATCATCAAAATGAACTTCAAGCTACAAAAAATTGTTCTCAGATCCAGAGCAAGAGCATCAACGAAAATTTTTGGTTTGTGGCTATACCCAAGAAGAAGACTGCTCGTGTATAGCGACAGAAACCATGTGGTCAGTATACCATGAAGAGGATGAATCAACATGATGTTATTTTGGGTTTTGAAGAGGAAATGAACCATCAAAACCAATTTCAAATCCATGATGATGATGCCCCGGTGGTCCAAAAGATTGGAGATGAGTGTTTTCAAACAAAAATTGAAGCTCCAAGTCTACGAATTAATGAAGTTTGTGATCAATTAATTGATGATAAAGTGAGTTTTTTTTCCCAATTGTGACTACTCATCTTCCAATTTGGAGGCTAACACTGGCGTTTGGTGCAAATACAAAGGAAGTTGATGATGTCTGTAAGGTGTTCGGCAAAAGTCCTGAACGAAAGCTAGATACTAATAAGGAATTTTCTTGAAAAGAATTGTCGAGAATGGTCAATACAAGGGAATCCTATCATTGCTCACCAAAATCAACTCTGCTTGCGCCGAAGGATTCAACAACTGGTAATGTGAAATTAATAAATGCTAGTCAAGCAAATCAAATTGTTAAGGATGCAAGTTATCAAGGCATAAAAGAGTGCTCACATGTCCTTATAAATGAATACGTTGATGAGCTCAGTCCAGAGCCACCGGATGAGTATGTTACTCAAGGGGACATATCTCTAGCAGGATTAGCCATAGCAAGTGATGAAGTTGAAAAATTCTATGATAGAGATACAGAAGGAGCAACAGTATCCCAGGTGTTTGATAAAATGCCAATTAGAAATTTGGACAAGGATGCATCCAAATTTGAGAAAAATGACAATAGTGTTTTCCTGCCGTTACATATCTTAGCTGGTGTTGATTTCTTTGAACAAATAAGCATCTCACAAATCAACCGTGATATGGGGATTGAAGGTTTATATGTCAAAAAATCAACTCATTGATAAATGTCATGGATACATTGCCGAGCCTAACCCCAAACCACCCGATGATTATGGTCAGATTATCCCTGTTGGAACAGCAAAACCCAAATTGAGCCCGGAAAATGTGATGCCTATTAATATTGTTGGGGACTATGAAGAGAGGGGAATGCAACAATTATCAGCTTTCAGATTTTGTAAAGTGCAGATGGATGCTGCCCTTGAAGTGTTTGAAGATATGTCGCAGCGAGATGTTCTAGTTTCGTCACAGTCTTCTAAACATTCTCTGGCTATACCTGCAGAAGAAGATAAGGTGACATTTCAAAAAGCCTCTATTCATGCTATTGAGTTTTCAAATTTATTTCCTCAACACACCAAACAAGAAGAAGCTTCAAAATCTGATAGTGCTCATGAATTTAGAAGGGTTCACAATGTGTTCAATGAAAGGCTGCCTAGAGTAAGAAAACCAATCAATTGGGTTAATTGTCAATTTAGATTAACTCATACTGAGTTGTTGTTTGCTGGGAATTGTAATAGTGTTGTGGAGGCCAGGGAACCTGACGGTGTTTTATGCACTTTTCATGGCATCAATGACATTGTTAATGTCATATTTGATAATCAAAAGAATATCAAAGTTAATGTTGCTCTCTCATGTGCTCGGGTTACCATAAGCAGTCCACTGAAATACCATGGATTGATTGCACCGCACATACAATTGAATATGGCTGGTCTAGAGAGGTTTAGCCACATTGTTGTGAACAGGGGTATAATATTTGGGTTAAAAGTTGTTATTAATGCATTTTCTAAGAATGGAACAGAAGCAACTTTAGGGTGCTTGACCTCACAGCAAGCATTAGCTAACTTTGTTGTTTTGATAATGAGTGGAAAATGGATTTTGGCTAAGCTGGGTAACTCTAATTGTTTGCATGTTCGTCATGCTAGTGCAAATTTGGGGATGCTTAAAGCTGGTTATATTAGAATTTTACCGAAAGATTCTGTTTTGACAATTTTGTTCAGTTTCACTATACGGGAGCTCAACCTGACAAATGGGGATTATTCAGTTTTTCAACGTCTCGATTTCTTTGTGAAAATTTGGATCAACACATTTCTTCGTCACTTAAAGAAATTGAATGAGAAGTTCACAGCTGAAGTAGCTTGGGTTGTTGTGCATGAAGAGTTCCTCCTCTCTTGTGGACCTGTGACAGTTAAAAGTGTTTGGCCTGTACCATGGGTATTTTTCTCCAGGATCTTCATCCTAAGGTAATCAACATTCATGTGGGGTTTCATAATTTGGAGTTTTGGTATGTTGATTACAGCATAGTTATCCTTGAACGTGCTGTGGACATAAACAATAATCAATACAACAAAGAGGCGCACAGTAATTGTATTAAAAACGATCTTGTATTTGATGTGGCTGTGAGTAGTGTTGTTGATATGTATGCCAAATGTGATAGAATTTATGTTGCGAGACGAGTTTCCGAATCCATGGTGAAGAGATATCTTGTGTTGTTGGATCCTCTTTTGGTTGCTTATGCAGAACTGGGTTTAGGTGGTGGAACCTTGAACTTGTTTTATCAGATGCAGTTAGAGGGGGTGCCAGACTTGATATCATGGATTTCAATAATACTGAGTTTTATTGAGAAATGGACATGTCAATGAGGCCATAGATATTTTCACAGAAATGTAATCTGGTATCCAGCCTAACATAATCACTTATACTACGCTTATCATTGGTCTGGCTAAATATGAATTTGGTAAGAAGGCAATTCAGCAATTCAAGCAAAGGCTAGAAGTAGGAATTCAACCCAGCACTATAAGCATCATTGGTGCTTTCATTATTGGTGCAGTTTCAGCTTGTAGGATTACTGAATCATTGCGGTATGGAAGAGCTGTTCATGAATTTATTATGACACACAACATTTGTGTGTCGGTTCCACTCGCAATTTCTCTTATGTATGCTAAATGTGGAACCTTTGAGCAAGAAAAATTGGTGTTTGATATTGCTTCAAGCAAGCAACTGGTTTTGTATAATGCAATGATATCTGGTTATGCATTACATGGATGTGCTAAGGAAGCTCTTGCACTTTTCAAACCTATGCAACAGGAGGGTATGGAAGCAGACATCATAACATTCACCAGTTTTTTCTCATCATACAACCATGCGGGGCGGGTGAAGGAAGGTCTGGAGAATGAAACAATGAAGCCACGAGGTACCCAAAGAATGGTCATCCTGCTATTATTAGCTAAAAATCAGCATGGTCATTGTGTGATGCATTATTGCCTAACCCATTTGTCTACTGAAGGGGTGCAAGCTGATGTTATGGGTTGTTTTGAAAGGTGGTCAATCAACCTAGTTATATTTCTCGCTTGAAAATTGCCATATTCCCAACTTGAGACTTCAATTGGTTTGGTATATTTTGTGGTAGTTGCAATACACTATTCAATCGCATATTCTTTTGGTGTTTCATATTGGTTTCTAAAGAGCTCCTTGGGAGGCTTATGTGCTGATGATTACTTGATAATAGAACAGGGAAGGAAATTTTATGGGTCTACATTTGGAGCAAAATATGAACCATATCACAAGGACAAACTTGGGGTCTATAACAATCTAGTTGGTACTTATGATGCATTCGGGAAGGACAATGGGCAGCAGTCTGTATGTGTTCCATATTTGTTTCTTAAGAGCTCTTGGCTAGAGGCTTGCATGTGTGTTGATGACTACTTTATAGTGGAACTTAGCAAGAGTTTTGATGGTTTCAAATTGTCAAGCAGCTTGCATTTCCACCTTGAGGACAAGGTGAATTTTAAGGGGTTGGTAATGTAACAAATATAACCTATATATATAAATAAATGGAGGGTTGAGATTGGGCTACAAGTTGGATGGCTAGGATTTATGAGGGAACTCAATTGTAGCCTATAAAAGGCTAAGCTTTGTACCGGACAGATCATTGAATATCAAAAACAAAAATTTTCAATCTCTGTTCTCTCCCCTAAAATTCTTTCAAAGTCTATCCGAGACTTTAAATCGGTAACAGCGCACAACTAAAGATTTCTTAAAAAGGTAAAATCTTTATAGCTCAGATAAATTTAGTCCCTATTTATTTCTTCCCAAACAGTCTAAAATTTGTCATACACTTGATAACAGCTACAAAAAGGGCAGATTAGTAGCAAATAACAAGTTCCCAGCATCACAATTAAATCATCCAATAGACGTAACTAATACTAGAACATATAATTGGAGAGAGAAAAAGAAGGTATGTTTAAATTAATTCAGGTCAGGTTACCTTCTGGGCATCTCTTGGAACACCATAACCAGTATAATACATCTGCGCAACCAAGACCTGCATAGATAGATCCCCTGATTTTGCCTCCTTCAGGGTGTCTTGAAACCATCGTCTCACGCAATCCGAGACCACCTGTGACAGCGGCGTTCTCCTACTAGTACTGTCGCTGCTGCTGTCCTCCATCCCGACGAACTAAAGGCGTTTCTTCTGAAGCTGAGGTGGTGCTGTCGTGGGCGGTGATTTTTCCTTCCTATAAACAAGTAGAAGAAGACAATTTTATTCTAGAGAGTAGACAGAGAAACATGAATATCTGTATAATCTTTTATATATTTTTGCGTCTAATTTTTAAGTTTGAAGGGCTTTTTGTCAGTGGAGGGCTGAACAGTGAACACCGAACAGGGCGACGCGGCTATGAACTATCAGCTCAGGAATTGACAAACGACGTCGCAATAGTTGGACACTATATTTTGATTGGACTATAGTTGAATCAGAGTCCACGTTATCAATTGGTGGGAGGGCTACTTTTATTGCTTGGGCCGGTTAATTTATCCAGATTAGGCCTAAATATCAATCAGGTGGGCGGACGAGTGAGTCTTTTTAGTTTGAATGGTTTATTTTTATGTGGCTGATAAAAGTAAAATACTGTCGAATCCTTTTGATAACGAGAGAGTACTATTTTACACTTTCAGTGTCTTTGAATGTATAATTTATTCATAATTTTATGTGTACCTACCATTCACTAACTTAGAAAATATTATGCAAGTCCTTAAATTAAACTCATTTTTCTCTATTAATGTACAATTAGTACAAATAGAAATACACCTTTGCAAATAACATGGGTTGCAGAAATTTTTAGAAGTTATTTTCTGATTTTGTGTGTGCACATAAGATGTATTACCCACTCCCTATTAGACAAATATGAGATTTAATGTACAAATTCGACCTATTTTGTAAACAAGTTAAATTCCAACGGTGTTTAAGCGAGTCAAGCTTAGTATAATTGAGTTTAAGTCTTAACTTGTTTAAATTTTTTATCTTAAGTTTACTCAAATTAAACACTTTACTATTCGAAATCAGTTAATTTAAACTAACGAACAAATAAGCTTGTTCCAATTCAACTCATTTAACACGTTCAAATTGGGTTTACTTTCTCTGTATTATCAAAAAAAAAACTCATATACAATTCTTTTCAATTTTTTATTGATAAGTAGTATAACACAATATTCTTAAGTTCTCAATCTCGTCGATTCTTTTGTTTCCTTCAACTTTGAGGAGATTTTGAACTTTGAGAGCTTCATTGTCTGTAATTGAGTGTTCATCTGAACTTTGCACGGGAATGACAGATTCATGATCGTCTTGAATGTTATGACTAAAACTGGAGTTGGTTCCGACTTCCGAGCTGAATGTGTCGAATCGGGGCTAATATTTTGTCTGGGATGAGAGAGTGAGGGTGGTTATTTTTGAGTTGGGTTGTGAAGGCATGGGTAGTACGGCTAGTGTGTGTGTGTATATATATATATATATATTATTGGGTAACTCAAGTACCAATTTATACTCACCTAAAATCTACATAAAAAGCTCAGTGTGCAACGTAAAGCACTTACAACCAACCTCCTAATTTCTACTGCATGTTGTCATCTGCATATTCAAACCACTTGCTATTTGCGGGTTGATAGGACACAAACACATGCTAATAATTCACTACATTTTGCAGAGGGTGGAGGGGGACAGACAAAAAATCCCTACACATGCATTTGTAGTAACTTGTAGCTGTAGGGTAGACCAGAATTGGGCCAAAAGTTTATGACTTAATTTGTCATTAGTCCATGCTATTAATTTCCAGGATAGGAAGGCAAAGTAATCTTTTTTAACACTTCAAAAGTTTCGGGAATGAACCCCCTTTTAATAATAAATATTTCTAATAACTGCCTGCAATCCACCAATCCTAAGCTAGGAAATTTGAAAATTATGGAAGGAAAATAAATAAAAAAAAAACAAGGGAATTGTAGAAAATGAAAAAGAAACTATCTTAATAAAGATAAATTTAATTATCTATACTTGAAAAATGTCATAATATAACGTAATAGATGATTAAAAAACTTTTATAATTCCTTGTTATTTTCGCTTTTTCTTTTTCATTTTTCTCTCTCGGGTAATATATCTTAGTTCAAGTCCACTTTCTCTTATACACGGGCCTTTCTGTTTGGTCAGGTCCACTTGCAATCAGACAAAAAAACAAAGATACAATTACACTTCCTAGTATATTTTTAGAAAAAATTTCAACAAAAGTGCATTCATAAAATATTTACAGAATTAATAAATTTTTAATATTTTATTTATAAAATTAGTGCATTTGATTAGGGCTGTAAATGGTAACCGGAAAATCCGTATTCGTCCGCATCCGTATTCGAAAAAAAGCGAATATTATCCGCATCCGGAAAAAAACGGATATATCCGTATTCGGTTTAAAGGTATCCGTAAATAAATGGATACAAATATGAATATAGACGTATTCGTATTCGTTTAGCATTCGACCGTAAATATATCCGGCGGATAACGGATATCCGGAATTCGATATCCGGATTCGGATCCGTATCCGATTAACTTATATATATATATATATATATATATTAATAACATACATATATATATATATATACACATATATATTAATAACTTACATATACATAAATATTAATAACTTATATTCATAAATTAATAACTTGCACATATATATATATATATATATTAATAACTTACATATAGATATATATTAACTTACAAAATTATAGTTATTAGTTTGTTACATATATATTAATAACTTACATTCTATATATATATATATATATATATATATATATATATATATATATATTAACTTGCAAAATTATAACTATTAGCTTGTTACAATTTTTTTACTTTCTTACTTGCGATGTCAAGAGGCGGGAGCAATGGACAATATAATTTTGAGAAAAAATAATCAAATATTTAATGTAAACTTTTGAATCTAATTATAAATTATAAATATTATAAATTCTAAAATATGTATATATATATATATATGTATATGTATACATATATATATATATATGTTATTAATATATATGTAACTTATAAAATAATAAAACTATAGCTATTAGCTTGTTACAAAAATTTTACTTTCAAAACTTACTTGTGACACCGGAAAACGAGAACAATGGACAATATAATTTTTTTTAAAAATAATTAAATATTCAATGTAAACTTTTGAATCTAATTATAGATTATAAATATTATAAATTTTAATATATATATATATATATATATATATATATATTAATAACTTACATATATATCACTTTTATTTGCCCAATTAATTAGAAACTATAAGTCAAAATATTTAAAGTAAGTCCAATGTCAATTTTGGATCAAGTTAGATTAACTAGTTGTCACACATGTATTATAACTCGCACTCTTCATAAATATAATGAAAAAAATAATTTTTTTATAACTATGTAATCTATGTATTGACTATTGAGGATAAATAATAAATAAAACTCCCCAAAAATATATTTATTAAAGTTTTAATCAAGTATTGTAGAAAAAATACTTAAATATTCATCGTAAACTTTTGAATCTAATTATAAATTAGAAATATTCATACATACTACAGTATTACTCCACACATATAAAATGGACATCTACTTATTAATGAGCATCATTAATAATGCATACTACAACATTCATTTTGAAATTTAGGATTTTAAAAATGATGAAAACTTATTTGAATTGTAATTTAGAGCATTGATTATTGTATTTAATAAAAATAAATAAATTAACATTCATTCATTAATAAACTATACTTTAAAACTCATTATTTTTTTTCGTATTCTAGTTATAGTTGTAATTAGAACATTCATTTTGAAATTTAAATTTAGAATTTTAAAAATGATGAAAACTTATTTGAATTGTAATTTGAGTATTGATTATTATATTTATTATAAATAAATAAATTAACATTTATTCATTAGTGAACTATACTTTAAAACTCATTATTTATTTTATTGTAGTTATAATTATAATTAGAGCATTTATTTTAAAATTTTAAATTTTAAAAATAACAAAAACTTATTTGAATTATAATTTAGAACATTAATTAATATATTTATTAAAAATAAATAAATTGACATTCATCCGTTAATCAACTTTACTTTAAAATTTATTATTTTTTTACTCTAGTTATAGGTACAATTAAGAAAGCACATTCAAAATATTATCTTTTTATTTGTTAGATCTCACTCTCAGCCACCACCTTATCCCTAAAGTCTTTCTCACTCTCTGTCGTTTCAACCTAGAAAGAGAATCTACAGAGAGAAAGTGAAAAGGTATGTTACGATCTGTCGATTTGTGTCTAATTTGCTCTTATTAGTTAGTTTAAGTGATAAATTGTATGATTATGCAGTTTTTAATTTGTAATTTTGGATCTGAATCTGTGTCGTAAGCTTTTAATATTTTTTTCTCAGCCCAGTCGACAAAAAAATTGGGGATCTGTCTTTAGTATCCTAAAATTGATTAGGCGAAGCTTTTGGATTTTGAACATGGTGTCCTGCAAAGAATATTTACAGACACCTGTTTTTCAACTGGGTTGAGATGCTTTCAAGCAGTTTTTGAACTCAAGAGGGATACTTCTACTTATTGCCTTATTGGAGAAATTTGTACTCTTGAACATGAATTAGTTGGTTGAAGGCATGTGTCAAGGCTATGCTTTTTATTAATGATGATAGTATTAAGGGAAATGTGCAAATGTTATATTTTTGCCATGGGCTCTGGACATCAAAAGTTTATCATGCTTCTCTTTTTTGTCTCCCTGTTTGCACTTTGTCATTTTATATATGTATACTTTTGCATCCATGCGACTCTTTAACCTCTTTTGATGTTGCAACTAAAGCAGAAATATTTGCGATATATATGAAAATTCATGTTGGGGTTCTAATTTATTATTTTTTTATTCTTATGTTCTTGCTCTTTCTTGACATTAAGTCCATTTTTTTTAGATATGTCTCAACATGTGGGTAGTAGCAGTGCTACCTCACTTGCACATGTTGATAGTGTAGCTGCTTCTGATAATGCTACAACTAATGCCCCTATTGATTCATCTAATACGGCTGTTCAAGAGACGGTCCCAACCGCGACTGGTCGTAAGACAAGAGTTTTGACATCAGGTGTTTGGGCAGATTTTGACAGGGTTGGAATGGGTAACAATGTTGTTGCTACTTGCAAACATTGTAAGAGAAAATTTGACGGATCAAGCGGTAAAGGCACAACGCATTTGAAAAATCATCAAAAAAATTGTGTTCTTGCCAAAAGACAACGTGTTGACCCTATGCAACAATTTCTTGGGAAGTGTGTCAGCAATGAGTGCCCTACTCCGAAGGTAACTACACACAAATATGACCCATTAGTTGAAAGATCGTTGTATGCGAAAATGGTTGCAAAACATGATTATTCTTTTTTTATGGCTGAACATGGCTATTTTCGTCTTTAGGTTTCATATGTTATGCCTACTTATAAATTTCGTTCAAGAAACACTGTGAAAAAAGATTTGGGTGATGTGTTTGAAGGAGAGAGGGCTAAAATTTATAAAGAAATTGAGAGTTTACCATCAAGAGTTAGTTTAACTACTGATGGATGGAAACCACACTTTCAAAATCGGGGTTATTTTTGTGTAACTTGTCATTATATTGATGATGCATGGGAATTGCATAAAAAAGTAATTGCTTTTCATGTTGTTGAATATCCACATCATGGTGTGGATTTAAGTGAGTGGTTAAAACATCAAATTCTTAAATGGAATATTGATAGGAAGTTGTCTAGTGTTGTTGTTGACAATGCTTCAAATAATTCTGGAATGTTAGAGGGTATCAAAACATGGTTGAATGGTAAATGGTGACATGTTGCATAATGGTGACATGTTTCATCTTCGATGTTCTCCTCATATTATAAATCTGATTGTTAAACAAGGTTTGAAGGTAGTTCATGGTTTAATTGAGGATATTCGAAAAACTGTCAAATATATTGATAGCTCACCAGCTAGAGATGAAAAATTTGCTCTTGCTTTGACCCAAACAAGATTCAATTCTAAAAGGCGTATTCCATTGGATGTAGAAACTAGATGGAACTCCACCTTTGATATGCTTGTGAGTGCTTTGGAGCTTCAAGATGCAATTGAGCGTTTAGCCGATTTAGATAATGGTTATAATTTTTTGCCTTTTTCGGAAGAATGGGAAAGGGGAAAGAATGTTTGTGATTGTTTGAGTTTGTTTAATGACGTGACAAAAAGACTTTCGGGAATTAAGTATCCTACGTCAAATTTGTATTACATGGAAGTGCATTCTATTCGCATGAAGTTGTTGGAGTGGAAATATAATGATATTTCTTATATTTCTATAATGGCCATTGAGATGCAAGCAAAATTTGATAAATACTGGGAGGAATCTAACTTGCTTCTTACGATTGCGGTGATTCTTGATCCTCGTTATAAGATGAAAATTGTTGAGTGGGCTTGTAGGGAAATGCATGGTGATTATGCCGAAATATATATAAGCAAAGTTCGTAAATTTTTGTTTGAGATATTTACCGAATATGATGATACTAGTGGATTTGAAGCAAGAGGTGACATTAGTACTTCATCCATAAGCCATGAAGATAATTTATCAAAGTCAAAAAATAATCCAAGTGCAATTTTCTCATTTAAGAAGTTTGTAGCTTAAAGGTCGTGCTTATATATTCTGGATTGTTTATTTTATGGTGGCAGATTAGGTAGTTTTGTGGATTCATATACAGTGCATTTTGATTGTCTTTTTCTAACAAAGCCAGTAACTTGTATCAAACTGAAGTTGGTCTTGTTCACTCTGTTTTTACCAGTATCTCATATCAAGTCAGATTTCAATGTTGTATATAGTAGTTAGTGATTTTTGCAAAGGTGCCTGAATTTTTTTGGAATTGAAAACTGATCCTAGATACTAATATTATTTTTTTTCTCTTGCAGCCGCAATTAATTAAGATGCAAATTAATGAAGGATGATTGTGAAGAAGAACCAGAGTTTTATCCTCTTTGCAATGATGTTAATTTCATAATTTCTATAAGATGTTTAAATTTTAATTTTTATGATCAATGATGTGTGTACGATAATGTGTTTGACATTTTCCGACTTTATGATTAAGATGTTTAATTAATATGTATGGTTTAAACTTTAAATTGTGGTTGGTGATGATTAATTATTATTCAATTTTTTCCTTTATTTTTTGTAAAAAAATTGAATAAATTTTATATTAAGTGACTGATAAACGAATTCGGATATTCGAATAATCTGTTTATTCAGATAAGTAAACGGAAACGGATATTATCCGTATTCGGATATTATTCCGAATACCGGATACGGATATTATTTTTAAAATCCGCCGGATACGGATACGGATAGCGAATAAACTTTCCGGATACGGATACGGATACCACTGTATCCGGATTCGTATATATCCGTTTACACCCCTACATTTGATATCCCTTTAATATTTTATCTCCACTTTATAGGGCGATGACTTGGAGCGAGTATATGGGGACCAAGCTATACTAGGTAAGGCCCTTTAATTAATCGCTCGGATCCAATATGTACTGCTCCTCTAATTCCTCTTAATTAATTAATGAATTCATTCATTCGGAGATTCAAATGATCATATATATAATAGTGTATATACTCATGTCAAAGTACGTAGGCTACTTGCTACGTACAGATCCTAGCTAGCTAGATCATTGATGTTCATTTTAATTATTTTATTCTTCCATCTTTTTATAACTAATTGATTTCTTTCCATTCATATTTTCTTAATTTCAATGGAAATTAATCATGATACGTACATTATTAAAAATGAAATTTTAAATTATGATATAAATTATTATAATTATTTAATATTTTTAAAAATTGATAATTAGATTTAAAAAGTTCAAAATTTTTATATACTAAAACACGAAGTATATATATAGCAATAACGATTGACAAGGGAGCTGAGAAGAAGAGAGAGAATTAAAGGGTTATTGGATTTTTTGGACTCTTTCCTTAGAGGTAACTAAATGGGTATTAGTGAGTGAAAGAACTTCATCATGTTGGTTACTATTTACCTTTTGATTATTTTAATGCATTGAACATATTGAAGAATTCCATTATTACTTATCCAATTTGTAATGTTCTCTAAATTTTACTTTGAAAGTATCGAGGTATGGTATGTCGAAGTTCCAATGTATAATATACCCCAATTAGACAGCGCAATAAACAGGTGTCCAATTGTCAAATATGTAGTGACCAATAAATCATATCCCAAATGGTCAATTTTATAGTGATGGTAATGTATGTATGATTAATTTTTTTTTTTATTTTAACAGAGGGTGCGGATGGTATCCGAAATGCCATGTAAGAGTTCCCATTTATATAGCTGCTGGTTATTTATAAATAACCTTTTAAAAAAAAATTATTTAGAATATGGTGCAGTTGGTAGCCAAACCTTCATAAAAAAGTAACCATTTTAGTTTTTGTGGGTAACCAAATAGTTATAAAAAAAATTTCAAAACAGTTACCAAATGTTCCATGTATTTGTTTTCTTTATCTTGCTAAATCATGATGGAATCAGAGAGTGGTCGTGTGGTTTTCCTCTTACTTAATGTAAGAAGAAAAAAATGCAAAAAATATTATTGAATATTGTGTAACACAATATCGGTTACCTTACATCAATAAAAAAGTTATCATATATCTGGTTATTGGTTACTCATAGTAAACAACAAGATGCTTTTGTTCTTACACATGTTTCGGTGATGTACTATATCATATTTGGTGTTTTGGACTCGATTCTTTAGAGGTAACCAAATGCGTATTAGTGAGTGACAGAACTTCATCATGTTGGTTACTATTTATTTTTTGATTATTTTAACACATTGAACATATTGATAAATTCATTATTACTTATCCAATTT
Organism: Aralia elata; assembly: GCA_034770075.1. Classification (NCBI taxonomy): domain Eukaryota; kingdom Viridiplantae; phylum Streptophyta; class Magnoliopsida; order Apiales; family Araliaceae; genus Aralia; species Aralia elata. The sequence continues at coordinate 96,958,749 of CM068382.1, forward strand.
GTAATGTTCTCTGAATTTTACTTTAAAAGTATCCAGTTATGATATGTCGAAGTTCCAATGTATAATATACCCCAATTAGACAACGCAATAAACATGTGTCCAATTGTCCAATATGTAGTGACCAATAAATCATATCCCAAATGGTCAATTTTATAGTGATGATAATGTATGTATGATTAATTTTTTTGTTTTAACAGAAAGTGCAGATGGTATCCGAAATGCCATGTAAGAGTTCTCATTTATGTAGCTGTTGGTTACTTATAAATAACCTTTACAAAAAAATTATTTGAAATATGATGCAGTTGGTGGCCAAACCTTCATACAAATGTAACCATTTTAGTTTTGTGGGTAACCAAATAGTCATAAAAAATTTCAAAATAGTTACCAAATGTTGCATGTATTTGTTTTCTTTATCTTGCTAAATCATGATGGAATCAAAGAGTGGTCATGTTCAATGATGTGAGCAATTTCAGGATCAATCTCTTCAAGTGGAGCATTCAATTGCTTCGTCCACTGTATTAAAATTCGTCGAATAAAAAAATTTAACAAACAAATATCTCCCAATCATTATCACGAATCATGGATCTTGAAGCTCAAAAACACTAAATTATTTCAGCATATAACTGAAAATATGAGTAAGGGAGAGATCAATTACAGTAACACGAGAATATTCTCTATCACAAATAACTTGATTCAACAAAGAAGACTACAATAAGAGGTGAAAAGCAAAAAATTAGAGATAAGAAAATGAATACATCATGAATGAATGCGCTGATATGAAGAGACCAACCATGTAATAATGTGAGGGAGTGGGATGAGATAGAATACGAAGAGGATTCAATGAGGAGGAAGAAGAAGAAGAGCAGAGCCTTCGTAGCGTCATTGTCATCTTCTTCGGTTATTCTGTTTTCTCTCTCTTAATCTTCCAAATCTACTGAATTTGGATGTCTGGAATTTTTGGTAGGGTGGGTGAATTGGTAACTGACGCATATGACAGTAACTTCTCCTTGATTTTAGAGTTTTCTTATTTTATTTGAAACTGAATGATCTGATGTGTTTATTGTGTTGCACTCTTTTTGAAATTATTTTGTGGATGCACTAATATTGTAATTACTTTTTAAATGTTGTATAATAGTGTAAAGAGTCCAAACACAAAATCTTCCAAGAACACACCCAATCAAGAGATTAGTGGAATGGGCGGGGCTGGTGTGAAATTGTTCTTAAATAATCGAAACGACCAAAAAATGAGTGTTTTTGTTTTTTTCTTTCCCCAAACTATTTCTTGCTACCAAGTATCATCAGCCCTGGGGCGAGCGTGGACAAAATTAAATATTTCATTCATTTCAAAATATAAATTTTAAATTTTAAAATTGATGCAATTTATTAACCTTAAAAATATATCTAACTAATTTCAAAAGGTTAAATTATATAACCTTAAACTTGTAATAATTTATAACTTTATCGTCATTGTGTCCACTCGTATCCATGACAAATTGCTTTCTCGAACTAAATATACAGCAATGCTCATGCTCTTTCTATATCAAAACCTTATATTTGCGATCTGTCCTCCAATTTTTTCTTGTTTAAATTGTTCTTATTTTGGTGACACTCAAGCTTGAATGTTATATGAATGGTGATAGTTAAATGGTAAAATCTGTCATTTTATTGTGCATTATCAGTAAATATGATAAATTTATTCAGCAAAATTAGTAAAGTGCTTTATAATAAGGTGTATATTTTTTTATAGGTTAATTTCGAGATTAATTTCTCTCATGTTCCCCTATAACTTCTAAATTGAAAATTAATAGAATAAATTGTTCAGAAACAATATTTTGAATGTTATACGATTGAGCAACTGATACGGTGAACTGATTCGTCATTGGATGACATAATTTTGTTCAATTACTGATGATGCTTAAAATCTAATTAATTTTGAAATATATAAATTAATTATAAGCACCCTTAGCTAGCTAGCCTAGCGATCGAGGTTGAGGACCACACATGGATTTTATCAAAACAGGGTCTCTAATACATGCCAAGGTTTAGTGGAGTATTAAACTAGTAACAAATCTGAGCCCGCACACAATTTTAGAACCTAAACATCTCATTATTAATTATTAAATATTGTAGTTTCTGAGAACAAATCCTCCAAACAGATTTTCTGCCGTGCTAGGTGTTCCTCATATGGAGTATTAAGCCACCTAATTAATTGGGTATTAGCCTTCTTAGGTCAACGATGCATGTCAGTATATATGCTACTTTATTTTATTTATTTTATTTTTTCTTGTTGGCCGAATTATAACTTAAATAGGGACAAGTTTAGCATTACAGATTATTACTACTATTATATGTAGCATATATATATATATGGAGAGCTTCTAAAGCGAACTTTAAAAAGCGAATCAAAGACGAACCGTCGTCTTTGGTGTCTATGACGACGATTCGACCCGTCGCCGTAGTCATGTAATGTTTAGTGACGGGTCAAATCGTCGTCATAGACACCAAAGACGACGGTTCGTCTTTAGTTCACTTTTTAAGAGTTTGTTTTTAAAAATTCTCCAATATATATATATATATATATGATTAAGACAAGCTAGTACGTACTAATATACATTATGTCACCTAATTGATATATACTTAAGGGACGCTAACTAAAAATTAAATATCTTGATGACCAAGTACTCTTCAAAGTTTGAAGCGGCTAGCTCTCCCCAGTCTCTCATGATCAACCAAAAAATTAATATGAGTACGTAAATTATATATGGAACTAACTCGTGAAGTGCAGGTCAAATGGTGGAAGTGATTTCCGAACAACTTAAATTATAGAAAAACCTGTTTTTATTAGGTTATACACAATATGTACGTTGAACAAAAACATGAAAATGGACAATGGAAACAGGAGAGGGAAAGAATCAGAAGGGCAATCATGCGTTAAATTAAGTAGCGTCATTATTAATTATTACTTCATATAGTTAGACTTTTATTTATTTATTTATTTATTTATAAGGTTGTTCAGACTTGCACAAGCATTGCAACTTCAGTTTTAACTATATAGAACAAGTGGAAATTATCTGATCTTCTTAATTAATTAAGAATTAATTAGTACATAGAAACAAAGAAAAATGAGCTCCTTTCAGGATAATAAATTATCAGATGTGAAATGTAAAGCAGTGTTCTTAAACCCGGACCGGTCATCGAACCGGAAAGGGTACCGGGTGGATGGGTCACTGGTCCAACCAGTGGACGGACCGTTATTGAACCGGTGACGTAATTAATATATAAAAATATATATTATTAGTAATTAATAGAATTTTTAAAAATCTCATTTTTTATGAACTATAACATAATAAAGATGAGTTACAATATTAATAAAAGTGACTAATTTTAACATTAAAAATTTTTTTGGCCAAAAAAAAAAAAAAAAAATTTTAAAACCGGGTCAATTAACCGGGTTTACCGGTTGGACCACCGGTTGAACCGGTGGTCAACGGGTCAATCCGGGTTTTGACCAAAATCGGTTTTCTGGGCCAAACCGGACCGGAAGGCGGACCGGTTCCGGTTTTTACCGGTCCGACCGCCGGACCGGTCCAGTTTTTAAAACCTTGATGTAAAGAGTTGAACTTTGACTGACTGGGGCATGTTAGAAATTTAATAAAGGTGGCCCAAAAAGTTTCTATTTTTCTTGTAATCATACAAAATTATGCTAGCTAGATATGTTCATAATTTTAAAAGAGAGCCGACCAACTCTTGATAATAGAACAAATAAAGCACATTTGACATTTGTGTTTATATATGGAGGGAAAACTTGTTAGTTTGTCAAATTGTTACATTTATGACACTGGATCAATATATGATAATGTTAAATATCCAATACATGTACAATCTTAACTTGCATTTGAGAGCAATGCAAGTCAATGTAATAACTATGTAATACAATACGCTAGTTTAATTAAATGTTCTTATGATGCAAAAAATAATAATATAAAAAAAATCACAATTGTCTTATGTTTCTTTTATTTAGGTTTGGTTAGGGTGAAGTTAAAAATCAACTTCACCATAATAATTAAACTATATACTTTTTCATTATCAATATAATTATATAACTTATCAATACAATTTTAATGTAATAAAAAAGTATTTTTCAACTTTATCCTATCCGGTCCCTTTTTATTTGTTTCGTAGTAAGGGTAATATAGTTTTCAAATATTAACCTTCATTGTATTACATTGCTCAATTTCAATGAATTAAACAAGACAATTTTACACGGATATCAAGATTGAACAAACAAAAGTAATGGTAATAAACTATTGTTATTGCATTACATAACTATTGCATTACGAAATTCATTAGATTACACTGAAATCCTATTCCAAGAACCAAATCCCACCTAAATAATAAATAATAAGAAAGTGGGGAAATTGACTTTGTAATTAGTTTAATGTTAAAATTACTATGAAAATAAAATAAAATAATCACACTAGAGCCCACCATGCGCAGCATGTGCAGTTGGAGGAAGGTGGTCATAAACTTGTAATCACTTTGAAATCAACGTCTGAAATAGACATGAAAACTGTTTTAAGGGATCCGAAGATATATTAATGGTTCCTGCTCTTTCTTTCTTTCTTTATTCCCTAATTTGTTATCTTAAAATTCCCAAATTCTTGGGGCCATACTATTTATGTTACTCTATTTATATAAGCGTGTACGTATACTAGTAACTTGGTCTAACTTTGGATTTAAATCTCTATATATGGTTCCCATCAAGTCCAACTCAGCATGGGTCTGACTTCTGAGCCATGTGGAACGTGAGCTACATTGTGTGTGTGTGTGTATATATATATATATATATATATATATATATATATATCATAGCGTCTGAATCCATACATAATCCAGCAAAGCCCAGAGAGACAAAGAAGAGTCAAGAGAGATTTTTCAACAAAACATGCAGCCCCATCAGTAGAAAAGGGAAGCCTCAGGAATCCAGTCTGTAGCAGGAGAATATAATGCATAAAAAACATACAATTGCAAATGTTTATACAATCCAAATATCCTACCAAGATCTTGGATAGCATAAGAAAAAACAAATATTAAAACAGATAATAATGTTTGTATATAAAATCTTTGGCACCACTTGAGCTGCAAAAGACTGTGTACCATTGATTAGATGCTGTATACTAGTACCTCTTTAATTATTAGTTAGTTGTACCTACCAAATTATTTCGAGCTAGCTAGCTAGTCCAAGGCCTAATAAATTGTAGTATGCTATTTTGTCCCAAAAGAGAGCCCGTTGAGTTTAAATTCAATTTTGCTTATGCATATCAAGATTTGTTATAAACAAAAAAAAAATTGATATTATTTTTCATCAAATGGGTAAAATAATTTCAAAGCCAAATGGATTCTCATTTTTAAAACAGCATGCAAGAGTTATGTATTTGCTAAGGATTTGAAGGAAAACAAACGATTTTTTTTTATATATATATAAAAAAACAATATATATATATATATATATATATATATATATACGTGGAATGGTATTACATAGTAATTGCAATGGTAAAACCTATATAAGGACAGTAAACCTTGCCAATATTATGAAATATAATATTGTTTATTTTATAATATCGTACGGGGCATTAATTGTCCAAGTGTTTGATGGATATAAAGCAATAAAGATAGATGTGACAGAGAAGTAAATGAAATTTGAAGAGGTTCAGCATGTATGAATGATTCCCTAAAAGCTGGATAATTGTTTTGTCACAGTAAAAAATCATGCATGCATGCTAGTTAGTTATCTGAAAGTGAAAAGTGTGATTAATTCTAAGTAGGAATTAAATCAGGCAACTTAATTGGCCTTGCATGCCATATTATTTTTTCCATTAATTGACAAATATTTGTAGCTTGTATTATATTATAGGCGAATGCATTATATATTAAAATAAACAATATATTATGCTATATATATTGTATTGTACGCTAGCTGATTCATTCTATGCACATATTAAATAAATATAAAAAATTTATAAATTTTTGAATCTCATTCATGAAATGAATTGATCTGAAAAAGGTCGTATGGGAATTTTATTTTATCATTTCTCGATCATTTGAAAGAAAGAAAGAAAGATGTGACCTGCAGCGGACTAATTGAAGCAATAATTTGGACACAGTTTAATACATACAGTACACCACAGCGATGACGTGTCCGTACGACCTGCACTCCCGCGTTGAAATTTTATGTCCTTGAGAGACAAGATTGATTTTAAGTGGAGATTCTTTACCCCCACCAAATTTACTATAAATACCTCCCTCTCACCTCACCTCCTTCAAACACCACCATACCATACCATACTATACATGTATTATTAATATTAACATTAATAAGAATCCCCCCTTCAAACTCTCTCTCTCTCCTTTTTTTTCTCTCTAAGAAAACAATATGCCTGCTCAAGTCATGCCTGAGAAAACTCTGCAAGGAATTCATCTCTCGGGAATGGAAACCTATTCTCTCCACCACAAAAGGTACCTACCCACCTCCCTCCCTCCCTCCCTCGTACAAATTAGTAAAATTTTGTCTTTTTAATTCAATACATTTTCAATAGCTACGTACGTACGTATCGTATTATTTCTTCTTGATTATTGATATATATATATATATATATATATAACCTAAAATTAAACTATATGTATATAGCAAGTCAGTCTTATCATTGATTAATTTCTTAATTATATATACTCCTGGCCTTTCCCTTTGTGAGAAAATAAGAGTCTCAGATTATTTTGTATTTGTATATCAAAATTTACCTGCCTACCTAGCTAGCTAAAGCCTAAAGCATTAATTTTTTCAACTACTTAATTTTTCTTAATTCTTAATTAAGGTTGGAAGGAAAAATTGCGATTGTGACGGGCGGGGCTAAAGGCATCGGAGAGGCAACGGCCAGACTATTTGCCAAGCACGGTGCTAAAGTAGTCATCGCAGACGTTGAGGATACACTTGGAAATGCACTCGCGAATTCGTTGAATAATAGTATTAGTAGTTCAGCTACTAATTATGTACATTGTGATGTTAGGTTGGAGGAAGATATGGAGAACTTGATTAACTCCACAATTGCCCGTTATGGACGTCTAGATATTCTTTTTAATAACGCTGGAATTCTCGGAAACCAATCCAAGCACAAAAGCATTGTAAATTTTGATGCGGACGAATTTGATCGCGTGATGAGCGTGAATGTAAGAGGAGTCGCGCTGGGAATGAAGCACGCGGCTCGTGTCATGATTCCCCGTCGAGCCGGCTGCATAATCTCGACGGCAAGCGTCGCCGGAGTGATGGGAGGGCTGGGTCCGCATGCGTATACGGCTTCCAAACATGCCATAGTTGGGCTAACCAAGAACACGGCTTGTGAGCTGGGGCGGTATGGGATTAGAGTGAACTGCATTTCTCCGTTCGGAGTGGCCACGTCGATGCTTGTGAATGCATGGAGGAGGAGCGATGAAGAGGATGAGGATGAGGAAATGTGCATGAATTTTGGGACCGGCCCCGGCCCCAATGAGAAGGAAGTTGAGAAGATGGAGGAGTTTGTGAAGGGATTGGCTAACTTGAAGGGTCCTGCCCTGAGGCCTAAAGATATAGCAGAGGCAGCTCTTTATCTTGCTAGTGATGAATCCAAATATGTGAGTGGTCATAACCTTGTTGTGGATGGGGGAATTACCTCCTCTAGAAATTGTGTTGGCTTGTAATTAACGTTACACGTACATCACTTGATTATAATTTTTTTCATTTAATTATACTTATTTGTAACCGCCCTCCATTTAATTATTATGAGTGAAATCAATTAATATTATCACTTAATTTATAATTGATACTAACTAGCTAGCTAATTAATAGTACCGTAGTTTAATTTGCACCGACGGAATTATCGGCCTCAAAAATTGTACGTTGTGGATTTAAGTTACGTTGCTTTTAGAATGATATAATAAGTACGTTGTGCATTCAAAAGTACTTTGTACAATTAGTAATTAACAAACAATATAATTAATATTGTTTTGTATAACAATTTTATTCAAATAAGAATAATAAGTAGCTAAGGGGAGAGAGATGGGAGTGGAATATTAATTAATGGTGGTTTGGTTGAATTGAATAGGTAAAATGAGAAAAGGTCGAGGGAGTACTTTTGGAGTTGAAGAGTTTATGTCGTCGTCCTTTGATTCAGAAGATGTGTAGGCTAGCTGATGGCTAGCTGTCATGAGATACAAGTCAAAGTGGGTTAGTTGTGGACTTTTTTATAAATGCATGGTTGAATTCCTTGATGCGGAGAGGCTTCCCATGGATCTATCTTTGACCTGTCAACTGTTTTCAAACTGTGTCAATTTGTCGAATTCAACTCCGGCTCCTCTAAGGGAGATAGATCCAAAATTTAAAATTCTTCACATACGAGTTTTTCATTTAATTAATTAAATGCTTAAGATAAATTTATTTCATACAAATTTCAACCTTTTGTCACATGACTTTCCAGCTCATCTCTCAACTCAAATTATCTTTCCTCCCTTTTTGTTTTGCCTCTTCTCCATCGTCACGTTTTTCACCATTAATAATCAAACAACCACTCTACTTTTTTGTCTCTTCTCCAATATCATCACGTCTTTCACCGCTAATAATTAAACAGCCACTCCACTGTATGACAACACAGCACACCTCAACATTCCATAAATTGATGGATTACAATCAATTATAAATTAAATAACTGATAAATCAAACTTTTTTTTTATGGATGACGTTTGATCGGTGAAATTATAACGCCCCTTTCCGAATAAAGAGAGAGATTACGTACAAAACATAACAAAATTTATAATATCACAAAATGAATATTTCTAATAACTAATAAATATCATAAATCAAATCATAATAAATATCTAACTGACTCAAATCACAATATAAGATATTTATTACACATCCAATAACTAAATAACTCTGTAACACAAATCGAAGTATCAAAGCCTAAACAAAAATATCTAAACCACTTGGATAAAAGGGAGCTCTCGTCACACTTGCTCTTGATCGCCTTGATTACTTATCGGAAGGAAAAAACACAGCATGGACCAAATGCCCAGTACAAATATAGAGTACAGAAATAATGAACTGAAATAACTAACTCAATTAATCGAACTGAACTGAAACGAACAAGACTAATACAACAAAATAATAAGCTAAAACAAATAGCTGGGTGTTATTTCATATCAAGCTCAAAACAAAATAGAAAAATGTTTTGCCACACAAACAAGTCAAATAAAGCCACACATTCAATCACACATCGGACTGCGCGATTCAGATGCATGCAAAATCAGAAGGTGTATTCGACACAAACATCACCAATTCGCAAAACATAACAGAATAGAAAACTAGGGTCGACTCATACGTCTCCCACAACAAAATCATCATATGGCCAACTCCTATCGGAGCATAAAACGGAGACGTCGTTGACTGATCACACAACCACGGAAGGTGTCATGTCTCAGTGCCAAGAGGACATACTTGTGGTACTGCCACGATTGGTTATAGTTTAGGTATACCCTACGATGTATTTTAACAAAGATATAATGTCAACACATGCGACACCATACCAACAAAAGGGTTCTAAGTGTACATATAACGCCGAAACAAATATAAATACAAAGTTCTAAAGATACATTAACATGTACATCTCTAAAAGATTAAAATAAATATTAGATACATCAACCTAATTCAAATAATACAAATTTTATGTATCAACATCAATATGAAACTATTATATTCATTTCACAAAGAACAATTGTGTGAAATAATAATCAAATTCGAAATAAGAAACAAAACAAACTAATTAGATTTAACAATTAAGTAATGTAATACCCAAAAATTCTAAATAAAACTCGTTTAGACTCCATTCGTCTGAGCTAATTACAAAAATAATAAATTATAATTTAAATTACTAATTATAATTTCCTTTTCCCAATTGTTGTTGTTGTTGTTGTTGTTGTTGTTATTATTATTATTATTATTATTATGTATTCCTGTAAACTTCTAATTTTAAATATTTTTGAATAATCCTACATAATACATTAGCCAAAATATTATAACTGTTAACTAAATTATTATAGCAAAATGCATATATAACAGTTGTATAACAAGTTGTTCCAACTTACTATATAACAGCTGTATATATATAAATATACAAGTTGTTCCAACTTACAAAATTCATCCCTATTTCATGTTTTATGAAATATTTTAAAGTTTTACTCTTTTGACTTCGTTATTCCATATGCGAACATGATAGTTTTTTTTTTTGTTTTTTTTTTTCCAATCTCATGACCATCACAAGATTAGAATGACCATGACAGATTCCATGCAAATACAAGTATCAAATCATCAAGCTTACATAAGTTGTATGTATGTGTACCTCAATTATATACATATACATACTATTGTATTGTAATAATATATATTTACACCAATTAAAGAAGGTTTTTCACATGATACTCTCATTAATTAAAAGTCATCTTACATGGCTTAAGCATCCTATTGCAGACACTAAATGAACATGATATATTCCTCTTCTTTTTATTTTCTTATGCCGCAACTACTTTCCCGTTCTTTTCCTTAAGTTAGTTCGTACCAGACTATTATGTGTAAGATTAGATTTTAGATATTTATTTATTTATTTATTAATAGATCTTATAAATTATCTTAATTATAATAAGATTTAATATTACCCACATATAAATTAAACCTAATTAGTTTTAAGGCCCAATTAAATCAAATTAATTTATCCATCACTTATTAATATTTATTAGCCCACATAAATTAAATAACTAGTTTGACCCAAACATAAGAAAAGCTCAATTAAATATTTTAAAGTTTACTTACATATTTTATTTTTTATTTTATCGGGTATTACATCATCTCCCCCTTAAAAAGAATTTCATCCCCGGAATCAAAAGAATGGATCGTACCTAATTTTTAAAGAGATGCGAATACTCCGCTCGAATAGAGTCTTCTATCTCTTAAGTAGCTTCCCACTTCGAATAATTTTTCCATAAAATCTTAACAAAAGGAATTATCTTTCTCCTCATAATTCGCTCTTCACGATCTAAAATCGCCTCAGCTTACTCCTCACAAGTAAGAGCATCCCGAATTTTATCGAACGAATATTGCACCACATGCAACGGATGATAATGATAACTCCTCAACATCGACACATGGAACACATGATGCACACGAGCTAGTTGTAGAGACAAAGCTTACTATGCAACCTCACTAACTCTTTCCAAAATCTCAAATGGGCCAATATAACGCGGACTAAGTTTTCCTTTCAACCCAAATCGTTGAATGCCCTTTAAAGGAGAAACCTTTAAAAACACATGCATACTAGGTTCAAACTCTAAGGTTCTCTTATGCTTATCATCATAACTTTTCTGTCTTGATCGAGCCGACCTCAATTTCTCCTTAGCTAGCACTACCTTCTTCGTAGTGATTTGAACTAACTCAGGCCCTTATGTGGCTTTCTCACTAACCTCATCCCAACAAGTTGGTGCCCGACACTTCCTACCATATAATGCCTCAAACAAAGCCATTCCAATACTTGTATGCCAGCTGTTGTTATAAGCAAACTCAACTAGACTCAAGTAATTTTCCCAATTGCCCAACCATTCAAGCGTACAAGACCTCAACATGTCCTCTAACGTCTGAATAATCCGTTCAAATTGCCCATCAATTTGCGGATGGAAAGAAGTACTAAAGTTAAACCAAGTGCCCCAAACTCGTTGAAACCTGTTGTTTCCCAAAGGCACAATAGAGATCTAGAAAGGGGGTTGAATAAATCCTTTTAAAACTTTTGATTAATTAAAGATGTGTTACTAGAGAATTAATTAGTCAAATTAATGATGCACAACGGAATATACTTTGGAAAACCCATTAAAGATTAATGAAGAATCTCAGTTCTAAATTTAGTCTTCGTGGTTTTAAGTCACACAAATAATATAAATAATATGACGAAAAGTAAGTGCTGAAAGATAAAAAAATACAAACAAATTTTAAGTGATTCGGAGACTGAATAACTCCTAGTCCACTCTTTTACTCAGCGAGTAGGAAATCCATTAAGGATATAGATCTCACAGATCTTTTACAACTGAACCACATAGGTTTATTCGAGTCACTAAGTCTCGGAATATGGACACTTAGTCCTAGATCACTAAAATCTCTTCAAGTCACTTAGACTTGGAAGATTGTTACTTAGACAATGATTCTCTAACGATTGAATGATGTTGAGAGGTGCTGCTATGTTAGCAATAAGTTTTTCTTTTCAGGTATTTAGCAGCTTGAACAAGTTGTTCAGATTCCTAGAGTTTTTTTTTACTTTTGTAGAGCTTAGACTTTTTGATCAAAGTTGTTTCCCAATTTCTTGAATTTGAATCTTTGTTCCCTTTTATAGTCTGATAGAGATTTTTTTTCATTGCAAGGTTCTCGTTGGTGTAGTTAATACTTAGACACTCTAGGATCCTTGATGTTGACATTTTAAGTTGGTGTGTTAGCTTGCTTTGTGACTTGTGCCTGACACATCAGACTGCAACTTCACTTACCACATGTGAGTTGCCGCTTTCGCTAAACTAGCTGTTAGACACATCCTCTGACCTTCGATTTCAACCAAGGATGTTTGGTAACTGCATCGAGACCTTCATTCTGCAACACTCCTATGCTAGTTTTCTTCTTAGATTTGAGTTGCTCAACGATGAAATTGAATCGTAGAGTTTAGTGAAAAGTGTAGAGTCTTCGATCTACGTTCTAAGCTCTACGATCTGTTCTACGAAGATTACTATACGAAAGGAGAAGCATTCTGAAGCTGACTCTATGATATGATTTTCACTGAACGATCCTTAAGTCACTTTACTATCTAGACTTTACTAAACGACTTTAGAGTGTACTCTACGTCCAGTCTTCACACTACGATCTTTACTTTGCTCTGCGATCTTATGTTCACTTTACGAACTGATCTTTATTTTATGACTTAAAGTAAACTTTACGATGAATGCAAGAGCTCTACGATCAAACATCTGATGCACTACGAAAATGAGTTAACTCTGCGACCCATCTTGACATTATAAACTGGCAGAATAACTAAACGATCAATTTGAACCTATTGAGTGTACATCAGATCAACTCAATAAAATCAACCTAACAAATTTGATCTTTTTATTCTAAGTTCGTGTACATCATATCATCACTAAGGACTTCACAAAATTTACTAGTACAAATATACATTAATCATATTCATCATCAAATTAAACATGCAGACTCTAACAAAACCCTTTTCAGAACCGTGAATGAACCGTGGGTCCCGATCTAAAACAACAGATACTGGAATACAATGATGTCTAACAATCTCTTGCTGAAAGATCTGGGCTAACTTATCCACTGAGTAACTCTCATGGATAACCAAGAAATGTGTCGATTTGGTCAATCGGTCCACCACAATCCAAAAGGCATCATTTTTCCTGAAAGTCTTTGGCAAACCAGTCATAGAATCTATTGTGATATCCTCCCAGTTTTAAAATTGGAATGTCTAACTGTACATCTTTGTGGAACCTGGATGAATAGAAAAATGCGAACTAAGAGCTTCAGCCAACATAGCCTCCCGAATGGTTGGATCCGACCATACACACAACCGCTTACCCAAACAACTCATATCATGGTTATCAATACGAAACTCGAGCTGCTTTCCCTCCTCCAGATTTTGCGCTATACCCCACAACTCCCTATCTTCCTTTTGAGCTTCTTTATCACACGAGATAAGATAGGGCTCCACTCTTATATCTACTAAATGCACATTTGAACCTTGCACATACAACTCTAACTCTAGCCGTTCCATATCCAAAATAAGGTGAAGTTGTGTAATAAGGACTGTTACACTCCCTGAACTCTTACGGCTAAGAGCATTTAGAACGACATTCGCCTTTCCCGAGTGATACTGAATTCTCACATCATAATCTTTTAAAAGCTCTAACCAACGCCTCTGCCTCATGTTAAACTCCTTTTGAGTGAAAATGTATTTAAGATTTTTGTGATCAGTGAAGATATCATAAGTCTCTCCATATAAATAGTGCCTCTATATTTTTAGGGCAAAAATTATCACTGCCAACTCCAAATTATGAGTGAGGTAGTTCATCTGATAAGGTTTAAGCTGCTTAGAAGCATAAACAATCACCTTACCGTGTTGCATCAAAACATACCCCAAACCCTTCGTAGAAGCATCACTATAAATCCGATAACCTCATGTCCCTAACGGCAATGTAAGTATTGGAGCTGTCACAAACTGTTTCTTCAACTCCTCAAAACTCTTCTCGCGCTCCTCATTCCACACAAACTGTAAGTAGTATGCATACAAACCAATCATATTTGATGTGATGTAGCATATACTTTGTAATCTTATTCGTTTATTAATAGAATAATTAATTTGTTTAAAGACATTTTCTTTATCCACATTGTACTGTTGAATTAATTGTGATAAGCCCATAATTTTGAGCAATGCTTTTAGAATCATGATGATGATCATTCTAATGAGATCTAAATTCAAGTTAGTCCAAAACTAAAATCATTCCTAATCGTTGGATCGCTAAGAAGGGTATTAGTGAATATGGATAGATTAGTTTATATTATGCTCGCACTTATGAAGATGATGCTTGATCTCATAATCAGTTGTGTAGAGACACTAAAGCAAGTATGTAGGTGCTTATTAGTGAATAAGTTCACTGAACATGACTAACTTAAAGGAATATCTAATGGAGTTTTACTTGTCTGTCAATAGAAATTCCTAATGTGATAGTAGTATCTTGTGTATGATGAATTATGCTTTGATATACCCCTTAAGACCTTTAGGGTATATCAAAGGGTATGTTTAGGTATAATAAGTTGTACATAGAGATATGTGAATGATTAATAAAGAATCTATCACTTCTAGTAAAAGATGAGAATGTCCTATGTGATTCGATAAATGACAACTCAGTAGTCCTTGGCCAAGACAGAATAAAATTAGAAAGGAGTTTCTAATTTGCATTATTTAGAGTTGTGCATTTGAGAATTGAAATGTATATAATCAAATAAAATAAGACTTGACAGTAATTTCATGTCTTATATTTGATTGAGACATTGTATGATAGAATGATTGAATTGTACAGTAACTATTTGCTGAAAGGTTCTTTTATGATTAAATGTTAAAATCTATATTATCTAAAAAGTCATTGATCGCTAAGGAGGTTTACCCTTATTGTGGAATAAATATTATTTAATTAAATAAACTAATGATTTAATTTATTTATTTAAATAATATTAGAATTATTTTAACTGATTTATTCTACAACCGGTTTAATATGGAGAACCTAAAGAGTTATACTGCAAAAAAATTATTTATTTAAGAAGTGAATGACATAATTGTAATAATAAGTTAAGTGTATTTAATTTATACTATGGTGATAGAATAAATTAAATAGCTTAATATTTATTATTTAGTATTTTAAAAATACTAATTGTAAATTAATAAGAAGAGTCTTATTATTATTATTACTATTATTATTATTTAGTTCCTAAATAGTTTAGGAATTAATTAATAAGAATACTCTCATATAAGTTCCTAATTAGATTAGGAGTTTAATTAAAAATCATACTCCTAAATAGTTTATGAGGGTTACCTATATCTATAAATAAGAGGAGTCTTATTATGAATTGGGGTTACACACACTTTCAGAAGATTTGAGAGAGTATTCATAATTTCCTAAGAGAAAGAAAGCTAAGATTTGCCACCATCCACTTCTTGAATTCTTATTATTCCTTGGTAGATCACCTCTAGAGGCTACACACTTGGGTGACTAATGTTGATCAAAAGAATCTGATCGGTGAGAACGCGAAAGAATTGGAGTTGAACATGTACCTGAGGAAGTTTTGTTCTATAAGGGTATAATTCTTTATTTCCTTTTGTTAATTGATAATTGCGCATAAAGATTGATTTTGGTCATAGTGTGTAAAATTTTAAATTCTGATTTTACCATGCTTTCTCTATTTATATGTAATTTGATTGTATGTTCATAGATATTATAAACCAATAGAAACTTTGTACTATTTTTCATCAACTTAGTCAATGGCAAGGCAAACAAAGAAAATCCTTCCACAAATCGCCTATAATACCTTGCCAAACCCAAGAAACTCCTAACCTCCGTCATTGTAGTAGGTCTCGACCATTTAGTAATAGTTTTAATCTTCGTAGGATCCACCTTAAAACCTTCAGTAGACATAATGTGACCCCAAAATGCAACATATTCTAACCAAAACTCGCATTTAGAGAATTTAGCATACAATTTCTCTTTTTGTGAAATCCCCAAAACTGTTCGAAGATGCTCCTTATGCTTCTCCCTAGACTTAGAGTAAACCAAAATGTCATTAATAAAGACGATGACATATTAGTCCAAGTATTTCCTGAACACCCGATTCATCAAATCTATAAATACTACCAGAGTGTTAGTCAACCCGAATAGCATCACCAGAAACTCGTAATGCCCACAACGAGTGCAAAAAACTGTCTTAGAGATATCCTCATCTCTCACCCTCCATTGATGATAGCCCGACCTTAAGTCTATCTTCGAAAAATACTTCACCCCTTGAAGTTGGTCAAACAAGTCATCAATCCTCTATAATGGATACCGATTCCTGATGGTAATCATATTCAACTCCCTGTAGTCTATGCACAACTTCATAGACCCAATTTTCTTCTTCACAAACAAAACCAGAGCACCCCACGGCAAAACCTCAGCCTAATCACACCACGATCTAACAATTCTTGCAACTGCTCCTTCAACTTCTACAACTCCAACGATGTCATCCTATACAGCGCCTTAGAAATAGGCTTTACACCAAAATCAAGCTCGATACTAAACTCAACTTCCCGCTGCGGTGGCAACCCTTACAATTCCTCTGAAAACACATCGAGAAAATTATGAACAATTGGAACAACCTCAATACGAGACTCGCCCATAAAGGTATCCTTCACAAACGTTAAATACCCCTCACAACCCTTTGCCACCAACTTCTCAGCCTTCAAAATTGAAATCAACTTCACCATCTTACTCGGCCGTGAACCTTAAAACACTCCAGAAACTTTACATATCCAAATATGACCTTCTTCGCCTAGTAGTCAATAGTGGCCTAGTGTTTATCCAACTAGTCTATCTCATGAATTACATCAAAATCGTGTATAACCATCGAAAGAAGATTAACCCTATGAATCTTATCTTTAAAACTGATCGGACACTTTCAATACAAATCAGAAATAACTACAAAAGTCCCCATCGAGGTAGTAATAGACATAACAAAATCAAAGGACTGAAATGGCACCCCAAGGTGCCGAACAAAAGAATTCGCAACAACTGAATGAGTAGAACTAGTATTAAATAAAACAGAGG
This sequence comes from Aralia elata, assembly GCA_034770075.1. Classification (NCBI taxonomy): domain Eukaryota; kingdom Viridiplantae; phylum Streptophyta; class Magnoliopsida; order Apiales; family Araliaceae; genus Aralia; species Aralia elata. The sequence goes on from CM068382.1 coordinate 96,976,221, forward strand.
CCTCACGACTGCCAACTAAAAGAGTGCCAGAAATAATACCTGTCGCACATGCCGCCTGATTATATGTCAAGGCAAACACTCGATCACCCTGACGCTGACCTCTATTGCCACCATTATTACCGCCTCCACTATTATCATGTGACCCGGTATAATCTTTAGCAATATGGTTCATCTGTCTACACAAGAAACATGCACCGGTAACTCTATAGCACTGCCTCCTCAGATGATTACCCCCACAAGTAACGCAAGGAGCTATCAGAATAAGATTAGAGTTACCCCTACCAGCTGATCTTGGGTAGGGTTAAATACTTTTTTAGTCACTATACTTTATGTCAACTTACAAATGGATAACTGAACTTTTTTTTCTTACAGTCAACTCACTGAACTGTTATTTACTTACAATCCGTCAGAAAATTCGTTAAGTCCTTTGACTTTAAACGGAAATTGACACCTAGGCTGTTGAGTTGTAAAAAAAAGCTGAAGTGGCAATGATAATCCGACATGGCGGTGATTATATGGATCTGGAGGAAAATTTTTATGAAGAAAATGAAAAAATATTTTAAAGTATAATATAAATTTAAAAAGTTAGCCAAAAAAATAAGAAAATAAATGAAAAACGTATTTAATTGTTTTTGTAATTAATATCAAATAAATTTTTATTTATAATTAAGCCATTTATAAAACATAAAAACTAAAAATATGCTAATTAAAATTAAGGGGAACATGAAATAAATTTAGGAGAAAATGAAAGAAAATTATAATAAAATAAAAAAAAATTAGCAAAAAATACATGGAAGAAATTAAAAAATAAAAAGAGTTATTTAGTTAATTTTGTAATTAATAGCAATTGGTTTTTTATATAATTAATAACAAATATAATTAAGGAAATTATAAAATAAAAAATATTTTAAAATAAAAAATCTTTTCAAAATAAATTTTTATTTACATAAATATTTATACATGCCAAACAAAGAATTATTAATTAAGCCATTTTTTATCTCTTTCTCTCTCTAACCTAGCACTATCATCACTATTCATCATCTTCCTCATCCAATTTAGTCCAGGGAACCCATATACTAAAAACACTAGCAATCGACAACCAAGAAGGGATAGTCAGCCTATAAATCACTAGAAACCTAACAAACAAGGTCGAAATAGAAAAAGTTCTCTTGAAATTGAAAAAATCGTTGCCCAATCTGAGGTACTCTTCGTAATCAAAAAGGGGCAAAGTTTAAGGTTCTTCGTACTCTTCATCTTGATAAAAATCATGAACAATCTCATCTTCAAGTTTTTGGGATTAATCTTGAGCTTCCCATCTGATAAAATCGGATTAAGTTGTTGTTGTTGATTTTTAGACTGATCTTCTTGTTCATCCTCCATTGTTGAGTTTTTGTAGCTTGAAGAGGAGAGAGAAAGATGGGATATGCTCAACATAGATCTAGTAGATCAATTGATTTTTGGGATTAAATGAATCAATTGATTACTATGAATGATTTAAAGAATAATTAGTAGATCTAGGTTTTGGGAGGTGAATAATGGATTTGAATTGTTTTTTAGATATGAATGAAGAAGAAGATGAACTAGGTTACTGGAGTAAGAATTGATTTTTTATGTTTTAATATGTTGTAATTATTTAATTTTCTTAATTAATTATTTTAATTTTAAATTTTAAATTTTAATGTGTTTTATACTTTAATTTAAGAATAGCCACATCAGAAGTGAACACCATGTCACCACTGCCATATCATTACTCTGTTAGTCAATTAACGGTGTAGACCATTTTTCAAATTTTTGTAAGAAAAGTAAAGTACAGTGAGTTGACTGTAAGAAAAAAAAAGTTCAGTTATCCATTTATAAGTTGACATAAAGTACAGTGACCAGAAAAGCATTTAACCCATCTTGGGTAATGACCCTAATTCTGCCCCTACTGACGATTTTGCCACTGCTGGTGATTCTTAACTTGCAGAGGTAGCTGAAGCTGACCATTTTGCCCCTGCTGAGGCAACTACTGATAACTTATGTTCTAATTCTAGCCATGTTATTGCCCATACTGGCTACCTCGATTCCTATTCCACTGACCACCGTGATTCCTCCTATGCTGACCCGAAGTTTAACCCTGTTGGTCATCTCTGTCCCTGTTCTGACTCCTCTCCAATTTAAAAGCCCAGAAGTCCTGCTGCTTAATCTCAATATACTTGGTCGCATTAGCCACTACTGACACAACTGCAAACTCACTGCTAAAGAGATGCTGGCGATACTTATAATGAATTCTTAACTTAAATTTCTCTGCCTATTCCGCTGCAGTCCTTGCAGAGGTTCCCGCAAAGCCAGTCAACCTGGTAAACCTCGTCATAAAATTCATGATGGATTCATCATCTTTTTGCCGAATAGACAGATACTCTTTATTAGTAGCTGGGAAGTACTGCTAATAAAAGACCTCATAAAACTCTGCCCAACTAAGTGTCTTAACATATCTATCACCTTTTATTGTTTTCATAGTCTTCCACCACCTCTGTGCATCCCCCTCTAGCTTATAAGCTGCAAGCAACACTTTTTGATTATCCGAGCACCCCAACACATCAAAGATCTTCTCTAGAGGCAATCTAATTCTCTACATGAATTGGAGTCAGAGCTGAACTAAATGAATGTGGTTTTTGCGTCTGAAATCTTCCAACCATATATACATCGGAACCACAAGCTGATCAAGACCATCTGTATTCCCTTCTTCTCCGTTTGCGTGTGGACCATTATTTTTCAGGTTCCCCTATTCAAGATTTTCTAGCGGCTGATGCAATGCCTGAACAACCTGTGCCACCAATTGCGATAAAGTCTGATTAACTGTCTAATTCACCAAGGCAACCAATTGAGCATTAATCTGATTATTAGGTTGCGCATTGGGCTGGCCCTCACCACTTCCCCCATTGTTACCTCGCCTCCCAATAACTCTAGCGGATCTACGAGCCATCTAAGAAAGAAATCAACGAATAGAAGTAAAACAGATTAGAGACAGATTCGAATATAAATGATATGATAGTTGAACAGAAAATCAAACTGAACAAAAACCTAACCTAGAAGTCTACTCATAACTCACAGGTCAAACCTAAATAGGTTTTTTACAAAAAAGATCCTAGTTTTGATACTAACTCTGTAACACCCCCTTTCTAAAATAGAAAGAGAGGTTACGACAAAACATAACTAAACTTACAAGACAAATCAAGAGCTTTATGCCATAAAATGAATATCTCTAATAACTGATAAATGCCATAAGTCAAACCATAAGAAATGGATAACTAACTCAAATCACAATCTAAGATATTAATTACAACTCCAATAACTAAATAAATCTATAACATAAATTGAAGTATTAAAGTCTAAGCAAAATATCTAAACCACTTGGATAAAAGGAATCTCTCGTCACACTTGCCCTCGATCCCATTGATTATCTGCCGGAAGGAAAAACACAGTATGAGCCAAATACCCAGTACAAATATAGAGTACAGTAATAATTAACTGAAATAACAAACTCAATTAATTGAATCGAACTGAAATGAACAAGACTAATAGAGCGAAATAATAGGTTGAATCAAATGGATGTGTGTTATTTTATACTGAGCTCAAAACAAAACTGAAATATACATTGTTGCATAAATAAGTTAAATAATGTCACACATGCAATCAAAATAATGCCACACATGGCAATCATACATCGGACTGCACAATCCAGATACATGCAAAATCAGAAGGTGTGTTCGACACAAACAACACAAATCCGCATAACGGAACAAAACAAAAAACTAGGGTCGACATACGCCTTACACAATAAAATCACCATATGGCTAACTCCCATCAGAGCACAAAACGGAGACGTCGTGGACTGATCAAACCGCCACGGAAGGTGTCATGCCTCGGTACTAAGAGGACATGCATGTGGTACTCCCACAACTGGTTATAGCTCAGGTATACCCTACGGTATATTCTAACAAAGATATAATGCCACAACATATTCGACACCATGCTAACAAAGGTTTCTAAGTATACATGTAACGCCGAAACAAATATAAATACAAAGCTCTAAAGATACGTTAACATGTACATCTCTAAAAAATTAAAATAAATACTAGATACGTCAACCTAATTCAAAAAGTTCAAATACAAATTCTATGTATCAACGCTAACATGAAACTATCATATTAATTTCATAAAGAACAATTATGTGAAACAATAACCAAATTCGAAATGAGGAATAAAAACGAACTAATTAAATTCAACAAGAGTATTGCTGAAGGAGTACGAAATCCGTACCTGGATTAAGTAATGTAATACCCAAAAATTCCAAATAAAACTCGTTTAGAGCTAATTACACAAATTAATAAATTATAATTTAAATTACTAATTATAATTTCCTTTTCCCAAGAGTTGTTATTATTATTAATTATTATTATTCTTATTATTTGTTCCTGTAAGCTTTGGATTTTAAATATTTTTGAATAATCTTACATAATACATAAGCCAAAATAGTATAACAATCTCTTCTAACTTATTATATAACAGCTGTATATAAATATACAAGCTATTCTAACTTACAAAATTCATCTCTATTTCACGTTTTATGAAATATTTTAAAGTTTTACTCTCCTGACTTCGTTACTCCATATGCGAACATGATAGTTTTTTCTTCTGTATTTTTTTTTTCAATTTCATTTCCATCACAAGATTAGAATAACCATGACAAATTCCATGCAAATACAAGTATTAAATACATAAGCTGTCGGTATGTGTACCTCAATTATATACATATGCCTACTATTGTAGTATGATAATATATATCTATACCAATCAAAGAAGGTTTTTCACATGATACTCTCATTAATGAAAAGTCATCTTACATGGCTTAAGCTTCTTATTGCAGACGCTAGATGAACAGGATAGATTCCTCTCCTTTTTATTTTCTTATGCCGCCACTGTTGCCCCGTTCTTTTTCTTCAGTTCGAATCAGACTATTATGTGTAAGATTAGGTTCTAGATATTTATTTATTTATTAATAGATTTTATTAATTATTCTAATTATAATAAGATTTAATATTACCCAGCACATATAAATTAAACTCAATTTAATCAAATTAATTTATCCATCACTTATTAATACTTATTAGTTCACATAAATTAAATAACTAGGTTGACCCAAATATAAGAAAAACCCAATTAAATATTTTAAATCTTACTTACATATTTTACCTTTTATTTTATCAGATATTACAGAGATTTAACTATAAAATTTTCTGATCGTTAATTGTTCAACTAAATAAGTTGCCTTTTGTTCTTCTAGATTCATAAATATGTTTAGTGTTGTTGTTATTAGTATTTGACCATTAGAACAAGAAAAAATTGCCTTATATATATATATATATATATATATATATTCGTACATAAATGAGTTTTTGATTCAAAACAGAAATCACAAGTAGTGGCTAGCTGTTGTTCAAGACTTCAAGGATTAGAAAGAAAAGAGAAATCGTGGGTTGTGGCATTATCTAGAGCATTTAAATTTTATGAAAGGTTCAAATTAGGAGAACTTCAAATTTTAAAATTCCCTATAAACTTCAAAGGATTCGAATTCGCTGGGTTCCTCGACCGATTTGATCAAGAAATGGGGATCTATATATGAAAACAAGTTTAATCATTTTAAACCCGACTGAAATTATGTATACTGTGAATTGTAATCATCTAAACTAGTCAATATTATATATGCTTCATTTAAAAAGGTGCATGCACTCTTTGGGATAGAATTTTGGTGAATTGTTAGTTACAGGTTAGAAGATAAGTTTATGATACAAGTTGAGGACATATACATACATATATATATATATATATATATATGTATATATATATATATATACATATATATATATATATATATATATTTTAAAATACAAGCGACATTTATCGAGCCAAGAGCATATATATGTACACTTGACAACCAAAAATCGTGGGCTTAAATTGTATGATTTGGCTTGGGCGTATAGCAATTAGCACCTTTAAACTTTAATTAAATGAACCTATCGAGCTGCAACAACTTTTCTTTTTTAGTTATCAATCTCTCTTGGTTAGTTGGTTCCCCAATTGGGCATGTGCATTCGTTGAGACCTTGTTTAGCCCATCCAATAAAAATGTTGAGCTGGGTTAATAAGATATTTGGCCCGTAAGTAGGCGTTTTAAATATCAATTTTTAGATAATTTTAATTTTAAAAATAACATGGTTTATTTAAATTTCAAAAATAATAAATTTTATAATTAATAGTGCTTTTTAAAATAATTTATAATAATAACTGTATTTTCAATAAATAAATAAACATATTCATATTAATTTTAAATTTGAAAATATTTCAAGAGAATTTCTAAAAAGTCAATTTTATAATTTTCGGAGCAAGTTAATTATACCACTTTGTGTGTGTGTGTTTCGTTTAATCAATCATACCAATTATTATAGATGTGTAGGTAAGGAAATTTACACCTTGCTAGGGTTAGGGTTTCGTGTTGGCTGGAGAGGAGAGAAATCCACGAAGAGTACGGAACTGATTGATTGATTGAAGAGGGGAGAAGAACAGGTGGACAGTTACTCCAATGACACGTGGCAGAACTCCTAGAATCCGGAAACCGGGTTAGGGTAGCAGGGATTCCAAGAGCCTTCTAGAGTCTTCGAGTTGTGAGAGAGTTTCAAGTGTTTAGAGCTTCCAAGAGTCTAAGTGTAATGTCTTGAGAGCGATCCCCTTTTCTCAGAATAGAGGGGCTATTTATAGAGTTTTCCTGGGAAATAGTCACATGCCAGGCACATGTTTTAAGGGAAATTCCCGAAATACCCTTTAATTATATTTTAAAGGAGAAATTCCAGAAATGCCCTTTAATCATTAAAGTAATGCCCATATTGCCCTGTTCTTCTAGCCGTCAATCCAATCCCTCAATCAATTCCCAAAATGGGTCGCATCCACGAGTCTTCTGCCTTGGAACACGTGGAGACTTCCCCGGGTCTAGTACATTTAATTAGGTCACATAAACCCTAATTTGTACATTTAATTAGGTTTTTTGTAAACCCTAATTTGTACATTTAATTCAATTAGGTCATGTGAACCCTAATATGCACTTGGGCCCACATTTGCCCCCTGCGCGAGAGTCACGATTCCTGAGAGACGCTCGTGCAAAATACTCCAGGCTTGTGAATGATTTTACGTGACTCCACTTGTCCAAGTACTGCTTGGTAAATCATCTGAAAGCTTCTTCATTTTGCTCAATATTTATTTCCTTATTTTCTGAGAATTAAAACAAGGAAGATCATCAGCTCCAATAATCAAATCTTATTTTATATTTTAGAAACAAAATCTGCCCTTATTAGAATTTTATAAAGCAAGATCTTTTTCAAACATTCAATATATATATATATATAATTTCGAAATTATCAAATATATATATATTTTCAAAATTTTATTAAAATACCCAATTTAAGCAATTTTCGAAAATCTATATATTTATTTAGAAATAAGCTCAAATAAACTTATCTTGAAATTGCGAAATCTTCCTTAAGAGGAACATATAGATTGTTTCCTTTACTATTGCAAGCTTGCAATTGGAATATATATATCTCCCAAGTCACTTAGGCCTTTCTTGTCATCGTGCAAAATTTTTCCTCTCTTCATTCAAGTCTGAAGATCACCAAGAAGTCGTCAAGCCAACAGTTTTCAACTTGGGAACGAGGTAAAAAAACAATTTCTTCTTCTCTTTTTTCAGTTTATTTGAGTATTTTCTGCCGAACTTTTTCTTGACTTGCTTCTCCTACGTTTCTTCTCAGGTTATTGTAGCTTTTCTTTTGTCTTCCGAGCCCCGTTACTTGGATTATATCTCAGTAGGGTTCCCTCGGATAATAAAGAAAAACACAATATTTAGTGACAACGAAGCATCCGTTCCGAAAAAGTAATCTGTGGGGCACCAGAATTTTCAAGGTACACAAAATATAGTTTTTTTTTTTTTTTTTTTTTTTTTTTCCTAGGGGGCCGAACCCTAGGGTGGCCGAACCCTAGGATGTTTTTTTTTTTTTTTTTTTTTTTTAAGTCGAACCCTAGGGGGCCGAACCCTAGGAGAAAATGTACTAAAATTTTAACATTGGGAAGCGTGATCACTGTTTTGACCATAACTTTTGCTCCGTTTGGAGTCTCGGGGCCCATAATATATCAAAACGACCGTATCGACGAGCCCTTCAAAAGTCATCGCCAACGGCTATGACATATGTCGAAATAATCCAAAAAATGGCTCCGAAGGATGTATTTTGGCTGTCCGAAGTTTTGTGGAAAAATTTCAAATCTTGTTTTTCTTTCATAATTGTGATTTTGATCCTTCCCTGACTCCATTTCTTCTTATTTTCAGGTATTCTCAAGTGAAAGGCTCAAATTCTCCCTTTGCCATGGTAAGCCTACTTAAGCTCATATGCCTTACTTGACATCCTTAGTATCCTCATGTGGAGTCTTTCTTACTTACAGGCCTCATCTACCGGATGTTCTGAAGACTTGAAGAGTTCCAGGGTAATTCCCTTTGTCAATGATTGTGGAAAGGCAAAAAAGCTTGTTTCTTTATGTCGCGGCTTGCGAAGGTTGGGACGACTTCCCCCATTCCGATCGCATTCCCCGCATGTGCATAGAGATACCAAGTGCGTTGCATGCTTGATAGAAGCTTTCAGGCGGACTGACCATTATACTTCATGATTTCATGATGACACAATCCTTGCAGACTTCATCTCGGGTACCTCCTCGAGTTCCTCCCCCAGGATCCTCTGCTGTCGGGGAGATGAGATGTACTTGCTCTAGAGTAAAGCCGAGGATCCTTGTTTTTAAATTGTCAAGGATGATGATGATGATGATGATGATGATGAGGATGATAATGATATTCCCATTGGATTTCGCATGGATACGGCAAGTGAGGTGGCGACCTCCACTACGGGTGAACCTCGCTGACATAACATGATTGTTGTCAAGTCCTCCTCACCTCATGATGATCGTGTCAGCCTTAATGTTGACGATTTCATGTCTGATGTAGGCTTAGGTCCTGCTATGGTTAGTACAGTTCCATCGTCACGCCCACATATAACGTCTTCTCATGACAGCTTGGAGGGTACCGGTGACACCCATGTTGATGCTGATGCTATTATGACAGTTAATCCTCCTCCCCCGAGGGGGAATCCTGCGAAACCTATGGTTGATTTCCATCCTCCCAGAAGGATTCTCCCGAGGCTTCACCTAAAAGGGAGGGTATAGTTGCGAGTTCTTTGGGTGGGGCATCGATGCTTTACTTTCTTTGCCCGTTGAGGAGCTCGCTTTCTTCATCTTGATTCTGCCACCTCGCCTTTTAGTGACCTCGACTATCCACCCAATAACAAAGATGTCGTGGAGCTACATGCATTCTCTAAGCCCGTGATTTGTGCAGCTCTTCTCCCGATGAATATTTTCTCGTGCGGGGCTGGATTTCCTCACTTCTAGGTATGGCTTTTTGTAGCTTTTTGTTATTTCCTGTATCAAAGAACTCATTTATATGTCATTTATCATAGTAGAGTTTCTTTAGCATTAGTGATTGTCTTTAACTTGAATTTTTTCCTTAAGACCCAATGTTTAGTATTGAATCATAAGTTATTCAAATTAATACTCCAAGACAACAATATTCATAATAATGAGAGTAAAATTGCAATTTTTCGATTTCTCGCAAACTAACACTTGAATCCATACTTTTAAAATCAAAGAATATCCAAGTATAAGTGAAAGTTTGACATTTTTATTAATAATCATATTGAAAAGCACAATGTTTCAAAAAATTTCATAATAATAATAGATTTTGCTTTTGTCGGATAAAGCATAACGTTCGCCACTTTTAGAGATAAAGTGTAACTTTCTCGGGTTTGAGGGCTTATAGTCAGGTGCCTCGATTACTTTTAGAGTTGAAAGTATAACTTTGAGGACTTATAGTCAGGTGCCTCGATTACTTTTAAAGTTGAAAGTATAACTTTGAGGACTTATAATCAGGTGCCTCGATTACTTTTAAAGTTGAAAGTATAACTTTGAGGACTTATAATCAGGTGCCTCGATTACTTTTAAAGTTGAAAGTATAACTTTGTGCCTTATCCCTTGGTACGTCGTGCCAATTGTTTGGCGTATAGGGTTTCATAAGGACTTAAGTTGCATGCCTCGTCACTTGGTCATCCAATTTCTTGGCAAGTGCAATCCACGAGGACTTGACCACCATCGTGGGTGGATTTTTAATTCGTCAATTCTTGTGTCTCCTCCCTTGGTCATCCAATTTCTTGGCAAGGGATACTCTTGAGTTTTTTTTTTTTTTTTTTTTTTTTTTTTTTCTTTTTTTTCGACCTCTTGGGCTACACCCTGGGTAATAATGTTGCACGTTTCTTTTCCTTTGTGGTTTGGAAGTGGCTTTTCATACATGGTGCTTTTCTTTTCACAGTTCGATTTCTCCGGCTGCCAGCTTCTCATGGTATATCCTCCGCATACTGTAACAGTCCATAGTGGAATGTCCTGCGTACTGGTGGTACACACAGAAATCTGGTCTTCTTTGCATCTCTTCCGTCACCACAAATTTAGGCGTTGGGGGTTTCACCACTCCGTGCTCAACCCATTGTTCGTACAGGCCCCTGAATGCCTTCTCACTACATGTGATAGCCTCTACTTGCCCCCAAGTTTTTCTTTACTTTGTTCAAAATTTCGCTCATTCTTCTCCCTCTTGCCCCCTTGTGGGTTTGACTGAGAGTCAGCCAAAGCCACAGTTGCTGTTCTCTTACCCTTCCATGTAACCATCGCATGGTTGATGGGAACTGTCACGATTCCTCCCAAATCTTGTGCGAAGGATGAGAGGGTTGCAAATGAATCACAGGCCTTTGTAATGAGATGGGGCTTGAAGGAGTCTAGAGCACCATTGTTGCATATGCTAACCAAGTTCTTCTCTTCAACTGGCTCGGCACACTTTTGTGCTTGGGCCCTGAATCTGTCCACATAATCTGACAGCTCCTCATTCGGCTTCTGCTCAAATCGCATCAGTTCTACAATAGTTACCTGTTTTTGCACATAGAAAAATTTCTTAAAAAATTGCAATTTCAGATCATCCCAATCATGGACTGATCCCTTCTCCAAATTGTAGTACCAACTGAAGGCGCTATCCGTCAAAGTCTTGTTAAATTTCCTCATCAACAAATTATGGTTATTCACCTCATCATAACCCAACCATGGAGACATCGACTCCACGAACCTGGCAATATGCTCCCTGGCATTCCCTTTCTCCCCGTTATACTTTGGGAACTGCGGGGGGTGCTCAATATACCCTGCCGGGTACGGTTGTCTCCGCACATGTGCCGGATAGGGTGGAGTAAAGTCCAACGCTGAAGGTCGGGATGTCTGCTTGCGAAATTGATTAATCACATCGATCATATCATCTTTTGTCACATACTGGCTCGTGGTATGGACTCTTTGAGGGGCTGTAATATATTGATGCATAGGTGGTACGTATGGTAAGGAAACTGGCTGGTGTACACTTGCATCCTGCACAGTTTGCATCGGCGGTGTTTGTCGACTTGTTCGTTGGATGTGACTCGGGATGGTCGGTATCTGCACTTGTGAAAATGCTGGGAGAGTGGGCGGGACGATGTTGGGCTGAGGTTGACTCACTTCCAATCTGAGTTGTGGCACATCACCACTGTTTTGGAGCTCCAAGTGGATGATTGGAATCGGCTGACTCTCCGTTGTTGGAGGCACAGTCGGATTCTCTTTGTTGTTGCTGTTGTCCTCCACTTCTGCTCGTTCCCCATGCGAACTTCCTGGGAACATAGCCCTGAAAGTGGGGATTTGCATCAATTGCTGGCGGAAATTCTCCATCTCTTCCTGCTTCCTTTGCATTTCCAACATCATGGCCATCATCATCCCTTGGCCTTCTCGTGCCTCCTGTAATGCCTTGAGCATCTCCATCTGCACAGCATTCGCAGTCGTTTGCGCTCCAGTTACTTCCTCACCTTGCCTTCCTGCGCTTGTCTGTCTAGCGCTGGTTTGTTGTTGATCAGCCATTTGAGGTGATGTTGAGCTTCCTTCCGAAACGTCTTCGCGCTTTGGAGCACTGGATTCACTTGCCTTGAAATCGGATCTGGTGAAGTGATACTTGTTGTCGGTGAAGCTCTTCCTATAATTCTCCCACTTCGAGTTGTGTGCATACCCTTCACGAATTCTACACCTCCCCAGCAGAGTCGCCAAATAAATGTAGGTAAGGAAATTTACACCTTGCTAGGGTTAGGGTTTCGTGTTGGCTGGAGAGGAGAGAAATCCACGAAGAGTACGGAACTGATTGATTGATTGAAGAGGGGAGAAGAACAGGTGGGCAGTTACTCCAATGACACGTGGCAGAACTCCTAGAATCCGGAAACCGGGTTAGGGTAGCAGGGATTCCAAGAGCCTTCTAGAGTCTTCGAGTTGTGAGAGAGTTTCAAGTGTTTAGAGCTTCCAAGAGTCTAAGTGTAATGTCTTGAGAGCGATCCCCTTTTCTCAGAATAGAGGGGCTATTTATAGAGTTTTCCTGGGAAATAGTCACATGCCAGGCACATGTTTTAAGGGAAATTCCCGAAATACCCTTTAATTATATTTTAAAGGAGAAATTCTAGAAATGCCCTTTAATCATTAAAGTAATGCCCAAATTGCCCTGTTATTCTAGCCGCCAATCCAATCCCTCAATCAATTCCCAAAATGGGTCGCATCCACGAGTCTTCTGCCTTGGAACACGTGGAGACTTCCCCGGGTCTAGTACATTTAATTAGGTCACATAAACCCTAATTTGTACATTTAATTAGGTTTTTTGTAAACCCTAATTTGTACATTTAATTCAATTAGGTCATGTGAACCCTAATATGCACTTGGGCCCACAAGATGCAATGGGGTTTGATTGTGGAGAGGAGTGTATTGTACTACTGATGACCACCCATCTCCATAAGACCTGATGAATACAATTAGACTAATCAAATAGTACATATTACTCGTCTAAAATACTAATTAATAGTTTTGATTGCACTTGTTTACCTAACCTATCTCTTCTACCTCTCCTAGATGTAGCTAGTAGCATATATAACTGCTAGAATTGACCCTATACCAAACATGCATGCATCATCATACAGTACCACACCAAAACTAATAGTCTTCGGTGCAGTAGATCCATGTCCAATATAATTAAGCATCATTATATGGAATTTCAACATTCATTTCTTATATTCCCTCTGTACAACAAAAAGATTCATTTTTCTTTTTCCTAATCAATTTAATTTGTAAAACTAATTATACAATTCAAATGATTAATGTGAATATATTTGATTTAGATTAATGCAATTATTAATATTGTAAATGACTTTTTTTAAAGGTACAAAATTGTTAGTTTATAAAATTAAATAATCTAGATCACAACTTAAAATTTCAGAAAATTAATTAGTATCAAATTTAAATAAAATATTTTTTTTCATTTTTTTAAATGGAAGGAGTATATGGTACAACTCTATATATAAAGCCATACAGTGGCCCAAGAGGTCGCCAGGTACTTTTCGAAAAAAAGAAAATAAGACACAGAAAAAAAAGAAAGAAAAAGAGAGGTCGCCAAGTCTGTCACTCTTACCAAAATTAATTAATTAAGACAACTCATCTAATTAAACCCTAGCTAGTTTTTCTATAACATTTTTTAGAAAGACAAATTAATAAGAAAAAGAAATACATTATGCTAATTAAAATATAGTAGTAAAGAATTAGGGGTCCACCACCACCACCACCACATATTCTTTCAGACGAGAAGACTGAAAAGATGAGAAATTAAGAGCATGCATGCAAGATCGATTAGTTCTCATCCAACTAAATTAATTATGGGGATGTTGGCTTAACTAATCCTTTAATGCATGCATGACTTGACTACTGCGTGGACCAATTATTACCATTACTAGTAGTAGTAGTAGTATAATTTTTGTAAAATTTCTAAGTTAATTGTAAGGGTTAGGTGTGTGTGGTGAGTTAGTTAAGATGATAGGTTCCATAAAGCTAGCTAGGGCCAAGTACGTACGCTCGTGGCCTTTTATTTGGCAACCACCAATTAATTATACTGAGCAAAAAATGTCTTGTATAATTCCAATTTACTTCAAACATGGAATTACGCATTGGCTGGCATCATTGAGCTGCCCTATCAATCACTTCAAAAGACAACTTTTTTTTTTTAATTTGGAAGGTTTTTTAACCTAAAACCTTTTGTTTAACCAGTAACTTAAAGTACCACTGAGCAAAAAAATTTCGGTGTTCAAAGGACAACTATTGGACTTCACCTATATATTTAAACAATAAATTAAAACCTTTATAGTAATTATTAAGGAGTAATTATTTTAATTCTTTTTTTTTGAAAGGTCATATATATAGTTTCTTACACTTAATTAATTACTAGAATTTTACATTTTGAGACTTTTGTTTTGTTGGTAGTCTTCACCTAGTCGATGCTTATTGGCATAACTTCATAACCAATTTATTATTGAAATAAAATATAGGAACCCCTTTTTAAAGAGGAAGTATACTATGCCAAGGAGAGAGAGTAACATCATATATTCCCAAATCCCACCACCCAGTACTTGTCTTAAATATAATGGTAGGTGACATAACATAATAGTAAGAAAATTAAGCATACTAGTTCTTAATTTTAGTCCTTGGGAGTGGAAAATTAAGGACTTCTACTTAATAAAACCAACCATAAAGCTTTGGAAAAGGGTATAAATTTTAAGTAAGTGTTAAAGATCCTATGTAGTATTTTATTTTATTTTATTTTAAACTAACATGTAGTATCTTTCTGTACGTCCTCCTTAATTTGGAAGGTGGAATGAAGTCGTGGTTATAAATCTCCTCTCTCACTTATCAGGCCGTGCATTTCACACCTTGTTTTTCTTCATTTTAATTTCCCCAGTTGTAAAATCATGCACGTTAATTCAGATTTTTCAATTAGTGGTCACACTCAAGATATCTACAGTTTTTATAACAACGAATATATAGATAGAATATTCTAACCTCATAGGGATGCTATAGTGCACCAACGTGTTATACCTAGTTACCTAAGTTTATCCATCCATATAATATATAAAACCCAAGAATTAATGATATTCCCATTCTTTGTACACCGTTCTTATTTAAGTTGACTCTCCTCTCTAATTTCTTAGACAAAAATCGCTATTTTGACTCCGTCCAAAATTAAAAATTGATAAATTAAATACACCGAAAATGAGTACTTATATTGTAATTTTACACCCACAATGATGTGTCACGAGCAGTATACTCCCTCCATTTCAGTTGCATTCAACCTTTTCAAATTAACTGTTGAAATATTAATAATTTAAAGTTAATCAATTTAAATTTTGAAAGCAACAAATTTTATAATTAATAAAATGTTTTGGGTAGTTAAAATATTCACGACTGTAGTTGCATTCAAACATTTGAAATCAATTATCAAAATCCTAAAACTTCAAATTTATTAATCTAAGTTTGAAACTAACAAATTTTATAATTAATAAAATATTTTGGATAGTTAAAATATGCACGACTATATTGACCAAAAAAAAATTAAATCAAACATTCATATTAATTCATGAACTCGATTTGAATTTTCTTATAAGGGATAATAGTTAATCCAAGAACTGAAAGTTCCACTTGAGTGTGAAACCGCCACTTCTAGTGTAAAACGAATCCTAGCCCAACATTGAGATCGAATCTAATTAACGTATGTACAATAAAATAAATTTTCCAAATATTATCTTATTCCCGCAGCTCTTCGCAGACTAAGTTATTTTAATTTAAGACAACCAGTCTTTATTAATTCTTGCAGTGAAGATATAGTGGAATTAAGTCTGATCGAATTATGATCAACTAATTAATTTTAAGAAAATATGCAACTAAAACCATTTTTTTTAATTTCCCATATTGCAGATTTGCTTGATTATCCGACAAGCGCCTGGATTTCCTGCTTGATTATCCCACATGCGCATGCATTATATTATGAGGCGTAATATCGGTAAAGATCTTCTTCCTGAATCAACCCTGATATCTGACATTTTTCTTAGACACGAGTGCGTGCGTGCATGCATGCATTAGCATCCCAACAGCTCACATGATTTTTAGTTTATTAATTAAGGATTAAATAATTATAGATAATCATGAAATAGAAAGTACTACTATATGTATAATTACATAATTAAATAAGATTGATATAGCATAATGAGACTCTAACTCTATCAATACGGTAGGTAAAAGATCTTCCAATTGTGAGGAATCAACCCTACAAAATATATATATATATATATATATATATATATATATATATATATATATATATATTTTGTTCTTGCCTTTTGGCCGGAGATTAGAACGACATATCACTCCGTTCCAAATTAATTGCTCAATTTTAACTTTTTTAAGTCAAATTGACTATTTTTAGAATTAATAATTAAGCATATATAAATATATTTCTAAAATTATAAAAATTGGGGTTAGTAATAAATTGTATATACTTTCTTTTGGTTATAATCTCTTTAACTATATTTTAGCAAAAATAGTAAAAAAATTAGTTTTAAAAATGGTCATTTTGACTTTAAAATGTCAACGTTGAGCAATTAATTTGGGACGGAGGGAGTACTATTTTTTTTATACTAATAATAATCAGTACTCCCATATATGCAAATTAGCATCTATCAAATTCATGAAGTTAAGCCGAATGGAGTGCTAACTCTTCACCCCATAAAATTGGAGCAAGAGATCGACAGGAGAGCAAAAGAGCCGATAATAGTGCAATTTTATGAGCTCTTAACTTTGTTCCATTTACCGTTACGTCTGCAAAAAACACTATAAAATTTCACTAGTGCGGGTTACTATACTTGTCTTTTTTTTTTTTTATTATTATTATTATGTACATGTGTCTTTTTAAATATTTATGCCTTTCATTGCTCTAGCCTCTATGTATGATCATAGACGGAATTGGTATAGCTAACTACAAAAGTGTCAATTCCTGACCAAAGTTTCAAAAGAATATGAACAAAATATAAAGGTAGATGCCCAAAGAATAAACCCAACAGAATATATAAATCATAATAATTCCATTCGCCGTCTAGGGTTCTAAAAAACAAAACCAAATAACCATGTATGTTATAATTAGTCACGTTTAAGAAGTCAGATTACAAGCTTTTTTCAAGGCTAACATGGCTAATTTTCAAATTGAATTTTTGGATTCATCTTGTACCGGTTCTAACAACGTACAAACTCGTGCTTAATTTGTCCTACAGAAAATTAAGTATTGCGTGTTTATTATTATTAATTTAATTATATTATATTATATTATTCTTTATCTCTAGCTACTCATATAATATACAATTCGGTAACTCACTTATCTTACTAATTGTTAGCAAATAACTAAACAGTGAAAAAGTAATATTGAGAAAATGAAATTAAAACAATTATACAAGATTCAAACCTTACGCAATTCACCCAAAAATTTATTTAAATCGACAATTAATTTGTTGGAAGTCAATCCACTATCTCAAAAAATTAAATACTCCTATGTATGATATACTCCCTGTAAAAAACATGATTCGCTCTAAACATATCAGCCCTTCACTTCGGAATTAGAGTTTATTGCCTTATAATTAACTTACAATCATCTTAGAATTAATCTAATCATGTTTCACCAATAATACTACATAATTATATAGGCACAGCTATATATGTTTTTCAATATTGGATGATTTAATTTATTACACCATTAAATAAAACGTGGGGTCCATCCGCCCTCTTCACTATCTCATATATTCATCTATAAATAGGGCTAGCATGAGTAGTGACGTGCATGAATATATATAATAGGCTTAACAATATCCATTAGTTCTAGCTCCCTTAATTCCCTAACCTTAAATTTCTCTGAAATTATGGATGCCAAGTCGCCAGTATCAGACATGGAAAGAGAAAACAAGGCGACCGTTGATGCTCTTTACAAGGCATTGGCGACTGGTGACACGGCAAAAGTGGCCGGCCTTCTAGGAAGTCATGACCTAGAATGGTGGTTCCACGGTCCACAAAATTGCCACCACATGATGCGGGTTCTCACCGGAAAATCCTCATACAATGAGTTCAAGTTTGAGCCCCGGAGCATCACCGCGATTGATGATCGCGTAATCGTGGAAGGTTGGGAAGGCGCCAAGGTGTATTGGGTGCACGTATGGACCGTAAAGAATGGTCTGATTACGCAGTTTAGGGAGTACTTTAATACATGGCTCACCGTGACCGAACTAAGGCCCATGAGTTGGGTGGTCCGGCACCAGGGCTCCAATTCCATCCTGTGGCAGAGCCAGCCTCGGGATCTGTTCAAGCGCTCGTTGCCGGGCCTTATGCTTGCTATCTGAATATATCATTTTATGTGGAGTATATATTAATTTGCATGAAAAAAACTTCTACGTATATCACAATGCTTTAGTTAAGAAAGTTGTATATTTGGAGTGGTAATTTTGTAAAATGAAAAAAATGGCTTTTCATTTCTTTTGTTTGTAATTTATTTTCCTTTTCTGATCTCTTTTAAAAGTAATTAAGTGGCTGCCATAATTAATGAATGATGGATATTAAGTTGTAATTATTATTACTCCGTCTGTTCCAAAATTAGAGATACGTTTTGACATTTTTAAATTAATTTGCGAAATCTTAAAATTTCAAATTGATATTGAATTATTTAATTTTAATACAAACAAATATAACAATTGTAAACTGACTATAAAGTATTACTAATTATTTTTAAAACTTGAATCAAATTATATCAATTTTAAGTTTTAAGATTTTTTAAATTAATTTTAAAAAGTCAAAATATATCTCTAATTTTGAGAGGGAGATAATAATATATATATATATATATATATATATATATATATAAAATTAAGTTGATTCTTGTTTGTTTTAGGTTGAAGCCTTCAAGGTGAAGGTAATATCAAGGAGGAGCTAAAGTATAGGTCAAGGAGACATTCCTAGCTAGTATAGGTATTTTCTCATCGAGTACTATATATATATATATATATATATATATATATATATATATATATATATATATATATATATATATATATATATATACATATATATATATAGGGTAATGATCCATAATATGTATTTACTATGGATCAAAAATGGACAAATAACATCCTTACCCTCCATTACAATAATCGATGGCCTGGATTTAACAAGGAATCACGCAGTCCGCTAGAATTTCTAGCGGACTGGATTAAAATATTTTTTGGACAAATATGCCCCAGTCAATCAAGCCAAATCAGCGCAAAAAAATCAACACGTCCGCTAGAAGTTCTAGCGGATTACTGGAGTAACAAAAAACTTGGAACACGTCCGCTAAAATTTCTCCAGCCGCCACTGTTGAGCCAGAAGCCAGGTCATGCAACAAAGATGGTTCCCCTATAGCAAGTCCACCTCCACCGCAGCCTGCACTTGCAGGGAACCATTCTCCTCACTTGGATTCCTTTGGTTACACACTTCTGATAGTTTTTTGCTCTCTTTTTAGCCATTATATTCTTTCCTCATGAGGCTTTTTTCTTATATTTTAATCTTAGCATATTAATTTATTGTTAGTTCTTTCTGTTGTATTCTTCCAATTTTTCTTCCGTGCATGGCAGATTTGATTCCGAGATTAGGTTTGTAAATATATGGTTTTGTTAATCTTAATCTTTGTATAATAGATGAGACAAATAAAGTTGCATTGGCAATATAGAAACAGAACATTTCACTTGTTAGCTGGATTGTTTACATCTTGCTGCCATGCTATTTGGATGATGAGACTTTCCGTTTTTCCACTTCATAAGTTACCCAGTTTGTTTCTTGAGATAGCTCATTTTTTGCTCAAAATTTCTTCACTATTTATTATCCCTTTTTTAATAATTAAGACATACGCGTGAGGAGAATGGTTCCCTGCAAGTGCAGGCTGCGGTGGAGGTGGACTTGCTATAGGGGAACCATCTTTGTTGCATGACCTGGCTTCTGGCTCAACAGTGGCGGCTGGAGAAATTCTAGCGGACGTGTTCCAAGCTTTTTGTTGCTCCAATAATCCGCTAGAACTTCTAGCGGACGTGTTAATTTTTTTGCGCTGATTTGGCTTGACTGACTGGGGTATATTCGTCTAAAAAGATTTTAATCCAGTCCACTAGAAATTCTAGCGGACGGCGTGATTCCCTTTTAAATCCAGGCCATCGATTATTGTAATGGAGGGTAAGGATGCTATTTACCCATTTTTAATCCATAACAAATAGATGCTATGGATCATTGCCCATATATATATATATATATATATATATATATATATATATATATATATTCTGCCATCAGTCGATTTATTCAGTCCATGAAAATGCCGTAACTGGCTGTTTGATATTGATACTAGTATTAGAAATCTGAAAATGCTACTAAAAGTAAAAGACTGTTTGGACCAAGAAACTAATAATGCAACATAAAGTCTAGTCTATGTATGTCGGATTCATATAATGAAGTTGACAGTAACTAAATTTATATAATTTTTTATAGAAAATGTTATATTGATCAATATAATAAAAAGTTATAGACTTAAATATAAATTATTATCTTAAATTATTGACCTTTTTGCACTTCGATGATCGACTTTTCAATTTTTTCAATTAAATGATTAAACTATAAACCCAAAATTATTATCATCATGTGGGAATCAACAGAAAATCTTGAACCTTATCCTAGATCTAACTCCAAATTGTTCACCTAGTTTTGAGAGAGTGGCTGCCGCCGGATCGTCCAGGCTTCGTTGTTGCAGCAACTATTGTGTGTATGAGTTAGAGAGAGAAAGAGAAATAGAAATTGAAGATGATTTGAGGGTTTCATTTTAATGAAGTGTTGCTGTGATTTACTTTATTCTAGTGCAAGTTGTGGGAATTTACGGAGGTGGTGGCAGACAGTAGAGGGAGGTGATAGATTGAAGATGGTTTGATGAGCAGAGAGATGCTCAGATTGAGAGAGGTGCTCAATTTTTTTTACATTTTTGTTATTTTTTTTGGGTATCTAATTGTTTTTTAATTACTTAATGATTATTATTATTATTTTCTATTTTAGGTTTTAAATGAGAGTGATAAGTAACATTTTATTTTTATATTATTACTTAGTTGTTTTTATAAAAAAAAATTTAAAAATTGCCTCTTGAATTAGATGTTTTCATTTTAAAAATATTTTTAATTTTTATTGCTAAATTGTAATGTTATTTTACATTTATGCCCTTTTAGTTTTTATAAAATTATTTAAATTAATTACAAAAAGAGTCTTCTTTTAACACATCATCAATCAGATTTTATGCGTTTAAGTCACATCATCAATTTATGACGTGATAATTTCAATTGAATCACAGTAGAAAAAGTTTATAGTTTAATCATCTGATTGAAAAAACATTTGAAAGGTCGATCATCAAAATGAAAAATGGTCAATAGTTTAGGATAACAATTTATATTTAAGTTATATATGCAATATTTTTATAACAAATGCAATAATAAAGTATAGAACTTGTTACATGTAATAAGCAAAACATTAATTTACAATTTTTGGGAACAGTCAAGTTGGATTACCATGCTGCTACATCTTGAGATCGAGGAACGAAAAGTGAGATGAACTACGTAGCTTTTCAAAATGGTCAACTCTAAACAAGCCCTAAAAAGTCACAGAAGTTGTATTTAACATGCTTAGATAAAAGTGTCAAGCCAAATAAAAATCTCACCAAAAATGAAATACAAATGAAAAAAAATTCAATTTTAATTTTAGTTTTATCTTCTTTTTTCTTTTTTCTTTTTTAATCTTTTATTCCCTCACTTCTGTTATCTTAATTTCGATTGGCTTGGCTTCCCAATATCCAAACAGTACCTTAAGATGCCATAGCCAAAGAAAAAGTGACAGGAATATAGCTAAGACTAGTTCATCCAGGGTGGTGAACATCGGGCCAACCGACGGCGATTGGGATCTTAGTCAGCATTAGATAATGCCCAGAGCCGGCCCGGGATTTTTTAAGGCCCGGGGCGAATTTTTTCGAGCGTGCCCAGTAGCGGGGGTTCGGGGGCAGCGCCCCCGAGCCATTTTTTTTTAATACTTTTGTATTTTTTTTAATTTGACGGGAGTTCGTAGTGTATCGAGATGAAACATTTTTTTTAATATAAAGGTTTGATAAAAAGTTTTTTCACAACATAATTAAAACAGTGTTTTTATATCAACAATTGTAAAAGTGTTTTTAAAAAAAATAGATTAAAAAAATAGTAAGATTACCTTTGTAGTCAATATTGTGCAATATTTAAGGTCATTGTGTGAAATTAACCTTATGGTTGGTCATTTATCATATTAGGCTATTTCTTTTTCTTTTCCCTTAAAATTTAAGAATTGAAAAATATGTCAATAAAGTAGAGCAATGTTGAAGTTTCATGTACACTTGAAATAATAGTTTGATATTTGAAGATTATTTTTGGACTGTTAGTGAAAAAAATAGAAAGCAAAACTAAAATGCGCTGCTGCCAAGAGTTGAACTCAGGTCTATTCAATTGCAAGAAATTATTTTACCACTAGAGCATTAGAACTTTAAACATATGTTCACACATATACATATATATACACAAGCTTAAATAAATTTTGGGCCCCCTTCAATTTTGGGCCCTGGGCGGTCGCCCTGGTGGCCCTGGCCCAGGGCCGGCCCTGATAATGCCTAGTTGTCAATATACCTTGTACCGTAAGATTAATTATTAATTATTAATTTTCAACTAAAAAGGTTTCAGGTTTGGGAGGTGACAAATGATGAACTGTAACAATTGTGTTGTATAAAGTTAAACAAGCTCACCAACCCTAGCATAAATAATAATTTATTATATTATTAATTAAAAAATTAATAATTATAATTTCGAAAACACAGTTGTAATTATTAAATAGTTAAATATTTATTCAAATAATTAATGATTGAATTATATGTTGCATGTTCTTTCAATTAATTATTAAACTAAATATTTAAATGAATTATTGATATTTATTTAGTTATGATTATGAGAAAGTAATTATTTTAATTTTATTTAAGTTTGTAATGGAATTCTATATTAGCATTTATATTGACAAAATTTGCTTGAAATTTTAATCCGAATAGAATTATGAAACTCAAGTTTTAATAAGTTTTAATTTAATTATGACAATTAGTTAAGAATGAAATTAACTATAAATTTTTAACTACTGTTACAGTTATTATGTTTTAAATTCACATATATTATTAATACAATTAATCATGTGATTTGATAAAATTTTAAGTTTTAATGAATTAAATTAGTTAGGATATTAATTTAATAATAAAGTTAACGACTAATATTAATATAATTAAATCGCGTAATATGTTAAGAGGTTTTCTCGACATTTTAATGTTTTAATAAAATTGTAGCAATAAAATTATCCTATATAAATTTATTACAAAAAAAACTAAATAAAATTATTAAAAAGAACACATGTAGTAATTTTTGATGGATAACATGTAGTAATTATTTAAATTTGTAGAGTATTTATACTAATTTGAATACGAAAGAAAAAGATCTTTTTTTTATTCCTCTTAGAGATATGAATATTTTTAAATTTGGATAGTAGTTAAGCGATATAAATTTGGATAGTACTTATGCTAATATGAATTAGGAAAGCTGAACTAAAAATTGGTGAAACCAAACCAAATCAAGTTTGTGCTTTTAATTACACTAGCATATACACCCCGTGTTTTGCACAGGGTTTTATTATAAAGTTATGATATTGTAAAAAAAATAACTATAAATATAGTATTAGATTTATTAGGTAAAATAGTTCTAATAACTAAATACTTTCTTTCTAAAATTGTATTACTTATACTTGAATATAATTACACTTATATTTATTCAAAAGTAACAAATTCAAGTTAGATAAAATGATCTATGTGGAAATTATTTTTTCTCAAACTATATTATCTAGGTTGTAATAAAATTTTATCTAATAACGATAACAAATTAATATTAAGTAAGATGATCTTATAATTGTTTCTTTGTAAATTATATTACTAATTTTATTTTTGACTTGGTTGAACCGAACGAAAGGTCTTTTTAAAGAATTATAATATTATTGTCATTTTGAATTTTATTTTATAAATTCTTATTGGGTAGAGTAACTAATTTTTATTTTTTATTTAATAATTGAATTATATGATCGATTAGTATATTGCCTTAGCTCCACTGTTTTACCATTAGATTTATATTGCCTTAATTAAGGTTATGTTTGTTTCTAATAATAACACATGAAAATTGGATTATTTATATAGTATTTTTAAGACTATATATGTGTTGGATCATATTTTGTTGGGAAGAATGGAAACAAGAGTTATAAGCAGTAGAAAATGAAGTGAAAGGAAGGAAAAGAACATCAAACAGTTAACAATTCTATCAAGGTATATTCAAGAAAGTCCAAGGAGACTTGTACTATCAATTAATAAAGTAAATTTTTTGTTCTTCATATTAATTAATTAAATTAAATTAAATGCCTTGCATCTTTCTTGCTTTTGAATATTTTTCCCTTTCTTGTTCCTTGTAACAGACAAAATTCAAAAGCATTCCTATAACTAAATTTAATATCTTTCCCTTTTCATTGTTCTATGTAACATAGACAAAATTCAGAAGCATTCAAATTACTAAATACAAAAATGTCAAATCATTCTCAGTGCTAGAGCAAAATATAAAGGTAAATGCCAAAGGAAATTAAGCCCTATTACTTTGGCTGTCTAGGGGTTAAAAACAAAAACAAAGGGAACATTAAATTGGTATATAGTACAGGTATTTTAAGGTTATAATTGCCCATTTGTAGAACTAGAATATAACCTCTCTTCTTCCCCTCCAACCCCCCCCCCCCCCGGGGGGGGCGCAATTTAGTCATTATACTATAATATTTGCATACATAAACTTCTCATGGTTCTTAATGGCAAATCAATCATCCTGTTCAAGTTTGAGCCTCACTCTTAGCATCACTGTGATATATGATGGAAGAGTGGAAGGCGCCTGGCAAGCCTTGCTTTTCCAGTTTCTTTTAGTATGCGTTAGGATATGATTTTACTGAGCTGGGCCCAATAAACAGAGCTCAAATATTCTATACAACCATGATTCGAATAGAAGCTCAAAGGAACTCTACACACCTCAAGTAAAGCCTAATTGGTCCACGATATGGTCAAGATTAATTCTCTCTATATATATACGGGATTACACACAAAGACAAAGATAAGCTCTTTAGACTATACACCCTTACACACAGTTGAATGCCTTGCTTTATGTACTGATTCTCACATTGGAGGGGTTTTTTGGCGACGCTGACTATCAGTCACGGTATGCTCTTTTATTTGCAGGTTTATAATCCCGCGATATCTCACTTGACGAAAAATACAGCATCAATATTGGCACTAGAAAGAGGACAACTAGAGAGCTTAGAGCTTACCTTTGCTTTTGAAATAAATCAAAGGATCGAGTTAGAATTTGCAAATAAGATTTTAGAAAGTGACTAATCAATAAACATGTCTATGCTTGTACTTAGATATTGGGTATCGTTAGAGAGTAACGTGACTAAGATTGAGTTGAAACTTAAAACCTTAGCAACACTAATTAATTTGGTGACCGAAATAAATATGCATCATATCAAAGTGTTTTCATATAGGATCTATATGAAGTTTTCCTAGCTAGTTTTAAATTGAAAGGACTAGTCGCACTGATTAGTAATAGTTGGTACAAGATATGAGAAGCATTAGTTTCTTTTACATCTCTAAATAAAAATGGTAAGACAAGAGAAGCATATTTGACATTTACAATGGAAAGTAGATCTGAAAAGACTGATATAAGAGATCGATTGGACTCAGAAAAGACCATTAATAGAATGATGATGTTCTCCATGTATATCCACTTTCAACACTAAAACAGAAACAGAACAGAACCGAGAGAATAAATTAATAAAGCAATCAAAAAAGTTTCAACTCCTACAATACCCTCCGATCCTTGGTGCTAGGCTTTGACCTGTGAAATCAACATAGTACTTTATCATGATCATGCCAATTGAAAAATGTCTATTAGTGTATAAAATTTCCTCTGTTGAGCTGCATGCATCCTTGATCAACAAGGGAGTTCTTAATGCCCTGAGATAACTCCATAGAAATGTAACAACTCAACTGATTAAAGAAAAGCATATAGAACATCATATAGACTCCAACTTACAGGCCGGTATGGTGTTGATGTTGGTTGTGCTTCAAAATTGTGCTTCAAAATTTTTAACTTTGCCAAAGTCCCACATTGTCTATTTTGAGAACCTTTCTTTGGTATATTAGTAAGTTCTAGTGTTGGGCTTAATAACATGGTTGAGGAAAAAGGGATGGGCTCGCGCACATGAGGTTGGCTAAGGAATTGGGTTGGGCCAAGCTTGGATCTTGGACTTCCGGTCAGAAAACCTTAATGCGTGTGGGCGCGCGTTACGCCCGCGCAGGGGGGGGGTGCAGATTGTCCATACATGTTTTTTGTTACTAAAACTTCTTTCCATGTTTTGTGTTGTTACATGCCGAACACATGGTTCTTGATCCAGATCTTAGATCTAACAAATCCTATAACTATTCTTCTCTCAACTTCAGAAAACAACTACAAAAATTAACAGTGAACTCTCTCTTCCTACATTCTAGATATACACTATCCTTCGTTTTTCTTGAGTCAGGCAATCCACAAAGACAAGTCCAAAGCCTCTTTCTGTGAGTACACACAATTGGAGGTTTCACCGTTGAATCCTGGAGGGTGACCGCCGGCAGCCCATTTGTACCTGAGCTTATTACCAGTGGGGGCGGAATCACTTTTTAGGACAGTAGCTTGCTACGCCTCGGTTTTCATTCATCTTCCAGCTAAGTTCTTCCAATTTTAGTCTTCTGTTGCTCTTGTTAATACTGCTGCAAATTCCAACAGTTGACATTATCGTGTCTTTGTCCATGGACGGTTATAAACTATTTCTGTTCAATGGCATGCATGATGCGCGCAGTGAATTCAGATCCTCCAAACTTGTCAGTATTTAGTGTATCCTTCTGGTTAGAGAGAGTTAAATGGGAAGTCAAATTTCACAAATCAAATTGCACTTTTCTGTCCTTAAAATGACAACTTGTAAACAATTTTCCTAGCTAAGATCAATACATTTTTGGCAAATAGTTAGTATATATATATATGATTCTTTTTAACACACTTTGATTGTGCCTCAATTTTATTGTACACTAGACTTCCATCTATCTTTTTAGCTGTTGTAGGCTTGTACAAAACTACTTCTTAGTTCAGTATATCATCTCCTTCTTGTGGTAAATATTTACACAAATGTCGCTAGACTTTGGACAGCAACATTCTTGAATATGACACAATTTGCATGTTCTGTGGCGAGCAAACGACACAAGTCTTAGACACAAAGAAACAAGTGACAACCTAAAGAAAAGTGGCAGACCTAATAACTAGAGGATGGCCCGTACGTCCTATAATTCTTTAATGTATATACACTTTCAAATTAAAAAAAAATAAAAATTCTGAGAGTTTTCTTTTTATTTCTGATTCAATGGCTTATGTGATGGATTGCTAAATGAAAGGCAGCCTTCCGTCTCTCTTCCTTCCTGGAGAAAAAAGTTTACTGCTGATTGCTTGGTACTAGTCCATATTCGACTGTGTCGTTTGCATAGATGAATTAAATATTACAAAATATATTCCTACTAAGATAATGGAGTTTAAGTTTAGAACATCCTCAAAATTAAATTAATTGTCTCTATATATTCAATTGTGTCATGTCCAATTGTCCATGATATGCACACATACCTTTCCAAAGTTCAGATTTTACAGCCATTGGTCCATTGCAGGGTGAGGCCTATTAAATTTGGCAGATACAAGTATTAAATGTGCCATTGTTTGTAGTCCAGCTCCTACTCTTATGGAGTATATTCAAATATATGATTATGACATTTGGCTTCTTGTTTCTTACATCTTTCCAGAAAGAATTAGAGATTACTTGGGTTTAAATATTTTCATAAGTTGACATATATTCAAAAAGGAACAACACATTTATTCCAACCAAAACAAAATCTAACGAGAATCTCCTAGATGTACGTATTAAGGTCATGCAAAGAAAATAGTCATATGGATGCTAATGTTAACAACTATGCAGTGTAGTATTGATGAGGTGGTGGTGGGATCAACATTATAGAAAGACGGCAGAAATGTATTTATGAGAATCCAAGAGGGTAATATTGTAACATAATGCACATCAACGTGGTCCTAGCTAGGCTAGTTGAGACAAATTATGATGTTTAGGTTGCAAGTCAAGTTGTCCCACACCAACTAAAGCTTTTTAGTTGCTCTCATTCCCACCCACACCCTTGGACATGGCCTCCATTTTTACTTGTTTTGTTATAAAGAGAAGAAAAGGATATCAGAATACCAAATTGTGTCTCAAACTACCTCCCATTATAATTAATCCCTTTTTTCTCTCTCACTCACTCTTTGTCCCAAAACATATAGGTGGTTCTTGGGAGAAAGCAGCTAGCTAGGGGTGCTAAGAAGGTGTGTGCTGAGCAAGATGGAGAAGCAGGGCACGTGCATTTCTTGTGCACACAGGCATAAAAATCTCACCGCTTTCGCCTAAATTAAATGCCTGTGTTTGCTCAATGAGTTAGTTCTTCATGTGCCCCTCTTCCCCATCGTGACCACTCAACCTTATTACAATTGGATTGCTTTGGTGTTTATGGCTTTGAGTTGGACAAGCAGACCTTCATTATCATGTGAGTAACACTGCACTTTGCAATCAACTAGTTGCGAAATTTACAACACAGATACTGCACACGTAATTAACACGACCAAAATTTAATTTGTATAAAAGCATCTACTTTCTTAACAACCCCTTGTCCCCTTCCCTTTAACTGCATACATATACTTCATCCAAATGAAACTGAAAGACATTGGATTTGACTTCCATATAACAGGAACAGGTTAAGAAAGGCTAATAGTATTACATACATTTTCTTGTAAAGTAGCTAGTGAGTGGATCAGAGCCGGTAGACAATGTCAGGTAAAAGATTGAAAGAGGGCTTGGTGGCTTTTACACCAAGAACAGAAATAAGGTATCACCGTCCATGCATCAGTACACAATGTCCTTATCCCATCTTTTGATCTCCCATCCTACTCATTCCTTGGTGAGTCAATGATATAACCTAATAAGGTTTTTTTTTTTTTTTTTCTTGGTAGGATTTTTGATGAGGTGTAACTGGAAGATACCTAGCTTAATCTTTTATTGAGGATGTTGTTTCCCCCCTTAATATATATACATATTCAAGTTTTCAATAGATAAAAAAAAATTAAAAGCAATAATATTCTTTCCGCTGAAAAATTCTTGGCTCTGTAGTCTTCAACAATTTTCCGGTGAAGAATTTTAAAATGTTTCTTTTTAATTCTCTTATAATACTGGCTACAAAAGTTGATTTATATATACTGCAATTGCAATTTGCATGCACAAAGTGTTGTATTCAGGAGCTATATATGTGGATTAAGAACATATATATGTCGACGATCGAGTCTATTATGATTTAAGTCCAGATCAGATCTATCTATATGGAAACTTTGTGTTCAATTGGAGCCACACTTAGGTTTCTGTTAATGGATTTAGAAAACAAATTGCTCTCACTTACTATTTTCTATGAGAATGCAAGTAATAACTTGTTTTCCAGTAGAAAACCATTTTTTTACATTCTTTATTTGCTCAGTTTTCCCTTTATATATATCAAGAAATTCATATCAATCAATATATAGTTCTATCAGAATTGAGGAAGTAAGGAACCCTTTGTATCTGAGCCATCATCAATAATGGAGCAGCTAAATTGATGAATTGCTTAAAAAACCCAATTATTAAAACAAATTCAATATGATTTTGACCAATCATTGTATTTCCTGCAACATGATAACCATCCGGATTCCATTGCTACTAAAAAGAATAAAGGTAATAGGACAAGTTTGAATGTTAATTTTCATTCTTGCTGGTAACTTAAATGACTATTTTTCTTTCCCCTTTTTTTTTCCTGTCAATCAGCTATAATACACATAGAGCATGTGTTCCTGAGCAAAAAATGCAAGTTGAAGAGAAGTATATGATCACTAGCAATTAGCAGTTTTTACGGGAACGTGTACATGTGAAATTAGTGAAATGT
The DNA here is from genome assembly GCA_034770075.1 of Aralia elata. NCBI lineage: Eukaryota > Viridiplantae > Streptophyta > Magnoliopsida > Apiales > Araliaceae > Aralia > Aralia elata. The sequence continues at coordinate 97,006,560 of CM068382.1, forward strand.
TCTAACTTCTAAGCAGTTCGGACATTCGTGAGCTAAAAACAAAAAAAAACAAAAAAAAAACAAAAAAAAAAAATTCAACTCACTAATTAACATATTTATTGTTCTCAAAATTAGATATGTATTTTGACTTTTTTTAATAAGTTTGTAAATTTTTAAAATTCAAAATAAATACAAAAATTTTATATTTAGTATAAATAACTATAATTGCTAAAACTAAATTAAAGGTACCAGTAATTGTCATATTTTTTGTTTTAAAATTTAAATAGATTCATATTGATTTTAAATTTTAAATTTTACAATTTGACTTGAAAAAAAGCAAATATATATATGTCTCTAGTTTTGAAATGAGGGTAGTATAACACAATATCACTATTCATTCAGAACGACTTAGCCATGTTTAAATTTCTCCCTAGCCTCGCCTAACCAAATAATAATGCGGCAATCTCTTGAATTGGACTTTCAAAGGCTTAGGCTATTGGACATAGAAAGAGAACTAATTATGTGCAACTTCATTCAACGAAAGGAAACATGGTAATGATAATACTCCTATGAACATGATTGTGCAAAGCTCAAGCCACATGGAAATAGAACATCTCCTCATAGTTCAAAGAGAAATATAATTACCAAATGTTCTTCAAATCAAAATCTTCATGACAGCTTTCAAACATCTTCAATTATTCTTACTGACGGAATCTTGTCAAAGGTTTCTTTTTATGAATTGTGCATTTCAAATATCAAATTCAAATTAATCGTATCTTACTAAAACCAATAAATAGAGCCGAAATTAATTTAAAAAATAAAACACTTCACTAATATTAACATAGTCCTCACCGAATGTTATATAGAAGATTAACAGTCCATTAGCTTCTTCACAGCAGTCTCCTAGCTACTGCTAGCTTCATAACAGTCCAAAGTTGCCCACTAGCTTCATAGGAGTCCACTAACATCTAGTTGTCTCCTGACCATTGTATATATATACTTATTGAGATTAATGGAATGATTATGTCATTGCGGCACTATTCTCTGTATGGCATCAGAGCTACGATCCTAACCCACAAGCTGTTTCAATCAGTTCCTTATCCTACACATCTTTTTCTTCTTCAAACAATGGCCTCACAAGATCAAACACTCGCTGCCGTCTCTCAACCAATTATTCCTAATTCTCATGAACCTAATCATCCCCTTGTTGCCATAAACATCTCCTCCCACTCCACCATAAAACTCACACCCACAAATTATCTCTCATGGAAATTGCAATTTCATGCAACCTTGATAGGCTATGATCTTGAAGGATATATTGATGGCTCGATTAGTGTATCATCTCCCACAATTACAACTGATGCTAAGAAGTCCCCAAATCCTGCATTTCAAACTTGGCATCAACAGGATAAATTAATTTTCAGCGCCATAGTCGGATCATTATCGGCTGCAATTGTTCCACTCCTAAATCGTGCTATCACCTCTTGTGATGCCTGGATGATTCTTGAAAACACATATGCAAAGCCCACTCGTGGTCATATCAAGCAAGTTAAGGAGCAACTAAAGAATCCAATTAAAGGCTCGCAAACCATTAACGAATATATGCAATGGCATAATCATTCCATTAATCTCAATAAATATATATATATATATATATATATATATATATATATATATAATGGTCATGAGACAACTAGATGTTAGTGGACTCCTATGAAGCTAGTGGGCAACTATGAAGTTAGTGGGCAACTTTGGACGTTTATGAAGCTAGTAGTAACTAGGAGACTGCTGTGAAGAAGTTAGTGGACTGTTAATTTTCTATATGTTATTTGGATCACTATCCGATGCAACACGTGGAATTAAAAATTGAAATAAAATGAAAATTTTATTTGAAATGATAGTATAATTTTTTGTAAAAATTATAATTACGTCTAATACACTTAGTTGTTTGTAAGTGCAATAATGTCACACCATGCCATTTTCAAAGCGGCAGTGCCACTATTTTATTATAAGCGCGTAGATATGATAGTAGTATGGAGAGAATAGGGAATATATATATATGTGGGTAAATTTTAAACGGTCGCATCAGGTTTATACGTTTTTTCACATCATCATCTAACTTTTAAAAATCGACAGATAAACATCTATAGTTTTAAAATGGAGAGAATGATCAAATCACTTTAAAAAATGTCTAGTATACACCTACTTGCATACTTTCTTATATGAGACTAATTTTTTTCTTTTTCTCAACATTGTTCATAATTTCCTAATAATTTGTAACAAGTCTAGTTAGGATCAAAGAAGATACTAAGATTTGGATTTCCAAATTTGCGCATCACAGGAAAAGGTAATTAAATCCACCATTTATCTTATCATTTTGTTCATATAAAAATAATGATATAAGTGTTGTCAACGATGTGTTTGATAAAATGTTTCAACTAATATTTTTATTTTTTGATGATTAGGAAGGAGGCATATCTTCATCAAGCAATATTTCTCTCTAGACTATAATGGCTAAACACTAAAAAAACCCAAAATATAGCCAAATTATAGAAGATAAATATATTCAATGCATGAATTACATATAAATAATCCAAATGCATTTCAACTCAAAATGGGTGTTTAACATAAAAATAAATACTCCCTCCATCTTAAAATATAAAATTAATATTGATTTTTTAAAAGTTAAATTTTAGACAATTTTAAACTCAAATAACATATAAACTCACTTACTTTTAATCATTGTTAATATTATAAACTATTTAGAGTGTACTACTAATTATAAATTTTGTTATTATTATTTGATAATTTTGAATACATCGTTGTGATTTTAAATTTAAAAATATTTTAAATTGATTTTTAAAAAATCAATAATAATGTTATATTTTGAAAAGAGAGAATAAAATTTTATAGAATATTTAATGATAGCACAAGAAAGAGAGAGACAATTATAGGAAATTTTGTCTAACGGGAGTTAAAACAGAAAGTTGTGTTGCAGTTAACATTAAAATTATAGGTGTTTAGTGTTAACTTTTAAAAGATAGGCGGCAATGATGTGCAAAAATGCATAAAATTCAGGTGTTCATCTGAAATTTACCCTATATATATATATATATATATATATATATATATCTCACAAATATTGAGAGCGTGGGACAATATTTGGACAAAAGTGAGCATTTTTTCCCCTTTGTTTTTGTCGGAAAAAAGAGCTTTTGAGCATTTTCCTGAGAAACTGGCGAGTTTTGTTGAAAGTCCTCCTCTTTTTTCTTTTAATCTTATTCAATTAGTTTATGTATATCTATAGCTATAGATATAGAAACGAAACGAAACGAGATCTTCTGTTTACCATTTAGCTACCTGCCTTCCTTATTGTTCTGGTTCTTATTCGGGAGAAATTTTTCAAAGGAAGTTATTAGAGAGATGTTGATGCTACCGTCTTCTTCGTCTTCTTCTTCTTCTTATAATTCAGCTTCTATTCGAGTGGAAAAGGCGACGAGCGAATTTCTAATCGGTCCAGATTGGACCATGAATATCCATATTTGTGATACCATCAATTCCAATCACTGGTATTATGCTTTATCCCTTTCTTTCTTTCTTTCTTTCTTTTTAGAATTTAATTGAAGCTGCACTCTTTAATCTTCACAATAAAAGTTTGACATTTTTCTTCATGAGCTTTCGTTTAGGGTTTCTGTTTCAACATGTGTAGATGTAGAATATGGATGGATATGCATGCATGTTTATGGCCTCTAATTTTATATACTTTAAACTAATTGATTTCTTGTTTTGAATTCTCTGTTGGGCTCATAAAAAGCAAAACTAAACAAAAAATTTACTTTTCCTTGTTTTTTTTGTTGTTGTCATTTTCCTCTTTATGGGAGCTGAAAACATTGGTTATGATATTGTCCTTGATAATGGGAATTTTGGTTTATTTCTCTATCCTCGTGTTTGTTATTAGATATCCACTATTCTTATTATCTGCAAGGATTAGACTGTCTAATATGATGCTTACATGGTAACTTGCACAGGCTAGCAAAAGATGTTGTCAAAGCTTTGAAGAAAAGGTTTCAGCACAAGAACCCTAATGTTCACCTACTTGCCTTGACGGTATTTTTCATCTTTCATCGGAGCATTCGAATTTAGTGTTCTTAGCTTATTATGAATTGAAGTTATTTGTCAATTTGAATTACAGGCTGGTTTAAAGTTGAACTGGTTGGTTTTCTGCTACTTTATTTGTCGTGTACTAGTATGTAGGAGTAATGGTAGTTGTCCTAAGTAAATAATTTAGTATTACCTTACCGCCATAACCAATCACAAGTGATGGTACTCAAACAATGTTATAATGAGAGGTCATTTGGGACCCCAAATTTGGGATCCCTAGCTCGGTATTTGGCCCTGTTGTCTGTAATCCATTATGCTTTATGTATGTGTTGTAGCTTCTGGAGACAATGGTGAAGAACTGTGGTGATTACGTGCATTCTCTAATTGTTGAGAGGAATATACTACAGGATATGATCAAGATTGTGAAGAAAAAGGCAAGTTTTCCTATATACATTATTTAGCAGTTTGTTGCCTTATTTTTTCTAGGATTCATCAACTTTAAGGTTTTTAGCAATCTTTAGCTCCAGTATCTCATTTAACGGTTGAGTTTCTCCTCTCTTATTTAGCGTTTTATCTCTGTATGTATTCAAATATTAAACTTGTTGGTGGTTAAGGCCCTTAACAATCTTTCGGTGTGGCGAAATGTGATGCAATTAAATAATTGTTGAAGACATCTTGGTGCAGTAGATGCCCTTAAAACTTAATGTGAGGAATAACTTGCATCTGCTGGCTTGAAGAATTCATTCTGGATTTCTGAGCTAAGTTACAAAATTTAATGCAAGCTAAGTAAGGTAGAGAGTTCTTTCCTGAGCTCAGGAATCAGCATCGTACATTCTGACCATCTTTTCGATGAGGATGATAACTATGTCATGTTGTGTTATCAGACTGAACCGTAATGTCCATCACCAGAATAGTTGTCTCATTAAATCTTTATGCATTTTATTTATGCACCATCTTGTTTTGTACGCTCTTCTTGTGCTGCATGTCTACCATCTTGTTCCACCAACTAGTTGGCATCTAAAATAATTCCTTATCCATTATTTGCCATTATAGGGAAAAAATGAGGGAGGTTTTTTTTTTTTAAAGTGTTCACTGATTAACCATATAAACATGATCCAGCACGGTAAATAGGAGTTGCGGATGGGTTTCTTCTCTCTTTCGTTTTGGGTGGTGGGATATAGGAGTTATATTCTATCTGGGCTTCTATCTTATGAAATTGACCTGGGTAAATTAGTAGCCTCTACTTTTAGAAGCTTGATCCTTAGAGGTCTTGACAATATTGTTTGCAACTGGCATGCCTATGAATTCATATTTTGAAGTATCCATGACGTGAATTTTCTTGTTGAATTTAATTTCCATCTTTTAAGGTCTACCAATAGAGTTTTAGTCTATCCTTTTCTTGGGGGAATTTTTGCTGATTAAATTAAGTTCTACCCTATTTGTGATTGTTATTACTTAGACATCTGTAAACTAAGTGTTTACCATAAAAGTTTCTTTTGACATGAAGACTATAATTTTGATGATTTATGATGGTTTCAATATGACAATCACACAAGTGACAGATTTCTAGATATTCATCTTTCAGTATAGTGAATCTGAAGTTAATTTTATGCAAAAGTAGTACGTACTGACATTCTCTAGCTCTGGGATCTTGTAATTTACTGATTTTCAACTTTGAGGCTGTGGATTATGTTTAGGCCTATTGTCACAAGCTTTATTTTAACCAAATTTGTTGTTAAGTTTAAATCCAATTTCCCATTTTCTATGGGTTTATTTTATAGCATGAAATTTGGATGTTCTCTTGTTGTCTCATTATGGTCACAAGTTTACTTTCCTATATTAATCAGTTGTCTAATTGTATTTTGTTTTTCCATATATATATTAGGTGGTTTCTTTACCAGTTTTTTAGAGTTTGTAAACGGAAAAGAAAAGAAAAGGACGGAAAACTTCAGTTTTTTGTCCATTTCTCTTGTTATCGAGCTTTTTAATGAACGAAAAAGAAAAAAAAATGGACGGAAAACTTGGCCACTTTTCTGGCCAAAGTTTTCCGTCCAAAATTTTAATGATTTGGACGAAAACTAAATAACATAAGCAAATATTTTATAATTCCTATATACCCTCTAAGTTACAAACACAATAAAATATGTGTAAAATAGTAATCTAATTGAAAACTTAAGTTTACTTTCCTTTTCCTTTATAAACTCAGTAACAATATTAAAGAAAACTTACAAGTTTTTTATTCTTTTCTTTGATATTCTAATTTAATTTTTCATTCTTTTATTTTTCTGTCCAAAACTTAGAAACATAGTGTAAATGACCTCAAACATAGATGTCTGGATTGCTTTTGTAGACAAACATGCGCGTAAGGGAGAAAATCTTGGTATTGCTAGACTCTTGGCAAGAAGCATTTGGTGGAGCTGGAGGAAAACATCCTCAATATTACTGGGCTTATGAAGAGTTGAGAGTAAGTGTATGTTAGTGAAATTCGGTGGTTTATGCATAATCAAAACTAGTTTCATTCTGTGGTAGCAATTGATTGTGTTGCTTAATTTTTGTGGTTAAGCTTGAGCTTTTTAATCTAAAGAATAAAATAAGTTGTGATTAAACATGAGTATTAACATTTTACATTGATGAGCTATTGGATAATTTTTACGTGACAATGGCTGCGCTCTAAAAATCCTCCTACAAATATGATTTCATGATCTTCAGTGGTAAATATACCCTAAAACAGAAAACTTGCATATTTGTTTTAGAAAAAAGAAAATAGATTATACAGCTTTATTTACAGATGTCTAATACCTTTTGCGAGGTCTTTTTATGTGTTATTCCTTCTATATGCTATTTCAAGTTTAAAAGTTGTATACATCATTATTTAAATAGGAAGTTCCTGATGATAATTGATGGTATGACTTTAATGTATGTTGTTTATATTATTCATCGCAGCGTTCTGGAGTTGAATTTCCCCACCGTACATCAGATTCAGCTCTGATATTCACACCTCCTGTTACCCACCCAACAATTGGACATGCTCATGCAGGTTATGGGATGCCAAGCAATTCTTCAACAAGGCTTGATGAAGCCATGTCATCTGAGATGGAAACTTTAAGGTGAGGTTTTGACTCATTTTACATGCTATTTGATCCATATTCCGTTCATGCTATATAACACCTAATCTTTTTATTTGTTTTATTCTTTTCACCATAAGTTTGTCAAGCATAAGCTCGATGCGGGAGGTTCTGGATCTTTTATCGTCCATGTTGCAGGCTGTGAATCCAAATGACCGCATGGTATGTGCAACAGAATTACCTTTTTCTTGGTTCATTTGCCGAGCAACATTATATTGTTTTCATCTTTGCTATAGGCTGTAAAGGATGAAGTCATAGTTGATCTAGTTGACCGATGCCGTTCCAACCATAAGAAACTGATGCAGATGTTGACTACAACCGGGTAAGTTCTCATCCTTTTATCACACATTGCCAGAAATCTCCAACAATTTGGTGTTTGGTCCTCTTGAATTGTCCATCAAAAAAGTGGAAAAGGACAAACAGACTTGTAGTTGATCCTTTTGGATATCATTCTCTGTAAAAATTGCTACTCTGCTTGGACATGGGTCTGCTTCTGCACATGTTTGTCAGTATCTCTAACAAAATTAATATGTTGTTTTCAGGGATGAAGAACTTCTTGGTCAAGGTCTTGAATTAAATGATAGCATTCAAAATGAACTTGTTAGACATGACGCGATAGCTGCTGGTTCCCCACTGCCAACTCATGCCATGAACTTCAAACCCCAATTATCTGCAGTACCTAATTCCAGTCCCAAACCTAATGAAGTTAGCAGACCCAGCTCATCGCCAAGTGTTTTGCCCTCTGCACCTGTAAATGCTGAGACAAGGCACCCTGCTGAAGATGAGGAGGAGGAAGAAGAAGAAGATGATGATGATTTCGTGCAGCTAGCTAGAAGGTTGTTCCTGACGATCCCACATCTGATTATCCTGATCATATCATTACTGTTCCAAACCTTTATAATACTACCTCCATCTGGAAAATATTACCTTTTTTTGTGTTCTCTAAAAGCACATTTTTGCATTATACATATTCGATTATTAAATATAGCTGAAAATATAAAATACAAATAAAAATTATATAAAAATATAATATGCAAATGTTTTTGACTCATGTTAAATTCCCTACCAGTAAACACCCCAAGAAAAGTCTGCTGGATCATTGTAAAGGGTACTCCTACTGTCCTCTGTGAGAGCAGCTGGCGAAACTCACGTGGTGCTTTTTGTTTATTGAATCTGATATCCATTGTTTCCAGTTTGTTGACTTAATGTGCTGCCAATGCAGGCATTCCAAAACGCAGTCCCCCACATCACAAGGCACATTTGTTGGAACTAATGAAACCGCTCCTGTCTTGAGCAATGCATTGGCTTTACCTGATCCACCCGTGCCAGTGAAGACCACGAAAGACCAAGATATGATAGACCTCTTGAGCCTCGCCTTGTCAACTACCGGAACTTCTCCTGACAGTCCAGCATCCTCTACACAAAACATGCATCAAGCACCTGTTTCCCCAGTCGCTCAAGGGTATCCATATGCTTCCCAAGTTTATCCTGGAAACCAGGGGCAGGTAGCCTTTAATAGTTATGTTGCTCCTTGGGCTCAGCCTCAATCTCAGTCCCAGCCCCAGCTACAATTTCAGCCTCAGCCACAACCACTGCCTCAGGCTCGATCTCAGCTTCAGCCTCAGTCTCAGGCTCGACCTTTATCACAACTGCAACCTCAATATCAGCCACCTGCTCAACCTCGACATCCAAATCTTCAAACACAGGCTCACAATCCCCAGATCTCTTCTGGCTATCCACCCCCACCATGGGCTGCGACTCCCGGTTATTACAGCCACCAGAATGCTCTTTCCACAAATACTTACGCATATTTAACTCCACAAGCCAATACTGCAACATCTTACAGGCCTTTGCAAGGAGCCAGACCCTTGCAGCAGATAAACTCGACCGCTGCTGAGGGAAGCAATGGGTCAGTTATTATTGGAGACGCACAAATGAGCTCAAGGCCAAGTGGCAATGCACCTGCAGCAGGACAAAAGCCCTTTATTCCTTCATACAGATTGTTTGAGGATCTTAATGTGCTAGGGAATGGAGATGGAAGATTTAGGACAAACAACACATCTCCTCCTAGTTTATCAGGAACTTCGACCCAAAGTATGGTAGGCGGAAGAAAGTGAAATGCTTTGTATGATTCCCGATTTCTTGTACCCAGTAACCTCATGCATTTAGAATGTGATAAATGTCAATATGTTGTGTTATAGTGGTTTCTATTTTTCTTTTTTCAGCTTGCAGCACTTCTTTGAGGTAGATATGAATATCGGTTGCTTTTGTATTGATTTTAGCTGCCATAAAGAGTTCATTGAATGTATTGAATATAGCTGTCGATGAAACATTTTCTAGTCAACCAAATAATATTTGGCTATTTGCATTATGCATTAATTTTGTTTAATCCTGGATACCCGATGTTCAATTTTCTAGTTTAGCACCCGTTCTATTACCTATGAGGACAACAAGTGCTTGCGAATATCCTCTCTTCTCTAAACAATTCTTGAGTTTAAAAATTCTCAAAATGCAGAACTTTTGAGTTTACAAATTCTCAGAATGCAGAACTTCTGGGCAATATAAATATTTCGCATTATAAGCAAAAGATAAAATGCTGCGGTAAACACTCCTGAACATTACAAGTGCTTGCGGCAAGATGTTCTCCGTTTGGGCTTCTTCTTGTCATCTAGTTTCAGAAATTATCAACATTATATCTGGTATCACTTTGAAAATTTCTATGTAATCTTTATTCTGAGGAAAAAGAACAATTGACGATTATGAAAATTTCAAATAATTTCATACTGGCTTCTATACAAGTATATGAGCTTCCAAGTTCTTAAGACAGCGTAACTGCCATATGTTAACCTTTAAGTCGACTACGGAGAAAGTCCAGTCAACAGGTCTCTACAGGCCAGGAAGTGCACTTGTAATGGGATCGGAATGCCACTTTAAATTATATAAATGAAGATCCACGCACTTTTTACAAATTGAACATCGGGTAGAGAAGAAAGAAAATAAAAATTACACACTGGACAGAATTAACATGAAAATGGAACAGAAAATATTTACACCTTTTTACCTACATAATAGATTATTTGCTGAAGCCTCCATGGAATATATTAACTTTCTCAACTTGTCATCCTTTACACTGGAGGCTTAATGAATATATAGCATACAATTTCCAGATTGAGATCTTGTATCTTCGCATTCCGGCTGCGGTGACCCCACTGGGAAAGCAGAATGCCACAGATGACAATTTGTTAAATAACAACATTGCGTTGGTGTCTGACACTTCATTATTATCAAATTCAAGGCATCTCCCATTGTTGTGCCTCCAGAGGGTACAACAACCAAGTATTCTTCATCTTGGTGGGGAGATTTCATCAGCATAAATTGAAACACAAGCATCTGCAGAACCCGCAGCAAGCAGTACTTGATAGGGATGGAAAGTGAGGCAGCTCACTGATCCTATCTTCTGGGCCATGAAGGTGGGGTAGTATCGAATTGTGCCCAATTGATCACCTTCCATGTTGAAGACTTTGATGAGCTGTTTGGCTGATCCACTAGTGATAAGGGGCGCATGTCGGTGAACAGCTAAAGCTGTAAGTGATCCCCTATGAGCATCAATTGTTAAGTAGGTATCATTGTGGTGTCTGATATCAAGGAACTGAATGTCACCAGCCTAGATGCACTGACGATCTGGGAAAAAAATAGATATGAAAACAATAACAGGTAAAAATTTTGTTTTTGCAATGAAGTAAAGGTTAGTAACAGCTATATTGAACCAAAATTACCCACAAACACTCGCCTTACCTTTGCTGGATCAAGTCCAGGTTGAAAACCTATCCCCACAACTCTATGGGTGTGTGGTCGAGTCGCACAAACAAGCCTGGATTTAATGAATTATGTTAATAACATAATAATACCAGCACATCATAACTTTATAGGCAATTAAATGTGAAGAGAGACAAAGAGAACAAAAGGAGGTGCCCTGATTTGGTGAGTGGTTAAGGTTCAGAAGATCTTATGTTCAACTTTTACAGATTAGGGATGCATAAAGGCCATGTTTATTTGCAAAAAGCATGTTTGAGATTGGACTATTTGTCTTAATTCAACACTATTTCAAACTATTTAATCATTTGACGAGGGACTATTAGTCCCTTAATGTGGGATGATTAGTCCCATAAAACCATTTGATAACTTAAATACTATTAATTCCACATTCATCAAAGGATTATATAATCCCTCATAAATAGCCTTAAGAATGACAAAAAATAGTCTATAGGACTATTTAAAGGACTATTAATCCCCCCATCATGGGATAAAATAGTCCGAAGTAGACTTAGGTGGTATTTGTTTACCTCTTAATAACTCTTAACAGCTCCACATCTGATTCGGTAAAAGGGTAAAGTTGTTTGGTAAAATTTTATTTGCCTTTTATCGTCTCTTAATCGATAAGAGAGATATAAATCTAAATCATTAAGAGCTACCTCTTAATGAAAAATTTAAATCTATGGAGCCTCTATAAATATTGTACTCCCTCCATTCCAAATTTTAAGATCATTATTGATTTTTGAAAAGTCAATTTGAAATATTTTTAAATTTAAAATTGATATTTTTAAATTTAAAAATCATTCAGATGTTTTATACTTTTTAGGTACCAAACAACTTTTTAAGTTCAGATGCTATTTCACTCAAATGATCTAATTTATTAAGCTATACAAACCATTCAGATCTTAATTACTCAGTTTTATCAAACACCACCTTAAATTAAGACAAATAGTCCAATCCCAAATCTGTTTTTTGCAAACAAACATAACCAAAAAGTATTAGAAAGAAATTTTCAAATAATACCAGATCTACAGCCCAAGGCCCCATATCGAGAAATTTTCCTAGAAGCACCAGAGCACTTTGACGATGGCATTGACTAAGTAAAACCTAAGGCAAAGCAGTTTGTTGACTGGTCAGTACTTGCAAAGCAAAAAAAAATGGTAGAAACAACAAAAAAATATCTGAAATAGAAGAAACCAATTAACAAGCACATAGATCAAGATGTTAAGAACGGGACAGAACAATTTAAATAATAAATAAATACATCAACAAATCAACCACATAAAATAGAGAATTACACGGACAACAATGAAGAATTTAGCTTAAGTCTCGACAGGTCAAAGTACTAACTCTATACAGAAGCAGAGCTTCTTAGTTTTTCACTTTGTAATTGTATAGATGCAAACCAAAATCTGAATATTCCAACACCAAAATTAAGAAGAAGGAACATGGTGGGTCATATCCTTACTTCTATTCTAAGGTAGAGCCGAGAAGGGGTGTCCATATGATCCCACTTAGAAATTACAGCAAACAAACACAACCATAATTGTTGCTGCCATTGTCTACCAATACCTTTCCTCCAAGTTACAATCACTACCTCCAAACCTAACATCATTGCCACCTATCCACAATCACCATCCATCACCCAAATAATGAACGTTTCTATCCAACCGAACATAAATAGATAAAATATAATGTAACTGTAGTATTGGAAAGGTAGAGGCACAATAAAGTACTAAACAAAAATAGGTGATCGCAAAATCACGTCAAGGCAGTAAATTTTATATCTGTAGTATTGAAAAGGTAGAGGCACAATAAAGTATGAAACAAAATTAGGCGATTGCAAAATCAAGTCAAGGAAGTAAATCAACACGAAACCAGTAGTTGGAATATTCATCCTAATACCGAAGATGTGGTAGTGCCTGCCTTCTACAATATACATCAAGGCCATGTATCATTAAAAGTGAGTAAATCACCACAGCAGAAGGCACTTCTTCCTGTACTGTAACTCAGCAGGTGTAACCAGAAACACTGATACATCACATGTTACTTTTTATTCATATTCTTTGGATAAGGTAAAGCTTTAACATTATGCAAACTACAACTCCAAATTGTTTACACAAGGCTCTTGAAAAGTAAATTCTTTAGGAGAGAATCTTCTATCACTAATTGTACTTGAATAATTCATCCCACAAGACTTTGGCATGATATTAATTATTGACAAATTTTAGTACTTGACCACTAAACAGCCATAATACCAAAAATTTTCAACCCACCTTTAAAATCAAAACAAGTTTAAAGGGGGAAAAAATAATGAAGAACACTCAAATGGATATGGAGAATCAGGGGACCTACATCCCAGAAGTTCAAATCACCATAAGATATAAAGGAAAATCAAATTATGGCCCAGAACTTATAAATTCCATAAAAAAACAGCCACACCTGAAGAACAATAGGCAACTGCTCAGGTGGCTTCTTATGTTCAGATCCATGATCAAGCCAAACCTCAAAAGCCGTCAACTGTTCCGTGAAAAAGGGACTGGGCTGAAATCACACAAGATCCACCAACAACAACCAAAAGAACAAGGACCATGTCCCCGGAAACTACATAATATCTAAACATTTCTCACGAACAAAATTAATATCAGGAAAAAAAAACAAATCACACCTGGAACTCCGCATTTGGATCCTCAACCAATGCTGGAAGCTGAGCAAGGCATATTTCAGCAGCCATGTCCCATGCGTCCCTGCAGTGCAAAACGTGATGGATTAAAAACAAACAAATGAACAAATGCTTCCAGAAAACTGTGACACGCAGCTCCACCTACCACATATGATGCTGATGGGTTGGGGGGGACATAGGATATGAAATTAGAGAACAATCTGCAGAACGCATAATCCTCTCTGCAAGTAAGAAATTTCGGAAGAGACTGGCAACCAACAGATCTTGTCTGAACAATCTCTGGAATAAATCTGCGTAAAGCAAAAATGAGTAATGGATACAATCTCCCAGCCATAGAGAAGTTAACAAACAAATTCACAAAAAAATCACCATCACTTCCTCATTACCGTGTGGGAGAACATTCCAGGCAATCGTGTCCGTCACTGCTGTAAAAATCCAATTCAGCTCCCCAAGCAGTGTTTTTCGGTCTGTTTGTTTGCCTGGTATTCTATCAATAAGTGAATAGTCAAGAGACTCATGAAGCAAAGATCGAGTGCAAAACCTGGAAACCGAGATAATCAGAAGATCAGGAAAGCACAACCATATGCACGTTTAAAGAATCACAAAGCATTCTAATTACTAACTCATCAAACCCACATTCGAAAATCAAGTGACATTTAATTACGCAAATAACTACATAAATTTTAGATAATAAAAAGTGCATGCAAAAACAAAAAAAAAACAAGAAAGCAGCCAACCATCTAATGATTAATGAAACAGATTTATACACCAATCAACATTTTCAGACAAGAATATTGAGCACAATAAAAGTAAAATTCAGTCACGTGTCCTTTTTCAAATCTACCGCAGAACCTATAAATTATCTTCTTTTTTTGATAAGTTACAACATACAAATTATCAATGATAAGAGTTATCCGGTAATTTTATATGGTCCTTTGTAGAGTTGACTGTTCCAGAAAATGCAGTCACATAAAAAGGAACATGTTGGGAAAAGTTGCCAGAAGTTGGCATAAATGTTAGAAGCACAAGTTATGATTAAATAAATAGTGACTACAGAGAATGGTCACCATCTCAATGCCATCTTGATGGGAGTTGTGAGGCAAGACGTAAATACATCAGCAGGAAACTCTACACTTTGAGGAAGTGTCTCATGTGCTTCACAAGCTGCAAGCAAGATGCAATCCCTCACAGAAGGTCCAGCAGAAGAGCTAGTAGGAGTCCAATTCTGGAGCTACTCAAAAAAAAGAAATCATAGAAAATGTCATGAGTTGCAGAAAAATAAGATCAGTTTATACATCATCATAACTTTAAAAGGCCAATTAATCAAATGACATAAGAGCTGGCAATACCTCTATAAAGGCATTTACAACCATTCCTGCAGCTGAGCAGTCAAATACTTATATTGAGGGTGTCTTCAACCAGGTCACTGATGGGTAAAGGGATATATTGTGTATAACTCTACACCAAATGTTACAATGACATCAAGATCAAGTATACGAAAAGATGATTAAATGGCATCTGAAGAGTCCCAGATCAGTAGAACAACCTTATTGAATAACCAAATTTCACCGTTAGCAGTTGGCTTTGGCACACCATGTCCATTATAGTGAAACAGTACTCTCTCGGACTTTGCATATTTGCGACAAGTATTACAAAGTTTCTTCACTTCTTCAATAGTAGGATCTAACTGAATCTTGTATCTCGCCTGACATTTCAATTATTTAGATAATGCTAAAACAAATAAAAGAATTAAAAACTGATACATAACAACACTTCGCTCACCCTTGCTTGCCACCTTTCATATTGATAACTTAAGGATTTACCAATTGTTTCAAGTGCTTTTTGAGGCGCCATAGAAAATGGATCTACAAATGGAGGTGAAAAGAAATGAAGCAAACATATTTCAGCCATTTTAAAGTCATTATGTCAAAAAATAAGACAAAGGAAACAAGAAAAGATATAACCCCCCAAAGCCAGTTGAAAAATAAGCATAAACCTGCACATGGGGCAGTAAAAATACATACAGTGCAGAGTAGCCCTATTAACAAGAAGTTCATCATCATTAAAGAATCCAATAAGGAAAAATGACCCGGGGGGGATTTGGGGGGGGGGGGGGGGGAGAACCACAAATCTGAATAAGAATCTAAACAGACTTGTGAATCTTCACCAACAAACAGGTTAACTGGTCAAATGTAGGAAACTGTTGAGTACACAGAATAGGTGTCTTGACATAGCAATAACACGGGGCAATTTGAAGCAAAAGTTAAGATTCAACGCCGTCACCAAAGTAGACAAGATGGGAAAAGGAAAAATAAAACAGACAACAAAGCTAAGACTCAAATTCACCTTCTGTTACATAAGCTTCTTAGCTCAAATCACTAGTAGAAGAGGTATAGCTGCATCGCTATGAAAATTGCTAAAAGAGTCACGAGCCTATTATTCTAAAAAGATTCAGTCCTTCCCGTCTGAGAATAGGTTTACTCCAGTAACTCCACCACCCGATCCTTCTGAGTGAAGCTAGCTCCTTTGCTTTTTTAGTCAAGTGGAACTGTGGAAGTCAATAGCCATCCCACAGAATGGAAAAACCATCAACAATACCAGTGAACAAATCATGGTATCACGTATTATTCCAAAAATTAGATGCCTTACTTTACGGAAATCATAAAGTTGGAAATTAGCAAGGGATCATGTCGATATGGCATCCATGTCAGAAAAGCCCTTGAAAATAGTAAATTCATATCGATCAAGGAATGGACTTGGTTGAGGAAAATGTTATCCAAGAATGAAGCTAGGCCAATCAAGTCAATGTTATCCAAGAATGAAGCTAGGTCAACCAAGTTAACATGTGTAACTAGTATCTTATAACTAATGTAAGATATAGAAGCAGACATTCCAATTAAGGCTCATAATCAGCAGCTATACGTTTTTTTAGAGAAAATATAATCAGAAGCTCATATGTCTGAATACTAGGCCAAATCCAAACTGATAAGCCAGAAGAATTGAGCAAGGGACCCTGTCATGTCAGCAAATGATTTATTAAGTGAAGGCTATTGAATTCAAGGAAAAGACGAATGAAAGCCCGAAACAGTTGCCAAAAAGGGGATGAATCTAATAACAATATTGAATGCAATTCAAACATTAACTTTCAACAAAGAAAAAATAACAGTAATAGCACTATAGAAGTTTATACAGTCTTGTACCATGAAGTGATAAAGGTTAAAATTGAAACAATATTATCAAGATTAAAATAAATTCACTACATGCTTCTTCTAAAGAAGTAATCTAGGAAAGATTTAGCTGGTTAAGGCTCCATGATGCTAAGTTTTAGAATACATGATATGAAAGAATTGTATATACGCTCATGTGAAGATCACTAAATAGTACTGAAGTAGTTTGTGTCACCTAACGTATCAATTTTCTTCATTGCTCATGAAAGCCTTAGAACATTTAAATTAGAAATTAAAAGCAAAGCACAAGCTACTACCCAGCTTTCGTGTTCTTCTTTCCACCCTTACGTGGAAGAGCAATTAACAAATTCTCTCTGTTCATTGCTCCCATTTCCCCTGGTTCATTTTCTTTGTCCTTTAGCTTAATGTTTATGGCATTCACCAACAATTTGGTCCTTGGCTCTGGCACCATACCCTTCAATGTCATCTGATCAAAATAATGCAGGGCATCCTCCAACTTTCCCTTGTCAAAAAGCCCATGAACCATAATCGTGTATGATCGTTGGTCAGGTCCCAGTCCACTCCTTTCCATATCAGCCCAAGTTGATTTCACTCTTTCTTCATAGCCCCATTCCATAAACAGCCTCAACAACAAATTGAAGGCATCGCTTGTCATCTTGCAGCCGCTTATCTCCGTCCTCCCCAAAAACATGAGAAACATCCTCAGGTTTCGTCGTCGAACTCAACAAATAACCATAAGTTCTAGCATTTGGTGAACAGCTTCCCCCCTTTCGTTCCATATCATCTAGAAGCTCATAAACCTTTTTCATCCGACGAATCTTACACAAGTGCTTGATAAGCGAGTTGTAGGTGGCCACATCAGGAAGACAATCTCTCTCATTCATTTCTTGAAAGATCGCAAGAGCCTCAGGAATCCTCTTTTTAAAACACAACCCATCAATTATACAATTGCAAATTGCCACATCAGGGTTGCAACCCTTCTCCCACATAGCTCTAAACAACTTCACTGCCGTGCTCAATTTCCCTGCCTTTGTCAATGAATTTATGAAAATCCCATATGTAAACTTATCCGGCCTACATTTAGATGTAATAATATCATTCCAAAACCTCTTCGCCTCGCGTAAACTACCCAACACACACCATCCATTCAGAATAATATTCATCGTCTTAATATCCGGATGAAACTCCTTCTGCTTAGAGTGAAACAAAAACTCCGCAGCTTCTACATGCTTATACCTACATAACGACATCAAAAGTGTTTGAAACGCAATCAAGTCAAGCTCTAGACCAAACTCTCTCCTCCTATAAAACAACTCAGTTGCTTCCTCCACCTTATGCGCACCCGCATATCTATTAAGCAAAATCCCGTACGTCCTCTCATTTATGAGACCCTTTCTCTTGGACATTTCGTTGAGCACTTGGGTCAATTCTTTGAATCGCTTCATTTTGCCTAAAATGTCAAGAATCTCATTATATACACGAGACCCAGGTGAATACCCACTTCCAATTGGTGCTCTGGAAACCCAATTGAAGAACGCATAAGCGGGTTTCCAATCGGACCGATGCCGACGAAGCACATTGAGCACCAAATCTTCAGTTAGAGATAATTCGCATTGATTGAGAGCTCTCTCAATCTCGTCGATTCTTTTGTTTCCTTCAACTTTGAGGAGATTTTGAACTTTGAGAGCTTCATTGTCTATAATTGAGTGTTCATCTGAACTTTGCACAGGAATGACAGATTCATGATCGTCTTGAATGTTATGACTGAGACTGAGGTTGGTTCCGAGCTGAATGTGTCGAATCGGAGCTAATATTTTGTCTGGGATGAGAGAGTGAGGGTGATTATTTCTGAGTTGGGTTGTGATTTGAGATTTGAATATCAGTTGAATTTGCCGGGAAAGGAGATTGAAAGGTCGTAGTCTGAATTGCATTATTGATCTAGCTGGGGCTTTTCCTCTTGCGATTTACTAAAATGATCAAGCAAGTGACACTTTAAAAAAGGTTGGACTTTTCCACTGAACCATTGACCTAATCTTCAAAAATTACTTTCATTGCAAAATTCATAAATTGATAGTCCTACCACTTCATCAAGTTCTTACACGAAGACCATCAAGCTTTACATTGTTGATCCATCACCAGTAGTCAACAAAACCCAATATCTTTGAAGAGATTCTCCTGACATTAGAAATATGCAAGAATTGGTCAGAAAATTACAATTACAGTAAGCATCAAAACAAAAACAATCAACTATACAACAAATTTACCAGGAAAATACCAAGAATTGGCTAGAAATTGCTATAGTCAGTCGCAACAAGATAAAATAGCAATTTCTATTGACTATTTAAACTGAAAGAAACTATGGTAAAGACAATTAGAGAAAAACACAGCAACAACACAAAAAGAGCAACATAATGCAGAATTTAACGACATCCAACTTTGATGTCTCAGTTGCAGACTAAAAGTTGGAGAAGGCCAGAAAAGTGGGCCAGATTTAGCTATACAGAACAGTAGCAAGAGTCTTTCCACTACCAATGGCACTTTTGTGCCAATGGGTAAAAAAACACATATTTTAAAAAATATTTTGACATTGTCCACTACCAAAAAATATCTCTGTGACCAACTCTGCCTAAGCTTCCGATCAACACAAGGTCTAATTACAATAAAACTTGAATTCAGCTAACTCTGCTTTATGAACTCCAGCTAAAAGCTTAACCCAGTCCACAAAAATAATGTGCAGAGCAAAAACTCTTCAAACTTGCGATAGATGCCTTTTCAAAAGCTCTACTATTCATGCCAAACATCTGGAAACAAATACAACAGAGATACTTGCCAAACCATTTAAACACAGATTGACATCCTCCTATTTCACAAACAGAGGTTCAAAAGTTCATTTCACAAGTAAACCTTATCAAGTAGGAACTCGGATACTACATGAAAATAAACTGAAGTGAAATCTACAGCCTGGGAAATTAACAAGTACTCCCAATTAAAAGAAGTTAAAATCTACTGCAGGACCATCCACGACAATTGTATGCAAAAAAGAATGGTTCTCAAAAACTTGGTATCTTCTAAAGACAAAAAGAAGTTAAAATCTACTGCAGGACCAAACTATATGTTTGCAGAGGGTAGGGCATTCTGAGGTCAATCTCATATAGGTGTCCCTATTTAATGCCCCTTTCAGTCTATAGTGCTAAACAGACAAAACTTACAATGCCAGAAGAACTCGGCGTGCAAGCGCTGAACTCGGCAGTGTAGAGAGAGAAATTTCAGCAGCGTAGAGAGAGAGAGAGAGAAATGAGAGAAAAATGAAAGTTTCAAAACCTAAAAAAATATGTAATTGAGAGTTATCATGGTGAGGGTAAAGTTGTCATATTATTTATTTTACGAGGTTATTTTTGATAATATAAAATATTTTATTTGCCCTTTTTTTTCATCCCTCCAAATTCTTTCATTTTTTAAGAGAATATTTTAAGTCAAAAATTGAATCAATTTTATCTCCAAATTCTTTCTTTTCTTCTCTAAAAAAAAACTCACAACCATGAGATTTAAAAAAATTTTAATTATTTTTTCTTCTCTTCCCCTCAAAAAAAAACTTATAAACACAGTATCATATCAGAGTAGACATGAATTTAACACCTACATGGAGTATATTAACTAAATATATACAGAACAGGTAAGGTAAGCTAGTAGCTAGTAGTTACTGCTAGCTTACAACTTATAATAAGTAACAACTGAAACCAAATTAACAGTCAAGCAGCATCCTACAACAGGCACGTACAACAGATACAAAATTGAACACAAGATGTGTTGCACATCAGTGTCTATGTATTTTTCTAATAATTAAGCACATTGTGTGTTTGAAATATATATATATATATATATTACTGGGTAACTCGAGTACGAATTTTTATATATACCCACCTAAAATCTACATAAAAAGCTCAGTGTGAAAAGTAAAGCACTTACAACCTACCACCTAATTTCTACTGCATGTTGTCATCTACATATTCAAACCACTTGCTATTTAATTTGCGGGTTGATAGCCATAGGACACATGCTAATAATTCACTAAATTTTGCAGAGAGGGAAGGGGGACACATGCATTTGTAGTAGCCGAGAATTGGGCCTAAAGCTTATGACTTAATTTGTCATTAGTCCATGCTATTAATTTCCAAGATAGGAAGGCAAAGTAATCGTTTTTAACACTTCAAAAGTTCCGAGAATTGGGCCTTTCTGTTTGGTCAGGTCCACTTGCAATCAGATAAAAACAATCTTCCAAGAACACAGCCAATCAAGAGATTAGTGGAATGGGCGGGGCTGTTGTGAAATTCTTCTTAAATAATCAACTCTTTCCCCCAACTATTTCTTGCTACCATGTACCAAGTATTAACGGCTGAGAATAATAAATTGATACACGGTGGTGAGCATTAACGGCTGAGAATAATAAACTGACACACTGTGGTGAGCGTGGATAAATTCATATCTATAACAAGAGAAAATTAAATATTCCATTCATTTCAAAATATAAATTTTAAATTTTAAAATTGATACACCTTAAAAATATTTCTAACTAATTTCAAAAGGTTAAATTATATAACCTTAAACTTGTAATAATTTATAACTTTATTGTCATTGTGTCCACTCGTATCCATGGCAAATTGCTTTCTCGAACTAAATATACAGCAATGTTCTTTCTAAATCAAAACCTTATATTTGCCTCTTTCATCACATCCCCTCCCTCCAATTTTTTTTTGTCTAAATTGTTCTTTTTTGGGTGACACTCAAGCTTGAATGTTATATGAATGGTGATAGCTAAATGGTAAAATCTGTCATTTTATTGTGCATGATCACATATTTAAATTTATTCAGCAAAATTAGTAAAGTGCTTTATAATAAGGTATATTTTTCACAGGTTTTTCGATATTTCTCCCATGTTCCGCTATAACCTCTAAAATTGAAAATTAATAGAATAAATTGTTCAAAAATTAATATTTTGAATGTTATACGATCGAGGACTGATACGGTGAACTGATTCATCATTGGATGGCATAATTTTGTTCAATTGTTGATTCTTAATTAAAATCTAATCTTGAAATATATAAATTATAAGCACCTAGCCTAGCGAAGTTGAGGATCACACATGGATTTTATCTAAACATGGTCTAATGGAGTAGGCTTGTTCATCGGTAATAAACCGGCCCGTACCGGACCGAACTAGTTACCGAATCTACCTAAAACTATGTACCAATATTAGTACTGGTTAGACCGATTTACCGAATCTACCTAAAACTATATACCAATATTAGTACTGGTTAGACCGATATCCCGAACCGGTTAGCCGCCAGTTCGGTACCGGTTTTAACCTTACCAGTCAGCAGCTATATTATAAATGTGAACACTGAACAAAAGAGATGAAAAAGGAATGAGTTGGTGATGTTGAACAAGCCAGGAGAACAGGGGATAAAGTTATTATTGTTGTTATCCTCTCTTTTCCAAAAAGGTTGTAAGAATTTCCAAACTATATTCCACATATTTCAATTAACCCATTCAATCAAACCCTCAAAAATATCAATATAAAATTCAATACAACAATACATAGGAACAAACATCAAAATAATCATGTGGACTGTAGCCGTCTCCAATAAGGGATGACTTTTTATAATTAATCTTCAAGCTGGAGGCAACCTGAAAATTCCAGAGGATTTATCTATAATTCTCAATTTCTTCTTGAACATTTACACAAACCATCAATAATTTCATTGACCAACATCACCCCATCAATCAATTGTCTACCTTCAATAAACGCAGTTTGATTTAATAAAATAACTTTAGAAATTATTTTCTTCAGCCTATTAGCCAATGTTTTCGCCATGCCATGATTTTATATAATGAATTAATTAGACTTATGGGGCGCATGTCATTCAATGAAACAACAACTTTCCTCTTTGGAATCAACAGAACGAAGGAAGAATTGAGATTTTACCATTATTATGAAACTGAGTCATCCACTCCAATATCTTCCATGAATCCCCAAGTTCTTTTGATGAAATTGAAGTTAAAAACTCTTGATTTTTGCCACCACATGATCCATTGCTCCTTTTTTCGCCATAATTTATAAATCAACATACTTCTTCTCTCTACCCTATAATCTGTAGAGAGATAAATGGAACAGCTTTTTCTTGTCATCTAGTTTAAGAAATTATCAACATTATATCTGGCATCACATAGAAATTTTCTGTGTAATCTTTATTCTGAGGAAAAAGAACAATTGACGTTTATGAAAATTTCAAATAATTTCATCCTGGCTTCTATACAAGTATATGAGCTTCCAAGTTCTTAAGACGGCGTAACTGCCATATGTTAACCTTTAAGTCGACTACAGAGAAAGTCCAGCCAAAAGGTCTCTACAGGCCAGGAAGTGCACTTGTAATGGGATCGGAATGACACTTTAAATTATATAAATGAAGATCCACGCACTTTTTACAAATTGAACATCGGGTAAAGAAAGAAAATAAAAATTACACACTGGACAGAATTAACATGAAAATGGAACAGAAAATATTTACACCTTTTTACCTACATAACAGATTATTTGCTGAAGCCTCCATGGAATATATGAACTTTCTCAACTTGTCATCCTTTACACTGGAGGCTTAACGAATATATAGCATACAATTTCCAGGATGAGAACTTGTATCTTCGCATTCTGGCTGCAGTGACCCCACTGGGAAAGCAGAATGCCACAGATGATCACAACATTGCGTTGGTGTCTGACACTTCATTACAATCAAATTCAAGGCATCTCCCATTGTTGTGCCTCCAGAGGGTACAACAACCAAGTATTCTTCATCTTGGTGGGGAGATTTCATCAGCATAAATTGAAACACAAGCATCTGCAGAACCCGCAGCAAGCAGTACTTGATAGGGATGGAAAGTGAGGCAGCTCACTGATCCTATCTTCTGGGCCATGAAGGTGGGGTAGTATCGAATTGTGCCCAATTGATCACCTTCCATGTTGAAGACTTTGATGAGCTGTTTGGCTGATCCACTAGCGATAAGGGGCGCATGTCGGTGAACAGCTAAAGCTGTAAGTGATCCCCTATGAGCATCAATTGTTAAGTAGGTATCATTGTGGTGTCTGATATCAAGGAACTGAATGTCACCAGCCTGAGATGCACTTACGATCTGGGAAAAAAATAGATATGAAAACAATAACAGGTAAAAAATTTGTTTTTGCTATGAAGGTTACAAACAGCTATATTGAACCAAAATTACCCACAAACACTTGCTTTACCTTTGCTGGATCAAGTCCAGGTTGAAAACCTATCCCCACAACTCTCTGGGAGTGTGGTTGAGTCGCACAAACAAGCCTGGATTTAATGAATTATGTTAATAACATAATAATACCAGCACATCATAACTTTATAGGCAATTAAATGTGAAGAGAGACAGAGAACAGAGAGAGATGCCATGATTTGGTGAGTGGTTAAGGTTCAGAAGATCTTATGTTCAACTTTTACAGATTAGGGATGCACAAAGGCCATGTTTGTTTGCAAAAAGCATGTTTGAGATTGGACTATGTCTTAATTCAACACTACTTCAGACTATTTAATCATTTGACGTGAGACTATTAGTCCCTTAATGTGGGACTATTAGTCCCATAAAGCCATTTGACAACTTAAATACTATTAATTCCACATTCATCATGGGATTATATAATCCCTCATAAATAACCTTAAGAATGACAAAAAATAGTCTATAGGACTATTTAAAGGACTATTAATCCCCCATCATGAGATAAAATAGTACGAAGTAGACTTAGGTGGTGTTTGTTTACCTCTTAACAGCTCCACATCTGATTCGGTAAGAATGTAAAGTGGTTTGGTAAAATTTTGTTTGCCTCTTATCGTCTCTTAATCAGTATGAGAAATATATAAATCTAAATCATTAAGAACTGCCTCTTAATGAAAAATTTAAATTTATGGAGCCTCTATAAATATTGTACTCCCTCCATTCCAAATTTTAAGATCATTATTGATTTTTGAAAACTCTATTTGAAATATTTTTAAATTTAAAATTGATATTTTTAAATTTAAAAATCATTCAGATGTTTTATACTTTTTAGTTACCAAACAGCTTTTTAAGTTCAGATGCTATTTCACTCAGATGATCTAATTTATTAAGATATATACAAACCATTCAGATCTTAATTACTCAGTTTTATCAAACACCACCTTAAATTAAGACAAATAATCCAATCCCAAATATGTTTTTTGCAAACAAACATAACCAAAAAGTATTAGAAAGCTGATGCCTTGTATATAGGAAAAACTACTGTCTGTACCGACAATGTTAAACATTGCATTATAATGTAACTGAACAGGTAAGCAATTTGGTACACATTATTAAATTAGTGCTTACATGTCAGGTGTTCGAATATCAAAGAGTCTTACAGAACCATCCATAAAACCAGCTGCAAATTGACTGCCATGTACTTGTGAAGCAGACTACAAAAGGCACAAGAAAAAAAGTGAATTAAAGATGTAGAAAAGTCGGCAGCAAACAATGAGAGACGAAGAAGTTATAGAATAAAAGCAAACATGACAGCAGAACACTAAAGAGGACAATTATATGTTTTGGCCTACAATGAACAGCATACAGACCATGCACAAAAATAATAATAATAAGTACTGTATTCAAGAAGATATGACAAACGATTATATGTTTGACCTACAATGAACAGCATACAAACCATGCCCAAAAATAATAGTAAGTACTGTATTCAAGAAGCTATGACGATTACCCTAGGAAAAAAATTTAAAAAATAAAGCAACTAAAAACTTCAATACTAGGGCATTTATTGCTGTATTTGCTGATCTATGATATAAACATGAAATAATATGAAAAATCCATCTTTACCTAAAGACCAGAAAGCAATCACTACAATAATCAGCAAATTCTGTGTATGGCAATGGAGGAATCTTTCTCCTAAAAATCAAATAAATATATTAAAAACGCAAACCTGTACTCTAGAATTCCAATAAAAAGTCGTTATTGATAAAAAAAAAACAGCCGATTGCATATACACTCATTCATCTAGAAAAAATAGTTGGCTTTGATTTGGATGCTCTGGGAACGGATTTTAGGACATGCCGAATACATACTTGAGCATTACAATTTTAGTACCAGAAAACTGGGAGCTGCATACATGTAATGATGTGTAGTCCTTTTTTATTGTCATTCATAAAGGGTAGAGATGGGGGCCTAGGGGTTTCAAGAGAAGGTAATTTCATTCAACATAATTCCTCTCAAATCTCAATTAATACTTATAACTCAGTGTATTAAAAATAATAGAATACAGCGCTATTTATAATACTCCTAAACAACTTTCCTAACCCAAATTGGAATTCTAAAATAATTTAATTAAATACAACTTCTAGAATTTATTTTATTTCCATGG
Source organism: Aralia elata (assembly GCA_034770075.1). Taxonomy (NCBI): domain Eukaryota; kingdom Viridiplantae; phylum Streptophyta; class Magnoliopsida; order Apiales; family Araliaceae; genus Aralia; species Aralia elata. The sequence continues at coordinate 97,032,909 of CM068382.1, forward strand.
GTTTCCAAAGCATTTTATATTCGTTCAACCAAGTCTCTTGGGCTTGTCCTGCTCAAGATAGTTTAGACATTTCACAACAAAATTCGTGAAATGTATAAAATACTCTTAATGATAAAAGGAAAAAAGACTATTATCTTTTTGTAGATACTGCATATGTTTGGAAATGAGAATCCTAATGTTTTTGCTGACTATTTCTTTCCGAATATTATGGTTTGTGTTAAACACAAACTAGAAAAGTTTGGCTGATAATTTTTCAATAATAAAATTCAAAGTAAAATACAAATTATTAAGAAAAATTATGAGCAAATGTATCAAATGTAACCTTAATATTAGATTTAAAGTTCAATAAGTAGGACTCTCATTATCTGTTGAAGGTAGTAGTTTTTATTTAAATATATTTGCATATAATATATTCACGACAGATGCCCAAACCACTTCCCAAAGCGTGATATGACATACTCCCTCAGGTGAAAAATAGGATCTCAAGGTATGCTTCAAAATATGAGCAGATAAAAACAAAAATAGAAACCCACAAATGTTCTCATTCTACAATTCCACCTGTTCTTTGTTTATATGTTTCTTACATAAAATAAATGCATTCTATCTACAACTAATTGTTTCTTTAGCTTCAAAAACAAATATAATATTGTACAAAAAATTATAAAACACTACATATAAAAATTAAACATGAAAATATTAAACATTCCTCTACACAATTTAAGATGAGTCAGCTCCAATTACTAACCAACATGTCCCATGATATTAGACACCTTCTTGTGGACTATAAGACAGAACCCAATCAATTTACTATTTACAAAAAAGAACATTATATATATAAATATATTTACTTCAGATTGATATCACCAACTAAAGTTATTTTCTTGTTCTCTTGCTTTACCTAGAAAATATATGCCAGCTATGAAAGATAATTAATTCCACAAAAAAGAGTGGCCTTAAACAGGCAAGTTACACACAGACCACAGAAAAGTAGTTTAATCAAAAGGAACAAAAACTCATGTATTTGAAAAACAGGAAAAGAATAAGATGATAAAATGAGTAGGAAAACAGGAGAAAGAACCCACCAAAGCAGAGATGCTGCATTCTGATGGTAAAGGAATAGAACTAACAAGCTGCTCCTTATCCAGATCCCATATCATGGTCGATGATATTTCACCAGAAGCATACTAGAAACATCAAAGAAACGCATCAAACCTGTAAATGAAATTCTGCTAGACAATAAATACGACCATGTATCCCATTTTAAGTGACCTCCATTCCATTTTGGGATGTCCCAAATTAAGTGGCTAACAGCACATATCAATGCACTAACTATTCATGTCGACTATATCTCCCTTATGTTTAAAAAAGTTAAAATGGACAAGTTCAAAACTTTGTGGACTCCAGTTAATATATCAATGCTCCCAAAACTTTTTCAAATACTTTGTTTTCTTAAACTATATGCCAACTGAAGGTAAATTAAATTGGGAACACTAAATTTCATGTAAGTGTCATCCAGAGAAAATATGTACCAGATAGCCCGACTGCTGCTGCCAATCCACAACAGCATTCACACTTCGCACACCAGGTCTATGACCTTGTACTGAAGAAAAAGCAGTTACGAGTTTCTGTCTACTTCTTGCAGAATAATCTTTCCATATTCGGATACTTCCATCACCTGCATCATGAATGCATACCACAAGTTAAAATCAAAATCATCTGTTCCAACATAGAATTGAAAACCAATATACAATAAATTAAGCACAGCACTGAGAAGTTTACTCGAAGCAACGAGAAGCAAGCTGTCGTCAAGCTCATTCACCAGGCAGAGCTTTGAAATACGTTTGTCAGGATAATCGTGATTAACAAAAGAATTTAGTAAGGTAGCTTCTTCATAGTTCCATACCCTGGAACGAAAAACATGCAAAGAAAATAAAATTTTGGTAAACAGTGCATTCATACCAAACAAAACTACAAGGGACACTAATCCCCCCTCTAATTGCCCAAATTTGTATCAGAAACTGGTTGTTTTCAAGATATTAACAATATGGAATACGTGCAAATGATCCTAATATCGTATGCGTGAGACATCAGTAATACAAACGGAGCATATTCAGATTTTGATTCTGACAGTATTGAAAAGTTACTTGGAAAGGCCAAGAGTAAAAATTAAATGAGAAACAAACTAGAAGAAAGCTTAGAAGACCAAACCAACATCAAGGCCTGTGGAATTTCTAAAACAAACTTTTTAGTTTTACCATGAATTGGAGCTCAATAAGGCCTTTAGGTTTTGGTCAGCTCTAATTATTATTGTGTTATAATTTGACGTAAATAATTTGACGTGTTTGTGGTTTTTTGTTTTTAGAATATTGATGTGTAGGATGTGATCAAGCAGGGTTATCAATGCTTGATTCCCAGTTACTCAAACAATTATGCTCTCTACATTTTCTCATCACATATTTCTTTATTATATTTATGTGTAACCAATATAACATTTGTCCTGATGGTAAAAAGCTTCACCAGTTTATTTGTGTATGCATGGGCTTTTTACTAGTTTGACCTAATTGCGAAAAAATAAACATTCTACCATAACTTACCCCCACGGCTAGGATCAAATCTAATGGAGGGTTAGGTCGACTAACTAGGATGTTTACAAGGTAAAACTAGAGCACTCTATTAGAAACGTTCAAGAAAATTCTAGGGAATACCAGCTATAGTGTAGCCAAATAAGCACATTATGGGTGTCCAATAAACAATGACATGGCATAACCTCCTTCAAAATGCACATGTTATGACGCTACACTTAGAAACAACTCAACCAGAGTTAACTATATCTCAATCAATTTTAACTATATCTCAACTAGTTTTAACTATATCTTTCAAGAAAGCATTTCTCAGCGTACCAAGTCTTGAAAATGTATTATGTACCAACTAAACTATACTTTGTGCCACACAAAATGAAGTTTTTCTGCTCCCATTTTCGTTCCACATACCACATAGAACTACGATCAAGGTAACATTGGTATTGAAGCCCAGAAATTCAATCATTTTGTAATAAACCAACATAATACACCAAGTTCTCAAGGAATTCTAGCATGTTTACAACAAAGATCTCCAAAATGGGCTAAAAGAAGTAAGAATTGCCTACCTGATCCGCTCACCCTCATCTGCAGCAATAACAACTGGAGAGAAAGGTTGCAACAAAGCTGTTTTCGTACCAGTCTCAAATTTTGTATCCCAACTAGCAATTTGATTATGTAGCTTGTTAACAGCTGACAGGTAAAATGGGTAAAAATCTTAATAAATAAGGGAAAATTTAAGAAATATTAATGCCTAAAACAAGAACTGGAGACCATTCAGTTAAGAGGACACACAAGAGTGCTGGCATTTTGATATGTGGTCAAGGACATATTTTTCCTTCTCTTCTCTTTTAGCAATTATTTCTTCACTATCCTCTGCTGTAAGAAGTGGTTTTGAAAAATGACCACAGCTCCAATTATAGATAGTCGACTGTGGAAGGAAGCTGCGCTCAGAAACACCAGATGCTCCACCAGAACCTAGAAGGGGATCAGCTAACCCTGAGTCTGGAGAAGTCATTAGGTGTGGCCTGAACTCTAAAGAATAAACTCTGCGTATGCCTGTTGTCAAGTAACTTGGTCTGGGAGGACTAACTGGAGGAGTACTAAAAGTCAAGGGCAAATGTCCTGCAAAATAAAACAAATGAAATTTCATTCCTTATAAGCATAAAAAAAATCTGATAAAAGGAAAAATACTCATCATGAAATCTAAATATTATATACTTGTAAAATTAATAAGCTGAACTTCAAATGAAAATATGCCGACCATTTGATTACAGAGGGAAAATCTAACTATATCATGGATTCACATAGAAAGACGATACAAAATTTTAAACTCAAGTAACACAACCAAGAATAAGAAGAACTTTACCTGCGTTCATATCAAACCAAGACGATGAACGAGCTAATCCAGCAAGACTACTGGTTGGGGGAGTTGTGGATTCACCTGGCCTTACACTACTGCCAGCGGATTTAACAGATTTTGTCACAACTTGTTCAATCCCAATAATTGATAATACCCGTCGGCCAAGCCCTGCGATGCGTGGTGATGGATCCTTGGCAAGTGTACACATAGCAGATACACATTGTGAATACAATGCATTGTCTAGGGGTCTGGACCTCATATGGTTTACAATCCCATTGCTAGTACAGCCATTCATTATCCCAGAATCTGAATGTTGAGATGAATCATCAGACAATGGAGATCCATGCATTATTCCAGAAGATGCAAGGGGACTGCTGGTGGATACCCTCCCATCACGAGCAGCTGATTGGCTATCACCACCAACTCTCAAGAGAGGACCAATTTGAGAATATTGATTTGGAGTGGTATAGCCGCTACCTGTACCCTTGATGGCGAAAGACGGCAAGGAACTCAAGACAGAGTTAGACTGAGGTTTCCAAATTGCAGCAGCAACTGATTTCAGATGCTTGTTGTGGCCAAAAGCAAACCGCGCCAAAGCTGTAAAATTTTTAAAAAGGAAGACAAAATGGTATTAAGTCTGATTTTCCTTAGAGTCCCTCATCCTTCCCCCTCTCTCAAGTTCATTCTTTTCTCTTTTTTAATTTTGTGATAGATCAAGTTCATTCTTTCTCTTCCCAAAGAGGATTCAAAAGAAGGATATCATATTGAAACAGGATAAGATGGAAGAAACAACGCGCTTGGAGAAAGGCACAGAAATCTAATGGGAAAACATGACAATATATGATCCTATGGAGATCCATAAACATTTAGAACCTTAAATCATAATAAATCACATGTTAGGCAAGCATGATCAGAACAAAGCTCAAAAAAAACTTCAGAACTCCAAAACCACACAAGACCTAAGAGTAGGACAACAAAGTACCATGGAAATGATAAAATTAATTTTTCACTTTTTGCAATTCTGTAGCATCACCTAAGAAAATTGTTTCTCAGTATTTGGCCATATAAAATTAAACCAGTGGAAAAATGAACCTAACATAGTAACAATGAAAGTAGTATGCACACAAGCCAATCATATTTGATATGATGTAGCATATACTTTGTAATCTTATTCGGATATTAAAGACATTTTATATTATCTACATAGTGTTGTTATATTAAATGTGATAAACCCATAGTTTTGAGCATTGCTTTTAGAATCATGATGGTGATCATGCTAATGAGATCTAAATTCTAGATAGTTCACAAACTAAAATCGTTCCTAATCGTTGGATTACTAAAAAGGGGATTAGTGAATCCGGATAGATTAGTACATACGTTGTTTGCTCTTAAGAAGAGGATAATTGATCTCATAATCATTTGTGTGGAGACACTAAAGCAAGTATGTAGGTGCTTATTGGAGAATAAGTTCACTGAACGTGGCTCGCTAAGGAATACCCAATGGAGTTTTACTCGCCTGTCAATAGGAATTCCTCTAGTGATAGTAGTACAAGTGATCCTTGGACTTGAGATCATCATAGTATCTTGTGTATGATGAGTTATACTTTGACATGTCCCTTAAAACCTTTAGGGTATAACAAAGGGTATGATTGGGTATAATAAGTTGTACATGGAGATAGGTGAATGATCAACAAAGAATCTACCACGTCTAGTAAAAGATGTGAATGTCCTATGTGATTCGATAAATGACAACTCGGTAGTCCTTGGCCAAGGCAGAATGAAATTAGAAAAGAGTTTCTAATTTGCATTATTTAAAGTTGTGCATTTGAGAATCGAAATACATATAATTAAATAAAATAAGACTTGACAGTAATTTCATGTCTTATATTTAATTGGGACATTGTATGGTAGAAGGATTGAATTGTACGTTAACTATGCACTGAAAGGTTCTTTTGTGATTAATGTTGAAATCTATATTATCTGGAAAGTCGTTGATTGCTAAGGGGGCTTACCCTTATTGTAGAATAAATATTATTTATTTAAATGAATTAAATAGTTTAATTTATTTATTTAAATAAGATTAGAATTGTTCTAATTGATTTATTCACAACCGGTTTAATATGGAGAACCTAAGGGGTCACACCGCAAAAGGAAAATATTTATTTAAGAAGTAAATGGCATAATTGTAATAATAAGTTAAGTGTATTTAATTTAGTCTATGGAGATAGAATAAATTAAATAGCTTAATATTTATTATTTAATATTTTAGAAATATTAAATATAAATTAATAAGAGGAGTCTTATTATTATTATTATTACTATTATTTAATTCCTAATAGGGATTGGGAATTAATTAATAGAAGTACTCTCACATGAATTCCTAATTGGATTAGGAGTTTAATTTAATTAAAGGAGTTTAATTAGGAATAGAAACCCTAATCCTAAATAGTTTAGGGAAGGGTTTTCCTACATCTATAAATAAGAGAAGTTTTATCATAGATTAGTGTTACACACTCTTGCATAAGAATTGTAGAGAGTACTTACAATTTCTATAGAGATAGAAACTAGGGTTTTGTCAACACCCATCTTTTTGAACAAGTATTATTCCTTGGTGGATCACCTCTAGAGGCCAAACACTTGGGTGGCTAACGTTGATCAAAGGAAGGAATTTAATCGGTGGAATTCAAGGAGAACGCGAAGGAATTGGAGGTGAACTTGTACCTGAGGAAGCTAGAATTCTACAAGGGTATAATTCTTATTCTCCATCTCTTTCATTTAATTAATAATTGTGGATAAAGAAAGATCATGGTGATGGTTTGTATAAAATTTTAAAATCTGATTTTATCGCGCTTCCGCTTTATTTATGTAATTTGATTGCATGTTCGCGTTATACAAACCTAACAAACAATTGTTCTAATTTTTCAGATATAACGGCCAATCCACATATCTTCTCACATGGGAAGAATGTTAACTTCTGAACTTATGGTAGAATATGTTAGTCCACTATACTCTTTGAGACCAACAGATATCCAAGAGGCGAAGATTAATAATGTTCAATAACTGAAAAACCAGGAAAGCAAAAAAAAACTATTACAACACATGAAAAAGGCTGGCTGTAAGAAATTAGATAAGTTATCACATACCTACAGCAACCTCTGCCCTGACCAACGGACTTCCATCTGAAACAACAGTTAAAAGGCTCTTCACAATGCTAATTTCAGCCTTCACTTTTTCATCATCATCGTCACATTCTTCATCACCAACACCGTCTCTAGATGAATCAAATCCAATATCAAGCAAAGTACCCAGCGCAAAAACAGCTGAAGCTCTAACCTGAATCAAAGTGATAACCATCATTAGCAATTAAAGAATGTATGCAAAATCACAAGATCAAGATAGTACATTATTTTTGGGAAACACTATATACAAAAAAAAAGGGGGTAAACCTCGGGTTGGGGCTCAGAGAGTAGAGGCGCATATATAGCAGGGGCATCTGCCTGCAAACCTATTATTTGTGCCTCTGTGAAATCCTCCCACAATTTTCCCAAACACAAACATAGCCACTGAAGAAATAGCGGCTCAGCTTGGGCATCATTTGGAGTAGAACCCTGAAGGTGCTTCAAGCCCACATGTATTAAACCAGCTTCAATACAGGCTTCCTGACCCCGTCTATGTCCATCTACAATCACCGCTAAAACAAATGCAGCCATTGCACGCTGTTCTGGAAAAGCTTCCACAGTATCAAGAAACCTAATAAAATATGTGTGCCCACCATCCTTAACCAAATCAACCTGACATGACTATCAGAGCACACACGAAAAAAAATCAATAAGTCCCTATTTATATTAGAGGGGAGAGAGAAAGAGAAACAATAAGATCATTCTAATTTGGGAGGCAACCAAAAAGCACTCCAATAAACCTTATCAAGCGCAAGGATCTTTGTCCAAATAAACACAAGAATTTGCCGGAGTTCTGGGGTGGTTGTTTGCAACAGCTTTAAAACATATGGAAATATTCCAACAGATAAGGCCTGGCAGAACATAAACTTGCTCAATAAGTTTATTACTAAACAAGCCATCAGAGAGTGTATGTAACAAGAAGAAGAAAGAGAGGTGAAACTTCATAGCTTCAAATAATACCAGATCTACAGCCCAGGGCCCCATATCGAGAAATTTTCCTAGAAGCACCAGAGCACTTTGACGATGGCATTGACTAAGTAAAACCTAAGGCAAAGTAGTTTGTTGACTGGTCAGTACTTGCAAAGCAAAAAAAAAATGGTAGAAACACAAAAAAATATCTGAAATAGAAGAAACCAATTAACAAGCACATAGATCAAGATGTCAAGAACGGGACAGAACAATTTAAATAATAAATAAATACATCAACAAATCAACCACATAAAATAGAGAATTACACGGACAACAATGAAGAATTTAGCTCAAGTCTTGACAGGTCAAAGTACTAACTATATACAGAAGCAGAGCGTCTTACTTTTTCACTTTGTATAGATGCAAACCAAAATCTGAATATTCCAACACCAAAATTAAGAAGAAGGAACGTGGTGGGTCATATCCTTACTTCTATTCTAAGGTAGAGCTGAGAAGGGGTGTCCATACGGTCCCACTTAGAAATTACAGCAAACAAACACAACCATAATTGTTGCAGCCATTGTCTACCAATACCTTTCCTCCAAGTTACAATCACTACCTCCAAACCTAACATCATTGCCACCTATCCACAATCACCATCCATCACCCAAATAATGAACTTTTCTATCCAACCGAATATAAATGGATAAAATATAACGTAACTGTAGTATTGGAAAGGTAGAGGCACAATAAAGTATTAAAAAAAATTAGGTGATCGCAAAATCAAGTCAAGGCAGTAAATTTTATATCTGTAGTATTGAAAAGGTAGAGGCACAATAAAGTATAAAACAAAATTAGGCGATCGCAAAATCAAGTCAAGGAAGTAAATCAACACGAAACCAGTAGTTGGAATAGTCATCCTAAGACCGAAGATGTGGTAGTGCCTGCCTTCTACAATAAACATCAAGGCCATGTACATTAAAAGTGAGTAAATCACCACAGAAAAAGGCACTTCTTCCTGTACTGTAACTCAGCAGTGTAACCAGAAACACTGATACATCACATATTACTTTTTATTCATATTCTTTGGATAAGGTAAAGCTTTAACATTATGAAAACTACAACTCCAAATTGTTTACACAAGGCTCTTGAAAAGTAAATTCTTTAGGATAGAATCTTCCATCACTAATTGTACCTGAATAATTCACCCCACAAGACTTTGGCATGATATTAATTATTGACAAATTTTAGTACTTGACCACTAACAGCCATAATACCAAAAATTTTCAACCCACCTTTAAAATCAAAACAAGTTTAAAGAGGGAAAAAAGAATGAAGAAGACTCAAATGGATATGGAGAATCGGGGGACCTACATCCCAGAAGTTCAAATCACCATAAGATATAAAGGAAAATCAAATTATGGCCCAGAACTTATAAATTCCATAAAAAAAACAGCCACACCTGAAGAACAATAGGCAACTGCTCAGGTGGCTTCTTATGTTCAGATCCATGATCAAGCCAAACCTCAAAAGCCGTCAACTGTTCCGTGAAAAAGGGACTGGGCTGAAATTACACAAGATCCACCAACAACAATCAAAAGAATAAGAACCATGTCCCCGGATACTCCCATAATATCTAAACATTTCTCACGAAAAAAATTAATATCAGAAAAAAAAATAACAAATCACACCTGGAACTCCGCATTTGGATCCTCAACCAATGCTGGAAGCTGAGCAAGGCATATTTCAGCAGCCATGTCCCATGCGTCCCTGCAGTGCAAAACGTGATGGATTAAAAACAAACAAATGAACAAATGCTTCCAGAAAACTGTGACACGCAGCTCCACCTACCACATATGATGCTGATGGGTAGGGGGTAACATAGGATACGAAATTGGAGAACAATTTGCAGAACGCATAATCCTCTCTGCAAGTAAGAAATTTCGGAAGAGACTGGCAACCAACAGATCTTGTCTGAACAATCTCTGGAATAAATCTGCGTAAAGCAAAAATGAGTAATGGATACAATCTCCCAGCCATAGAGAAGTTAACAAACAAATTCATAAAAAAAATCACTAACACTTCCTCATTACCATGTGGGAGAACATTCCAGGCAATCGTGTCCGTCACTGCTGTAAAAATCCAATTCAGCTCCCCAAGCAGTGTTTTTCGGTCTGTTTGTTTGCCTGGTATTCTATCAATAAGTGAATAGTCAAGAGACTCATGAAGCAAAGATCGAGTGCAAAACCTGGAAACCGAGAAGGATAATCAGAAGATCAGGAAAGCACAACCATATGCACGTTTAAAGAATCACAAAGCATTCTAATTACTAACTCATCAAACCCACATTCGAAAATCAAATGACATTTAATTACGCAAATAAATAAAAAAATTTAGATAATAAAAAGTGCATGCAAAAACAAAAAAAAAATAAGAACGCAGCCAACCATCTAATGATTAATGAAACAGATTTATACACCAATCAACATTTTCAGACAAAAGAATATTAAGCACAATAAAACAATAAAAGTAATATTCAGTCACGTGTCCTTTTTCAAATCTACCGCAGAACCTATAAATTATCTTCTTTTTTTGATAAGTTACAACATACAAATTATCAATGATAAGAGTTATCCAGTAATTTTATATGGTCCTTTGAAAAGTTGACTGTTCCAGAAAATGCAGTCACATAAAAAGGAACATGTTGGGAAAAGTTGCCAGAAGTTGGCATACATGTTAGAAGCACAAGTTATGATTAAATAAATAGTGACTACAGAGAATGGTCACCATCTCAATGCCATCTTGATGGGAGTTGTGAGGCAAGACGTAAATACATCAGCAGGAAACTCTACACTTTGAGGAAGTGTCTCATGTGCTTCACAAGCTGCAAGCAAGATGCAATCCCTCGCAGAAGGTCCAGCAGAAGAGCTAGTAGGAGTCCAATCCTGGAGCTACTCAAAGAAAAGAAATCATAGAAAATGTCATGAGTTGCAGAAAAATAAGATCAGTTTATACATCATCATAACTTTAAAAGGCCAATTAATCAAATGACATAAGAGCTGGCAATACCTCTATAAAGGCATTTACAACCATTCCTGCAGCTGAGCAGTCAAATACGTAAATTGAGGGTGTCTTCAACCAGGAATCAAGGTCACTGATGGGCAAAGGGATATATTGTGTATAACTCTACACCAAATGTTACAATGACATCAAGATCAAGAATATGAAAAGATGAGTAAATGGAATCTGAAGAGTCCAAGATCAGTAGTACAACCTTATTGAACAACCAAATTTCACCGTTCGCAGTTGGCTTTGGCACACCATGTCCATTATAGTGAAACAGTACTCTCTCGGACTTTGCATATTTGCGACATGTATTACAGAGTTTCTTCACTTCTTCAATAGTAGGATCTAACTGAATCTTGTATCTCGCCTGACACTTCAATTATTTAGATAATGCTAAAACAAATAAAAGAATTAAAAACTGATACAAAACAACACTTCGCTCACCCTTGCTTGCCACCTTTCATATTGATAACTTAAGGATTTACCAATTGTTTCAAGTGCTTTTTGAGGCGCCATAGAAAATGGATCTACAAATGGAGGTGAAAAGAAATTAAGCAAACATATTTCAGCCATTTTAAAGTCATTATGTCAAAAAATAAGACAAAGGAAACAAGAAAAGATATAAACCCCCACAGCCAGTTGAAAAATAAGCATAAACCTGCACATGGGGCAGTAAAAATACATACAGTGCAGAGTAGCCCTATTAACAAGAAGTTCATCTTCATTAAAGAATCCAACAAGGAAAAAAGAACCCGGGGGTGGGGGGGAGAGAGAGATAGAGAACCACAAATCTGAACAAGAATCTAAACAGATTTATGAATCTTCTCCAACAAACAGGTTAACTGGTCAAAAGTAGCAAACTGTTGAGTACTCAGAATAGGTGTCTTGACGTAGCAATAACACGGGGCAATTTGAAACAAAAGTTAAGATTCAACGCCGTCACCAAAGTAGACAAGATGGGAAAAGGAAAAATAAAACAGACAACAAAGCTAAGACTCTCAAATTCATCTTCTGTTACATAAGCTTCTTAGCTCAAATGACTAGTAGAAGAGGTATAGCTGCATCGCTGTGAGAATCGCTAAAAGAGTCACGAGCCTATTATTCTAACAAGATTCAGACCTTCCCATCTGAGAATAGGTTTACTCCACCAACCGATCCTTCTGAGTGAAGCTAGCTCCTTGGCTTTTTTAGTCAAGTGAAACTGTGGAAGTCAATAGCCATCCCACAGGATGGAAAAACCATCAACATTACCAGTGAACAAATCATTGTATCACTTATTATTCCAAAAATTAGATGCCTTACTTTACGGAAATCATAAAGTTGGAAATTAGTAAGGGATCATGTCGATATGGCATCCATGTCAGAAAAGCCCTTGAAAATAGTAAATTCATATCGATCAAGGAATGGACTTGGTTGAGGAATCCAAGAATGAAGCTAGGCCAATCAAGTCAATGTTATCCAAGAATGAAGCTAGGTCAACCAAGTTAACATGTGTAACTAGTATCTTATAACTAATGTAAGATATAGAAGCAGACATTCCGATTAAGGCTCATAATCAGCAGCCATACGTTTTTTTAGAGAAAATATAATCAGAAGTTCATATGTCTGAATACTAGGCCAAATCCAAAGTGATAAGCCAGAAGAATTGAGGAAGTTCAGATATAACAGTGCAAAAACTGGAAAGATCAGATACGTGGAGGTTGAGCAAGGGACCCTGTCAGCAAATGATTTATTAAGTGAAGGTTATTGAATTCAAGGAAAAGACGAATGAAAGTCTGAAACAGTTGCCAAAAAAGGGGATGAATCTAATAACAATATTGAATGCAATTCAAACATTAACTTTCAACAAAGAAAAAATAACAGTAATAGCACTATAGAAGTTTATATAAAGACTACAAACTCATGAGCACCAATTGCATAAACTCAGAACTTTGAAGATACTAAATTTAAGTACCAAGTTGACAATAAAAAATATTGACAACAGCACATGAATATTAAATTACGACTGGAAACCTGCCGTAATAGCATATAAAACCAAAATACAATAAAAGTAATCCATATTTCATAAAGAATAATAGCTGTCACTGGAAATAACAATGATGCGATAATGTACCTATCCAGCACTCCATTCTGGCACAAGGTGAAATCTTTATTACATCTGGAGGATCAACACTAATATTTAAACACAGAACGAGAGCGACACATCCCGTCTTCATCTGCAGCAAGAATTAGGAGTTAATGATAACCAAAAAAATGCAATTGGAATTAAATTTGAAAGTATGCCCAGAAAAAACATGAACGAGATATTTTGGGCCAAATAAGACTTTGAATTTAAAACCTGCAACAAATAACATGTGGTCATGTTTTTTTGTTCAATTTTTTTTATGGGGGGGAAATTGGTGCAACATTTCAGATGCTAGCCAAGTAAACTTAATCAGACAAGGGATGCTAAGGGTAAGTTTGGCAAATGTTTCTGCTTCTTTGTTTCTACTCCTTATTTTTGTTTCCATATGTTTCATTTTTCAATTATTCTGACTAGGGAAAGCAGAAACTAGGGAACACTGTAAAGTAGTCATGTAATGCATTTATTGAATTTAAATGCTTTAAAGAAGTGAAAAATAATTTTGTTAAGAGGATTTGAGGGGTGGACCTTATTAATGTTTTGATGGTTCTGCTTGTTCCCAAATTAAAGAAACAATTTTTTGGTGTTTTCACTTTTTTTCCCTCCCAAAGTGGATTCTGCTTCCACTTTTTTTAAAAACATACATAGTTGCCAAACAGAGTTTTTTTGCTCCTGATTTCCAAAAAATTATAAACAAAAACAAAAGTTTGGGAGAAAAAACAGATACTAAACGTACCCTTAACTTATATATAATTAGCACCCTGCCAAACTTTCTTAAGCTTAATCTTCTCAAACTTAGAGTGTATGAATGCGGCCAACAAATGCCTGGGCATCTATATAGTTGCTTGGAAAATAAATATTAGATCTTAAACCACATGAATGACTTTAAGACCATCCTTGGAACTCTGAACATGCGAGGAAAAGAAAAGAAAATTGAACTTAATAAAATTAACAAGAGTTCGCCATGCTGCATTTCAACATTATACTTGATATTCAATTTTATTTTATTTTTGTCCTTTCTTATTTCTTTTGGTATTATCTTTTTTTGTTTATTAGTATTATATTTATTTATTTCCCTTCTTGTCTTTATACTTTTTGGCTATCATTTGATTTTCGGGGATAAATAAAATAAATAAATTTCATTAATAGAAAAGAGAGGATATAATAAAAGGGGGGACAAGAAGTCTACCCTTAAACTCCTGAAAAACAAGACAAAAAGAGAATCTAAAATAGTATAAAATCGTGTACCCATCCAATCTCTACACAATTTTGTCACAAGTGTACCCGTAAAGGCCCACATGGCAGAACTCCCAAAAGGAAGGAAGGAAAAAATCAACCTAGAATTTTGAAGCGAGGAAGAATTAAAAACCAACAATCTTCGACTTGGAAGCGTCTTCAGGTGCTCCATCTCAGAAAAGAACTTTGGCCAAAGCAATAAACTATAGGTTAGGTACACACAAACACTTCAAAGAAATGGACTCCAAGAAAATCGACTACTGTGATTGGCAATCTGGAATGCAGATTCTTCAGGTGCATCCTCAAACTATACTAAGGCAGCTTTGATTACTTCTTCAAGCAACTAGTACTTCAAGAAAAAAAATTCTGCTTGTGTAAATTCTAAAGTTTCATTTTGCTAAAGGCTTTACTCATTATGCTCTTCACAAATAACTTCAGCTTCAACTTGTATAGCTCTAGGAACCTCTACAATAATGGGCATGTCACGTGACTGAGAAACAAGATCAATGCCAGTACATGCTTCTTACTTTCTTGAGCCCTGAATTTGTTCAAAACTTCTTGTTTTGCCATATTAAGTGTCAGCAACTTCTTAGGTTTTGCCAAATAAAGTTTCAGCAACTTAATAAAGTCATCTGTTCTAGATTAAAATAGAGAAGAAAACTTAGATTTGGCTAGGAAACTCCATTGTCGATTGACTAAAGTAGACCTTGCAAATCAAAGCTTAGTCAAAATTGATGTCGACTAAGGAGTATGAGATTCATCTAGTTTCTACTCTACTTTTGAATTAATCGAATATACAAGCTCAATCAAAACTGCAACTTTTGCAATTTCTTGGATAAACAATAGTTGGATTACAATTACAAATTCTATGTTGTACACTAGGGCTGTAAATGGTAACCGGAAAATTTGTATTCGTTCGCATCCGTATTCGAAAAAAAAGCAGATATTATTCGCATTCGAAAAAAAAACGGATATATCCTTATTGGTTTAAAGGTATCCGTAAATAAACGGATATGAATACGGATATAGGCGTATTCGTATTCTTTTAACATCCGACAGTAAATATATCCGGCGAATAGCGGATATCCGAAATCCGATATTCGAATTCAGATCCGTATCCGAATAACTTCTATATATATATATATATATATATTAATAACTTACATATGTATATATATATATTAATATATACATATATGTAAGTTATTAAAATATATATATATATATGTATATATATAGATACATATATATATATATATATATATTAATAACTTACATTCATTAATTATATATATATATTAACTTACAAAACTATAGCTATTAGCTTGTTACAAATTTTTTACTTTCAAAACTTACTTGCGATGCCGGGAGGCGGGAGCAATGGACAATATAATTTTGAGAAAAAATAATTAAATCACATTGTAAACTTTTGAATCTAATTATAGATTATGAATATTGCAAATTTTAAAATATATATATATTAATAACTTACATTCATTAATTAATAACTTACATATATATATATATATATATATTAATAAATTACATTCATTAATTATATATATATATATCCAAATAACTTACATATATATATATATTAACTTACAAAACTATAGCTATTAGCTTGTTACAATTTTTTTACTTTCAAAACTTACTTGCGATGTCGGGAGACGGTAGCAATGGACAATATAATTTTGAGAAAAAATAATTAAATCATAATGTAAACTTTTGAATCATAATTATAGACAATCATAATATATATATATATATATATTAACATACAAAACTATAGCTATTAGCTTGTTACAAATTTTTTACTTTCAAAACTTACTTGCGATGCCAGTAGGCGGGAGCAATGCACAATATAATTTTATATATTGTTAAAATGTGTTAGGTCCGAATTAATTTAAAATTAATCCATAAGGAAGGGATGAATAGATTAATTCACATTTATGAATTTTCAGGTGGAGGGAGTATTTATCACTTTCATTTGCACAATTATTAGAAACTAGAAGTCCAAATATTTAAAGTAAGACCAAGATCAATTTTGGATCAAGTTGAATTAACTAATTGTCACACATACATTATAACTCGCACTCTCCATAAATATAATAAAATAAAATAATTTTTTTATAACTATGTAATCTATGTATTGAGGATAAATAATAAATAAAACTCCCATAAACATATTATTAAAGTTTTAATCAAGTATTTGAGAAAAAATAATTAAATATTCAATGTAAACTTTTGAATCTAATTATAGATTATAAATATTCATACAAATTACAGTATTACTCCATACACATAAAATGAACATCTACTTATTAATGGACATCTAAACATTAATAAGTAGAACATTCATTTTGAAATTTAGAATTTCAAAAATGATGAAAACTTATTTGAATTGTAATTTAGAGCATCGAGTATTGTATTTATTAAAAATAAATAAATTAACATTCATTCATTAATGAACTATACTTTAAAACTTATTTTTTTTTTCTTATTCTAGTTATAATTGTAATTAGAGCATTCATTTTGAAATTTAGGATTTCGAAAATGATGAAAACTTATTTGAATTGTAATTTAGAGAATTGATTGTTGTATTTATTAAAAATAAATAACTTAACATTCATTTGTTAATGAACTATACTTTAAAACTTATTATTTATTTTAATAAGATTGACAATTAAAGTTTAATCATTTATATTTTTAATATATATTTATTTTCCTCCCCTTTATAATTAGGATGTTTAATTAATATAAATTCTATATATACAAAAATTATAATATACTATATAAGGTTTGTATATACTAAGTCTGATAGAATCTGGGCAGTTAAAATCAAAAGGCATATGATCCAACGGTTAGAACGCTTGATCCTCCATTAATCCTGAGAACCAATCAATGTGTGACACGTGGATTCCACTAAATATCCTCCCTAACCATCTGATCAAATTCTAGGACCTTCCAAATTCGTTCAATCAACAATTATGAGAGAAAATACAAAGGGAAGAAGTCTAATTCACTTTTAGCCTCACTCTCTCTCGTCTCAGACGTTCTCTCCTCTCCATCTCTCCATCTACTCTTCAAACCCTAACTAATCTGGTACAAAATCATCATTTTCTAAGAATTTTCTTTAAAATCTACACCAATTAAACAATGTTTAACAATTAGATTAACCTATCTACTGATTGTTTTCTCAAAAATCATAGATTTAAAGTTTTTAAATGTCTAATCTTGTACGATGCTTGCTACTATGTGGATACTTGTTTATTGTAAAGCATTTTTACCGATTAAAATTTATTATTTATTTTCTTCTCAGTCCAGTCGACAAAAATTTGGGGATCTGACTGTAGAACCATAAACTTGATCTGAATCTGTGTTGCTACTTTCTGGGTTGGCTTTACTCTGGCACTTTAAAGCAGGTTCTTCTTCTTTCTTCTTGGTTTCATTTAGCTCCTTTTTGATGAAATCATCGCTCAGCTCATCACCGATAGTATGTCCAGTAAAATTTTTTCTCTATTTTTGAACGATCACAAACAGTAAATTCATATAATATATATATAATTTCCGATTTTCGTGGTGATCTCAGGTAAATACTCGTCAACAAACGGAAAGAGATACGAAGAAACAGAAGAATGAGCATAGGACTATAGAGCAAATGTGTCGGGTCTTTTTTGTTTTATTTTAATTGTACTTTTTTACAGTTTCATGTTGTTTGTATGAATTTTTATGTGATGATCTATAGGTTGTGAAACAAGAGAGTTGGACTCGCCTCTATGGTGGCTTAACGCCGTCACTTGTTGGAACAGCTGCGTCTCAAGTGAGAGATCAATTTAGCTGGTTTTTCCTGTTGCTTCTCATGTATGCTTAGTTCTCACATTTTTTAAATAAAAATAAAATAGATTTAGCAATATGTTCATTCATATACTATTGATTAATTTAAATAAGCTTGTGTTGTTGATCATAACATTAATAATCTGTGGTTGCCAGATAAACCCTTGAAAATGTAACTGAAAGAAGACATTGGGAGTTTTTCTGTTTACTGCTGAATTTAGTGTTAAATCTGTTTTCCTTTGATTTGTTATGGTTGTGTGATGGATTAGATTGGCTATTTATTTTGATTGGCTATGATTTATTTGTGAGTGCAATATTGTTATGATTGAGCTATGTTTATAAGGAAGAAATTTCTTTAGGGCGTTAAAGATTCAAACTTTGCATTCTAAGTGTTCATGCTTTCGTAGAAATCTGGACAAATGTTAAGTTTTGAGAAGGTGTTTATCGATCTCTAATTGCAAAACAAATGTGTAACACATATATATATACACATTAGTGTAATCTTTATTGCCTATATAAACAAATGTGTAACACATATATATACACATTAGTGTCATCTTTATTGCTTTATATAGGTAATGGAATACTTTTGATAGGTAAAATTTAATTTTTCCAAATTTTAGTGAAACTGAGAAGGATAATTTGTTGGTGCAATTTCCTTGATGGATAATTACCTTTTTGGATCAGTATTGACTTTTAAAAGTTTAATTTAAATCTCCTTTTTGGATGTGTTGTGTCGTGTCTGTACCTATGCATCTTAGCTAAAATGTTACAAACTATTTAAGTATCATTGTTGTAATGTAAGTTTGTAATAAAGCAGGATCTCCATAGCTAGTATGTACCAACAAGTCATTTACATAAAATAGGCTTTCTATTGAATGCCACAGTTGTATTTTTGTAGTGCTATTTGTCTGAAAGGGGATTTCGTAGTTGCTTATTTATTTATCAAATTTCTATCCTGCTAATAGTGTTGAGTGTTTTGAGACAGAGTTGAAGCCAAGCAAGTTTGGTACTTGAGCTGTGCTTTATTCTTGACGCCATACCACTACCAGTTATGCAAATTAAAAACCTTATATCTGTTTTACAAAGTCTGATATGTAAATTGTTCAAAAAAGAAAGAAAATCATTTTTCTGGGTAAGATTTTGTTGGTTGGAAAAGGAGGAGGAGGCCTAAAACAAGCTCTAAATCCTTAAAAGATCCAATTCAATATTCAAAATATGCATAGGCAAAATTTGGTCTGTTAAGACTAGTGTTAGTGTTGGGACAATGTCTAAGTTTCTTGGTTTGATCATTTTGTATTTTGTTTGGTGTATAAATTTATTAATTTGCCAAGACTAGGGTTAGTGTTAGTGTTAGTGTTGGGACAGCTCAAGCTTGTTTTTTGCTTTTAACCTTTCACAGCTGTCCAATTATTTTAGATTAACATTATATTAATATTATTTATTATTTATTTTTCTCTTGCAGTTGCAATTAGTTAAGATGCAAATTAATGAAGGATGATTGCAAAGAAGAACAAGAGTTTTACCATCTTTTCAATGATGTTAATTTGATACGTTTTTTTAATATTGTTTAAATTTTGATTTTTATGATCAATGGTGTATGATGATGTATTTGACATTTTCCTCCCTTTTATGATTAGGATGTTTAATTAATATATATGGATTAAACTTTAAATTGTGATTGGTGATGATTAATTATTTAATTTTTATTTTATTTTTTGTAAATAATTTGAATGAATTTTATATTAGGTGACTGATAAACGAATCCGGATACCCGGATATTCGAATAATTTGTTTATTCGGATAAACTAAATGGAAACGGATATTATTTCGAATACCGGACGGATAATATTTTTAAAATCCAACGGATACCGGATACGAATACGGATAGCGAATTAATTTTTCGGATACGGATATCACTGTATCCGGCTCCGTATATATCCGTTTACACCTTGTACTAATAATTTTTGGGATCTATACAGTTTGTGCAGTGTAATGCGTTGCCTATGAATGTTGCCCATTTGTTGCTTCACTTACTTGGGTGTTTCAGTGTGATTGAGATTATTGCACGATTGATAAAATTAATATCTTATATGTGGAAAGAGGAGGACACACTCGCCAACCGTAAAGCCATGTTGGAAATTTATAAAAATTCCTCCAAGAACTAATTATGGAGCTAGTTGAAAGCATAGACGTGTAACCAAGTATGCCAGAACTTTTAAATCAAACAGAACATCAGGAAGTTGCAGTGGCAGATGAGATTGGGGAACCACAACCTCACAAATGGAAATTGCTGAGGAAGATAAATCGAGGAAGCAAATCAACAAACTGAAAAGTGAAAACATTGAACCAAATATTGAAGATGATGGTTCTACAAAATCTGAAGATAATTTTGAATTTCTAATTATAAAAGAGAATAAAGAAGACTCAACCAAAGCAATAGATGCAGTTTGAATGGACTAAAAGACCATTCAGGAAGTTGCTCTAGCTCCCGTTGAGCTTATTAAGTTCATCCGTCCAAAATGTCTACTTGACACGAAGTTGCATACAAAAAAAAATACTTTTATCAGATTTTTCCCCCAAATAAAAACACATGAAGTCGACGTGCCTGACAACAAGAAGAGTCTTACAACTACCGTGGTTCATAGTTGCCATGGCATTGTCTAGGCGTCCTAGCGTTAGAGAAGGGCAATCCTTGGATGCTGAGCTATCAAGGCTCACGCCTTGATAGCTGGCCCAAGTAAAGTAATTAAGTCATTTTTAACCCATGATTCATCATCACCCATTCAAAGTGATCAAAGGAAGGGAAACATGAAACCTGGTATAAATGCATAACTTTCATCCTCCCACCCTAACTTGAAAAAACACTCTTGATGTTACCCACTAAATATGGAAAACATATTGCTTCACATAATTCTTGGTAGGAAAAGACTTCGGTCAAAGTTTCTCCCTCCTCTAATTTAAGGGTATTTTTAATACACCTCGTTCCTCTAACTGAAGTTCCAAGTGATGATGGGTAGTTTCAAACCCACAAGACAAGAACAAAGCGGTTAGAGTTCCAAAGGAGACACAACTAGGACTTGAGTCCCTTCGCGCAAAAAAAGAAATAAATAAATAAAGTAACAAATTTCTAGGCTGTTCCTCAAGTTGAAAATACAACCATAATCTCACATACATATGCAAAAATATCAGTGTTCTAAAAATTCCCGCCTAGATTCGATTAATCCCCGCCTAGGCGCTAGGCGATCCTCTACCGCCTTGATTTGGCTAGGCGCCTAGGCAACAAACCTCTACTTTAAGCTCTACAATACTTAAATGAATTTGTTAAGGCTTAAAAAATTATTTTTTTGGTGATGTTTCATGTAACATTTTAAAAAATCATATATCCAATATGTTTTATTATTTTTATATAGTATAACAAATAAATACAATAGAAAATAAATAAATGAGATCCCCTAAGAAAAGCCTAGGCGTTAGGCGCCTCTTTCGCTGCCTAGGTCTGCCTAAGTCCTAACGATTTTTAAAACACTAAAAAATATAATAATATATATATATATTATATCTGTAACCACCATCCTCATTATTTTGCCTCCAAGTTTGATTTGATGACTCGGGTTGGGTTTTTTGAGAAAGGACAGGAACACTTAGATAAGCTTAAACTCATCAATGATCTCAATCAGTCTGTAGTGGTCAACAGCAAGCATTGACAAAAAAAATCTTCCGCGATAGTACAATAGAGGTTGATGACAAACTATCTATAATTCTCAAAGTCATAAGCCAAACAGAACTGCAAGTGCACAACCAGCTTCCCCAGAAGTTCTACCTCTAAAGTTTATAATAAATGTCCTAAAACCCCATCTTCAGGCCGTACTCTACAAAAAATCAGTGAGCACTTAATTGGTAAAAAATGGTTTGTCAAAGCAATGTGCAACTAGCCACAACATTTGTTATCTAAACAAAGTATGCACTTATTATACAGCAATCGATGCACCGTACTTGCACTTTCAAATCAAACAAAACATTATTTATAAACCTCTAATTTTTTGCAATTAAGACAATATAACTAAAAACACAAAAAGAAAAGGAGTGGTAGCAAAAAAAACAAAGCAGCTTACTCTGTCCTTAGGGCGCCACTTCGAGACTAATCCACTATGGGATGGACCGGAGGGGACGCTGCCCTCAAAAGCCTCATGTCTAAGCTCACACAATACGGTGGTTTGGGGCAGATACGCCATGCTTGTCACAGTAAGCCCACTGGCATGGCCGTAACTACTACTGGCAGTATCCGACTCCCTAACATTTCTCTCGGCATCTTCTTCGTGGTTGGTACATTCGTCCAAGTGATTAGAAACCGCGGATGATGACTGCGAAAATCGAAAAGCCATCAAATCTCCCAATGCCATTCAAAATCCTTCTGCAAAAATTTACCTAAACCAATTCGTTCAGCCTTGCCCTAAACGAACCCTCATACCAAAGATCAAGGATATGATATCATAAAGCCTAAGTTTGTCAATTGAAAATTGGAGCTTTCTTTTTGGAGCAGAAACACACAAGGATGCTGATGATTAAGTAGTAACCTAATCAACAAAGCCGCTGAACCAGCGGCGCATGGAGATTGTTCTGAGAAAGGAAATTAAATCCAGCTCCGTCAACACTAAGAACCACTCGGATAGCCGTCGTCTGCAAAAGCTCTGAAAACCCTAGAAGAAGAAGGAGAGAAACCCTAGGTGCGACGGCTGGCTGAACCCATAGAGGAGAGAGTCCGAAATAGTGGAGTTTGTGAAATTGAAGAGAGAGAAAATAAAGATAAAAATAATAAAATTAAAAACTCAAATTTGTGTAGTGTGTTGTATAGTAGGCCCAGGGGGAGTTTTTTTTTTTTTTTTTTTTTTTGCTTAATTTCCTTTTCTGTTTTCATTGGATATTAATATTATTATTATTATTATTATTATTATTCTTTTTCTTGTTTCTTCTGAATTCTCCACGTTGTTTATTCAAATACTGAAATCGTCGTTCACTTGTTTGAAGATTCTTAGCAAAATGCTAACGTGGCATACACCAACTTTTATCTTTCAAATTAATTTTTGGATTGCTGACATAGAGTGTTTCCATATCCCATTTTATTATCTCAATAAATATAAAAATTATTATTTCTACATCAAAAATTAATATTTTTATATGAACACTCACGATAAATAATAAATTAATTCAACATCCATATAAGAAGATACTCATGTAAAAATATTAATTTCTTAAATATTAGTGTGTGTATATATATATAATATATATAGTCTTCTAATTTTTCTATCTTAAGATAAGTTTTGACTATAAAATATACGATATATGATTTTATATTTTTTAGAATGTGATAAATAAGCTACAATTTTTTTTCATTTACACTCCATTGTAAGTTGTATCATTATTTTAATAAACATGAAATGAGTTATTATTAATTTTAGTATGCTCAGTATAATAACTTTGCTAGGATAATTAATTCTTGTACTATATCAATTTATATCTATATTATAAAACCGAAGATAGTTAGTTATCTTTGGTGTTACTTTTTTGTGAAACTCTGTCACAAATTTCAAATACCTAATAACTCCAACAAATTAAATTAATTTTATCATAAGCAACACTTGGAAACTATTTTTTTAATTTATCCAAAATTTGTAGGTAAATTAGTAGTACTATTTTAGACAAGTTCACATTGAAATCAATCTCTCTCTCTAACACTCTCTCTTTGTGGTAGTTATCTTTATAAACTTCTAGATATTCTAATTACTTTTTTCTCTCCCCCACTTTTTCTCAATCCTTTTTATCTCTCTTAAACCTCCCACATTCCTCTCTCTCTCTCTCTTTTCTTTTTTATCAGTTTCTAACTGAAATAGAAGTTATTTTTCCCCCTTAGTAAATCTACTTTGTTGAAAGTTATTAGAGAGGTTACTTTGAAAGAGAATGGAATAGATTCTTATACTAATATTTGTCTTTTACTCTCCAACCTGTAAATGTGATGTTTTATGTGCTTTTTTTCCCTTCTTAATATTGAGTTTTTTAATTTTTGTAAGATTTATTTTTCATTGATAGGGAATCAAATGGTGCAGAAAAAGATATTTTCAACAAGCAAAGTGTTGGAAAACAAGGAAAATCATCTTTTATAATACTCATATTTTCTATTCTTCTTCTTTTGGTGAAAATAGTTTTCATTTATTTGTATAGTTCATATATTTATATATTCTATTCACTATTTCAAGAAACGTTAATGATCTCATTTTAACTGCATATTCTTTTTGTTTTTCTTTTATATTTTTTTTTTGCCACACGCATCATATCACAGTGTGTCACAGGTATTGTTATTCATAAAAACATTGTTAGTAAAAGAAAATATTTTTGTAGTTGATTGTATCTTCAACATTGGCATACGTTTATTCTATGTGTGCCAAAAAATAAAAACCATTCTGCTAACTCATACCTAGGAGGTGAAATTCTCTAAGTCAAATTACAAGTATGTAAAAGAAAATTTTGTGTCCTCTATTTGTTGTAAAATTATCCGGTCGGCTTCCGTAACGTCTGACATTACTTCAGGCTCTGGGACGTAAGACGTCCCTCCACTCCCTTCCGGAACCTTATTCTTCAAATATTTATTTATTTTAAAGGTAAAAAATTTCTCATATTTTTCGTATAACGTATAATGTCACTTTCGGATAAAGAATATGTTTGCCTTAAATTTAGAATAATGATAAAGTACCTTTGCTTTTTCTTCCAAGTAATTAATTCATCGTTATTACACTAAAGTTCATTGTTGTTTCACTAAATTCAGAATAACACCAACGTTAATTTCTTTTATATTTCACACCTTTTTCCATTATTTTTTTTTGTTATAGGTTAACATTGTGAGATAACCTAATCATTCTATTTGAATTTTGTTAAACTTATACTAATTAGTTGACCACGTACTTGAGGATTTGAATACTACATGGAGATTAAGGAAGGATTTTCTATTTTAAGATGCATAGCCCCTAGAAATTACTTCGAACTCAAATCTCATGCAAGTTGGCAGAATAAAACCTTGGGAACCATTGCTATTAGCATGTAGCGGTGTGGGTGTAAATTAAAAAATGCTTAGAAACCCTCCTCATATTCACGTTTATTTATTACTTTCTTGCGGTCTAAAGTGTAAACTTATTATTGACTTTTAAAAAATAATTTGAAACATTTTCAAACTTAAATTTGAGACGATATATGCATTAAGAGTATGAAATAATAAATTTTATAATGAGTATTAGTTTACAATATTTATCATTGACTACAATTAAAGAAATATATTTTAATTTTGAGTTTGAAAATATTTTAAGTTTATTTTTAAAAATTAAAAATAATTTTATATTTTGAAATGCATGAAACATTTTTTTTTAATAAACCTTGAAAAAATATCGGAGATCCGAACTACATGTCATTCTTTGGCTTAGCTACCAAAAGTTTGTCAAAATGTCAAAGCATGCTCTCATTTAGAAGTGACCACCTCACCTTTACTCCCCATTTATCTATCTATATTATTAAGAGAGAAAAAAAAATCGTTGTCTCTTAAAATTGTGTCACAATTTTTTTTTCTTTTGTCTCTATAAATTTGATTTTATTACAATTTTTTTCTTTTTAATTTTTTTATTATAACATCATTTGTACACGTAACGCGTGTGCCATCGAACTAGTAATACATAAAATATGTGATTAGAAACTTAGAATCATTGAAATGTATCTACACATAAAATTTACCTTCTTAAACGAGGTTCCAATTTATTTCATAATTTCCATGAGAATATATATAGAGTTATAGACAAATTGTATTATTTTTGAAGAATGTATATTGTGAATCCGTCAGCTGCCCGTAGTTGAGATTTCAATTTCAATCCATTGAATATACTTATGTTCGATGAAACTAAAAGCAATTATGTGCATAAGCGCATGGTTTTTTACAATGATATTTTATTTTATATTATTTTCTCTTTCTTATTTTTTTATTCTAACATTTTACTTGATTTTTTGATTGGCTCAAAAACAACTCAGATTTGTAATCAAGATAGTATCCTAGAGTACCACCACCCCAAATAGCATACAAAAGAAGTCTATTATCGCGAATTGCGTATCATCACTTTAACGTATCGTTACTCATATTCATATTATATCATATCGTATATCATAACGTACCACAAATCAAGTAACATTCCTATACAAGCCGGTACTGTGTCTTTTGTCCTAGTTAATTAAGAAAACTAATTGAGTTTTATTTTTTTTCACTAAACTATCCGGATGGCATATTCTGTACAATAACATCTTAAAGTCATTTTAAAAATAAAAAATTGATACGAATCCATTCAATTATATACAAAATACACTACTGGTTACAATATTTAATATTTTTGAAAGTTAAATTAATAATATCAATTTTAAATTTAAAATGCGATAGGAATTACATAAAAATAGTTGCACGTGCACCAATCTCCAAAACTACTGATATATAGACTTGAAATAGCTGGCTAGGTTCAATGAATAAAGAGTCCTTCTACGGCGACTGGTCTGATCGGTGCAATTTCTTTTTTGACTCAAAAAATGTATAATATTTATTGGAACTAACTTTTTTACAAAAAACAGTGATTTAGGTATAATTTGGATACATATAAAAAATTGTACAATCCTGTTTTTTATATGTATCCAAATTACACCTAAATAACAGTTTTTTGTAAAAAAAATTAGTTCCAATAAATATTATACATTTTTTGAGAGTCAAACTAAAAATAAAAATTGCACCGGTCAGTAAAGGCCGGTCGCCTAGACTTGTTGATGAATAAACCATATCTGAAAGGACAAAGAATAAGCCTAATGTGTTCCCAAATAGAGTACATCACGAATCGCTTCATGTACCTAAAAAAAAATCTAGTTATTATAGTATAAATATTGCAGTCAGAGACAATTTTTGAGTTGTTGAATACGAAAGAAGATGGGGGGTGCTATAAAATGTGATGGTTTTAGCCGATGAACAACAACTAACAACTTGTAGAGATAAATAGATTGAGTAATTCATAAGTTCAGCTAAAAAATGAGATAGGAATTACATACAGAGAGAGGATGAATTTAAAACATATCTCTTAAATAACATACCTCTCTTAAATAACATATATTTATTTAAACTACGTTGTTTTGGAGATTCTTTTAAAAAACAAGTTGAATCGCGGGTGACATTTTTGTAAATAAAATGAAAGCAAGTGTGACCACTCTCTTTTAATATTATTTTGTTTTTTAAAAGAATTTTCAAAACGACATAATTTTAATAAAGATATGTTATTTAAGAGAGGTATATTATTTAAGAGGTATGTTTTAGATCCATCTGTATATATGTATGTATGTGTGTGTGTATATATATATATATATATATATATATATATATATATATATATATATATATATAGTGACTTTGTTAGTGGTGGTGGTTGATGGTCCTGTGGCACTCTGGATTTGGTTAAGGCCATTACTAGATTTCTTTGAGGTAATGATCAATATATTGTATTGTATTGTGGAAAGAGCCAAGTAGGCAGCCATCATGGGGCAGCCCAGCCAAGCCAATTAAGCATATAATGTGTGGGTCTGCAAGAATCAAGGTGAAGTGGACATTTTATGCTGTCGACCAGAGAATAATCAAATGAATTCATTAATTAGAGGCCCTCCCTCTCCTCTCCAGCACCTTAACTTTATATGTTAAATATCTCTCTCTTCAAAAAAGCCAGGCCAGCCATCCGAATGATCAATATATGGATGGAATTATCTACCCAAATTGTTACCATCTCCTCTGAAAAACTTTCAATAAACATAAGTTACAATGACCAACTTAATGGAGCTACATAGCCTGAATTCAAAATTCACAAAAAGAGGCTTACCATTACTTAATTGCATAGTGTTCATTTAAGTTTTGATCATTTCATTTAACATTCGTATAAGCAGGCTTAATTCAAGCCAAGCCAAGCCACAAATTTACATTCACGATTGCATAAATAAATTTGCGCATTGAGAGCTCTTCAATACATTATTAACACCTTGCAACTGTTCTGAATATATGTAAAATTCATCTGGAACATAATAAGTAGGCATATATTTTAATTAATACCCAGAACTTCATCAAAACTGCCTAAAAGTAAGATTGAGACGTCCTGGACGAAGCTTTGCTTCTTTCAGTAGGGCAGGAGGAGCAGAATTTGGGATGATAGATGTCACACCATGAAATATATGTCTTGAATTGCCTCCAAATATTAATACATCTCCTGATCGCAACAGAATTCTCTCAGCTTTGTTTACATGCCTTTGATCTCCATATAAGAATTCTGCCGAGTCCCCAACAGAGAAGGAGACAACAGGTAAACCTCTACTAAGACTCTCTCTGCTTTCATCACGATCCTATGTTATTAATACGGATGAATTTTAGTATAGCAAGAATTAAAATAAAAAACAAAAAATGCAAGGACATAATTCAGAATCTAATAAATCTTATGCTACCCTTGTACAAGTCTTTATTTAGCAAGTAGTAACATTAAATTATATCACAAGTTAAAAAATCTGAAAGTGAAATTTACTTATTTAGCTGAGAAATCCATCCACAAACCTAAATACAATGAGTTTCCTCTCAACAATTCACAAAAAGAAAAGTCCGAATATATAGTTCTATATTTAGCAGCCAAAGAAAGACCTATAATGATGCCTCTACCATAAAATGTGCCAAGGACAGTGTTCGATTTCATTATACGGAGGAGAATGCAGTTTTTTTTTCTTCTTAATATCGAAAGG
Organism: Aralia elata; assembly: GCA_034770075.1. Lineage (NCBI taxonomy): Eukaryota > Viridiplantae > Streptophyta > Magnoliopsida > Apiales > Araliaceae > Aralia > Aralia elata. Next base: position 97,062,027 of record CM068382.1, read on the forward strand.
AGCATATAAGCTAAGTAGCTAACTTCTAACCTGATGGAGACCAAGTTTCCCATTAGTTGTATAGAAGTTGACTATGCATATGTCTGGAAACATCCCAGGAAGTATCTCCTCTACATTGCTTGTTGCCCAGTGCTTCTTAATCAGGGCATGGGAATCAATAAGTGCCCCCTCAACCAACAAAACAAATTCAGCAGGGATACCAAGTGGTTCCGAGTCATCATTTCGAATTTGCTCTTCATATTTTGTCTCAGGATCCCACTTCTTACCAAGGCACATCATTCTTAACCGGAGTTTTGCTCCATCTTGGTAACCAGGTTGGTAAAAAACCCCTGGACCCACACCTAGTTCACGACATTTATTGATGATTTCAACCTACAACAGTTTAGAAGGTTAAGTTTATAAGTATAAAAAAAATCCATGGAAATTTTGAGAAAATAAAACAAGGGAATTGTTATTCCACGATGGAAATTTGATATTTCCACAAGGTCATACATAAGAATGTGAGTCTCAATTACTATTCATTTGATGGGAGCCTTACAAAAATATCAATTCCCTAAACAATAATTTCTTTTACATGTTGACAAACAACGTTTTAATAGTGAAAGCCAGACAAATATCTTCTGCATCAAAGGGAAAGTGCTGTGTAATTTTCTCATGGAAAAAAGAGGCTCGGGGGTGGGGTTTCTGTGCTAATGAACACATCAATTGACAAATATGATCATGTCCTATAGTTTATGCTTAAGAGTTTGAAAGGAAATCAACTAAAAGGCTTTTGAGTATGAAGTAAAAGAAACTTTTGAAAAGCTTTTCCAACTATTCAAACAAGAATCAAATTTCAATTTAAGAGTAGCCAGAAGCAGCACCTGTTCACCAAGGGAGATATAATTTGTGAGAAGAATCATTCCTGGTCTAAGTAATTGTCTTGTCTCTATAATGGGGGATTCGATTTCACTGTCCTGTTCCATATTATTTTCAAGCGACATCGTTTTTTGAACAGAGGATTTGCTGCTATTAGGGAGGCAGATATCAAATGGGTCAATCACAGGCTGTCTCTCAGCACGATCTGATGATCCTTCGCCCCTCAAGTACTTGGGCCTTCTATTGTCACGAGGCACATACTTCTTCCCAAACCTTGTTGGCAGAGAATTGTCATCCTGTTGGCTTGTTGAGCTTGCAGCTTGTTGCAATAGTCCAGCATCCCTTCCCTCCTTGGCCGATTTTTTCACATGCTGATTTCCCAAGTCAATCCTAGATCTCCTTTTAACCTTTGAGATATATTCTTCATCATAGGCAGTATCCAAAGCACCAAATGAATTCGTTTGTTTCAAATCATTGTTAACTAACCGTTTCTTGACACCAAGAAATTCAACCTTGTCACCAGTAGAAACATAATGTGAATATTCATCAGCCCCCATACATTTAAATTTCCATAAATTACGATTCAATTATAAGATTTTAGTATAATGAATGTTTGTAACAACAGAATTGATTATTCAGTATATACCACAATATTATATCTAAATTAAAGTTATTATCAAGTAACAAAAGCATCAAAAGTAGTACTTCAGAAATGACCTTTATTTTCATTTATTAATACAACAAACCTATAACCCAAATAAGCTTAGGACTCCATTTCTCATCTGCTCAAATATTGAAACTTGACAATATTAAACCATCACATATATATACGAATGTCAAATTAAGATGGTAATCTCAAACTATAGAAAATATTGTTGGGGATTAAGTCAACGCAAACTACACAATAAAACAAAGAGAGATAAAACAACACAATATTTAATGCGAAAAACCCTTAAAGAGAAAAATCACAAGCCAAACTCCGAATCTCCACTGTATTGAAATAATGGGTTACAATAATTCTCCCAAGTTTTACACCAAAAAACTTGAGGTTCCACAATACCACGACACAACTTTTTACACGGACTCCCTCCCATTCACAATACCACTTTTTTGCACGGAATCTAAAAACTACAAAAACCTTCTCCCTCGCACAAACACAAAATCCACTCACACACTCTCTCTACTTAGGATGCTGCATAACTTTTGGTTATGCTACACTTCAACACCTTAACATAAGACTCTATTTATAGAATACTTACAAGCCTCCTCTTCCTATTCAAAATAAGACACTTCTGAAATAAAACTATTATCAAAAATAAGATTCCTTTTCTCATAATAGGACTCCAGCATATATAATAAATATCTTATTAAAAATAGGGCATCTTCCTTTCCATAATAGCAATTCTTTTATGAATAAAATTAGAGGAGTAACCCACCAAATATGTCCAAAGCTGATAGTAATATTGCCAATGACAGAGCATGTGGTGCTCATGTTGTTGTACTGTATCCATCGAAAATTGTACTTGCATATTTGCAATAAAACAAGTATTATACTTTCCAATAAAAACCAAAACTTTAACCAAAATAAATAGAAATAGTTAAAAGGGTATCCAAATAAAGCACAGATTACAGACAAACTAATAAACGTTGATTAAAATGAAAGTAAAAAGAAAATTCGAGAGAAGATGAAATTACATTTTCATGGCGAACTGCAGAATTATTGATGCTCCTGCTGCGTTTCATTTTCCAGAGAAAAGAAGATGGCCGAGTAATAAAAGGGTTCCTTGAGGTCTTACAGGTTTTAAAGAGCAAGCGCTTATGGTAAGAACTCATTATACCATTTGAGAAGTGGAATCCGATCAGTTGCGCTATGCTGTGCTGCTACCGCTTCCTCTATCTCCCTCCGTCCTAGCGAGATGGGTCAAATGAATATGCTACAGCCCTGGGCTACAATCCCGTTTGTCATTTCACAGGTAAGGCCCATTTTCAGGCCCTATACCCAATTTCCTATATCTTTCTATAAATTAATTAACTTCTTTCTTTTGATTTTGGTTGGGAATTTAGGAATACTGTAATGCTCCGTTTCTCCAGCAATAAAAATTGCAAAATTTTAAAACACAGACTAATTCCGTTATTGAGTTCTTTTTCTTCTTTTTCTTTTTACATTGCTTACTTTTAATAAAATTTCAAAATAATAAACTTGACCGTTCCTAAAATATATTGAAAATGCAGTATTACTTCATTTACGAAAAACTCTTACAAAAACTAGTTTACAAAATAATGTATTAAAGTTTAATTCATAAATGGTTTATTATACATGGGTGAATCCAATAGTTATAATCAACCACAATTTTGCACATTATATTATATATGTTGTGCAGGGACGGAGCTAGGCTTTGTTGGAGGGGGCCATGGCCCCCCCTAAGGTTTGGAAATTTTGTAAAGTTTACCCTAAGGTTTGAAAATTTTGTAAGATTTATCCTAAGGTTTGTAATTTATTTTGTAATCTTACTTGTTACTTGTTAGTGGTTTAATTGAGAAAAAAGAACATAATACATTAAAAGGGGAAATATAAATTTTAAAAAAAATTTGCCCCCCCCCCCAAATTTCGATCCTGGCTTCGCCCCTGATGTTGTAACTCTTTTTTTAACCATTAATTCTTAGTTACCATAGTATTATTGATTGAAATATACTTTTCATTGGAGTATAAAACATATCAGTAATTGTAGTCTTGTAGATGATGATAAATTTTACATGTATTGTTTAATAATAAGTGTTTTTACTTAAATAATTATCAAGAAATACGAGTTTTTAATTACTTTTGACAATAAAAACACTTATACAAATGTCTTACTATGTCCATCCTATAAAAGATGACTTAAGTATTTTTGTTTTTAAAAAAAAATTATCCTACAAAAGGTGGCTTAAGTATATACTAAAATGTTATACAAAAACTATTTAGTCCACAAATTTAAGAAAAAAAATATATTCCCTAATTATATAGTATTTTGGGGTCCACTATAAATAAAAAAATAAAACTTAATTGATACTTTTTCCTCTGCTTGAAGTTTTTTAATTTGCGTTAGAAAAATATTTAAGACATTTGATCAGACGGAGGAAATATCAATTTTTAATTTTTAACTTTTGAAAGTAAGTAATAATATAAGAAGAGAATGAAGATAGTATATGTAATGTTAGGGTTGTTGGATGAATATGATTATGTTTTCTGTCGGACAACTTTATCTTACAATTGTACATAAAGAATTAAGGTTATATTTATTTGCAAGGATTATACTTGGGATAAGACTATTAATCCTAAGTGTTTTGTTTGTTTTTTAATTTGAGCTTGAGACTATTAGTCTAGGGATTATAAAATGACTTAAGATGAGGGATTATTTAATACCATGTTCAACCTGGTATTATAATTCCCAACAGTTGGGATTAAATTTTTTTAGACAAAATTAACCTCATTCTTTTTCGAAAATAACCATGATATTCTATTTTGTCTGTTTATCAACATGAATATACCATTTTTAAACCACATTTATACATATATACATATGTACATTTATATTTTGTATATATCAGTCAGAATATTTCTATTGAAAAATATAACCCATATATGCCTGAACAATTGCCACGTGGAGATTTACTATTTTATATACAACACAGATATGTCACTGTTTATTTATTGACATAGATATGCCACTGTTTATTTACTATATTATATTTAACCCAGTGGGCTTCTACGTGTACGAGGCCACTTATGAATTACCTACCTCACTCACTTTAATTACTCAATATTTACATTTGTATATATATACTTATATCTTTATGTAATTTATTATTTTTTCTCTTGTATTTGTTAATAAATATATTACATATGTTGTTCTTCGTTCATTAATTGTTGTTTACAAGTAAAGAGAAAACAATATGAGAGTTTAATTTAAACAAGTTAATAAGTTCATAATGGTGAATCACTGTGAAATTACCAACTTATTTTAGCATTATTTAAAAATTTATAATTAATTATTTATTATTTTTTAATGTATAAACAAGTTTAAATTATAATTTAAAATATGTTATTATTAGTAAGGGTATAATAGTCTAAATGATATTTTTTTTATCCAATCCTTTAATTAATCCTGAAAAAAACAAACATAACATAAGATTATTTTAAGTTATCCCATGCATAATTCCATAAAAAACAAACATGTAACAAGGACTATTTAATCTTAGGATTATTAGTCTTGAGATTATAATCCATGGAATTATAATCCATGGAATTATAATCCCGGGATTATAATCCTTGTAAACAAAAATGGCCTTAAGGACTTATTTTACCTTAAGTGTTCGGACTAAAGTAAGCATTATTTTTATGCGTTAAAATAACTGGGCGCACCGCCAAAATAACACTAATTAGCCATTTGTACAAGCCACACAAGGTGAAAAAGATGTGTTGATTTCAGTTGATGGATATTTAATATTCAATTTAAACATATGACCAAAACACTATAGTCATTCTATAAGATTTTAAAACTAAAAACCTGATTCAAAAATAAAACTGAAAAATCGAAGATAGAGATAAATAAGGGATAGAAAGTAAGAAAACAAGCTAGGCTGGACTCTTTGTTGCAGTCAATCTCCACCACTTCCCCTATCACTCCACTATAAATATGCATATACATATACATATACATATACCGTGAATAGTTTTATTCTCTCTATCCCTCTAAGAAAAAGATAAAGCTAACAATTCATCAGGAACTAGAGGTAAAATCTGTACATGTTATAATAATAATAATAATAATAATAATAATAATAATTATTATTATTATTATTATTATTATTTTCAGGGTCAAATTAACCATGTTCTTCAATTTAATTTCTGCTAGATCATCAATTCATGATACGTATACGGTATATCTAGGTGTTAAATTAATATATCCATGCTGCATGCATTTAGATCATATATACACACGTTTTTGGTGTATGCCTTAAATCAAGGAATCGTTAAATTCACATATTTTTTTTGTTATTTCCGTCCCGTGGTCTTCGCGTATTCGTCAAACTTATTTTGTATGTCTAATTTCAATTCTTAGTTACTCAACTCAGTCTCTTCCTCCCCTTTCCTTCTTCACAACTCAATCTCCAAATATTGTTCGATCAATCCAAATTCTTTCGATCAAACAAATCGATTTAAATTCAAAACAAACAAACCAAAATCATATCTAGAGTTGTTATGTAAGTATATATAAATGGGCGGAGCCACCATTGGGCTGGGGTGAGCTCCAGCCCTCCCAAATTTTTTTTGATCATAATATTTATATATCTAAAGTCCAATTCAATAATAAATACATATTGCTTTAATCCTTTTAGATTTAACATATTACTTGTAATATTAACAATATTATAATTAAATATATGTTTTACTTATGTAACTGACTGAAAAATATAAAATTATCTAAACCCGTGAAATTATTTATAAGATCATAAATTTTTTACCGTCTTATAGTCCACCCAAAAAAAAGTCCTAGCTCCGCCCTCGATAATGGAGTCTCTGTCCATTGAATAGACACAGAAGTGGAGATCTAGATCTGTGTCTGGTTGCCGAAACGGAGCTTCATTCCAATGGCGTGAAGGTGGTGATCATGATTATTGTCTTCATTTTCGATGTCATTGCTTTTGGTTGGCTGTTGCCGCTGAGCAACGAAGAAGCACCGTAAGAAGAACTCTCTCAAAATCTACATTATTCTCAATTTTCTGATAATCAAATGTTCTCTTATCGGAAACCACACCTAGTCTGTCTGGTTACATGGGGTAATTTAAAGATTCTAATTCTCATTTTTCTACCTGGATGCAAACCTTTTTCTTCATTGCCATTACTTTTTACTTAATTAGTCTGGTTGATTTTTCATCAGGGCTTTAATTCCACAGCTTTTTCTCCCTGAGATATTCTGATCATTTATACAAGACTACAAATAAACGCAAAAGGTAATGTTTTGGATTTAGATATGGTTGTGGTTTGTTTGTTTTGGATTTAGATTGATTTGTTTGATCGAAGGAATTTGGATTGATCGAACACTATTTGGAGACTGAGTGCAGAGGGAAGGGAGAGGAAGAGACTGAGTTGGGCAACTGAGGATTGATTCAAGTAAGGTAAATTGGACATACAAAATAAGTTTGGCAAATATGTGGGGGAACACAGCGCGAAAATAACAAAAAAGATGTGAATTTAACGGTTCCCTAAATTAATTATGTATCAGGATTTAAATATTTACATATGTACACGATAAATTTCAAAATATTTTCTGTATATCCGTTTAATTTTTTAAATTTATATTTCCTTTATAATATAATAGAGATTTTTATTATTTCATTTATGTATGAGATTCATTAATTTGTAATCTACATAACTTATTTGGAAAAGTAAGTCATACTGAATTGGAATTGAATTGATTTGAATTAGTCTGGAATATAATATTAAAATGATATATATTTTAAAATGTACGTGTCAAATGTCAATGCATGACCATTAATAAACTTTAGCATTAAAGAGAGAGAGAGAGAGAGAATAAAATCTCACTTCTGGAATGAAGCAATAGTATTAGTTAGTAAGCGATCTATCCATGCATGAAACCAAAAAGGTACAGTCTTATTATAATTGTTTTATCACAGTTAGTTTCTCATGGAATAATTTAGAAGTTTCACATAATATATATGCAAAAATGGAAAATGTACTTGTTTAATTTGTTCCTGAGTAACCATCAAAATATAATTATTTTGGATTTTAAAGATTGATCAAATCTGTTATTCAACCACTTGAATATATATATATATATATATATATATATATATATATATATGTGTGCGTGTGTGTGTTTTGGATTTGTACTAAAATTAGTGTAATACACGTACACACGTGTGTATATATATATATGTTATATTGTAAGTATTCATGTCGATTGTATATATATTTCTTAATTAATTTTGTTTTTATGAATGGCATATGCATGTAGGTACGTAGTTATGGCTACTAATTACAATATGGATGAAATCATGGAGGGTGTATACTTCTTGTGTCTGTGTGGCTTTGGTATTGGACTTACGGTGTTTGTTCTTATATTCTTTATCAAGACTTATATCAAGTACCATGAGATATCGCTGTACGAATTTGTTGCTTGTCTAATTCTCGTTGGAATCTGCTTTCCATTAGTAATTAATTTTTCTGGAGTACGCGGCTTTCTCATCATCTACCATCAACTGAATCGCCCAACATCCACAACCACAACCACTACCACTACCACTAATTCTTCAGACGAGGACCGGAATATTGCCCAAACTCAACTTCATCATCAAGTCGTCTAATTGCCTGCCTGCCCGCCCGCCCAACTCTATATATTTATTTATTATTCAGATATGACAAAGTACTTGGATCATAACGTAGATATGGAATAAATTAGCTTGTCTTGGCCGCGGTTGTAGTACACTAGGTAAAAAAAATAGAAGAAATGAAAATAAGAATAAAGTAGAAATGAGCAAGCATTTAAACCCTATAAAAATGTTAGTAGTGTATTTTCTTCCCCGAAACTTTCTGTAGATAGACGAAAATCCTAAGATGAAGAGAAACTTCATCAAATTCATCTTCACCGCTGTCAAATTTGTTATCTTTTTGGATTCATTTGAGATTGGTTTCATTCTTAGTTGTGCCCTCAGGAGCTCGATAACCACTTCTGATCAGAGAGTCCCTCTCTCTCTCTCTCATTTATAGACTCCAATTTTTATAAAACTTCTGTAGCCTACACTATTTTCACTTCGGATCTCGATCTCAAAACTATACCCTCATATATTTTTGCCTTTGTCTATAGGTTGTAGAACTCTACTCGTGATATGATTGTGATAGTTGATTTGTTAACATTAGGAGCTAGTTTTATATAATATTGCCACATAGAACATGTCGGTGAACTATATGGTTTGAGAATTTGAAAATTCAGCATCTTGGTTAATTTTATTTTGTATCTATTGTTTTATAAGCACCTTTTTATACTATTTCAGAGCACAGTTCCTTCATTTTGCAACTTTCTATTTGATAAAGATATAGTATGCCGTGGTTGTTTGGGTTATTAACGTATCTGATGGAATTGTTTTCCTCTTCAATCCCATTTGGTAAGGTATTTATTGAAACCTATTACTTGACTGACAGTATCATTATGTATGCTACTTTCATTGATCCATACCTTCTAATTTTGAGCACTAAGATTATCATATACTAAATAGATATATTATACTCTACGAGGTCTACAGGGGTTGCCTTAGAATGGATGGACAGAGACATATACTTATCAATCTCGAGATTTTCAGTAATATCGCTGGTGGTAGTTCATCAGGCAAGTGTATTTCTCATGTCAATCATAATACTTAATTTTAAAGAGCCCTCCCAACCTTCTAAGAAGTCATACTGCGTCTCTTAGTTGTTATACTTGCAGGATTAATATTACCTTTCACGTACGCTGTACAATTATCTCGACAATTGTACAACACTATCAGGTAAATGGCTTTTAAGTAACTGAATCTGTCATCTGCTGAAAGATATCGAGGAATTCAATCGTAGGCTTAATGCGGTTGAGAAACTGATGGCACTCTCAGATTTTATATTACTTGTTGTCAACATCTTCGCAAGCTTCTAGACTTAGATTGCTTGGACGAACTAGGGCTACCATTCAGTCATCTGCTTCGCTCTTGTTGCCTTTGAATGGGAGCAAAGAATTAATACTGAGAGCACGTCTTTTCTACTTAAAAACTAGATTTTAGTAACACTTAAGAGGAATAACAGACATTTTTATTACCTCCTTTAAATCCATTGAACATATTATTGAGAAAAGCTCTTATTCCTTTTTTTTGTCATTCCTCAGTATACTCTTTAACAGTGTGGGCGTGCGTGTGTATTTTTCCCACCACACCCTTATTTTCTCTACGCTTCCTTCTGATAGTCTTTCTCCTTCGTAACTTGAAGTGGTTTTGTATCTTCTTCATTTAACTTTCGAAAAAGTGTGATATTTTTTATGCTTTAGTTAACATTACAAATGGAATATCTCATTACGACTGTTTTGTAGCTCAATAATCTCATAGATCAAAAAGTCTTTTCACATTAGTTGTTTTAGTTTGACCATATATATTATCTACTTATGTTGTTACAGGTGAAAGTGTTTGGATCTCTTGTAAAAGGTCTACGGGTTGGAATAGATTTATTAAAGCAGTTGCAGAAAAGAGGGACGTTTATGATCTCGTCACTTTTAGAATTTATAAAACTTCCAAAGCTGAGTGGTACACATGGGCTTGATAAATTCCTTACCCAGTTTGAAGCAGCTGTAGATAATGACTTAAATTACCAGTTTCCCGGTCTTTTATTTAGTTCTAAAATAGGTTGTGTACCCTAACTTTTGTTCTATATATTTAAACTTAACGCGATATCCTTTCTTCGTAAATTCCAAATTCTTTAATGCATTACTTTTTGTTCCCCAACATATTTGTCCAGTTTTGGACTGGTGTATAGAACCTGGCCAAGCATGTGGCGAAACTTGGAAAATTTGTTAAGTTTTGAATAGTTTGGGCCTCCTAGTTCCCTAATCCCAGAAATGGTCTGCTATATTTTGGGGCTTTAACTTCTGGTTCAAAACATTCCTTTAGTTTTCCAGTTACTAAAGATGTGTGGCATTATGTATATTAAGTTGAAGGAGTAGAACAGTGATTCTAGGGGGAAATGTTTCTTCATTTGAGATGCGCACCAGAGATTTCGAACATATAAATCAAGAATCAAGATACTAATGGGGCTAAGATAACAGTAAATACAATGGTCTCTCCACATTAAGCAAGGGGCGTAGCTGTACTTCTTGATGATGAAATTAGTTTAGACCATTCTATCTGCCAACTTCTTGCATGACACTATCTTGCCTGGCGCTGCTGTAGTGAAGCCTTATCAATAAAAAGTTTACAAATCCTTATGGTGTATCCCATCTATTAAAATTTTTGATGGCCTGTCTCTATCTAGACAATATATCTTCTATTTAAAGAATATATGCAGGTCTTTGGATACCACCTTTGGGCTATATACATATATAGTGGGCTATTATCATCAAAATTATCTTGATGTGCTATTTTTCATTTGAATCAAAATTGCTTTTTTGCTTATGCAGGTAGCTGGTAAGAGTAGGTTAGATAAATACCCGAGTCCTGACATATGGCTTCTGTGCACCAGTTAGTAGTGGCTGCTCTAAAATAGAAACAAGCAGTCTCATGCTTCAAATCTTTTTCTGCTTTATGATTTCAATTATGTTACTAAAAACGTCTTTATATGTGAAATTTCATTTTTCTCTATTAGGTGGTTACTTAGGGCTCTGAGTTGGGTGATGCAGAACCAGATCTGCATTGGCACAATAATTTGTCTATACTTTAAATGATTAAATCTCAACCAACTTTTTTTTTTTTGTTAAATTTAAGATTCTATAAAAGAAGAAAAATATACAATAGCAAAGGGGCATACCCCAGGTCAAAATAGTGGGAGCTTCATATGCGGAAAGTCATACATATGAGATGCCAACTATCGAACAAGAGACCTAAATATCCCAAATAAGGAGGGAACTATCATCAAGTTTAGCTTTGTGAAATTTAGCACATGAGTTAAGTCTACATTTGACTCTGTTAAGAATAGCAGTAGCAAGATGCTGGGCTGGAATAGCATGATTGCCATGAAAGCGGGAGTTGCGCTCGACCCAGATTGAATAAATAGAAGTTGCAAGGGTTAAATGAAGAATCTGCTTGCGGATACCTTTTGCTTGGAGTGACCAATTCAGCAAAGCAGACCAACGGGTAGGCACAATTGTCCTACCTCCATAAGCAAGAGAAGAATGTAAAACCAAACTAGAGAAGCCACGGTCAAATGAGATGACCATGACTTTCGGTGTGGTGGGACCGTGGGAGCATAAGCAGCAGTGAGGATCAACGAAGTGATTGAATTAAACAATACGATCAAGAGTTGTCAACTTAAACAAAATGGCCATTCACATGATAAAGGAGTACCTAGGAACATGAAGTTTATGCCATAGTATAGAGTGCCATCTGGCATGAGATTGTTTGGAACGAATAGAGTTCCAAATTATGGAGGCTGTAACCTTACTATTAGTAGCTGAGCCCCAGTGAATGGAGTCCTCATCGTTGGTATTAAATCTGGTACCATAGTTAAAATTAGCCTGAAGTTGTAACATAGCAGCGCGATTTTTTTGGGGGTAATTGCCATCCATCTGCGAAGAGAATGTCCTGAACTCTAGCCCTAGGCCTAAGCCGAGATAGAGAGATAATAGAGGCAGAGGAGGACGAAGCCAAAGCTGCACGATTGTGCCAAGGGTCAAACCACAAGCTCGTAGATGCCCCGTTTCCAATTCGGTAAGAAATGAACTGTTTTACTAGGGATCTCAACTTTAAAACTTTGCGCCAAATCCAGGAACAATCATTGGGAACTTTGATCATCCAGAAGTTATGGTCAGCAAGCAGATTTGAATGAACCCATGCAACCCAGAAAACTGGTGGGTTGAGGTTGGATCACCTGCCAAAGATGGAGAAGGATTTGCGAGTGATTCCAATCAACCATATTTTTAATACCAAGACCCCCCTCCTCTGTAGGAAGAGTGATACTATCCCACGCCACTTTAGATCCATACTTTGCAAGAGTAGGGCCTTTCCATAAGAATCTACACAAAATCTCTTGAACTGCATTAATAACTCCTTTTGGAAGAATAAAATGGGCTGCCCAGTAAGATTGAATGGAGAAGAGCACAACTTTTATTAGTTGGAGCCGCCCATAATAGGAGAGGGTGCACTTTGTCCAAGAGGAGACGTGAGCTATAATTCTATTAAGTAGAGGAATGCAATCATGGAAAGCCAACTTGGAAGATATAAGGGGCACGCTAAGGAATTTAGCAGGGATAAAGCCCTGTGGATACCCCACAAGAGATAGAATAGCTTCCTTTTCCCCACCAGGGACATTTGAAATGTAGCAGTGGCTTTTTGAAGGATTTGGATGAAGGCCAGAACAACGAGAATACTCATTGAGGCAGGCATGGACAATACAGACAGATTCCAAGTCCCCATTGCAAAATACCAAAAGGTCATCCGCAAAATAGAGATGCGTAATGTTATTTTTCTTCGCTCTCCAATGGTGTTTGAAGGTTGGGAGGGTTGAACCTTTATGCAGAATAATAGATAAAACTTCCATTGTCAGAACAAACAAATATGGAGAGAGGGGATCCCCTTGCCTCAGACCCCTTCCATTGTTAAAGTACCTACATAGGCTGCCATTAATCTTAACTGAAAACATTGCAGTGGTTATGCATGCTTTGATCCAGTTTATAAATACTTTGCTGGGCCAAATTACCTATTTGTATACATACTTTGTTTATATCTGCCTGCAAGATATTTTATGAGAAGGTGAGTTACTGGTGGAATATTCTTGCTATTTGGATATACAGATATAAAAAATTTAATAGGAAGACATGAAACAAACTTTTATTGAATATATATGTAGAATGAGTCTTAGAAGCAGAGTAAGAAACAAGGAAGGACATTGAAAGGAAAGATACACTCATAATAGACTTTCAAAAGCTAGACAACCACAGTACTAACAATAAAGGACACTAAAACAATAGACATGGATGATCATCCAAAAAACGAAATGACACAGGACACTAAAACTAAAGCAAAATCCCATTCACTCGATCACTAACTCATTCACTCCTTGAATAATTGCATAATCCTATACTAGATAAATCCTACTAAGCTGTGTGGTCGTGCACCTGTTCCTGACCTGTGTGGTCGTGCTCCTCTTGACGTTTGCAATGCTCAGTTGCTCACAAGGGGTGTAGTGATTGCACTCCCTGTGTGGGTAACCAGTAGCACAGGTTATGCAGTTTATCTTGAGACTTTCCCTAAAATGCGTGGCATTTACAACCCTCAGTCCTTCAACTTCACACGTCATGTGTCTTCTCTAACCATCAACTACCTTTGCTGCCACTTGAAAGACAGATAGTACAAGCGGGACAACTGCAAAACCAAATCTATGTTTACCGACTACATGCGCTATTGTCCCGATAAAATGCAAAACAGCAAATAAGATGGTTGTTCCCTGAGCAGATGAGCCATATAGCTTCCATGGAATCTCGGCTGATACGTGTGGGTAGTAGTAGTAAATCAGACAAATCCCTCGAGTAGCCCCATCCAAATCTGCCCGGAAATGATACTCCACAAGTGTTGCAAGGAGGTATACCAATGCTATTATGAGGGTAACCATTTCAATAAAGTTTCCACAAGAAAATTATCTGACGCTTTTGCTTGTTTGGTAATTACACCCTCAATGTACCTATCAGCAAAGTGAGCTCCAATCTCTATAGCACAACTTATGAGCGTTAGCAACACCTAATTTAAAGAGAGAAAAAGAAAAAGGATTACAAAAGAGGACCAGAAAAACAAATAATATGAAAAACAAAAGGCAAGAGGAGGAGAAAGGATTACATACAGTTAAAATTTCACTTCTCGTGAGAATGACTTTTACGTTTTTAGAAAATAGAGAGGGTCACTGGTAAAATTAAACATACAATAAATTATGTGGAATTAGCTGGGAAAAGAAGAAAAAACAAGAAAGAATAATGGAGAGAGGGTCACCGGTCAAATTAGTAGAATAGTATTTATATATATATAATATATATATATATACACACACACTCAGAGAGATTTACAAACTAAGTGCTTACATACTTTACAGAGAATACTCAAAATCCACAGATCCAGCAAGCACCAAGCAACTAGTGAAAGAATTGATGAACTAGCATGGGTCTGTAAGTACATAAATTTTATTAGGATTTTATGATGAGAGAGAAAGGTAGAGAAATGACAAAATCTTACATAATGCAATGATTTGATGATGATGAAAGTAGAATCAGAAATGAAAAGAAGAAGTAGAACAGAGAGTAGAATTACCTCTTGATGATGATATGAAAAAAATGGCCAGAGCCTATGCTTAGAGAGACGGAGAGAAACTGATGGAGATAGATGTATATTTATAGCGAGAGAACTGGTCCGAGAGACACCTGTTGTATACATATGTATATATGTATGTATATATATGAAAGGCGGTCTAATTTTACTAATGACCCTCTCTCTATTATTCTTTCTTGTTTTTTCTTCTTTTTCCCAGCTAATTCCATTTTTCATTTAGGTATTTGTATGCTTTATTGTACGTTTAATTTTACCAGTGACCCTCCCTCTATTTTCTCAAAAATGTAAATTCATGCCTACGAGAAGTAAAATTTTAACTGTATGTAATCCTTTCTCCTCATCTTGCCTTTTGTTTTTCATATTATTGTAAGAAATGAACTTTTTTTTTTTTTTTTTAATTTTCAGATTGTAAGTTACAGAATTTATACACAAAGATTAGCCTAATTCTAGGAATAAAAGAAGGAAACATGTTAGCCTAATTCTAGGAATAAAACAAGGAAACATGTTAGCATAATTCTAGGAGTAAAACAAGGAAACATGTTAGTTAACATTTTTAGGAGGAATAAAAGGAAACATGTTTTCCCTAATAAAAGGAAACATGTTATCCAACACTCCCCCTCAAGCTGGTGAATAAATGTTTTTTCATTCCCAGCTTGGATACAAAACTCTGAAATACTGAGCTACTTAACCCCTTAGTAAGTACATCCGCAAGTTGGCCATGTGTAGACACATAAGGGGTACAAATCAACCCACTTTTCAGTTTCTCTTTGATGAAGTGTCTGTCAATTTCGATGTACTTCATGCGATCATGTTGTACCGGATTGTGAACTATACTAATCGCAGACTTATTGTCACAATAAAGTCTCATTGGGCCATCCCACTTGATTTTCAAGTCTTCTAAGTTCTAAGATGATCTTCAACCAAAGTAATTCACACACACCTTGAGCCATTGCTCGAAATTCTGTTTCTGCACTAGACCGTGCTACCACATGTTGTTTCTTGCTCCTCCATGTCACGAGATTACCACCAAGAAATGTACAATATCCTGTTGTTGACCTCCTATCAACTATTGACCCAACATAATCAACATCTGTATATGCCTCAAGCACCAAACCTCCGTTTCTTTTGAACAAAATACCCTTTCCCAGTGTCCCTTTGAGATATTGTAACACTCGGTGTGCTGCTTGCAAATGAACTTCCTTTGGGCTATGTATGAACTGGCTAATCACACTCACTGCGTATGCAATGTCCGGTCGTGTATGAGACAGATAAATGAGTTTTCCTACCAGACGCTGATATATTTCTTTATTTATTGCAGCGTCTTCCTCTGCCATTCAAGTCTAAGAGTTTGGTCTATTGGAGTACTTGCTGATTTGCATGCTGTCTTGCCTGTTTCTTTAAGGAGATCTGTAACATACTTCTGTTGGGAGATAAAAATGCCCTGCCTAGAGTTAGCCACCTCGATCCCAAGAAAATATTTAAGCTTTCCTAATGCTTTGATCTCAAACTCCTTAACTAAAAACTGACTTAGAAGTTGTCTCTCATTATCATCATTCCCCGTCACTATTATGTCATCAACATACACTAATAATACTGTGACTCCCCTTGAAAGTGAGTGTTTAATGAACGTGTAATCCCCTTGGCTTTGTTTATACCCCATGGCAATCATAACTCTCGCAAATCTGCCAAACCATGCCTGTGGTAATTGCTTAAGTCCATGCAAGGCTTTCTTCAATTTACATACAGTATGAACACCCAAATTATTCCCATAACCCGGTGGGACCTCCATATAAATTTTTTCTAGTTCTCCGTGCAAAAAAGCATTCTTGACATCAAATTGTTGTAACTCCCAACCATAATTAGCTGCTAATGACAGTAGGATTCTAATAGTATTCATTTTTGCAACCGGAGCAAAAGTCTCTAGGTAGTCAATCCCATAAGTTTGAGTATAGCCCTTGGCTACCAACCTTGCCTTATATCTCTCTATTGACCCATCTGCTATATATTTCATTGTATAGACCCATTTACACCCTACGGGTTTCTTTCCGACAGGCAACTTCACTAACTCCCACGTTTTATTCTTCTCCAATGCTTCCATTTCTATATTTATGGCTCGTCTCCATTTCTCATTGGTCAATGTCTCAGATAAGGTGGTAGGGATGGTAATGGTGTTCAAGTTAACAAGGAAGGCTCTATGTGATGGTGAAAAATGTTTAAAGAAAAAAAAGTGTGCAAGAGGATATAAATGTCGTTTTGTGCACTCTCTAGTTCTTTGTCAAATCTCACATTCTCAAGGGCAGAGTTGGGAGTGTCTGAAATTTCCGGCACGAGTTTAGACACAAGATTTGGCATGGACTCAGACATTGGCTCACACATGACTCGGATTACTAGAAACTGATTTAGGAAGTGACGACAGATCGAGCAAGAATTCCCCATCCTTATTTTCAAGTATTGAATTCTCCCCCTGAAGATAAGGTGAGGTGAAGTAAGGTGTTAGTTCATTGAAAGTAACATCCACCGAGACATAGAATTTCTTCGATGGAGGGTGATAACACTTGTACCCTTTTTGAGTTGAGGAATAACCCACAAATATGCATTTTAACGCCCTTGGGTCTAGTCTTCCCTTGTTTTGACTATGAACATGGACAAATGATAACACCCAAATATCTTAGGGATAAGATTATTTGTAGTGTGTATGTTTGGATAGAATGTTGAGAGTATTTCCATTGGACTCTTGAATCCCAAGACTCAGGAAGACAAACGATTTATAAGATGAGTGACTGTAAGAACTGCTTCTCCCCAAAAAGATTTAGGCACATTTTTTTGGAATAAGAAGGCTCGGGTCGACTGAAGGAGATGACCATTTTTTCTTTTCGCGACTCCGTTTTGTTGTGGCGTATTGACACAAGATGACTTGTGTACTATTCCTTCCTTTTGAAAATAAGGAGTTAGTACTTGATTGAAATAATCCCTAGGATTATCTTACCTAAACCTTTTGATAGCGACCCCAAATTGGTTCTTAAGCATGGAACAAAAATTTGGGAGAATAACACTGACCTCAGATTTATGTTTAAGTAAGAAAAACCAAGTAACACGAGTACAATCATCAATGAATGACACAAACCATCTTGCCCCAGAAACATTAGGAATAGTAGATGGACCCCAAATATCACTGTGAATGAGATAAAAGGGAAGAGAGTTCCTTTTATTACTACTTGAAAAAGGTACACGTTTGTGTTTGACAAGTTCACATACTTCACAATGAAAGTTTTCAACATCTAGACCTTGAAATAAAGACGGAAACATAATTTTAATGACTCTAAATGATGAATGTCCAAGTTGACGATGGTGAAGCCAAACTTTTTCTTCATTGGATGAATAAAGTTCTGAAACAAAAGAAGGTAGTTTGCCCTTAGTGATATTTGACTGGCTCGATGCTTCTAGGTAATAGAGCCCATCCCGTTCTCTAGCATGTCCAATAATCTTCCCCGAATTTTGGTCCTGAAATACACAATAATTATGATGAAAGATCACACTGCAACATAAATCTTGAGTAAGCTTTTGTATGGAGACAAGGTTTGTGGCTAATCTGGGGAAATAAAGAACATTTTTTAAAGTCAATGATATTTTAACATCTCCTACACCTGCTACAGTGGTCAGAGAACCATCAGCTGTGGATATTTTCCTACTGTTTGGGCAGGGTAAGTATGTAGAATAGACATTTGGTGAATAGGTCATATGATCGATAGCTCCTGAATCCATGATCCAAGAGCCGACAAAGGGTGTATTCGAGACATTTAATCCAACAGAGGATGGAGACTTAACTGAATACACCATTGAACAAGTACCTGACGGTTTGTCAAGGTTGTCAATTAGAGATCTCACCTTCTTGACCTCTTCTTGGTTGAGACTGCCCGACTCCTTTGGTGCTGCTTCATTCTGCTGTGCCGTTGTAACATGTGCCTGACCATTGTACCTTGGTGGTTTTCCACGAAGCTTCTAGCACCGCTCACGAGTATGGCATTTCATCTTACAAAAAGTGCACCACAAACTGTCACGATAATCAGCCTTTGATGGTTCAGGTTTTTTATCCTTAAAAAATGTTGTTTTTTCATGTTTGTGGCTGAATTATTTCCACTACTAGCTACCATAGCTGAGCTGTCCATGCTTTGTGGTTCAAGCATAAGTCCTCTTATGCTTTCCTCACCTCGAACCAGCGCTACCATTTCATTAATGCACGGAACCTTATGCTTGCCAAGAATCTGGACTCTCACTTGATCAAATTCTGGATTAAGCCCAATAAGAAAATCATAGACTCTATCTTGCTCAATGAAATGCTTTAGGACAACATCATCTTCAGGACATTTGGTTTTAATCACCCTATAATGATCAAGTTCTTGCCACAAGGCTTTCAATTGATTGGCATATTTGGTAAATGTTTTACTGTCTTGTTTAGCAGCTGTCGTTTTCACCTTCACCTCATATAATTGAGCCGCATCTCTTGCCTTCAAATATGTCTGTTGTATTGCATCCCAAATATCCTCAGCAGTAGCCAAGAACATACAAGTGTCACTAATCTCAGGAACCATTGAGTTCCATAGCCACGCCATAATCATCGAATCTTCTTCATCCCATGCTTCAAACCTCGGATCTCCCGATTTTGGGCCCATACCCATAAGATGACTCAGCTTTCCCTTTCCTTTAAGTATGGTACGAACGAGCTGAGACCATTTGAGATAGTTTCTTCCACTCAATCTATAGGCAGCCTGGATATTTTGCAATTCTCCAGGTTGTTGGGATTGATCTACCTCCTCTGACTGTGTTGTAGCGGTTGTCTTTGTCGGGGCTGTTTCTATAACTTCTGACATTTTCCATAAGTCACAAATTACTGACTATCAAGTCCAATTACAACAGAATTACAAAGCTACTTTGATATCAAGAAGGGGTTTTGGTTTATGCAAAGCTGCTTTGATTCACATAATTGGTATTATGTTTCAGAAGTGCGTACTTACAAATCACAGAATTACAAATCTGCAGAATTAAAATCCTGCAGAATCACAGAATTGGAAAAATTGTAGAAAAGTGAACAAAGGAATGGAAAAATGCTAGAATATCCTTAGCACTGATACCATGTAAGAAATGAACTTTTTTTTTTAATTTTAATTTTCAGATTGTAAGTTACAGAATTTATACACAAAGATTAGCCTAATTCTAGGAGTAAAACAAGGAAACATGTTAGCCAACATTTTTAGGAGCAATAAAAGGAAACATGTTTTCCCTAATAAAAGAAAACATGTTTTCCAACAATTATTTGCCTTTCTGGTCCTCTTTTGTAATCCTTTTTCTTTTCCTCTCTCTTTAAATTAGGTGTTGTTGACGCTCATAGGTTGTGCTATAGAGATTGGAGCTCACTTTGTTGATAGATACATTGAAGGCGTAATTACCAAAGAAGCAAAAGGGTCACATAATTCCCTGGTGAAAAAATTATTGAAATTTGTACCCCTCCCAATAGCACTGTTATGCTTGTTTGCAACACTTGTGGAGTATCATTTTCGGGCTCGTTTGGATGGGACTATTCGTGGGATTTTCCTGATTTACTACTACTATCCACACAAAGCAACCGAGATTCCAAAGAAGTTGTATGGCTTATCTGCTCAGGGAATAAGCATCTTATTTGCTGTTTTACATCTTCTCGGGACAATAGCGATAAAGATAGATTCGTTTTGCAGTTGTCCCGCTTGTACTATCTGTCTTTCAATTGGCAGCAAAGGTAGTTGATTATTGCAGAAGCCACGAAGTTTATATGAGCTGTGAAGTTGGAGGACTGAGGGTTATAAATGCCACTCATTTTAGGGGAAGTTTCAACATGGACTGCATAACTTGTGCTGCTGGTTGCCCACACAGGGAGTGCGGTCACTACGCCCCTTGTGAGCATTGCAAACGTCAAGAGGAGCACAACCACGCAGGTCAGGAGCAGGTGCACGACCACACAACTTAGTAAGATTTATCTAGTATGGGATTATGCAATTATTCAAGGAGTGAGTGAGTTAGTGATTGAGTGAGTAAGAGTTTGCTTTAGTTTTAGTGTCCTTGTTTCTTACTCTTCTTCTAAAACTCATTCTACATATATTCAATGAAAGTTTGTCTCATGTCTTTCTATTAAATTTTTTATATCTGTATATCTAAATAGCAAGAATATTCCACCAGTAACTCACCTTCTCATAAAATATATGCAACTGCCAAAATTCTTGCAGGCAGATATAAACAAAGTATGTATTCAAAGTTAGTTGAGCTTTAATCATTTAAAGTATAGACAAATTATTGTGCCAACTCAGAGCCCTAAGCAACCACCTAATAGAGAAAAATGAAATTTCACATATAAAGGTCGTTTTTAGTAACATAATTGAAATTATAAAGCAAAAAAGGATTGAAGCATGAGAATGCTTGTTTCTATTTTAGAGCAGCCACTACTAACTGGTGCACAAAAGCCAGGTATTTATCTGACCTACTCTTACCAGCTACGTGCATAAGCAGAAAAATAATTTTGATTCAAATGAAAAATAGCAGATAATTTTGATGATAATAGCCCGCTATATATGTATATAGCCCAAAGGTGGTATCCAAAGACCGGCAGATTTTCTTTAAATAGAAGATATATTGTCTTAGATAGGTGGCAAGACAGGCCACCAAAATTTTTAATAGATAGATGGGATACACCATAAGGATTTGTAAACTTTTTATTGATAAGGCTTCGTCTATTAAGAAATTTAGTAAACATGGCTCGTGCAATGTTATGTGATAAATGGTAGCAATGTAAGAAGAAATAGTTGTAGGACATTGCAGCAGTTGCAACAATGATAAACATGGTGGGAGCTTAATTTGTGAGTCGTGGTAATATTTGGTTTTGTTGTTTTGACGCTTATGGTGATATAACTGGTGGTGATAGTCATTTTTGGTTCTATACCTTTCTGTTATTTTCTCTTTTGGCGGGTGGGTTGGGGGAGGAGGTATTGTCAAGTGTTTTTTTTTTTTTTTTTAATTTTAAATAAGGTAATATTGAGACCAAATGTCCATTAATGGTTTATTGGTTTATAGCTCCTTTATTTATATAACTTTATAGAGAAATGTATTACAGTCTATTTTGTTGCTCGAATTATATATTTTTAAGTTCTCGTATCATTTAGTGGCATGCATGCATGTACTTGACTAACGAGATGTTCTCACTCATACAACACCATCATATATGTCTCCTTTGAAGATTGAAACTCATTGATTCCTTCCTTATCGAACGCACATGCAGAAACAGCATCAGTTCAGAAAAATGCACTCAAAATACTCTGGTATTCCTAGATGAATTGGGTAGGGGAACAAGTACTTTCCAGTTCCGATGGATATGCTTTCGCCTAGGCTGTGAGATTTCTGTATAGTAATATATTTTCTTGAGTTGGCTTCCTGCAATTGTTCTTGTGTTCTCCATATCTTAGATAAAATAAAAGATAAAAAACTTAGAGATATCATTTAACTTTGAAACCCAAAAAAGTTACTTAAGTGAATATAATTAGAATTCCAATGCAAAACAAATGTATCTTTTTTCATTTTTTAAGTTGTTTAATCGTGCTTCCTGGTTTTTTAAGTTTGTATTGTTCTTGGGAAATGTTTAGTGACACAACTATATATGTACATGATATATACTAGTCAAGAATGTAAACTAAGTAGAGTGGGCACTTGGAGAGGAGCCATGTCAGTTTTAGGCTTGTCTTTGGACGCTGACTCTTATAATTCTTTGATGATTGTTGTGCACTACCTATGCTTGATAATTGAAGTTCAAAATTAAGTCCCACACCATACATTTAATTAAGATGCTTCTTGGACGCACATGAGCTATGCAGAAAACACGACTTCTTGAAAGATGCTGAGACTTGCTATATATCTTGGCAACAAAACACTCCTAAGGGTACAACCTTAATAAAATTAAAAGAACTCAACATCATGTGTTGGCCCAAACACTAGAAGCACACTTTTTAGTTAACTTCTCAAAGACAATTTACTAGACAACAAGTATATATTCATAAAAAAATATTAGCCTATATACCAATGGAGGTGGTAGTAGTAAGTAAATTGCTTTAATCCATTTGATGTTCCATCAAAATTCATCTTCGCTACTATGTTTGTTAATACAGGAGTCACAAAACTAACCATAAATATTTAGTTGTCTCCTAGATACACAAATAGATGCTATTCGGCCAACAATTTTCTGTTTATGTCAGAAATAATTTTGCATGTACGTGTTCCCCATCTCTGTCACGTTTTAGTCATGTATGTAACAGGACACATGCTTGCAATTGTTCATTGTATCTTCCGGTATTTCATTTTATATGGTGAACTTCTGGTGGCTGTAATGAAAGTAAAAGAACAAGTATATGGCGTATAGAAATATTTTACCATATGCAAATTATTTGATCAATTGGTTTTCCCCATTTGAAAGAGTAATATTTTTGCATGTTTCATGAAGGTAATTTGAAGACCAAAAGTGTCAAAATATAACATACTGGACTATGTTAAGGTCTCAAATTTTGTCTCAAGTGATGTGTCACTATTACATTGTTTGACTACATTGTGCTTATAATTAAGAAATTAAAATTAAAAAATTCATGACACTATCTGAAACCCAAAATTTGAGACCCCTATCATTTTGAGAGAAATAACGAGCCAACTTGTATCTTGTTACTAGTTTGAGCTGGTTATAAATTGGTATTATATTTAATCTGGCCTGACTTTCATCTGCTATATATTCTAATTAATCTCTCCAGTTGAAGTCTATGTTTGCTCTCATTATGAATCACTGAATGTTTGTCCAGGTATTTGCATATATCAACCTGTTGAGAAGGCAAATTACTGTTTGTAACATATTATCACCCACTCACTATTTGCTTCTGATCATCCCGTCATACTACGTTGCAGCACATTGTCTTCACTTTCAAGTTGAAGACAGGGCAGGTTAATTATGAAAAGAAAGATCAGAGAGAGTTTCAAGTTTAGAGTGGAGATTGGAGTTCTCAGCATCACATGAAGAGTGGTAAGACCTTAACAGTCTCAAGGGTTGGAGAGTGTAATCCTTGATAACGTTTTGCAAGCTATACCCGGAAGATAAAGAGTTTGATGCATTTCTCTTTCTTTACATAGAGATGATGCATTTGATGCATTAATTGTTCAGCCAGTGGCTATTTGAAGTGTGTGTGTATATAAAATCTTGTACCCTATAATTTATTTGGGTTCGTCCTGTTTGGAATGAGTACCACGGAAAATGTATGTTTGACACAGCTTTAGCATCAGTTTTGTATTTCTTAGTGAGTGAAAATGCATGCATGATAGATTGATAGGTCTGAGTGCCTGCCTGAACGGGCCATTGGAAGTCATTAACCTTCAATATTTATGTGTTCCACGAGATGGCATATAATTTTAAGGCTAAACATTAGCTCAATTTACTCTAGATATACTTGTTAGTTGTAAACTAATCTATTCACAATGAATATATATATATAGGGGAATGATCCATAGCAAGTAGTTGCTATGGACCAAAAACTGGCATACACCATCTATACTATTGAAAACAAGAAGGAACGGTCGGGATTATAAACTGAAAATCGACGTTCGCTACTATTAGTAGCGGACGGTTAAAACAACACATACCATCCGCTACTAATAGTAGTGGACGCTAATCAGAATAAATGCTTACTTTATTAACTAGGATTTAGGCTTTATTAACTAGGGTTTAGTGTTTATTAACTAGGATTTAGGGTTTATTAGACCGGGTTTAAGGTTTATTAACTCTTTTTAACCGGGGATTAAGGTTTATTAACCTTTCATTTGGTTAATAAACCCTTAATCCTAATTAATAAACCATTAACACTAGTTTACAAACTCTAAATCCTAGTTAATAAACCTAAACTTTAGTTAATAAAGCTAAAAGCGTCCGCTATTATTAGTAGCGGATGATATGTGTTTTTTACCGTCCGCTACTATTAGTAACTGACGACTGTTTTGACTTTTTTAATTTCGTCCGTTGATGTTTAAAATGGATGATAGAGATCGATGGTGTATGTCCTACAAGGATCCGTAGCAAATACGTGCTATGGATCATCTCCCACACACATATATATATATATACATATACACACACACACACACATATATATATATATATGTATATATATATTGCGGCACATCGTGCAGGTTTTTATCCATCAAGGAGATAGGGCCGCGTGCGCCATCCTGAGAGTTTGAAATTTGTATTTGAACATGTAAAATTCTGATATTTTTAGTTACTTCAAAAACTTACAAAAATAAAAATAACTCTTGGTTGTTCTCTGTGGCACTAATATATTCAGTGGCAGTTGACTGAGCTTTATTATATACAGGGTAGATGTTGGGGACCCAATTAAGGTAAGATAACACATTTTGGTCATAATTTTTTTTACACCATAAAGATGACCTTGTGCACCTGATGAATCTCTTTGCCAGATAATTATGGACCCTAGCAGTAGCTATCTGGTATGCTCTTATTCCAACTGGTCTACCTGCATGTATGACTTCCTAACTGGTGAGATGGTCACACGAGCAGTGGGGCATGGCGAAGCTATAACTGGTGTCATCTTCTTACCTGATTGCTAGCATTTAGTTTCTTTAAGTTATTATTTGGTTTAATTTTATTTATTAATTTTGTTATTGATTATATATGACTGTGTGAGATATATGTACTCATTTATGGTGTGATTTGGCAACGTCAGATTGCATACCCACTAAAACCTTCCTGATTAACCACGAGGAGCATCACTAAAGCTTTTCCAAATAGATTTAATTAAGCTATGTGTTTTTAAAGTTTGTAATGTCAGCATATATGCTACTGTTGGGACTTTGTAAATTTCTTTTGCTAAAAAATATAGCATTGCTCCATTAGGAAATTGAAAATTTTCAGCTTGAATTGACATATTCAACATTAGGTTTAGTTGATATTGTTCATGCTGACACAAGCAATGTGGGATTCATGAAAGATGGGGCGACATAGCTTGTGGATAACATTGACATCAATTTTTTTTTTCGTAAGACAAATTCTGCATCCTGTACTTGCGTATTAGACAGCGAGTGTTATCTGTTGGTAGTTTTATGGTAAATTCTTTACATAATATCTTTTGATCAAGCTACATTGAAGATAACTTGATGATTGATTTTGGTACCATTTGGTTTAGCTCTGAAATTATATGATATGACTTGCATTCATTATGTCTTTGTTGGCATTGATGGAGATGGACTTATAAGTCTGTAACACTGCTACCATGTGGTATAGCATCAAGATGCTTAAATTTATTACTTGTATGATTACATTTTTAGGAACATGACAATCAAAGCCTAATTTAGAATATTGGGTGGAATCTATATTTTAAAACTCAATTTTTTTTTCTTCTAAACTCTCTTATCTGTTTTTATATGAAGATTTAAATCAGCAGTCAAAGGTGTATTTTCACTAGCCCAGAACTTGGCCCCTAGTACTTCTGCTTCCCTAACTTTTTGAGGCAAATTGACTCATTTTTTTTTTCTTTTCGAGTTTTACTTGATAAAATTTGTGAGTGTATCTAACCTTCAAATTGACTACATTGTTGCATATTTAGACAATTTAGTGAAGTCTTAGTTGGATTTTTTTAGGTATGTGATAAAATAATGTTTATTTAACTAATGAGAACTTCATATTGAAATTTTACATTGAGAACACCTTCCAAAAGAGTAACCAGGTTTGTGTATGAGGCCCTCCAAAACTCTCCCCTGCCTGCATTTCTTCATATTTTATTTCTAAGTGCAGAAGTTACTCATCTATTTTTTACTCCCTCCTTCATACACTTTATGTTTTTACCTTCATTTTCCCCTTTAATACATAGTAAGGTTTCACATTCATACATGTTAATGTTTATGATGATTAAATGAATATTGATAATATACAACTAAATTTTGTGCACTTTTATGCATGTGATGCTTAGCCCAGGTACACCAAATTTTTGCGTTTGAGCATCATGACTCTCATTAGAGTAGAGATCTTCGTTATGTTTAGCTAGATAAAACTATTTATTTTTACTATAGTTTTAAATGTTTCAAAATAGAAATTATTGTCTAACTTTAGACTTTATAGGATGTGAGTTTCAAAATTTTCTCTTATATTTGTTATGATAATTTGTATGAGTCTTAACTTTTTGTCATGTTTGAATTTACAGTGAGAACCTATTATTCACGTTGATGCTAAAAAGAGAGGATTGTTATTGATTTTGTTGGCATTCGAAATGATTTTAGGGATTGTTTACTAAATGAGCTTTAACTAATTGTATTTGTCATATTTTAGATAAATTCAATTATGGTGGTATGAATTATTTTTAAATGATATTATGTGTTCTTTAAGCTTTTTACATACTTTATTATGTTTGTTGAATAAATATATGCATTAGTAATAATAATTTTTTAAAAAAAATTTAGAAGGCTACGATCATGACCGTATCAATAGCTTCCAATGACCGTTGCTATTGCTATAGAGTAAAATCGCAAGAGGTATAGCTACGGTCATGATCGTCGGTAAAGATTAGTAAAACTATGACCGTCGGTAAAGATTACTAAGACCGTAGGTAAAGGCTGTAGCTTAGTGGCCGTTAAGCATATAGCTACGGTCAACAACCCTTACTATAAGCCTTTTTTCTAGTAGTGTTACATATGGTTATGTATAGCAACACTTTATTACTTGATAAGAATCAATTTTATTTGGACTTAGTTATACCTTGTAATAAAAATCTGTCAACTTTCTATCTTTAATTTGATAAAAGTAAAGAATTTTGATTATGTTAACTGATTTTGTAAATATTCCTTCCTTCGTCTCAAATTAAATTAACAGAATTATATCTAGAATTATATCTAGTTTCTTATGATTATAATATCTTAACCTAAACTTTATCAACAATGGTATAAAAATTAATTTTAAAATAATCAATTTAATAAATAAAAAAATCAAAATTAAAATTTTAATTTAAGACGGGGGAGTATTTGATACTCTCTCCCTCCACAAAAACTAGATTTTTATTTATGAAATTTATAAATTTTCAGGATACACTTTTGATTTTATACCCTTATATTCATGATATTTAATTTTTATTTCTAATATATATTATATTATATATATATTATATATATATATATATATATATATATATTATATATATATATATATATAGGGGAATGATTCACAGAAAACATTAGCTATGAGCACTGTTTGAGTTAACGCATATCCAGCTGTTCAATATAAGATCCAAGGGCAGGATTTGGGCACGACCGTTAGAGGGAGTAGCGACTAGATATTAAAATAATTAAATATTATCTTGGTCGCTAGAGGGAGTAGCGGTCAAGATAATATTTAATTATTTTAATTTTATATTGGCCGCTACTCCTTCTAGATATGAAAATTAAGTTTTTTTTTTAAAAAACTTTGGGGATGGTTGGAGATGAATCTTTTTCTCTTGCTTCCTTCATTGGGTGAGTCTCTTTGAAGAACAAACAGATCATTAGAATATTAAAAAGTAAAAATATAAAATGATAGGCCCATCAATATATTCCCTATAATTTATTTTATAATACGATATTGACAACTTTCTAAAGAAGCATGATTAAGTCAACCCATTGATCTACTCGAGAAAAATTAAAAGTACTCCATGGAGTATAATACTACTACTATAATACTACTACTGCCTAAGGAGTAAGTAATCGATTTAAACCTCATTAAAAAACTTCATAAATTTACACAAGAATCTAATTTTCATATTGACCACTACTCCCTCTTGCGGCCAATATGAAAATTAAAATAATTAAATATTATCTTGGCCGCTAGAAGGAGTAGCGGCCAGTCAAAACGACAACGTTTTGACTGACCGTTACTCCTTCTAGCGGCCAAGATAATATTTAATTATTTTAATATTTATCCGCTACTCCCTCTAGCGGTCGTGCCTAAATCCTGTCTTTGGATCTTATATTAAACGACTAGATATGCGTTAGCTCAAACAGTGCCCATAACTAACGTTTTCTGTGGATCATTCCCCATATATATATATATATATATATAGATGAATGATGCATAACATGTATTTGCTATGGATTCTTATAAGACATATACCATTTATACCATTGAAAATAAGAAGGAACAATCAGGATTATAAATTGAAAATCGACGTCTGCTACTATTAGCAGGAGTGAACATTCAGTTATTAATCGAACTTAATAAGCTTTTTGGTTATAACCGAAAATTGAAATTCAACTGTTTTAAGTATCCGAATTATAAACTAAAATATACAATAATCGAATAACTGAATTTAATAGTTGAGAACTTACAAGTTGGATTTGTTTATAGTCATGTTGAACATGAAACCCATCTCTCAATTTGATTGTTTAGGGCAAGTTTCAGATTTCATGAACTAAATCTTTGAATATATATAGGTTATGGGTTTTGATTATTGGGATATTCTATCATCTTGTCATACAATTAATATTAATCAATACAAATAGAAAGAGGAATAAAGTTTAAGAGATTGAAACTTCAACATAAATTAGCTCTATGTAACTTTGATCCCCGAATCAAAACTTAAATTAACAATGAAATACTCAATTTTGCTTCAAAGTTTCTACCTAATCAGTAATCACCCCCAATTTTGATTCAAAGCTTCAGTCGCAATGAGAGAATGTGGGGACAGACTGACAAAGTATTGCACGATTTAGTTTATGCAAAACTTCTCCCTAATCACCCCCAACTTTGCTTCAAGCTACAACGTGAGAGAGCAGGTGAGAAATCGTGGGAGTATCGAGATCGAGAGAAGATCTGAGATCTAAGAGATCAATTTGGTGAGAGAAGATGAGAGATGGGAGTTGACTGTCGAATTAAGCCTTAATTTTTTTTTCTATTCGGTTAACCGAATAACAAAAAATCGAAAGTCACCCAAAAACTGAAAATAAAATCGATATAATCGAATTATAAAAAATAACTGAATAATCAAAAAAATTCAGTTAAAAAATTTCGGTTCGATTATTAGGTTTTATCCTTTTTTAACTCAGTTCTAACTATTAATAGCGGACGGTAAAAAAAACACATACCATCCGCTACTAAGCGGAAACTGATCAGTATAAGGGTTTGCCTTTACCAACAAATGTTTATGGTTTATTAACTAGGGTTTAGAGTTTATTACCTATAGTTTAGGGTCTATTAACTAGGATTTAGGGTTTATTAACTAGGATTTAGGGTTTATTAACTAGGGTTTAAAGTTTATTAACTAAGATTTAGGGTTTATTAATTATGATTTATTAACTAGGAAACCAAACCCTTATTCTGATTAGTGTCCGTTACTATTCGTATCGGATGATATGTGTTTTTTTTACCATCAACTACTAATAGTAGCGGACGTCGATTTTCAGTTTCTAATCTTGGTCGTTCCTTTTTGTTTTCAATGGTATAGATAGTTTATGACCTATAAGGATCCATAACAAATACATGTTATGGATATATAAACACCTCCTTCCCGAATAGGAATGGTAGGTCATGTGCAAAACACAACAAACCTCAAAATAAGTAAAAGAACTAATAACTTCAAATATTTAATAGTCTATAATCCACAAATGAATCAAATAAAATCTCTAATATTTACACAATACTCAAAACCTAAAATCAAATAAACCTATTAGGTCAAAACTAGTTCTCTTCACACGAAACCCTAAACTGCCCTGCAAATTTGTCGGAAGAAAAATACAGCATGAATCAATTGCTCAATACGGAAATATAAATACACAAATATATCATAAGATATATAATAAAATCAAAAGAGTCGAATGAATGAATGAATTCTAACTACGAACGAATTATACACGTATCAAAATTAGTGAGGCTAAATAGAAACGTTAAACATTGTCGAACGAACAACTATAATCAAAAGGATCCGAAACAAGAAAAAGACTGAATCAAATGTTTATAAGGTGACAATTTCATACTGAGCTCAAATACAAATAACCAAATGCTAACAAAATACATCGATACCATGATGTATGCAAATCAAACTGGATAATATGCACGACACATACGTTACTAATTCGTCAAACCAAATCAAATTAAATCTGGGTCGACCCATACGTATCTTGAACAAACATATCAAATGGTCAAAGCTCACACCCATAGCAACATATAAGAAGATACGTTGTGGACTGACCGTCACGGAAGTTGTCATGTCCCGGTATCAAGAGACATGCCCGTGGTACCCCCACAAGTGGTTAGCTCATGTATATCCTAAGGTTCAAACTACAAAATGTAAGTCAAAATGGTTCAAATCACAAGGCTTACATAACTATTTTCAAATGATATCAAATTATTTAAAATACAAACATACTTAACTGTCTCAAGATACCAAATATCAAAAATAACTCTCGAATGCCAACGAAAATATATGAATAATGTCTCAAAACATAATTTGTCTAAATAATGAATTATTACATAATTGATATACATAGGGTTGTACAAAATAAACGATTTTTTTGATAAATAGATAAATTGGACCGATTCGAACCGATCAGTTTGGTATATATTAAAACCTGTTCGGTATCGATAAAACTAATCGGTATGTACCATTTTTTTGGACCGGAAAGAGGATAAAGATTTGAAGAGTCGGTATTTACTAGACTATACCGATTTAATTAAAAAAACTTTAAAATTCCAATAGCCTTAGTATACTGCAGTGGACTTAGTACATATGTGTTTAGGTGGGCCAAGTCCCATTTTAATATGTATATTGTGAGCCAGTAAGTGGGTTTCAAGTTTCGATATCAATCACAAATTCACACCCATATTTCTCTCTCTCCGCAACATTCTTTTTTCTTCTCTCTTTTTTTGGCTCTCTTGTTTCTGCTTCGAGTTCTAAGCATGGTAAAGGCTAAGGAGTCCTTGGCGTTGATTTGTGGGTTATTTATCTATGGAATTGGGTCTCCACCATCCAGTGAATATCAAGTAGCCCTTGTTAAGTCCATTGTTTGGTAGTTAATGGTTCTTAGTCATCCTACCAGTGGGCAGAGCATGCAAAGAATCTGAAACATTGATATATGGATTCTGAAACTTCTATTATATCTGATTTGTGGTTGTATAGAGATTTATTATCAAACACCAATTGGTACGAAAATAGGTAAAAACCGGTACTGCCGTGATACCGAATCGGGCTATCGATCGATACGGGATATCCTATTTTTTTTGTGAATTTGTTAATCGGTATAGTGCGGACCGGTCGGTACGGTAATTTACCGTTGAACACCCCTAAATATAAGAAATAGAACAATAATTAATAAGCGAAGAACAAAACTCATACCTGATACATATAGTACACTTTACAAAATTTTAACATCTAACGCTAGCGATATCCAATACAGAATCTTATTCATCATCTAAATATACTCATCCCAAAATAAATATACAATTTAAACTAGGGTCCTTCTAATGTGTGCCCTAAGGGCACACACTATACACAGGTATCGAAAGAATATTTTCTTGATTTCTGCGTTTATACATAGATCAAGAGAATATGCACAGGAATCAAGAGAATATTCTCTCGATTCCTGTGTGTAGTGTGTGCCCTTAGGGCACACATTAAGAAAATCCTTTAAACTAATAAATCTAAAACACTTTTAACCTATTCAAAAACGAGAAGAAAGCCTATATGGCTTGCGAAAACGAGAAGGAAACTAACATATAGTATGTGTGGCTTGAGAAGGATACAAGATAATAAAAAGTTATAACAATTGTGTTACGTAGTTAGGGGAGAGAATGTTTCTGACAGAAGCAATAACTCACGCAATAGCGCACGGAGGTTGGTATTGCAGAACGGAACAGTTTGTGTGAAGGTTTATTCACGGACATTGCCATCTATTTGGATCAATTAGTTGTTTGAAGAGTTTAATTAATTAGCAGGATTTTGAGTGGTTAAGCAATTTGAGTTTTCACTCAAATTAAGGTATCCTTGTACTCTATCAGTTTATGAGAATTTTAGTCTTAAAACTTGGAAGAACTATATGTATTCACAGTTGATTAATGATTATAGTGGAATTTTCGGAACTCGTCCCAGGGTTTTTTATCTCTTAGTTTTAGAATATTTTTCACCTAAATTTAGTGTCTTGTGTTTGGTTTATTCTCACACTATTATTATATGTGGTTGTTATTAATTGGTGGAATTGCATAATATTTATTTGGCGTGCTTTTGGTATTTTTTATTGTTTAATTTATCAGAAATGGTTTTAGTTAGAGGTGTTTACCCAACAAATTATTCATTCTAATATATATGTATAATTAATTTTTATTTTTATTTTCTCGTGAATGGCATGCATGCAGCTATGGGTGTTAATAACAAGACGGAGGAAATCAAGTTCGGTGTATTCCTGTTGTGCTTATTTGGGATTAGTATTGGACTATTTGCGATTTATGGTAGAACATTTGTTCAAGAATACAAGCACCATCGGATTCCATTGTATGTACTTGTGATTGTTTTGATTATCTACGGAATCATCGCCCTATTTTTTATAATTTGTATCGGAGGATCCGGCCTACTCACCATTTACTATCAGCTTGCATGGGACAAAACTGCGCCAACATGCGCTATTGCTCCTGCTGATTCTTCAGATACTGACCGCAAAGTCGAACCTCAACTTCATGAAGATGTCTAACTGATCACCAACGTACTCTTTATATTTATTTATTTATTATCAAAGCGATTCCACAAATTAAGTTAACTTTGTTGCAACGTTTATTTGTTTAGTGTTCAGATAGATCAATTAATTCTAGAGATGGAATGATACTTGGCTTTTGCTATTGGGAGGGGTACAAATTTCAATAAAATTTCCACAAGGGAATGATACTTAGCTTTTGCTTGTTCGGTAATTAGGCCCTCAACATACCTATCGGCAAAGTGAGCTCCAATCTCTACAGCACAACTTATGAGTGACAACACCACCTGATTTAAAGAGGAAAAGAAAAAGGATTACAAAAGAGACAAATAATATGAAAAACAAAAGGCAAGAGGAGAAGAAAGGATTACTTACCGCTAAAATTTCACTTTTCGTCGGCATGACTTTTACGTTTTGAGAGAACAGAGAGAAGGTCACTGGTAAAATTAGACATACAATAAATCATACAAATACTTAAATGAAAAATGCATGAAATTAGCTGGGAAAAAGAAGAAAACACGAGAAAGAATAATGGAGAGAAGTTAATAAAACTCAGATAATAATACTTTAGAGAGAGAAGATACTTTCATTACCTCTCGTATTGATGATGATATGAAGATTAGAGAGAGACGGAGATAAACTATGGAGGTAGTGCATATTTATAGTGAGAGAACTGATACATATGTATATGTGTATGTATATATGTGAAAGGTGCATGCTGCAGCGTGTGAGTGAGTATTTAACCGCCTCTCCTTTCCTTCAGTCTGTCAGAAATCTGTTATATATATATATATATATAGATATATATGTATATATATATAGGGTAAAGGTGCAAAAATACCCCTGTGTTTTACCCCGATATCCCACTTACACCTTGAACTTTTTTTTTTCTTTCCAAAAGTGCCTTTAACGTTGTAAAACGTTACTCAACTATGCCCCTCCCGTTAAAAAAATTCCAGCCGGGCATACTGGGGTTAGTGGCAATCGACACGTGGCAAATATAAAATTTAATAATTATTTTTTTTTATTATTTTCTCTTTCTTCTTCAGCTTCTCTCTCTCTTTCTTCTCCCTCTTTTCTCTCTCAAATCCCTAATTCGCTTCCGGTGCGTTTGCAAACAATGGTGCTCCCTCTTTTCAAACCCTAGCTTCATCAAATCGCACCTAATCCTCATCTCTCAAAACCTCCAAAACAACTCGGTCGTCGTCCACAGCCTCTCCGGCGACTACGACGACATAATCACCATCTTCTGCATCGATTCAATCTAAATCCCTTTAACTCCGACCATCCATTTTTCCGAAACACCTCCACTCCATAAAGGGTTTTTCTTGCGGATCAAATTTGAACCAAAATTTTAGCAATTCCGGGCCTCTTCTCGATTTGGGTGAGCTCTGCAATAAATTGGTCATGGATTCCTGCAATTACTCGACTTCTTCGTCAATTAGCAGGGTTGGAGGTCGCTTTTGCCACTACGAATTGAAGTATTTATGTATCGATAAGTGACCTGGGCTAATGAATTCAATGTACTCTAAGAGGCCATCATGATTAATTGGTATGAATTGTGTATTTGTAATCAAGATTCTTGACAAAAATTATCAGACAACTGTTGAAAATTGAAGAGGGAAAAGGAAACATCACTGTAAGTGTAAGCTACGTACTTGGCCATTTGTGATTTGTGACATAAAGTTGGGGACTTTGAGCAACAATTATATAAATGTCTTATGTTCTTTTTCCACCAAATTTGAATACCCAATTCTAGTCTGCATGTTGGTAATAGTTGTGGATCTAATGGATTTGGTGGTGTTGATTTTATGGTGGTTTGCAGCTCAGCTTAGTGGTTGTGGTGGTGGAGGAGAAGGTGGTGGTGGATTTGGTTGATGTGGCGGCAACGGAGCAGCCTCTAACCACCGCGAGTAAATCCCAGTCTTCATTCATTTCTTCTTCCTGTTGTTGCTCTGTTTTTGGTAGAGAGAAAAGTAAACAAAAGAGGAAGGTGCTGACTTTTGGAGGAGAGAGAAAAGTAGACAAAAGAGGAAGGCGTCACGTGTCAGCCACATCACAGAGGTTTTAACCCCGTTAGTCTAGGTGGCATGTCCGTTAGGGGCAGGGGCACAGTTGACCTAAAATTTATAATGTCAAGCGTACTTTTGAAAAAAAAAAAAGTTCAAGGTGTAAGTGAGATATCGGGGTAAAACACAGGGACATTTTTGCACCTTTGCCCATATATATATATGTATATATATATATATATATATATATATATATATATATATATATAATATATATATATATATATATATAGATATATTATATATATATATAGATATATATGTATATTAGATACATGGAGAGAGAGACAACTGTGCAAAAAATGGTCAGTGTCTATATGCGTTACTCCCAATTTGCAGAAAATCATGAAGAGATTCCATAATATGAATCTCTTTACGAATTAATTAGATATTGTATGTATTCTCCCCTACGTCCCACAAATGAGCTTATTAAAAGTAATATACATATATCCTTCAAAATTTATTTAAAGTACACAATTCCAATTTTAAATACTATATATTAAGTAAGATGCATTACTTTTAGAAATTGATACTTCCATATGAATATTTAGAAGTTCCACATTTGCTCTTCTATATGACATATTTTACTCTAATACGAGAGGTGATCATATAAAAATATCAAATATTCATGTAAAAATAATAATTCACTCTTATGAAAAAGTAAAGAATCATATTATAGTTACATAGGATTCATTGTGAGTAAAATGGAAATACTCCATTGCTTCCGAATTATAAGATTTTTATTGAGTTTAAAATCAATTTAAACTGTTTTTAAATTCAAAATTGATATGAATATTAATTTAGTTTATATAAATAAAATTATATATATCATAAAATATTAAAAAATACTGCTAGTTATAAGATTTATTATTTTCAAAACTTAAATGAATCATGTCAATTTTGAATTTGAAAACATATTTTTAGAAAATAAGTAGTGATCTTATAATTTGGAAACGGAGGGAGTATTTTTATTCTCTTTTCTCTACTTTAATTTGTGTGAAAGTTATATTTATTTATACTAATAATCTAATAATGACCTACCTAACTTTTAGTTATATTCTATTTTAGATTGTTTAAAAACTACATGCATGCAGGGCGAAACTGCAATGTTGAATGTTATTAGGTATGATAAAAATTTCACGTCCATACTGGATATTGATACACATGAGATAGGAAAAGACGACTTTTTTTTTTGTAAGTAAAAATATCAAGATTTTACATGTTCAAATACAAATTTCAAACTCTCATGGAGCGGCCTTCTCTCTCTCTCTCTCTCTCTCTCTATATATATATATATATGTGGGCCCATGTGCAAATTAGGGTTCATGTGACCTAATTAAATGTACAAATTAGGGTTTACAAAAACCTAATTAAATGCGTTAGACCCGGGGAAGTCTCCACGTGTTCCAAGGCAGAAGACTCGTGGATGCGACCTATTTTGGGAATTGATTGAGGGATTGGATTGACGGCTAGAAGAACAGGGCAATTTGGGCATTACTTTGATGATTAAAGGGCATTTCTGGAATTTCTCCTTTAAAACATAATTAAAGGGTATTTCGGGAATTTTCCTTAAAACATGTGTCTGACATGTGACTATTTCCCAGGAAAACTCTATAAATAGCCCCTCTATTCTGAGAAAAGGGGATGACTTTCAAGACATTACACTAAGACTCTTGGAAGCTCATCACACCTGAAACTCTCTCACAACTCGAAGACTCTAGAAGGCTCTTGGAATCCCTGCTACCCTAACCCGGTTTCCGGATTCTAGGAGCTCTGCCACGTGTCATTGGAGTAATTGCCCACCTGTTCTTCTCCCCTCTTCAATCAATCAATCAGTTCCGTACTCTTCGTGGATTTCTCTCCTCTCCAGCCAATACGAAACCCTAACCCTAGCAAGGTGTAAATTTCCTTACCTACATTTATTTGGCGACTCTGCTGGGGAGGTGTAGAATTCGTGAAGGGTATGCCCACAACTCGAAGTGGGAGAATTACAGGAAGAGCTTCACCGACAACAAGTATCACTTCACCAGATCCGATTTCAAGGCAAGTGAATCCAGTGCTCCAAAGCGCGAATCTGGATTTTGATCAACCAATCCTAGAAGACGTTTCAGAAGGAAGTTCAACATCATCTCAAATGACTGATCAACAACAAACCAGTGCTAGACAGGCAAACGCAGGAAGGCAAGGTGAGGAGGTCACTGGAGCGCAGACAACTGCGAATGCTGTACAGATGGAGATGCTCAAAGCCTTACAGGAGGCACGAGAAGGCCAAGGGATGATGATGACCATGATGTTGGAGATGCAGAGGAAGCAAGAAGAAATGGGGAATTTCCGTCAGCAGTTGATGCAAATCCCCACTTTCAGGGCTATGTTCCCAGGAAGTTCGCAGGGGGAACGAGCAGAAGTGGAGGACAACAGCAACAACAAAGAGAATCCGACTGTGCTGCCAACAACGGAGAGTCAGCCGATTCCAATCATCCACTTGGAGCCCCAAAACAGCGGTGATGTGCCACAACTCAGATTAGAAGCAAGTCAGCCTCAGCCCAACATCATCCCGACTACTCTCCCAGCATTTTCACAAGTGCAGATACCGACCATCCCGAGCCACATCCAACGAGCAAGCCAACAAGCACCACCGATTCAAATCGTGCAAGATGAAAGTGTACACCAGCCAACTTCCTTACCATACCCACCACCTATGCATCAATACATCACAGCCCCTCAGAGAGTCCATACCACGAGCCAGTATGTGACGAAGGATGATATGATCGACGTGATCAATCAACTTCGCAAGCAGACATCCCGACCTTCAGAGTTGGACTTTACTCCACCTTACCCGGCACACATACGAAGACAACCGTACCCGGCAGGGTATATTGAGCACCCCCCGCAGTTCCCAAAGTATAACGGGGAGAAAGGGAATGCCAGGGAGCATATTGCCAGGTTCGTGGAGTCGATGTCTCCATGGTTGGGTTATGATGAGGTGAATAACCATAATTTGTTGATGAGGGAATTTAACAAGACTTTGACGGATAGTGCCTTCAGTTGGTACTACAATTTGGAGAAGGGATCAGTCCATGATTGGGATGATCTGAAATTGCAATTTTTTAAGAAATTTTTCTATGTGTAAAAACAGGTAACTATTGTAGAACTGATGCGATTTGAGCAGAAGCCGAATGAGGAGCTGTCAGATTATGTGGACAGATTCAGGGCCCAAGCACAAAAGTGTGTCGAGCCAATTGAAGAGAAGAACTTGGTTAGCATATGCAACAATGGTGCTCTAGACTCCTTCAAGCCCCATCTCATTACAAAGGCCTGTGATTCATTTGCAACCCTCTCATCCTTCGCACAAGATTTGGGAGGAATCGTGACAGTTCCCATCAACCATGCGATGGTTACATGGAAGGGTAAGAGAACAGCAACTGTGGCTTTGGCTGACTCTCAGTCAAACCCACAATGGGGGCAAGAGGGAGAAGATATGAGCGAAATTTTGAACAAAGTAAAAGAAAAACTTGGGGGCAAGTATACCAGGATGTCAGTTCCAGAGGCTATCACATGCAGTGAGAAGGCATTCAGGAGCCTGTACGAAACAATGGGTTAAGCACGGAGTGGTGAAACCCCCAACGCCTAAATTTGTTGGTGACGGAAGAGATGAAAAGAAGACCAGATTTCTGTGTGTACCACCAGTACGCAGGACATTCCACTATGGACTGTTACAGTATGCGGAGGATTATTACCATGAGAAGCTGGCAGCCGGAGAAATCGAACTGTGAAAAGAAAAGCACCGTGTATGAAAAGACACTTCCAAACCACAAAGGAAAAGAAACATGCAACATTATTACCCAGGGTGTAGCCCAAGAGGTCGAAAAAAAAAAACAAAAAAAAAAAACAAAACAAAACAAAAAAAAACTCAAGAGTATCCCTTGCCAAGAAATTGGATGACCAAGGGATGAGACACAAGAATTGACGAATTAAAAATCCACCCACGATGGTGGTCAAGTCCTCGTGGATTGCACTTGCCAAGAAATTGGATGACCAAGTGACGAGGCATGCAACTTAAGCCCTTATGAAAACCCTATACGCGCCAAACAATTGGCACGACGTTACCAAGGGATAAGGCACAAAGTTATACTTTCAACTTTAAAAGTAATCGAGGCACCTGATTATAAGTCCTCAAAGTTATACTTTCAACTTTAAAAGTAATCGAGGCACCTGATTATAAGTCCTCAAAGTTATACTTTCAACTTTAAAAGTAATCGAGGCACCTGACTATAAGTCCTCAAAGTTATACTTTCAATTCTAAAAGTAATCGAGGCACCTGACTATAAGCCCTCAAACCCGAGAAAGTTACACTTTATCTCTAAAAGTGGCGAACGTTATGCTTTATCCGACAAAAGCAAAATCTATTATTATTATGAAATTTTTTGAAACATTGTGCTTTTCAATATGATTATTAATAAAAATGTCAAACTTTCACTTATACTTGGATATTCTTTGATTTTAAAAGTATGGATTCAAGTGTTAGTTTGCGAGAAATCGAAAAAAATTGCATGTTTACTCTCATTATTATGAATATTGTTGTCTTGGAGTATTAATTTGAATAACTTATGATTCAATACTAAACATTGGGTCTTAAGGAAAAAATTCAAGTTAAAGACAATCACTAATGCTAAAGAAACTCTACTATGATAAATGACATATAAATGAGTTCTTTGATACAGGAAATAACAAAAAGCTACAAAAAGCCATACCTAGAAGTGAAGAAATCCAGCCCCGCACGAGAAAATATTCATCGGGAGAGGAGCTGCACAAATCACGGGCTTAGAGAATGCATGTAGCTCCACGACATCTTTGTTATTGGGTGGATAGTCGAGGTCACTAAAAGGCGAGGTGGCAGAATCAAGATGAAGAAAGCGAGCTCCTCAACGGGCAAAGAAAGTAAAGTATCGATGCCCCACCCAAAGAACTCGCAACTATACCCTCCCTTTTAGGTGAAGCCTCGGGAGAATCCTTCTGGGGAGGATGGAAATCAACCATATGTTTCGCAGGATTCCCCCTCGGGGGAGGAGGATTAACTGTCATAATAGCATCAGCATCAACATGGGTGTCACCGGTACCTTCCAAGCTGTCATGAGAAGACGTTATATGTGGGCGTGACGATGGAACTGTACTAACCATAGCAGGACCTAAGCCTACATCAGACATGAAATCGTCAACATTAAGGCTGACACGATCATCATGAGGTGAGGAGGACTTGACAACAATCATGTTATGTCAGCGAGGTTCACCAGTAGTGGAGGTCGCCACCTCACTTGCCGTATCCATGCGAAATCCAATGGGAATATCATTATCATCCTCATCATCATCATCATCATCATCATCCTTGACAATTTAAAAACAAGGATCCTCGGCTTTACTCTAGAGCAAGTACATCTCATCTCCCCGACAGCAGAGGATCCTGGGGGAGGAACTCGAGGAGGTACCCGAGATGAAGTCTGAAAGGATTGTGTCATCATGAAATCATGAAGTATAATGGTCAGTCCGCCTGAAAGCTTCTATCAAGCATGCAACGCACTTGGTATCTCTATGCACATGCGGGGAATGCGATCGGAATGGGGGAAGTCGTCCCAACCTTCGCAAGCCGCGACATAAAGAAACAAGCTTTTTTTGTCTTTTCCACAATCATTGAAGAAGGGAGTTACCCTAGAAGTCTTCAAGTCTTCAGAGCATCCGGTACACGAGGCCTGCAAGTAAGGAAGACCCCACATGAGGATACTAAGGATGTCAAGTAAAGCATATGCGCTTGAGGAGGCTTACCATAACAAGAGGAAGAATCTGAGATTTTCACTTGAGAATACCTGAAAAGAAGAAGAAATGAAGTCAGGGAAGTATCAAAATTACAATTATGAAAGAAAAATAAGATTTGAGATTTTTCCAAAAAACTTCGGACAGCCAAAATGCATCCTTCGGAGC
Source organism: Aralia elata (assembly GCA_034770075.1). NCBI lineage: Eukaryota > Viridiplantae > Streptophyta > Magnoliopsida > Apiales > Araliaceae > Aralia > Aralia elata. The sequence goes on from CM068382.1 coordinate 97,103,729, forward strand.
CATTTTTTGGATTATTTTGATATATATCATGGCCGTTGGCGATGACTTTTGAAGTGCTCGTCGATACGGTCGTTTTGATATATTATGGGCCCTGAGACTCCAAACGGAACAAAAGTTATGGTCAAAACAATGATCGCGCTTCCCAATGTGCAAATTTTGATACATTTTCTCCTAAGGTTCGCCCCCTAGGGTTCGGCCCCCTATGGTTCGGCCCCTAGGGTTCGGCTCCCTTAGGATTCGGCCCCCCTAGGGATTGGTCTCCTGCAAAAAAAAAAAAAAATAAAAAAAAAAAAAAAAAATTTCTTGGCTCAATTTCCCCTATAGGGTTCGTCCCCCTAAGGGGATTTCTATTGTGTACCTTGGAAATTCTGACGCTCCACAAATCAATGTTTTCGGAACGAATGCTTCTTTGTCATAATAAATATTGTATTTTTCTTTATTATCCGAGGGAACCCTACCGAGATATGATCCAAGTAACGGGGCTCGGAAGACAAAAGAAAAGCTACAATGACCTGAGAAGAAACGTAGGAGAAGCAAGTCAAGATGAAGTTCAGAAGAAAGTACTCAAATAAACTAAAAACTTGAAAGAAAAAGAAGAAGGAAGAATGATCCTATATGGTTCAACCCTTAGGTTTTGGCCTTATAGGGTGGAATTGTTTTTTTTACCTCTTTTCTAAGATGAGGAACGATTGCTTGACGACTTCTTGGTGATCTTCGGACTTGATGGAGGAGAGAAGCAACCTTTATTTTCCTCTTAAGGAAGATTTCGAAATATAAAGATAAGTTTATTTGAGCTTATTTTTTTAAATAAACATATATATTTTCGAAAATTTGTTTAGATTTGGTGTTCTAATAGAATTTCAAAATATATATATATATATATATTCGATATCTGATATTTTATTCCTAACAGTAGGACAATTTCGAAATTATATATATATATATATATGTATATATATTGACTGTTTGATTTTCTTAAGGGAAAAGATCTTGCTTTATAAAATTTTAATAAAGGAAGATTTTGTTTCTAAATAATAAAATACGATTTGATTATTGGATTTTATTTAATGATATCTGATGATCTTCCTTGTTTTAATTCTCAGAAAATAAGGAAATAAATATTGAGCAAAATGAGGAAGCTTTCAGATGATCTACCAAGAGTTTCAAGGAAGAGCCCTTCTAGGTCTTGCCTCCTTAGGGTTTAACCCTAATGGTTTGGCCCCTAGGGGTTCCCTCTTCTAGAACTCTAAACTTCAAGACTTGAACAAGGGGAGTCACACAAAATCATTCGAAAGCTTGGAGTATTTTGCACGAGCGTCTCTTAGGAATCGTGACTCTCGCGCAGGGGGCAAATGTGGGCCCATGTGCAAATTAGGGTTCATGTGACCTAATTAAATGTACAAATTAGGGTTTACAAAAACCTAATTAAATGCGTTAGACCCGGGGAAGTCTCCACGTGTTCCAAGGCAGAAGACTCGTGGATGCGACCTATTTTGGGAATTGATTGAGGGATTGGATTGACGGCTAGAAGAACAGGGCAATTTGGGCATTACTTTGATGATTAAAGGGCATTTCTGGAATTTCTCCTTTAAAACATAATTAAAGGGTATTTCGGGAATTTCCCTTAAAACATGTGTCTGGCATGTGACTATTTCCCAGGAAAACTCTATAAATAGCCCCTCTATTCTGAGAAAAGGGGATGGCTTTCAAGACATTACACTAAGACTCTTGGAAGCTCATCACACCTGAAACTCTCTCACAACTCGAAGACTCTAGAAGGCTCTTGGAATCCCTGCTACCCTAACCCGGTTTCCGGATTCTAGGAGTTCTGCCACGTGTCATTGGAGTAATTGCCCACCTGTTCTTCTCCCCTCTTCAATCAATCAATCAATCAGTTCCGTACTCTTCGTGGATTTCTCTCCTCTCCAGCCAATACGAAACCCTAACCCTAGCAAGGTGTAAATTTCCTTACCTACAATATATATATATATATATATATATATTCATTGTGAATAGATTAGTTTACTACTAACAAGTATATCTAGAGTAAATTGAGCTAATGTTTAGCCTTGAAATTATATGCCATCTCATGGAACACAGAAATATTGAAGGTTAATGACTAGCAATGGCTATGGGCAGGCACTCATACCTATCAATCTATCATGTATACATTTTCACTCACTAAGAAATACAAAACTTAAATGCTATCAAACATACATTTTCCGTAGTACTCATTCCAAACAGGACGAACCCAAATAAATTATAGGGTACAAACTTAAAAAAGACTATATACGCGCGCGCACACACTCTCTTCAAATACCCACTGCTGAACAATTAATTAATGTATCAAATGCAAAAATATTAGTCTTTACAATGGGGAAAACCAATTGATCAAATAATTTGCATATGGTAAAATATTTATATACGCCATATACTTGTTCTTTTACTTTCATTACAACCACCAGAAGTTCACCATATAAAATGAAATACCGGAAGATACAATGAACAATTGCAAGCATGCGTCCTGTTACATACATGACTAAAACGTGACAGAGATGGGGAACACCTACATGCGAAATACATATTTCTGACATAAACAAAAAATTGTTGGCCGAATAGCATCTATTTGTGCATCTAGGAGACAACTAAATATTTATGATTATTTTTGTGACTCCTGTATTATCAAACATAGTAGCGAAGATGAATTTTGATGGAACATCAAATGGATTAAAGCAATTTACTTACTACTACCACCTCCATTGGTATATAGGCTAATATTTTTTTTTATGAATATATATTTGTTGTCTAGTAAATTGTCTTTGAGAAGTTAACTAAAAAGTGTGCTCCTAGTGTTTGGATGTTGAGTTCTTTCAATTTTATTAAGGTTGTACCCTTAGGAGTGTCTTGTTGCCAAGATATATAGTAAGTCTCAGCATCTTTCAAGAAGTCGTGTTTTCTACATAGCTCATGTGAATCCAAAGAAGCATCTTAATTAAATGTATGGTATGGAGTTTAATTTTGAACTTCAATCATCAAGCATAGGTAGTGCACAACAATCATCAAAGAATTTTAAGAGTCAGCGTCCAAACACAAGCCTAAAACTGACATTGCTCCTCTCTAAGTGCCCACTCTACTTAGTTTACATTCTTGACTAGTATATATCATGTACGTATATATATATATATATATATATATATATATATATATATATATATATATAGTTGTGTCACTAAACATTTCCCAAGAACAATACAAACTTAAAAATCCTATTCCAGAAATTCAGAACAGGAATTAAGCACGATTAAACAACTTAAAAAATGAAAAAAGATACATGTAATTGTTTTGCATTGGAAATCTAATTATATTCACTTAAGTAACTTTTTTGGGTTTCAAAGTTAAATGATATCTCTAAGTTTTTATATTTTTTTTATCTAAGATATGGAGAAGACAAGAACAATTGCAGGAAGCCAACTCAAGAAAATATATTACCATACAGAAATCTCCCAGCATAGGCGAAAGCATATATATCCATCGAAACTGGAAAGTGCTCGTTCCTCGATCTACCCAATTCATCTAGGAGTACCAGGGTGTTAACGCCAAGATTTGTCTGCGCACTTTAGTCACTACAAAATGCGCTAATCCTGCACAATAACGAAACCTCACTCAAAGTTCCGGGTGGTTTTGCCACCGGGGGATAGCTCAGGCGTGAGAATTAGTACAGGCAATATCAAGGTTTTGATAACAATGGAGGTTTTTAGCTTAGTGTTTAGTTTTGCATTACCTTTGAAATGTAGAGGAAAGCCTTATATATACACTCCCACTTGCCATCATCACGCCAGACCCCACTTGACAATATAAAGCATACATCCCATCAACCAAATCATAATAAATGCTTTAGTCAGAATATAAGTCAACTTAGTTAAAAGATAACTTCTTTAACCAAACTACTTCTCTGCATCCCGAACCCACACCACGGGTCGGATCTAGCACATCGGGTCGGGAGTCCCGAACCCAGAACCCAACATTGCCCCTTACTCTTTAATTATAAAAATGAATTATAATAAAAGAGTATAAAGAATGAATCTTAATCTCCAAATAATGAACCAAACAATCCTTTAGAACATAACCGCCCCACATCAACACATCCATTAATATCCCCAGTTGCCACGTGGCAATAACGGTCCCACCACATTTATTGAAACAGTACCGTTAGTGGGAAAATGGGCCGAAACTTAAGGGGCGCGCCCAATAAAGGCAACACCCTTCCAAAATCAACCGCCACTTTCAGCCCTAATTTTCAAATATCTCAATCTCCTTTCTGCAACTTTCACCACCGCTTCCCTACCTTTCCGATCATTTGAATCTCGCATCTCGTTCTTCTATTCTTCAATGGCAACCAATGACGCCTCAAGCTCTTCTAACCCATCGAAAACCAGTGCATCCGCGGCAGCTGCTAATGAGATCCTCCCTCCTACAGCAGCGATAACAACGGAAGCCACCACAGTCACCACCACTGCAATCGCATCAATTTCTACCGCCGCCGCACCGCCAATTCCTTCCTCTGTCATCAAAACTAGTTCCACCTCCGGAGGACTCAGCGTTTCTTCCCAAGATCCTATCACAAGCTCCGATTTTCCTAGCAACCCCTTCTCTACTCCATCACCCCGAACTGAAGCCGAGCTTCAAAACATAAAGATGCTAGAAGAATACTCCTCAGACAAGACTTTTTACCATATAAACACCATATCCTCGCTTCAAACCAAAGATCTAGCGTCTATCCGCGAACTGTACCAGATTCCCATATCTTACCAGATCCGCACACCCAACCTCAACGAAAGAATGTACCAACGCCCCAACGGCTGGACTGCTGTGACTGTCCAAGCCCTGAAGTATGGGCTCAGATTCCCCCTCAAACCACTTCATCCTCACATTTCTCAGCGTGTGGTCGGGGTCGGGCTCGCCCAATTGGTTCCTAATTCCTTCATTCACTTGATCTGTTATATAGCTTTCTGCCACGAGTGCCAAGTCGAACCGACCATGGGACTTTTTCTTTGCCCTATTCACCGTAATTCGATCGCGCGAAGCAGGATTTCGGCAAATCAGCAAGGTACCAGTCAAGGGGGCTCAAAAGAAATCCCTGATGAGGACCCCGACCAGTAGTAACAAGGGATGGCACTCCCAATGGTTCTACATCAAAGGACCCGATACCAGCCTAATATCGGATTGGGTTGGCTTCAGCAAAAAATACCAACAATATTGAAGCCTTCCCGTCCGACCGCCTGGGAGAGTTCAAACAATTCGTCAGCAAGATGCCCGATGAGGAATGGGACTTCGAACTCCTCGGCAACCATACATGGCTATACAATCATGGATGTAAGTACCTATCCTCGAACCTCAAACTAAGCTTTTATTGCTTGCAATTCCTTCTTACTAGTATAGATTTCTAATGCTTTAACATCTTTCAGTAACGCTCATCAAGCCAGTCGCCCCGACCAACATCAGCCAAACAATTCCCCGAGCTACCGACCCGAATCTGGCCGATCCCAACGAGCCTTTGGAGGACGAGCCTCAGAATAGAATGCCGATAGCCGCCCGTCCAATCACGGCTATCCCAATGGCTCAAGTCCTTAAGAAAAGTACCTTGGAGATGAGCAGATCGGAAAAGATGGCCTTGATGAAGAAGCAGCAACTAAAGAAGAAGGTGCCACCGCCGCCCAAGCCACTGAAGACTCCAGCAACAATTCCCGAACCGATCTCCCTAGGCATCGTCGACGAAGAGACCGATGAGGAAGTACTGGAGCCTCTGGCAAAGAGACCTCGCAAAGAAACTTCTCCGGTACTTCCATCCGACCCCACCCAACAAGTCAAATCTCAATCAGGAGGATCTCACTCATCCGACCAATTGGCTTCGGCTCCTTCGGCCCCTTCATCCAGCAATCGGGCCAAGCCACGGACTCTCTGGCCCCAAAACCCATCGGACCCGTTTCCCTATGATCTCCTCGAGCGCTTCGTCATGACCGCCGATAACGATCGGTTTAAGAATCATTCTCCGGATCAATACCTGGAAGACTTCACGAGGCTTCAACTCCAGGTAAGACATCATTTCATACCGAGCCGCTTTTTTATTTGAACTTGATTCTAATCCATATTTTATACAGGCTAATGCCGTGTTTGCCCGATCTCTACCATCTCTGCTTAAACTGGCGAAGAAGAACAAGGAGATCGAGGCAGAAAACGAATTCCTGAAGGGTGACATTCGATCCCTGGAATCCGACTTAGAGAAGGAGAAGGATCTTCATATCGATATGAAAGATAAGCTCACCGAAGCCAATAGGGAGAGCTATCAGCTTCGGAATCGGGTCGACATCCTTCAATCGGAAATTGCCGATCGGGAGAAACAGAATGAAAGGCTTATGGAGGAGCGAGTCTTATTGAAGGAAAACGATTCCGATCAAAAGAAAGCAATAGCCGCCCTTGAAGAACAGATGGAGAAGACCCACTTCAAATTGAAGGATCTGATCCAGGCCTACAACTCATTGGAGGAAGAGCACACCCAGTTGAAGAACCAAGGGCCTCCGATGACCGAAGAAACCAAGTTCCAAATAATAGAGGAGTATAAGGCATCCCCCGAACTAACCGATAAGATTATCATGCAATTCTCTGAAGGGTATCAAAGCCACAAAGAGAAGATCAAAGAGAAGATGATGGCTGCGGGACTGGACACCTCTATCCTCGATTCTTCGGACGACGAAGAGGGGTCAGATGAACCGCCTACTTCCCCGACCGCATAGGGTGGTTCAACCGCTTTTTTTTTCGGATGTAAATAACACAATTTGTAATTTCAACAACTATTAATGAAATATCCCAACATTTTCATTTATACAACCTGATAGCATTTTATTTCAATGAACATAAAGATTTACATAATCAGCAATAAGAAATGGCTATGACTTACTGGTAATATTTTCTAAGTCTTCCAGCATGCCAAGTATTCTTAATATCCGAACCGTCCATACCCCGAAGCCGGTAAGTTCCTGGCTTGGGCACCTCAACCACTTCATAAGGCCCTTCCCAGTTCGGCATAAGTTTGCCTGAATTCTGGGGGAAGTCGAGGCCGCTGCTTCCCGAAGCACCAGATCTCCAACCTCAAATCTCCTAACCTTTACCCCTTTGTTGTAGTGTTTGGCCGTCCTCCTCTGATAGGCCGTCAACTTTATGACAGCTGACTCCCTAACCTCATCTAACAAATCCAGATTGAGGCGAAGTCCCTCGTCATTATATAACTCCCTGTATTGGCTGACTCGAAGTGAAGGAGATCCGATCTCAACAGGAATAAGGGCATCGGTCCCGTAAGCGAGACGAAAAGGCGAATCCCCTGTCGTCGTTCGAGTTGTTGTCCGATATGCCCATAACACACTAAGCAACTCTTCGGGCCATCTTCCTTTGGCTTCATCCAACCTCCTTTTAATTCCATTGAGAAGAGTTCTATTAGTGACTTCCACCTGACCGTTTGACTGAGGATGCGCCACCGAAGTCTTCCTGTGCTGAACTCCCAGATCTGTGAGAAATTCTTCGAACTTAGCACCTACAAACTGCCTCCCATTATCCGATACTATTACCATTGGGATACCGAAGCGATACACAACGAATTCCTTGAGGAATTTAAGACACTCTTGCTCCGTGATTGCTTTGAGAGGTTTAGCTTCTACCCACTTCGTCATATAGTCGATGGCCACGATAACAAAACTGACCTGCCCCTTAGCCTTTGGCAATGGTCCTAGTATATCAATCCCCCATATAGCAAACGGAATGGGTGATAATACCGAATACAACTCTTCGGGAGGTTGGTGAGGGATCGTCCCATTCAACTGACATTTAGAGCACTTCTTAACAAATTCTCTAGATTCTTGGAAGATGGTTGGCCAGTAGTATAGCCCTGCCGTAGAATCTTGTATGCTAATGCCTTAGCGCCCATATGATCTCCACATATACCTTCATGGACTTCCCGAAGTGTATAATCAGCTTCGGAAGGGGTCAGACACTTCTGTAGCGGAGAAGAAAAACGCCCTTCGGTATAGGTCCCCATCGATCAAGATGAAAAAACGAACTTCGATGCTTGATTTTCTTGGCTTCTAACCGATCCGAAGGAAGGATGCCATCCGCCAGATAGGAAAATATACGGCGGTGAGCCAACAGTCCATCCTTTCTATCGGGAGCACCTCTGTCCTTCGAATGCTCGATTCCCCCAGGACCTCCAGGTAGACTGACCCACTAAAAGAAGCAGTTTCCGTTGTAGCCAATTTTGCCAAGGCATCGGCTACGGTGTTATCTTCCCGACCAACTCCTTGCACACTATATGATTTGAAATAATGCAGTCGGTCTTTAACTGCGGCCAAGTACTTCGTCATCCTATCCCCTCGGGCTTCGTACTCACCCAATATCTGCTTAACTACTAACTGGGAATCACTGAAGATGATTAAGTGCTTTACTTCCAAGCTCCTTGCCAACCGCAATCCGGCCAAAATGGCTTCATACTCTGCCTCATTATTGGTCGCCCTAAATTCAAAGCGAATGGCCTGTTGGACCTTAAATCCCTCTGGGCTAATCAAAATGACCCCTGCTCCACTGACATCCGAAGTCGAAGAGCCATCTACATACAAAGTCCATGACACATGAGCTGCTTGATCGCCCGACACCGAACTCACTACCATTGCACCATCATCGGTATCGGGTTCGGTAAACGAGCACTCTACTATGAAGTCAGCTAACGCCTGACCCTTAATGGCAGTCCGAGGATGATAGTCTATGATAAACTGAGTCAATTCCATTGCCCAAGCAGAGAGGCGTCCCGACAAATCTGGCTTATTCATGATCTTTTTCAGCGGCTGATCAGTGTATACTACCACCAACCTCCCTTGGAAATAATGCCTTAGCTTCCTGCTTGCTATGACAAGTGCATAAGCGAATTTTTCCAAGTTGGGGTATCTGGTTTCGGCATCCCGAAGCACATGGCTAACATAGTATACGGGGCACTGCTTGCCCCCTACTTCGCGAAGTAATACAGCTCCCACCGCTAATGAACTCGCCGCCAGATACAGGTATAGGGGTTCCGAAGGAATGGGCTTCACCAGAAGTGGAGCTGAGGAAAGATACCTTTTGATTCCTTGGAACGCGTCTTCACACTCTGATGTCCATTGGAAGGTCTTTTCATTCTTCGGCCCTTTCAAAGTGTTAAAGAAGGGTAGACACCGTTCCGCCGATTTTGACATGAACCTCCGAAGCGCAGCAATCCTACCAGTCAATCGCTGTACGTCTTTGAAAGATTGGGGAGACTTCATGTCTAAAATGGCACTGATCTTTTCCGGATTAGCTTCGATCCCCCTCTTGCTGAGCAAATACCCCAGAAATTTACCCGAACCAAGTCCAAAAGTACACTTGGTAGGGTTCAGCCGAAGCTTGTACTTTCTGATCGTCTCAAAGCAGTTTTCCAGATCATCCAAATGGTTCCGAACTCCCACGCTTTTGACGATCATGTCGTCCACGTATACCTCCATACTTCGACCCAGTAACTTGGCGAACACATAGTTCATCATTCTCTGATATGTGGCTCCCGCATTTAGCAATCCGAACGTCATTTTCTTGTATGCGTATATTGCTCGATGCGTAATGAACGCCGTTTTCGGCATGTCCTTCTTGTCCATGGAGATCTGATGATATCCAGAGAAAGCGTCCATGAAGCTAAGCATGTCGAAACCTGATGTCGCATCAATCAACTGGTCGATATGCGGAAGAGGGTAAAAATCCTTCGGACAAGCCTTATTCAGATCGGTATAATCTATGCAGACTCTCCATTTGCCATTCTGTTTCCGCACTAGCACCACATTTGCTAGCCACTCGGGGTAATCAATTTCATAAATGAAATCCGCCTTTAGAAGTTTGGCGATCTCATCGTCAATGATCTTTTGCCTATCAGGAGCGAAGATCCTCCTCTTCTGACGGATAGGCTTCCTAGAAGAGTCAATTCACAGCTTATGAACCGCCACCGGACTTATCGACCCCAGGCATGTCAGAAGGCTCCCATGCAAAAATGTCCGCATTATACCCGAAGTAGCTCGATTAGGCTTTGTTTCGAAATGGCTCTATCAACCCTGCGCCTATCTTGATCAATTTATCGCCCTTTCCAACAATCAATTCTACCTCCTCTGTCTCTTCAGCAGGCAACGCAAGGGGTTCGGAATTTCCCTCGGTGAACGGCTCGACTTCTATAGCCATTGTTTGTTTCTGCTTGCTGACTCCAGCCGCCGAGGATATCAATGAATTCCGATAACACCTGCGTGCCATGTCTAGATCACCCTTTACCTCACCAACCCCCTCCGAAGTCGGGAACTTAATTTTGAAGTGACCTATGGAGGTAACAGCCTGAAGTGCAGCCAAAGTGGGTCTACCCAGAATGGCATTATAGGCCGAATCTACCTGGACCACAAAAAATCTGACTATGACTTCTACCTGCCTCGGTGCCGTACCAAAGATAACCGGCAGTTCCACGGTTCCGGACACGCGAACAGGATCATTGCTGAAGCCATACAACGGAGATTCCTGACCCACCTCCATCCTCGCTCCCCCCAGGTCTAGCCTATTGTATGCATGAGTAAACAATATGTCGACCGAAGATCCATTATCGATCATTATTCGCTTCATATCCATGGATCCGACCTGGGCTGTGATGGCCAGCGCCCCTTCATGGGGATCAATTGGTTCCGAGGGGTAATCCTCCTCGGTAAATGATATTACCGTGTTGAGAAACGGTCGATCTCTAGCCGAAGGCCGTTCCGAAACCGATAATACGGCATCCATCAAGCCACTCCTCTTTCTCCCAACTTTCTTTCCGAACGTTCCTCCAGTGATGACATCAACACAATTTCGTGGAGGGTTCGGTGGAGGTGGTGGTGCCTCGAGGCGTCTTTCTCGGTTTGACCCTCTTTGGCCTTCCGAACTGGGAATTCTGCCGACCTACTACATACTGAACCAATTCACCATTTTGGATTTTTCTTCTCAATTAAATCCTTCAGATTGTAACAATCCTCCGTACTATGACCAGATGTCTGATGATATTCACAATAACGATTAGGGTTGCCCCGGTGGGATCGGGTAGTGGTTGGACAGGGTTCAAACGAAGGCTGATTTCTGATCTCTTCCAGAATCCTCGTCCGATCTGTAGTGAGGGGGGTATACACCTTATTCACATTCTTCTTCGGGTAAGGTGGTTTGCCTCCTGTATTAATCCCACCTTGACCGCCTCCCGAGCTAGGTCCACCATAGAAATTGCCTCTTGGTTGGTTGCTAGGCCGAGGAATATGGTTCCTATCTTTCTGTTTCGTACTTTCTTCATTCCGATCTTGAGGATTTAAGCTTTTATAGGCTTCTTCTATGGTAATGAGTCCCTCAGCTCGACCATAGGTTTCAGCTAAATCCATTGGGGGGTTGAGAATGAGGTCTTTCCACAAATCTTTCGACTTCGTAGCATCCAGACCCGTTGTGAAAAACCCAACTGCTTGTTGTACATTCAAACTGGTCACGGTACCAGCCAAATCTCGAAATCTCTTCACATACTCACCCAAAACTCTCACCCGATCTCTGTTTTACTTGGGTTTTAGAGCATGTAGTGGTCAGCTTTCCTCTCTTCTTATTGCTCCCAAATCGCGCATGAAACTTATTACTTAGATCTTGCCACGACCCGATAGAGTTCGGGGGGAGAGACACCATCCATTCTCGAGCTGACAGCTTCAGAGTTGTGACGAACATGTGGCACTTAGCAGCATCCGGATGATCATAATAATTCATCACTTGATTATACCCGTGAGTATGATCATAGGGATCACCAGTAGTACCATCGTAAGAATCTAGGGGAGGCATTTTCTTGGTCTTGTCTGCTTTGACCTGCTCGATCTCCCTAGTGAAAGGTGAATTTGTTACGTTCGGCAACTCCCTGGCCTGAACTACCGCGGCTAGTTTTTCTTCTATCTCAGCCAATCGTTTAACAACGGGATCGGTTTCGCTTCTTCGGAGGTGGCGACCGAGGCCTGCCACCTGAACCGGATCTCCCTCCTTCATTACTATTTAACCAGTGTCGAGAACGGCTTATCCGCCTGTTCCGATCCGGAGTGTGGCTCCTGGGCCTGCTTCGGTCCTGTGAGCGGCTTCTATGCCTTCTGCGATCAGGGGAGCGGCTCTGACGCCGGCTCATCAGGCGCAAAGGGCTTTGATGTCTGCTACGGATTGGGGAGCGACTATCTCGCCTGCTCTCATTCTCCGAGCGGTTATGTCGCCGGCTCCGAACCGGGGAGGGAGCGGCTCTGACGCCTGCTCCGAACTGGGGAGCGGCTCTGACGCCTGCTCCGAACTGGGGAGCGGCTCTGACGCCTGCTCCGAACTGGGGAGCGGCTCTGACGCCTGCTCCGAACTGGGGAGCGGCTCTGACGCCTGCTCCGAACTGGTTCGGAACCATCCGAACGATTAGTCCTGGACTGGTTCCTGTCAGTGTTCTGTCGGCCAGGGGGTCGGCTTGATGAAACCTCCTCCTGTCCTTCCAGCCTGGCCAAATGTTCAGCTATTTCTCGCTGTTGTTGGCGTAAGGCCTCCATTACTTCCTGATCTTTTGCCCTTCGTTGGGTCAGGATCCATTGCCGTTTATCTCCATGATCGGCATTACTGCCTGAATGAACAAGGGTTCGAGCTGGGTTGGTAGTCATATGAGCCGAAGGTTCTGGCGTCTGCTGGTTTGTGTGAAACAGACGACGACGAACCGGGGCAGATTGGACTTGCAAAGGCACCCTAGTCCGACCCCTTGGTCCCAACCTTTCCCTAGCCGACGACCTGAGTCGGTCAAGGACCGACCTACGAGTTGGTGTATGGGAATCAGCTGATCTTTCCCCTCCGTTATGGGCTGTATTCACCATATCTATTCCCTAGCTTTAACAGTGACTGTGAACTAACACTAAAGGCCCTCCTTCTAGCGCCAATGTTAACGCCAAGATTTGTCTGCGCACTTTAGTCACTACAAAATGCGTTAATCCTGCACAATAACGAAACCTCACTCAAAGTTCCGGGTGGTTTTGCCACCGGGGGATAGCTCAGGCGTGAGAATTAGTACAGGCAATATCAAGGTTTTGATAACAATGGAGGTTTTTAGCTTAGTGTTTAGTTTTGCATTACCTTTGAAATGTAGAGGAAAGCCTTATATATACACTCCCACTTGCCATCATCACGCCAGACCCCACTTGACAATATAAAGCATACATCCCATCAACCAAATCATAATAAATGCTTTAGTCAGAATATAAGTCAACTTAGTTAAAAGATAACTTCTTTAACCAAACTACTTCTCTGCATCCCGAACCCACACCACGGGTCGGATCTAGCACATCGGGTCGGGAGTCCCGAACCCAAAACCCAACATTATTTTGAGTGCATTTTTCTGAACTGATGTGCTGTTTCTGCATGTGCATTCGATAAGGAAGGTATCAATGAGTTTCAATCTTCAAAGGAGACATATTACATATATGATGGTGTTGTATGAGTGAGAACATCTCGTTAGTCAAGTACATGCATGCATATATGCCATGCACTAAATGATACGAGAACTTAAAAATTTATAATTCGTGCAACAAATTAATAGACTGTAATACATTTCTCTATACAGTTATATAAATAAAGGAGCTATAAACCAATAAACCATCAATGGTCATTTGGTCTCAATATTACCTTATTTAAAATAAAATAAAATAAAATAAAAACACTTGGCAATACCTCCTCCCCCAACCCAACAGCCAAAAGAGAAAATAACAGAAAGGTATAGAACCAAAAATGACTATCACCACCAGTTATATGTATCACCATACGCGTCAAAACAACAAAACCAAATATTACCACGACTCACAAATTAAGCTCCCACCATGTTTATCATTGTTGCAACTGCTGCAATGTCCTACAACTATTTCTTCTTACATTGCTACCATTTATCACATAACATTGCACGAGCCATGTTACTAAATTTCTTAATGGCTATGACTATGGCTATGGCTGGTAATCACAGGATGGAGGAAATCAGTGAGGGTGTATGCTTCTTGTGCATGTGTGGCCTATGTATTGGACTTATGGTGTTTGTTGGTATGTCATGCTTTCATTCTTACATCGAGGACCATGAACTACCAGTGTACGTACCGATTTGTTTTTTGTCTATCTTTCCTTTTCTTATTTTTTATTTTTTTTCCTGGAGTACGCGGCTCTTTTAGGTTGATTGTGCTCGCCATTAATTGAGACCAAAATGATTTTTATTTATTTATTTATTATTCCAACCGAAAGAGAAGACTAGAGAACATGTACCTTTTCAGTAATCAAATCCAGAGGAGAGAGGCATACATTGGAAAGAATCAAGAGTAATTTATGTTGTTTCCTTTTTTTAGAAAAAAAGAATTGTTTCCTTTTTATTGTTATTTAAAAAATATCTTAAAAATTGCCGCATGTCATAATATTCTTGTTGGGATAGACACTATTTTATTTATATAATAATCTGGCCAATCGACCAGACTCTAATTAAGTTTAATATGAACTGACTAGGGTTATTTAAATAAACTTTTGGGCTTCCAATGAGTAGGCCCATTAGGTTAAGAATAATATATATAGTGAACTGGGTCATCTCCCTTGATCCTACAAGTATAAAGATTTCATAATACTAAGAAGGCTATTTTGGGTTTCTCATCAAGCCAACAAACATCTAGGGCATCAAGTCTAAAAGAAATCAATTCTGCTGCGTTAATCATGAATTCCAAACAAAGTATGTTTATTGTTTTGTATATGTTATAGGTGTTCTTCTTCCTCTATGTTTAAAGATATAATTAAAAAGATATAATTAATTGTTATAGACTAATTCTTACATTAACTCTCAACATAATTTTGTGATAGTATGTATTTCAATTGTGATCCTTTCCAAATCTTTTGGAATTGTCACATGATGTACTCTTAGGTTAATTTTAATGAAAATTTTCTTTTGCCAATAAAAATAAAAAAAATAAAAAATATTCTCTCTCTAATTTTTGAAGAGATTCAACAAACTTAGTTTGCAACATTTATTAGTTTTGTGTTCTGATCAATCAATTGTAGATATATATGCACTTAAATCTATAATCTATTCGTATATTTGTCCCACTCCCTACCTCCTATTATTAAATCAGACTTTCATTATATGCATTCAATTCTTTTATGTAGCATAGATATATGTACTTTGTTTGTGTTAATTTTATCTAATTATGTTGTTTTCAAATTAACTCTCTTTTTTCCCAAAATTTAATAAATTCTCAAAATTAGATCCTTTTTTTTTGGTTTCATACTGAAATATATTAAAACATCAAATCTGTTACAAAAGATAAATAAAATTACAACTCTAACTATAATCTTTTTGTAGTCACCCCTCGGTTGCAACTCTAATTCCGCTCAATCTTGATCCCACTCTTCAATTGTTATAATTAAATTTTAATTCATCATGGATGTATTTAATGATTACAACCAATCACTATCATAAACGTCTACTTTTAATATTCATTTTTTTTGTCACTAAAATACTATTACAACAATAAAAGAATAGGCCTTAACACCTTCAATCTATCCATTTTGTTTTCTAGTACAACTAGAGCAGAAAATTTAAGAACATGATTTCAGGCTTGTTTGTTAGTCCCCAACTTCCCATGATATCTTATCTCTATCTTTAATTTTGAGTTTTTATGTGAATATCTTTTCTACAATATTCTCTTATCTAAAGTATTTACATATGGTTATGTATAGCAACTTTATTACTTGATAAGAATCAATTTTATTTGGACTTAGTTATACCTTGTAATAAAAATCTGACAACTTTATATCTTTAATTAGATAAAAGCAAAGAATTTTGATTATGTTAACCGATTTTGTAAATATTACTCCCTCCGTCTCAAATTAAATTAACCGAATTATATCTAGTTTCTTATGATTATAATCTCTTAACTGAAACTTTATCAACAATAATACAAAAATTAATTTTAAAAATAATTAATTTAACCCAAAAAAATCAAAATCAAACTTTTAATTTGAGACGGGGGAGTATTTGATACTCTCTTCCTCCACAAAAAGCTAGATTTTGATTTATGAAATTTATAAATTTTAAGGATACACTTTTGATTTTATACCCTTAAATTCATGATATTTAATTTTTAATTCCAATATATATATATATATATATATATATATATATATATTGTAACACCCCATTCTCGAATAGGAAAAGTAGGTCGCGTGCAAAGCACAACAAATCTCAAAATAATTAAAAGAGCACTAATAACTTCAAATATTTAATAGTCTATAATCCACAAATGAATCAAATAAGATCTCTAATATTTACACAATACTCAAAACTTAAAATCAAATAAACTTATTAGGTCAAAACTAGTTCTCTTCACACGGAATCCTAAACCGCCCTGCAAATCTACCAGAAGAAAAATACAGCATGAGTCAATTGCCCAATACGGATATAGAAATACACAAATATACCACAAGATATATAAGAAAATCAAAAGAGTCGAATGAATGAACAAATTCTAACTACGAACGAATTATACACGTATCAAAATTAATGAGGCTAGATAGAAACATTGAACGCTGTTGAACGGACAATTATAATCAAAAGGATCCCAAACAAGAAGAAGGTCGAATCAAATGTTTATAAGTTGACAATTTCTTACTGAGCTCAAAAACAAATAATCAAATGTTAACAAAATACATCAATACCATGATGTATACAAATCAAACCGGATAGTACGCACGACACATACGTTATTAATCCGCCAAACCAAATCAAATCAAATTAAATATTGGGTCGACCCATAACATATCAAATGATCAAAGCTCACACCCAGAGTAACATACAAAAGGATACGCCGTTAACTGACCACACCGCCACTGAAGGTGTACGCCATGACCCAGTGTCAAGAGGACATACATGTGGTACTCCCACAGGTGGTTAACTCAAGTATACCCAAACTACAAAATGTAAGCCAAAGGGGTTCAAATCACAAGACTTATATAACCATTTTCAAATGATATCAAATTATTCAAAATACAAACATATTCAACTGTCTCAAGATACCAAATATCAAAAATAACTCCTGAGTGTCAACGAAAATATACGAATAAGGTCTTAAATGAATAATGTCTCAAAACACAATTTGTTCAAATGACGAATTATTACATAACTGATATAGGGAATAGAACAACAATCAATAAACAAAGTACGAAACTCGTACTTGATAATCAAATCCACATATAGCACACTCTACAAAATTTTAACCTCCAACGTCAACGATATCCAACACAAAATTTTATTTACCACCTAAATATATATTTATCCCAAAATAAATATACAATTTAAACTAATAATTCTAAAACACTTGTAACCTATTCAAAAATGAGAAGGAAGCCTATATGGCTTGCGAAAACGAGAAGGAAACTAACATATAGTATGTGTGGCTTGAGAAGGCTACAAGATAATAAAAACTTATGATAATTGTGTTACATACTTGGTTAGGGAGAGAGAGTTTTCGGCAGAAGGAATAACGCACGCAATAATGCGCGGAGTTGGTATTGCAGAACGGAACAGTTTGCGTGAAGGTTTATTCACCGACATTGCCATCTATTTGGATCAATTAGTTGTTTGAAGAGTTTAATTAATTCGAAGGATTTTGGGTGGTAAAGTAATTTGAGTTTTCACTCAAATTAAGGTATCCTTATACTCTCAATTTATGAGATAATTCAAGTTTTGGTGTTAAAACTTGGAAGGACTACATGTACTCACAGTTAATTATATTAAAATTTTCGGAATTCGTCCCGAGGTTTTTTACCTCTTAATTTTAGAGGATTTTTCACGTAAATTTGGTGTCTTGTGTTTGGTTTATTCTCGTACTATTATTATATGTGATTGTTATTAATTGGTGGAATTGCGTAATATTTGTTTGGGGTGTTTTTGATATTTTTTGTTGTTTAATTTATCAGAAACGGTTCTAGTCAGAGGTGTTTACCCAACAAATTATTCATTCTAATATATACGTATAATGAATTTTATTTTTATTTTTTTGTGAATGGCATGCATGCAGCTATGGGTGTTAATAACAAGACGGAGGAAATCAAGTTCGGTGTATTCCTGTTGTGCTTATTTGGGATTGGTATTGGACATGTTGCGATTTATGGTAGAACATTTGTCCAAGAATACAAGCACCATGGGATTCCATTGTATGTACTTGTGATTGTTTTGATTATACACGGAATCGTCGCCCTTTTTCTTATAATTTGTATCGGAGTACCCGGCCTACTCACCATTTACTATCAACTTGCATGGGACAAAACTGCGACAGCATGCGCTACTGCTGCACCAACATGCACTACTGCTGATTCTTCAGATATTGACCGCAAAGTCAAACCTCAACTTCATGAAGAGGTCTAACTGATCACCAACGTACTCTTTATATTTATTTATTTATTATCAAAGCGATTCCACAAATTAAGTTAACTTTGTTGCAACGTTTATTTGTTTAGTGTTCAGATAGATCAATTAATTCTAGAGATGGAGTACATTATTCTATTAATCTATGATCTATTCATTTATATTCGTCCCACGTTGTACCTCCTATTACTATGAGTAGGTCTAGTACGGATAACAACCAATCATAATCAACCACGTCAAACCACATAATTTTGTATTCAGTTGCCGGAATAACATTGTGCAATGAAATAAATGATGTAACGGGAGAAGCAAATTTGGCTTTCTCTTCCTTGATGTGAATATTTTTAGTAAACGTTTTTTTAAATCTTGTTTACATCCATACTCTCTTAGTCTCACAAAAAGATACTCTCTCTCCAACTTTACTTGTTCTAATTGATTTTGTAAGATCAAATTGGCGAATTTTAAATAATAGTATTACTTTTGTTTTCTGGATGAGGGGAGGGGTTTTAATTTGGTAGAAAGTAGCTTAAAGAAAATGGTAATGATAAACTTTTGCAAATTAATTCTAATAGAGAAACTTGGTTCCCTTCAAATTCCGTTCAATACATTATATCTTACTATTTTTGTTAGTAAGATATAACTATGTTAATAAATATTTCATGATATTTATTTTGCAAGAAATTAAAATAATTGAACGCGTTTTTATTATTAAAAATTAATATAAAATTTTTTTTATCATTAAAACTGTAATAAAAAATGCTCATATTTATCCAGTGGTAAAAAAAATGTGAAATTATATTTTTTTAGAGTATTATACAACTCAATATTATTAATCAAGTGTTGATTTTAATTATATTTATTAAAAAATATAAAATTTTAATCTTTAGAATGAAATTAAAAAGAAAATACATTGGAGAGGAGCCAAATTCAAGTATGAGAATTTAGGGTGTGTTTGTAAGTTTTAACCTAGAGGAAAGGGAAGAGAAGAGAAGAGAAGAGAAGAGAAAGAATGGGATGGGATGAAAATGCAAAAGGTTTTTTTTTTCTTCTAAAAAAAATTAGAAAAAAGAATTTTCCTTTTTCGTCTTTTCTCCCAAAATCAAAAACTCAAACTCCAAGTCACCGGAAAGAGTATTACTCTTTTCGTTCTAAAATTAGAGATATAATTTGATTTTTGAGATCAAATGACTTTAAAATTTGTATGATTCATAAAAGTTTAGAATTAAATAAATTTTGTAATTAATAATTTTTGTTATATACTATACAATTATAATATTGTATCAATTAAAAATAAATAAATTCACATCAATTTAAAGTTTAATATGATGTCGTTTGACTTCAAAAGTCAAATTACTCTTTATGTCCCCAAAAAGACGACGGAAGTACAATTTTCACACAAATTAAAGTAGTAAAAAAAATTAAGAGAGAGTACATATTTTTTTTTCTCAATCTACCCTTGTCCTCGAGTAGTGTGATGAGTTGATATTTGCGTGAGTTAATATATTTAATTGAATTTTTGGTAGAGAGAAAATTAGTGATGTGACTGGTTAACTAATAAGGTAAATAAAATATGATAGTAAGTCAGGGATAATTTTGTTCAAGTAAAAATTTATATAGTACTTTTATTATTCTTTTGAGGATAAAATTTTTTATCACTTAAACTATTTTTTTAGGTATATTTTTAGTTTTAGAAGGGAGGGATATTTCCTTCATCAAAATACGTCAAACATTATATATTCATAGAAACGATAAATACACATTTAGCACGTGCCTTTGTTGTTTGAAGTTTCAGTTTGACATGCATTTTCTGAAATCAAAGTCTATGGAATGGACTACTCCACTAATAACTAGTAGTAAGAGATATTGCGTCTAAAAATGGGAAAAAGGTGAGAGTTTGGAAATTTGATTAGTATGCGAGCTCTTAATTCTTTTCAACAATTAATAGTCCCTCTCTCTCTCTCTGTTTCGGTGAAAGATTCTTATTACTATTTTTTTAATAATATGATACAATTTATTCAAATATACATCATAATTTTATTATTAACACAAAACATGCACTTAAAAATATATGAATAATAAATAAATAGAAGTATATGTATAAGATTTGTAAATTCTCAAACAAATCGTGCAACCATATTTGAAAGAATTAACACGTACATCTAATCTACTCCCTGCTTACCGATACGCAGGGAGATTGGTCGTTTTAAATATTTTTTTAATAAATTATTTGCCCCACAACTCCTCACTCCTTTCTCTCCCACATCTCACTACTCCCTTCTGCCTTAAACAACTCTTGCAGCCTAATCAAATTACACTTCCAGCAGAACTGAACCACCTCCACCGGCATCGCCAGCCCGCTCCCACCGAGTCCACTCACCAACTTCGAATCGTCCACCACCACAACGAACTTATCAGAGGCGACCTCCACCATTTTTTCCTGGAGGAGGGCTCCGCCGCGACCTTTGACTAAATTGAGATTCGGGTCGACTTCGTCGGCGCCGTCGATCTCGAGGTCAAAGTGGGGGTGGGCATCAAGGGTGGAGAGACGAAGGCGTCTGTGGAGCCGGTGTTGAGGACCATGCGGCCATCGAGTGCGAGCTTCGTGAGGTCGTCTTGGGTGAGGACTGAAGATGGGGATGGGGAGGAAAAGGCTCTAATTGATGTGATGGGTAGTTTAAGGGAGGGTGTGCGCAGGATAAGGCGGGTGGTGGTGGTGCTGTGGCGACGGAGGGAAGGAGGGGAGAGGAGGGATAAGGTGGCCATGGAGGAGGGCGGTGGTGGATTTTTGATCAATTTTTGGGTTTTCAATTTCTTTATCAACTTAAAAACCCATGAATGGATTTGCTTGAAGAAGAGAGAGAAATTGAGACAGAGGACACTTAACTGAGGAGTGGGGAGATGTGGTACATAAAAGAGTGAGGAGTTGTGGCCTTTTGGGGGCAAAGAAGTTATTAAAAAAAATACCCAAAACGACCAAGCTCCTTGCGTATCGGCATGCAGTGAGTAGATTAGATGTGTGTGTAGATTTATTCATTAATTAATGTCTTGAAAGTGCATGCAGAGATTATTTTATTATTTGTGGTGACTTTTGCAAAAACCACCATGACTAAATTAACCAGACCTTGGTGGTGGCAAAAGCCAAAAGCCAATACATTTTAAAATTAGAATAATAGTAATAGTAATAATTATCACCTCCAAAATATCTTCATATATTATTTGAAAGAGTTAGGCATTGATTTGTCATTGCGCGTATGATCTACTAGTCAGTGATGACATTAGAGCTTGCTTTGACAACTTTTATCCGAGTTAATATATATACTATTCCTATTAGTTTAATCAAAGCATATGACCTTCAACTTTATATTTTTATTAAATAATAATAATAATAATAATAATAATAATTTCTTTGGCGCCAATAAGATGCTTCCAACTTGGAGTTAACTAAAAGAAAGGTAAAGTCTCTTCCCGAATCAATCAGAATCTGGAGGATGGTTCGAGACAAATGCTTGATAAAGAAAAAAAAATTGATTTTTAATCAACAAAGGCTCTTTCTTATCTAACCCCAGTCACGTTATGTCTGTCTTTTGCCAATAAAAAAATAATAATCTTAAATTTGGAGTGCACAATTATACATTGTTAATGTAGACAATTTCTGTGTCTTCAATTCCCCCATGATTTAAAATTATTGCAAATTTCACAAGCAAAAAAAATGTTAACGAGAGAGAAAGAACGTGACAACTTACCAACTTGATACCACCGTGGTTTGGTTAGCACACACAAAAAATCCAATAACATTTCCAAAATTTGTACAAAGGCCAAATTGGTAATTCTAAAACTGAAACATGAGGCGGGGAGAGATCTAGAGACTAGAATAGAGAAGATGACCTCATAGGCTCATATTCATATTCATAGTCATAGTCGTAGTCTCTAAAAAAAAATGGACTTTATAGTTTTTTAAATTTATACAAACGTAGTAGTATTTACCAAGGAGACTAGTAATTATAAAATCACACTTCATCAACAAGATAGCAACATAAAAGTGATGGATAGCCTAGGTGAACGGTACCCATCCCTCGGAAATTCGCAATTAAAGGAAAATAAATATATTTGTGGCAAATTGAGAATGGTATGGTTTTGAATAGCAGTTGTCGCCTGTACCAAGCTGTGCCAAAAGAAGTGGTGGTGGTGGAAGCTGCTGGACCAAACTGAACTGCCTGCATGCGTACGTGTAACATTTTTATTTGGTTGGTTGGGTCATGGCATGCGCTGGACCCAACTTTGGCGTTTCTGTGTTTGTTATCCCTACCCTACCCTACTAGTTTGCCTTTGCCTTTGCCTTGTTGAGATGGGCTGCCAAATGCCAATATTGAATTGAATATTCATCTATCATTATTATGATACCCAAGTCCCAACATCACAATTTGAAATTTACTTTTATAAATAACAACTTTAGAATAAAAAAAACTGAAGAGATATTATTTATGATTTTTTTTTATTAAACTTCCATTTTTTTTAGTTATACCATTATAAGTATACTGAATTTAATAGGATTGATGATATATGCACACCATAAATTGATTGTTACACATATTTATACATCACTCACGTGTATGTATTTGATTATATGTAAAGTTGAACGTAAATCACAAAAAAAATATCAATTACGCAAGTTTTATATAAATGAGAAAATAAACTTGGACACAAATATATATATATATATATATATATATATATATATATATAGAGGTCCTCTTAACATGTATCTTAAGGACACATACTAAACACACAGTTCAAGAGAATATTCTCTTGAACTATATGCATATTCCCTTGATTTCTACATTTCCACAAAATTTAAGAGAATATACACACAATTCAAGAGAATATTCTTTTGTGTTTAGTATGTACCCTCATGACACATGTTAAGAGTACCTATGTATGGAGTAAATTATATAATAATCTTCTTTAATCAGCTCAGACATCAGTGGAACACACCCTTGTCAATTTTTTTTTATTACTTTTGTGGTAGATGGTAGCTAGCGTAGCAGCAGTGTATAAAATTAGGAGGGGCTTCCGCGTTTTTCTTGTATATAATAAATATATTCTCAACGTTCTTTTCATATCATCATAATATAGCTTGTATCGATCCAGATTCGCAGACGAATTCTCAACTTCAATTAAAGGTAAATAAAAAAAATTACTCGACATATGATTCTCTTTCTCTTTCTGTTTCCGATTTCATATTCATTCCAGTGTTATGCGTAGATCTTTGTTTCCCCTAATTTTTGTCTGCTCAATTTTTTTCCCGTTTGCTTGTCTGTTTCTCAAATTTATATCTATCTTTTTTCTGGGACAATTTTTGAAACGGAAACTAAATACCGAATTGACCTGGGTGTGATGTAAAGATTTGAGCTTGGTGTGATGTAATTCAAATTCTCCCTTCTTCTCCGCTTTCCTTTAGCTTTCTCATCGCTGAAATGGTGATATAAGTTCATCTTCTTCGTTCCATATACGTAATTTTGTGCTTTAGCTCTGTATGTTCTCAAATCCGTGTTTATTTCTATATACCTTTTCATATCTAGATTCATTTTATGAAAGATTTAACTCCACAAATGAAAATTTTCTCCGCTTCAATTTTGGTACTTTTATTTTTATTAACCATCTAGAACATTCATGTGCCGTATGCACGTCAACAATTTCAAAATGGAATTTCTTAGTTTGTAAAATTCTTAAAACACTTTCGTTTGATGTACTTAATTTCTTAAACTGATTCGGTTTGAAACTTTTTTTCCTTAATTTATTGCATATAATATTTGATATTTCCTGATAACATTATTCTTACTTATTTACTTAGCCATCAGAAGTTTCTATTAAGTTTACTGTAGGTTTCCTAGTAACTGTTTCATTCTTATTTATTCAATAAAATAGAGTGTTGAGATTTAGTGGCTCAATTTTTTACTTTTTTTTTTGTCATTAACATTTAATTGAAGTGTTTCATAGTTTATACAAATTTGCATCTGGCCTTTTGACTATTGTAATCTGGGTATCATGGAGTTCCTTTCCAATTCTCCTTTTTACTTCATTTATTACTGAGTTCTATATGGTCTGTGTATTGAGAACTCTTGGTTTTCTTTTCTTTGGATGTAATGATTAATTTCGTTTCTTTTCAGGTGATTATCACATATTTTTTTGCTGGAAATTCTACAAATATCTGGCCTGCCGTATTATTCTGTGCTAAAGGTTCTACCTTAATCCTAATTCCCTCTTTAATATTCTATTGTTACTCAAACAATCGGGGAATGCTGAAAGATGTGCTTCAGAGTGGAGAGGTCTTTCTCTGACGTCAATGAGGTTAAAGCCCCATTTGACCTGTCCTCATTTATCCTTGATGAGATTGGACTTGTAAATTGCAACCCTTTCCAATTCTGTAGTAAAATGCCTGCTGTGGCTAGATATTTTAGGGGTCAATTTGTATCATATCAAGACCTCTGTGAAGATGGTTGAGTTTTTAGGGTCTTGAATACTTGCGCTATAAGTAATTATATCGGATAGATTGCATTAGGTGAGGTAAGTACTATATATTATTGTGTTTTCAGTTTGATAACTTGTTATGGAACATAAAGGGAGTGTGTTGATGCAACGCTACGAGTTAGGGAAATTCTTAGGTCAAGGCACCTTTGCCAAGGTCTACCATGCAAGGAACGTCGAAACGGGCATGAGTGTGGCCATTAAGATAATTGACAAAGAAAAGGTTTTGAAGGTTGGAATGATTGAGCAAATCAAACGAGAGATTTCTGTCATGAGACTAGTTAGACACCCCAACGTGGTGCAGCTTTATGAGGTTATGGCCAACAAATCCAAGATTTATTTTGTTATGGAATATGTGAAAGGTGGTGAGCTCTTTAACAAGGTGGCCAAAGGGAAGCTTAAGGAGGATGCTGCAAGGAAATATTTTCAGCAGCTGATTAGTGCCATTGACTTTTGCCATAGTAGAGGTGTTTATCACAGGGACTTGAAACCAGAGAATATATTGCTTGATGAGAATGGGAATCTTAAGGTCTCAGACTTTGGGTTGAGTGCCCTTGTTGAATCAAAGCGTCAAGATGGATTGCTTCACACCACCTGTGGGACACCTGCCTATGTTGCTCCAGAAGTAATTGGTAGAAAAGGTTATGATGGAAGCAAAGCCGACATCTGGTCGTGCGGGGTGATTTTGTATGTTCTTTTAGCTGGCTATCTTCCATTCCATGATTCAAATCTGATGGAAATGTATAGGAAGATTGGTAAGGCAGAGTTCAAGTATCCTAACTGGTTTCCACCAGAAGTACGCAGGTTGATATCGAAAATGTTGGACCCAAACCCAAATACCAGGATATCCATTGCCAAGATTATGGAAAATTCTTGGTTCCGAATAGGGTTCGACTCCAAAACCAGAAGAGTTGAAATGGAAAGGAAAGAACCAGCCACTCTTGATGCTGATGTTTTTGGCCCTTCTGAGAATTGCAGCACCGTGGTGGACGCAAAGCAAGAACTAGAGAAGCCTAGCAACTTGAATGCTTTTGATATCATCTCACTTTCGGCAGGGTTTGACTTGTCTGGTCTGTTTGAGGGAAAAGAGCAAAAGAAAGAAGTAAGATTCACATCTGCACAACCAGCCAAGACCATCATTTCTAAGTTGGAGGACATAGCTAAAAGACTTAGGTTGAAAGTGATGAAGAAGGATGGAGGATTGTTGAAATTGGAAGGATCAAAGGAAGGCCGGAAAGGGGTCTTGTCCATTGATGCAGAGATCTTTGAGATTACTCCCACTTTTCATCTGGTTGAGGTGAAAAAGTCCGGGGGAGATACCTTGGAATATCAGAAGACAATGAAGCAGTACATAAGGCCTGCTCTGAAAGACATTGTTTGGACTTGGCAAGGTGACCAAGCAGAACCCCAGCAACAGCAACTGCAACCTCAACCAGAGCTACATCTTCCTTAAAGAGTCGCTTTACAGTTTGTCTCACCTCAGAGTATGTAAAAATATGGATTTCTGATTACCTGTTTTGTTTAATTGTGCGTCTTGACTCTTCAGAAGTGATTTTCATATTGAACTATATGCATTTGCAGTTTGTTGTACCTGTATTGTTCTACATCTATTAGTATATATATTATCCTTGAGCGTCACTAGTTTTTTATTTTTTATTTCTCTCCTTTCTTCTTATATTGGTTGACTATGCATTAGTTTATATGAGAAGCTAAAAAGGAGTGCATCAATGGTGATCAAGAAGCCAAGCATTGTAATAATTGAAGCAGGAATGGCTGGTCCCATTGTTGCTAACAAGCTCTACACACAGCCCACAAATCTACAAAATCTTTTGAGCTGTGTGGTGAAAGGTAAAATCTGTTAGTGAAATTAAGGATCTGTTATACGAGGAGGATCGATTGTGAACTTCTGAAGGGAATTGCAATCAATTACAAAGAGAAGGTCTTCGAACTGGTTTTAAGTCGGATACAAATTTTGGTGGACATGTTTGCTCAAAATCCAGCTGCAAATTGGAAGCAAAAAGAATGTGCCATATATTTGGTTGTCTCGCTCGCCATGATCTTGTAGATATCAGTTGTTGTTTCGGAATTAGGAAGCGAAGATGTTAATGGGTTTCCCAATGCTTAAGGCTGCAACATTGCAGTTCTTCATTATGTTTAGGAATCAGATCCTAAAGCCCATTGTATTGACTCTGTTGCCTGTTGTGCTTAGATTTAAGAGGCATAAGTGGGGGATCAATTGAACGATTCGTTAGTGAAATTGGGGATTCCGTTTAAACTGGACGAATTTTATTAAGATTAAAGAATTTAAAAAGTATGCGAACTACGTGTGCAGAAAAATTAATCGAAACCAAACGAAATTGATATATATTTTAGGGACGATTGAAGAGATTATCCCTCTAACATTAAATACTATATATTCTTTTGTTTTTTTTTTATCATTATATATAAATTTAGAATGATAATACTATTAAACTTTATACCCAAGTTAATCAATTAGATAAAGTATTAGTTACATTTTTTAATTTATTTATTTCCTCTAAAAATATCAATTAAAGAAACGGAGGGAATAATATGGAGTATCTCGCAGCACTGAAATTGAAGAGGTTGCAAAACCTGATGTCTAGGTGGGTATGATTGCCACCCAGACCCCAACCAAAAGAAAAAGAATACCTTGCCTCAACTAAATTTTTTTGGCTCCTTACGGCCCAAAATTGTCTTTTTGAAACTAATTTGAGATATTTTAAAATTTACAATTAATATAAATTCTTTTGATAAAATTGTAAACTATGTAAAAAAATGTTACCAAATACAAAATTGACTATTTTCAAAAATATTTTGAATCTTATCAATTTTGAATTTAAAAATATATTGCATTAATTTTGAAAAATCACTTTGTCATGCTACATACATACATACATATATATATATATATATATATATATATACCCAAAAAAGTAACTGCTTGATCTATCGTGACATCCTGCATAATCAGCCTCATTCAAAACTCAAAAATGATTTAAGCAAGAAAACATGTGTTTAACGGTTAACCCTGTCAGCAAGAGCTATCATAGTTATCGACGGCAAACAGCAGTGATATAATTGACAGAACCGGTACCCATTTTTCACTGCCTTGTTAAGATATTTGGCACAGGTATTAGTGCCCGCCCATTAAAGAATCTCAAAGTACCAAGTGGTTAATAACTCGAATGGTAGTAGGCCTAGTATGGGATTTAATTTATGATCTCCTTGAAGCCACGCATATATATTGAATTTACCTGGCTTGTTAATATTAGGCACGAATAGAAAGGATTCATGGCTTGTTCGTATTTTGGCAGGAATAGAAAGGATTCAGATAATTCAATGTTACCTATTATTCTCATTTTCCCTAGTCAAATGCTTTTCTGCCCTTTCTTTTCCAATTTTCCAACCAAACCCTCAGCCCCATCCATCCCACAATGATTAATTTTCTTCCCCAAAAGGGAACCCAATATCCCAAAACCCAGGAAAGGGGGTAGATTTGAGGCAAAACACTTCTGATGATATGATTTGTTACCTGATGCACTAACGCATGCATTCCATTTGTATTTCTATCATACTAATGTAAGTAAATCTTCCTTATAAAGAAGAGAAGGACGATACATTGGATCCAGTATTCTAAACACTCATCCAAAAGAGGATGTTTCCCTCTTCAGGAGAAGGTGTATTTAAGTCCGTCATACTCGGTCACTTCCCTTTTTCCTTATCTACTTTTTCTTCAGTCATACGACCAAAGTGACTCATCTAGGCTGGAGTATAGACCACCACCAACAGGAGGCATCAATGAG
Organism: Aralia elata; assembly: GCA_034770075.1. Lineage (NCBI taxonomy): Eukaryota > Viridiplantae > Streptophyta > Magnoliopsida > Apiales > Araliaceae > Aralia > Aralia elata. The sequence goes on from CM068382.1 coordinate 97,132,601, forward strand.
TTTCCTATGCTTTCACCAGTTCCCTGCACAGTCCACTCCTTTCTGAGGAAAAAGAAAACTGAAATTAGCTCCAGATTACCTCCATCAAAGAAATAACAATGTTGTCAACAAGGATTCGAAGAACAAAACCACAAAAGAATAAAATTACAAAAACAAAAGAACTGAATGAATGTTATATAACTAACAAAGGGCACAATACTATTACACAGACAAACAAGCAGAACAAACAGTTCTTTATATATGCACCCCTTCTACCATATGTCACGCTACTTAATCAAATCAACGATATGTAATCACAAAAAATACTTGTCCAAAACTCAACATCAAGATAGCTGTGGTGAGTCTACTGTAAAATCAAAGCTTTTACTAATGAGCATGCAAATGACCCATACCACTGCAAAAACAACCGCTTTGAACTAAACTTCTGAATACTAAATCAACGAATGAAGAGAACACAACAAATGCCACACACAGAACAAGATAAATCACATCACTATGAGAAGGTATATTGTATTCCCTTTTAAAATACAATTGAGGTCATGAAAAAAACCCAAATTTGGCGTCTATATATTATCCCCATGCTTGGAGGCAGATAACACTAGTTTGGTCTCTATTATTATCCCAAAAAAGAATCTGCATACTCCACATTTACCTAAAGCTGCTTCCCAGGAGCCACTGGCTAGATCCCATTTATCTAAAAATACGAAGACTCTGAAACAACATATGATGTTGCTAAAAACATTGTTTGGTTAGATCACGCAAATTAGCTCTTCAGCAGGACTCAAAAAAGTTATGCTTCTATCAAAAACTGAATGTGACCTCCAGAAAAAGCTTTACAAATTTTCTCCAGGTTTTCACCTACATAGGCTTATTGAAGCTTCCATCCACAAACCGTATACATTTTCAGGGATGCTAGCAAATAAATATTAGGCATGTTGGAGGCGCAAATGATTTGGTACCATGAATTTAATTAGAGATGTTATTTGAATCTAGTGTAATGACTAGAGCTAGACTCCTTAAAGAACTGATCGAGTTCAAGTTCAAACTCGACTCAACTACTTATCAAGTAGCTTGCTAGAACAATCGAGACTTGGCGATCATGAGTCGAGTTTAAGAATTTATCGAGTATTAAAATATTTATATATTTTTAAATTATTAGATTATATTTATATAAATAAAATAATGCATATATATAATTAAAAGATTAATAAATGTATATATAATAATGATAAAATATCAAAGGTATATAACTCAGATGAGTATCGAAAGAGCTGAGTATTTATTTGTCTAGGCCAATAAAAAAACATAGATATTCAAAACTAGGCTGAATAACTTAACAATCATAAAAAAATTATAAACTCGATCCAAACAATGAGTCAAGTCAAGTCGAGAAAAGTATTCGTCAATCGAGCTTGAGTCTAAGAGATGAGTAGCTTGGTTCATTAAGTAGCCTAAGTTTAATAATAAAAAGAACGGTTATCAGATTCGTGTGAGAAGACGCATTTATGTCCCTATAGAAATAGAAAGGTCATTAAGACGTTCCCAACTATGAAGTATGGAATCAAGGAATTCAGTTGTTCAGCAAATCTCAAAAACTGAAGATTCAGGGATTCAAAGAATATTTTAGTAGAAAGTAAATTTAATATTTATATTCATATTAATATATTTTAGATGATTAATTAATGATCCATATATATATATATATCAAATATGAACTGTTACAAACAAATTATTCATGTATATTTATGTACAGGTATAGAACTTGGCTACAATTTAATAGAAAATGTGCATGTGTTTGTGTGTATGTGTGTATACTATACATGACATATTAAATTATTAACTGATATTTTATCTACTGTACATATTAGTTACCCATACTAAATCAAATAAATTAACAATAAGCGTACAAATATAGTACCACTTTCTAATGTTTATCAAATTATGTGAAGGCTAAGTGGGTGAAATATAAAGAGGGCCAAGTAGCAGATGCGGAACATAATTTACGGCCAAGTAGCAATGCGGAACATAATTATTTTTAAAGGGAAACAGAAAAACAAATAAGAGAGACCAAAGCCCGTATCATAAAAGCCCACAGCCCAAACATCCGTACATACATATACATAGGATACATCGTAAAGCACAGACATCACGGACATTGCTGCATCGCACCGAAGAGAGAAGACGAGAGAAGATTGAGGGGAGAAGATCTCACCATTTGTGGTAATTGGACTGCAGTCTTCACAGCAGTCCATGACAGTTTATGCAAAATATGGAGGAGATCCACCAATCGCGTCGCCAATAGGCAAGATCCCAGTAGCCAGGTTTGATTTCTCAACAAATTAGGGCAATCGGTTATTGGTAATTGTAATTTCAATTTTTTGTACTGCTAATATTACTAAAAATGCCCAACGCGAATCTCAAATCCGAACCCACGCTGCTGAACCCTAACTGATAAGAAAATTTTGATTAAAATTAGCTAAATCGGCTGATGAACGGATGTCACTGCCAAATCCAGGGGGCTTGCGGCGCATCCAAATCCCCACCAAATCCCTTCAATGATTCATAGGCATACTGCCAAATCCCTGCTTCCTAGATTCCTATCCTCAATTTAACTATTAATTGTAGGATTATTATGTTATTCTCGCTATTAATTAATACCAAATTTAAGCTAAAAGCCAAATGTCCAACTACAGCTACAAGGCAGAGGTCCAAGGACCTTCTACAGCTACAAGGTAGAATGCCTAAATCCTATTACAGCCCAGATGACCTCTATCTCTCCCATTATATTCTTTAGGATTAGCCACCAAAACAAAATGGGGAGCCATATCAGAAACCTTTAATCCACCACCCCTCACAAAGGGCCTTGAAGATGTAAATTTGAAGTACCTCTTAAGTGGTAATGGCAGAAAAAGCTATACTTGTAGGATACAGTTTTACTTTCTTGGTTATGTTTCTATTATCCTTAACATACACAACTTTTAACAAAAAAATTGTTCATCTTTTCGTTATCACATTAAATTTGGGCTTTAATTAGTAATAGTGGACTCTCTCTCTCTCTCTCTCTCATTATATAAAATAAGTACAATAAAGTTATAGTGGACTTGAACTTCATGTTAAACATCCTTTGGGTTATAGTTCCTTAGCATCATAGTAAATGCTCGACTGGAGCCTGGGACCACCAAAATCAACATACTCGAGGTGAAATTCTTATGAAGGAAATCACATTGGCACCATGTACTTGACATCAAGATATGAAAAATATATGTGTTTACTTTTTCTAATTTAACTTCAACTTTTCCATAAAATGTCAACTATTACTCTGGAGAACGACATTCAAAAAATGTAAATCTGCGGCAAACGGTTAGAACTCTCATAGGAAACATAACACTTAATTTAATGTAAGTTTTTTTTTAAGAAAACGACTCCTCAAAAAATTCTGGCTCCTATTTGGAAAAGCCTACTTCTTTAAGTAGTCTATTTGAAAAGCTATATGACAACTGCAATCAGCCTCTATCCAACTACAATGTACTTACATTAGATATGAAGGACTTTAACTAGAGGATATTGAAAGATTCTTTATGTCTCAGGTGTTTTACTTATATATTTTTGTATAGTCGATGATATATTTTTTGACAGGCAATTATGGCCCCAAGCATGTGGATTGGAACTAGCGACCTTGAGATTATTCAACAAGGCCTCTGCCACTTCTACCCCTAGGGGTTTAAAGTCGAGGACAATATAGATGAAAGGTTGTACAATATTGCAATATCATAACCACCCTTTTGACACTATTTGCAGAAAATCAAACAAGTTACGTGGTGTTCATCAAGTTTTTCTTCTGTAAATTTCTGGCAATTCTTCTTCTCTTGCACATATATATTCTCTTCTCTCTCTCTTATTCTAATCATCTTATTCATCTATTTCTGCTATTAAATCTCTTCTAAAAGTCTCATTTTCTATTCACTTATTCTTCCTGCAAACCAATTGTTCAATGAATTGTATGAGTGCAAGAACATTTTTTTTTCTCTCTCAAATCTAGATTTAGGTATTGTCTTCTCAATTCCATTCCAACATTAAACAGCCTACACAAGCTCTTTAGTCTTAAAATCATATTAACATTGTTGTTACCATTGATATCACATTCAAATCCGAGCTTATATGTTCCCAATCTAACTTTATAAACAATTTTCCCACTCAAACAAATTGAAACTATCCCCTCACATGAATGTTACACAAACAAACTTCAACCACATGTTACAAATGGAGAAATTTTGAACTCCTTTATGGAAGAAATAAGGGAATTATTGTAAAGAAAGGCCACCATGATCAAGCTGGGCTACAAAATTCATTTGGGAATGAGATGGGAAACAAAAGGCGCATGAGCAGCGAGCAGGCCAATTAAAAGGTAACAATGTAAGTGGCCTATATAGACATCCATTTTGATGCGGTGGAAAATATCGTTGAAAATTAGGATTTCCTTATATTTTATAATTTATGGAGTTTTATTTTATTTGATGTATTTTTATTTCTTATTTAAGAAAATCCAGTAGTTTTAGATTTAGTGTTATTTTTAATTTAGTTGTTTCCTTTTTTCAAATAAATCTAGTTAGGAAAGTTTCCAACTAGTCATAGGAAGGTTAATTAGTAGTTATTTGTTATCCTTATCCTTTTCAGAGTAGATATAAGGAGATATCTAGGCCTATAAATATAGGTTGTCTTGAGATTTTTTATTAATACAATTCAATTCATAATAATATACTTATTGTTATTTCTTGAAGAATTCTCTATCTTCCTTGTTAATTCAAAGTTCTACCTTCGTCGGCATTAGAACGTTATCTAATTCCCACGTTTGTGTTAGTACGTTAAACTAACCAAGTTCCCACTACATCAATTGGTATCATAGCCAGGTTTATATCCTTTGAATGCATGACCGAGAGAGTAGATGGAACACAGCCCCCTGGCAATCATGGAGCTTATGCGTCACGACATTCAACGACCTAACTCGTCGAGTTGGTGGTATTGAACAAACCTTAACACAGTTGATGAATGTTGTCAACAATCTAACCATCCAAAGTCGAATTGATTTATTCCAAATCGAGTAAGTGCTGAAAATTTGAATTTTGAAGAAAATTTGGAATATGGTAGGGAAGATGGAGAGGAAGAATAATATAAACCTCATCACCAACTTGTGAATCGTGATGGACGAAACAGTGGACAAAATGGTGGACGTGACAATGGACATGGTGCTGGTTCGCGGTATCGTTCAACCTTACAGAGCACACGGACGGCACAACCAATCAAAATACAAGGTAAAAACTGAAATTCCTAATTTTTATAGTTCATTAGATATCGAGGCTTTCTTGGACTGGATGCATGAGGCTGAGAATATTTTTTGATTTAATGGGTATTCCTAAGTACAAAAAAGTTAGTATAGTAGCATACAAGTTGAATGGTGGAGCATCCGCTTGGTGGAAACAGTTGCAGGAAACAAGGCATAATATAGGTAGAGATCCTATTCGTACGTGGACCAGGATGAATATAGTTTTGCAAAATAGATTTCTGCCAACGGATATCATCACCGATCGTTTCAGCAATTTCATAATTGTTAGAATATTCAAAAAATTAGTGCACGGGAGAAGGTCACTGATACGCAAGTAATTTTTGAGCACTCACATAGAGAATTCAAAGCATATGTGACAATTGATGATCAAGTGAGGAGAAGTCAAATTCTGAGTTGAATACCTGTTACTACTCTAGAGGTTATAATTGATGAAAAGCCAATTTTAGAAGTTGATGAGAGTTCTATTTTGGAGCAAAGTCAACCTGATATTGAAATTTGAAACTAGTACTATGGAAGAATTCTAAATTCCTGACGAGTCACCTATTACTGGAGTAAGAATAGACAATTTGGTGATGTCTAAGGATGGGGATACTACAACAAACAAAATTTATTATGAGATTGTTCTAGTGTTCGAGGACATTGATTTTGTTATCCTTGAAAATTTCTTAGTCATGATGGTAAATTTAAAGATATTGGTATTTTCTCACTTATTTTCAAGATTATCCTTTGAGAAGAAAAGTCATGCATTTTTGATCCCGCGTAGATTGAATATTCAATCTTGGTGCTTGATACTTTATTACTTTAAAATTCAAAGACGAATTCTTTCTAAGAAGGGGAGAATGATGCGGCGAAAAATATCAATGAAAATTAGGATTTCTATATATTTTATAATATATGGAGTTTTAGTTTATTTGATGTATTTTTATTTCTTATTAAAGGAAATCCAATAGTTTTAGTCTTTTAGATTTAGTATTACTTTTAATTTAGTAGTTTCGTTTTCAAATAAATCGAAGGTCTCCAACTAGTCGTAGGAATGTTAATTAGTAGTTATTTGTTATCCTTTTCAGAATAAATGTAAGGAGGTATAGAGTCCTATAAATATAGGTTGTCTTGAGATTTTTTTATTAATTCAATTCAATTCATAATAATATACTTATTGTTTTCTCTTGGTGAATTATCTATCTTCCTTGTTAATTCAAGATTTTATCAATGTTTATTCCTTCGTCGGCATTAGAAACATTTTCTAATCCTCACGTTTGTGTTAGTACGTTAAACTAACCAAGTTCTCGTTGCGTCACATTTCATGTGGATAGGAGGATAGTGAGGAAATTGGGAAGGAAAAGGGGATATAATGTAGGGGATGATGCCTTATGTTGGACAAAGTATTGCAAACAATGGTTCGAAATTTCAGCATTTAAGAGTCATGGAAAGTGGCCAATGCAACTTTGCATTTTTATGGAACTCGTAAATTTGGTGCAAGGGCTATGTTAATGGCAAGGAGGTCTCATGGGCTGATTTTGCAAGGGATAGGAATGTAAACAAGTCGTGCCAACCAAAGCTTTGAACTGTCAAGCCCAAGCTCACCTAGATGTTACATGAGTTTAGTCGAGTCGAACTTTAAACGAGCCTAAATACTATTGTTCTTGCTCTGGCACGTTTATTAAATGAGATGAGTTGAACTCATGCTTTAGTTAATCAAGATAAACCAAATTTATTTAATTATTAAATTAATTATTATTATATGTATACTTAATTAAATAAATATTCAATGTGTGGAGCTTAAGCAAACTTGGGCGAGCACAATAGAGCCGAGCTTAAAGGAGCAAGCAAGAGCCGTGGACATGTTATAGCTCGAGCTTCGCTCATTTAATTAATGATCACAATCCTTTGCTCGAGCTCGACTCGTTAAAGGAGCTAGAGTCGACTTGAGCCAAACTTTTTTCACAAGTAGTTTTGTTCATTTATAACTCTACCTAGGGATTCACAATTTGATTCACAACAATTGATCAAGAATGTGTTTGAGCAATTCAGATTGCTTAAACAAACTAGCACCATGGATAGCCATTATGACGAATTTGAGAAGCAAAGGGGAATATTGCTTTGCAAGGAGCCTCTCTTGAGGGAGCATTTCTTTGTTACCAAACTTTATTGGAGATGCAACGGAGTAAACCAAAAAAATTGGGAAGCTACTTGATCCTATAATTCTCACACAAGCCTACAAGATAGCTTAAAATAAGAGCATCTTGTCTCCAATTAACTGGCCAAGCAAAACAACCCCTTCACTAACCCATACACAACCCCACTTCTCACATACCCAAATACAAATCCAAATACCATTTTTTTCACTCCCAAACCCCTTATAACAAGCCAAAGAAATGAGAGAAGATCCAAAGGCCTTTGCTACTTTTGAGATGAAAAGATAATATGGTTGGACGCCAATGCACAAGGCCTTTCATTATTGTCCGAGACACTCAAGAGGAATGCAAGGAAAAAAGTGTGGAAACCCCCATCAAAGGGGAAATAGTGACAAACCAACCAACCAGTCATGTTCCAACTATGCTGTCCAAGTAGCAAAGCATAGCATCACTTTGCTTATTGATGGAGGAAGTGTACTTAGCTCCTAAATGACAAGATTGCCCACATGCATCAATTTTTCTTCACATATTTTTTTTGTCATAGCCTCTAGTTCTGATTATTTCATCCACTCAGTAGCCAAATAAATACAATCTGTTAAGCTCATTAAGGATTTATCTTTTTAACTTATAAGGTCTTAGTATAGTACCTAGTTCCATAGTTACTAAGGCGTCGCTGCCTTGCTGATCGGCTCCAAGGTGAGGGCCTTGGTTAGTGAGGCGTCGTCTTACTATCAAGGCATGCGATTTGGACGCCTTATCGCAATAACGGTTGGCTTAGACTTGATTGATTTGACTTTTTTCGAACTGTGTAGTATATGTTTTTGGAACAAAGCGACGCCATCTGAATAGAGACTAGAGAAGACAACATAAGACATAAGGAGAAGGGGAGACAATACAGAGAGACGAGGGAGAGAAGAGAATGAGAAGGGGAGAGAGAGAGAGAAGGGATGTTGCACATGGTCACGTAGGGTTCTTCATCTCCTGCCATCTTCTCATTCTTTTTTCCCCTTTTACTTTAATGATTATAATTAATTTCTAGGATTATTATAATTACACATATCAAATAGATAATAACTGACTTCTTTCTTTTCTCTTTTTTTTACTGTATTAATATAATAATAGATTATATAAATTGCATTCTAGAAGTTAAATTTCCTGGTTAAGAAAAACAAAAAAGCACTTTCCTTGTTCTTTTATTCCAATAATTTAGCCTTATAGTTAAGACATGTAATTACGTTCCAATTCCTGCAACTGTGGGATTTGTACCTACTAGAGCATATATATTTTTTTAACTAACCTTGAGAACAATACCAAGGAAGATAAATTCATTCATCAAAAAGATACGAATTACATGTATGATAGAGTTGAGAGGATAACTACCGTATCCAAAAATGAAATCTAAATTACAAACTTTCATGATCCAAGCAGAAAATAAAAACATCAAGAGACAACTGTGGGAGACATATTGCATCCCGCATCATATCTGCAATTAACCATCACTGTAATGAAAAACTCTCTACATAGAGAATTCAAACTCCCAAAAGGAAAAAAATGGCTCCCATAAAAGTGAAAAAAGAACGAGATATCTAACCCCAAACTAGGAGAAACAAAATCCCACAAAAAGGAAAACTAACTCCACAACAAAGAAAATAACAACCAAATAATAGAATAATGATAACAAAAAGATCTGGAGGAAGGTCTCTTCAAAAGAGAGAAGACGCCCTCCCCATATCTAAATTTGAAGTTTTGGAGGCTAGGGTATTTGGCTAGAGAGAAAAGAAAGAAGAAAAGGAATTTTATTATGCAAAAACCATATTAGAGTAAACTATAAAGAAATTATATATAATTTTGTCAAACATCGCATAATACACACACCCCTCTAGTTAATTATAAAGGAATAATACTACTTGATATTTTTTGGATGTCGTAAACATATTTTTCAAGAACTATATATATATATATATATATAAATGCATAAATATAGCTTATATACGACTTGTCGCCTTATTTCCTAAGCGCTTAGGCTCCCGCCCAATGCCTCGCCTCGTCTTAACGCCTTAGCAACTATGGTACCTACCCAAACATATATATACATGTTTGAGTAAGTACAATACTAATGATTCTTGTTGATGGAAGCTTTTCCTTTCATTATGTTTGATAAGTAATCAATGTATTAATGTGTCTTTTGTTGATTTTGTTGGAAGAGTTTAGCCTAGATATGGCATAGGAGCAGATGACTGAGAGAGTTGACACGTGATAGACACCGTTAGCCCATCTTCACACAACTTAATCTTTTATGGCAAATGGTGACTCAACCTATTACACACAAACATAGGATATAAAAGAAAGAAAAGGTAACATTTACAACATATTATTTGACATAAAATGAGTCAAATGCTCCATCCTAATGTAGCATCTTTTTCAAAATGATTTTAACATGCACAGATTTTAAGACATGTAAATAATACATTTAGCCATCATACTTGCACTTTTATTCCTAGATTATACTTTAGATGTTAAAACTAATTTTAGAAATTAAAATATATATTATGTCCAAATTTGGGGTGGAGGAAATACTACAAGCGCATGAGTCGCTGTGTTCAATGACACTGGTTACATGGGCATGGTCGATTGGCTCCGTGAAAATATGATCAAATATCAAAATTTGATACTGATAGCATAAATCTGGGTTGGAGGTTAAATTAGCACCAGAAAGCATTGATGAATTCTTTCAAGGAAGCTTCAAAAGCACCAGTTGCAGATGTGGTGGTAACAATTCAAGTCTAAGCATGCGCAAGAATTTGGGCACTTAAATGGATTATCATTCAAGACTGCTTGCCTTCCTCAAACATGAATTAAGAGTCATAGCAGTTTCAACTAAAAAAGGCATTAGGTGTTTTTGCACTTACTTGGGCCAAAGATTAGATGGAGACAACTCAAATGGATGGTTAGTTGCAGACCCATTGGGGCTCCCGTTGATCAGTTCATTCTGAATAGCTTCCTCCTTAGGATGTTGAGAAAAATGATTTTCACTCCCAGATGTCGGTCCAAACAAAGTTTTTGGTAACCATAGATCATCAATAGTACCAGACATGGAAGTACTATATGTCCCTCCAGTCTGGTAACTGCCAAAAAATACCTTCTTCGGGGAATAAGTGCCAGAAGGGACTTGATCATCTTTTTTAAATAGTGAAGCCATGGTTTTCTGAGGCAAGGGATGCACGCTGTCTTCCTTGTTTGATCTGTTCAGTTCTGGAGGCAAAAGCCAGCTTGCTGGACCACCTACAAAACCTAGACCATCCTGACCAAGGGGAGAAGTATTCCACATCTGCCACGTTCCTTTCTCATTTGCACCGCTCAAATCATCCTTTGGTAAATTGTGCACATCCTGAGCCTTAGGGGTGCTTGGGAAAAGAAAAGAACTAGCATGCCTTTCGTCAGCTACTCGTAATCGCGACATTGGAGACTCAATTGGTGATGGCCTAATAACTTCAGAAGAAGCAGGTATATTTCTTATAGAACGAGGCTTTTCCAATCCCTTGTCTGTTACAAAGCCAAAGTCTAAATGAAAATTGTCAAGAGACTCTGAAACTGGCCCAAGCAAGGATACTGGGTCAGGAACGTAACATGGATCTTCAAAAATGTCCGATTCTTCTGGTAAAAATTCAGAAGGAGCTTCTCCAATTTGAGGATAAATAGATTCAGATGACAATTGAATACCTGTACTACTACTTGTTGATCCATAGGGCAAAGTTGATAAAGGAAATGGGGATGGCAACCCGAAATTAATAGGATTATCATACTGTTGAGTTGCTACAGGGCGAGCAGAAAATGGAGGGCTTTGAGCTTCGGCCTGAGACTTCCCATTTGGTCTGCTTATGACAGTTGAATTAGCAGATGGAGGAACAGTTGCTGAACGAGTGAATAACTGCTGCCATGATTTTTTAGGGGTTGCATAAGGTTGTGGTTCAATAAGCACCTGCAGGGTACAGATCAACATAAACAAATAATACACCAAAATCCATCTTCAATAAACCATACATGGCCAGTTATCAGATACTGTGGCAACTGCCATGAAAGCCTCATCAAACCTTTTAAGCATGCATTTTTACATTTAAAAATAGGTTAGACCAGTAGAAATAGATAAAGATCCACATGCCCACTGACATATTAAGAAAAATCTATGACTCTTGGCATCATGTTGGTGACTGGTTACATTTTTATAGGACATTGGTAAAAGACCCTATAAAACCTTCAGAGCATGAGTTATATTCATGCACTTATACTAATGTATTATGTAGTACTTGTACATGTTATTTATAAGAATACGCAAGTACCGAAACAAGGGCGCACCATCCCAAATAGTCAAAATGACTAAATCTGTTGGTATGTAGGTGGTAACTTTGGACATATTAATAAGTAGCACGTAGCCAAAAATTGACATGAATCACATTAGGACAAATAGAGGATAATGAACCTCATCACCCCACAAACTTTCTCAGGTAACTAAGAAATAATCAGTTAAATAATTCTGTCATCACTTCAACAAACTATGAAAATAGATAAACCACAGTATAAAATATAATATGAGTAGCGAGATAACTTACAGGACGGTTGATGTTCTTATCATCTCCACTGATATTTGATTTACCAGATACACGCTCGGGCTGAGATAACTCTCTCCTATTGGCAGAAATTTGGACATGATCGACAGAAACATTAGATTTGTGATCTCTTGTGACGGTAACAGAAGTACTAGCACCCTTTCCAAAGAAACTAGCTCCAGTAAATGCTCTAGAAGAGGATAAGAAAGTGCCCCTCATACGATCCAGGTATCTTGTTCCAGCATTCCCCCGGCTATAATTGCTTGATGGAGCAGCCTTCAGCCCATGTCCTATTTCGGTGTTAGGGGGCTTGACACTTTCTGCCCCAGTTCTGTGATGTTCCCGACGATCGCTCTCAATCTTCCTACACCTTTCACCTTCCTTCCCTGCTCTTTTTTCCAGTTCTTCAACATCAGAGTTGCTTTTACTAGATCCCCTGTCTTTTTCTTTTTTTCTTTCCTGACGCTTCTTTTCTGCTTCTTTTCTATAATCTTTTTCCCTAGCAGTAGTCAATCCTTTGCTACAATCTTTGTCAGCCTCTGTCTTCTCATCTCTTAATTTCCTACGTTCTTCCACCAACCTGGCAACCTCCTCTCTTTGCTTCCTCTCTTCTTCCTCCGACTGCTCCTTCTCTAACCTAGCCTGCCTCTTCTCTTCAGCTTTTCTACGAGCTTTCTCTCCTCTACTTTCTTGAAAATTTGCCCCATTCTCACCTCTCTTACCCATCATCCCCCTATGCTCTGGGTCCACTGATGCATCATCTCCGGTACTAACCCTAAAAATCTTTCTCCAAAGCCACATAATACTCAAGAAAAAAGCTGTCAATGCCCTGCAGGCAAAAATAAGAACACGAGAATAAGATTTCTCTGCCAAACAATTGTCATTTCCTCCAAAAAATCCACCTCCACCATTTTTCCTCCAGTAATTAGGCTTCCCAGAAAAAGATCCAGCAACCCAATTACCATTATCTAACCAATCTTGACCGCACATCCAACCGTTATCAGACCAAACCTTCCCATTCAGTATCTTCCCACTTTTTCCAACCAAATCCTTCAAAATCCCAGGATTTGGAAGCCCCAATCCAGATGGTACAGGCAAGTCCAAAACAGGCCTCTTCGATATATGCCCGCAATATGAACACATAAACCGTCCGCCTCCAGGATTCTGTTCACGGTAGGGAGTCAAACAGTTACGGCACCTTCTTGTGGCTGTTTTTCGAAGCTTCTGCATTTCAATAGCCTCAAATCTCTTCCTCTCCCTAAGCCTTGCATTCCTCCTCAACCGCCAAGTAGACAACTGCGGCATCAAAATCTCATACCAGAAAAGGGTAACCAAGAGCACAAACACGCAGGCCAATCTTGGGGATGTGATTTCAAACCGAAATGCCGGAGGCAACAGCTGAGAAAGAGCCCATAGTCCAATCAGTGGAATCACTAACCATGGAAGCATGGTAGCAACCCGTCGAGACCACTTCTGAATCACGCACAGTATACACATTATCCTCTAACCAACACCTATCTGTTTCCAAGTTCTCCTCGATGTCAATCAATCCAAACAAAGATATACAAAAATGCGAAACCCTAACCCTACGTCTCCTTCTTATAGAATTCCAATGCGAAACAATCCCTCCAAACCCTAACAAGGCGATTCGTGCACCTAGTTCAATAAAAGAATCGAAAATTAATCAGAAAACAGTTTTGATTTTAAAATCTTCATTTAGGGTTCCCGAACGGTATTGTTTGGAAGCTCCTAAACCAAAGTGAGAAGCAACGAATATAACCAATTTTGAAAACTTACAGATTTGGAGTCCATTAAGCGACGTATTGGCGATTCATTCGCGTATCGGGCGATACGGTGGTGATTGGTGCCGGCAGCGTATGCGCGGAGGAGACGGTACGGTGTCGTTGCTTCACCAGCGAAGAAATTGTGTGATGATGATGATGAGATGATGATGAGAGAAAGATTAAGAAAAAAGATAAAGAGAGAGATGGAGGAGGAAAAAGAAATTATATGAGGATTGGTATAAATATATAGAGTATCACGGAACCGGATGGGTGGGATAGTGGACCGGAACAAAGGACCGAGCCGAAAGGGGTTAAAGATCGTGTTTGTTTGGTCAAAAATACACATAATACCCATTCCTCCCTCGCTCTTGTCCATGAAGTCATTTAGTGTTGACTAATCTATTAAATGAAATTTTCTAGTTTAGGTGGTGAAACATGAAAGTGACAATACTTCTAACCCTCTCGTGTTTGTGTTTTAAACTCTCCTCCTACCGTCGTACTTATAATAAATGTGATCTTTTTAAAGTTCTTAAGCTATCCATCAGAGAGTGCACAACACATTTGATGATTAAAGATTTGATTAGCTACTTAAGAAAAGTATTTTTACCGGCATTAATATTGAATCTAATATGAAATATGAATAGAGGAATATACGCGTAAATGGTGTTTTTACACAAAAATGTATCAGTCATAATTACACTTGTAATGTCGTTGACAAAAAGTGACAGCAAATATTTGGTGTAACAGAGATTTATAATACTTTTTAATACGCAAAATGGATCATTTGAACGTGGAGTTATCGATATTACCATCCCCTAAATTGTACATTTGATGATTAAGTAACAGTGAGTTTATTTTCATATGTTATTTACGTATTTTATTTTAATAGGTACTATATACAAAGCAGGTGTTAAATGGTATTTGTGTATATCAATAACTATATATGATAAGGCATTAATAAATTTTATCACAATAATTTTATAATTTTATCGAGTCATTTTGGTTGGCTATGAGTCAATACTGAGTGAGTCATTCAAGTTTTTTTGATACAATATATAAACTCTTCATATATCGTGAAATATATATAATGATTTGATATACATACATGTATAACATAATTTAAAAATCATTTGTGAGAACTAATGGACCTATATATTAAATGTTATCTACTATTTTAAAGTTTATCTATACATGTACAAGTATTTTTATATAATATATAAATTTAAAAAATATAAATTTCATACAAACTCAAGATCATAACTAAAGATATCTCAAGATCGTAACACAAATCATAACTAAAGATATCTCAAGATGGTAGCTATCTAGCCTTATGCATGCTATAAATGCATCAGACAAGAGGTTATATTAAAGTTTTAACACCAAGGGCCAAAAAAGCCTGAAATTAAAATTAAAATTACAGAATTTCATGCCTATTTTAAGTTAACTTCATAATTAAAGTCAATAATAACTTTATTTCGAAACACATGAAACATAATTTTTAGATACTAACTGATTCCTTACTTTGTTTTAGATAAACTTAAATGAATTATAGTATAATTAATTAAATTATTTTGGAGATGTTATTTTAGTGCACGTATTTGCAAAATATTTTTGAAAATAATAAAATGAAACAATGGACAACCATTTTTCTTTTTAATGGAAATGGATATATATATATATGGGTAGCAATCTGTGGCAACCGGTTGCCAAAGTGACTATTCAAACAACCTAGATCTACACCATTAATTAATAAAACGGACGGCATAGATGGGAAAAAAAATCCAACCTGTCGCTACAGCGGCAGGACCATCAGCTCTAGCGGCAACCGGTTTTACTTCTTTGCCCCTCTCATTCTTTGCTACACTCCGCTACAGTGTTAAAGCCTACTGCCGCTACTCTCACTGTTGCTTTATTCTCCCCTTCAGCGGTAGTAAATAATAATAATAATCTCTCAATTTTAAAATATTAGATAATTGGTTCACTTTTTCCTTTTTGTTTTTTTAGAGCGAGCATAATTGGTGCACCACTTATCCAAAAGTGAAATAGACTCCTCTTTCATACTAGCCGTCATCATTTTGTGTCATCTTTTTGTAGGCACAAATCAAGCCTCATAATCTTTTTCTTTTTTTTCTTGAATGTGGGTTCTGTAATTTCGGTCATAGTTGGCGTTTATTATCTCTCAAATCCAAAACCTATTCCATGTATAATATGTAATGTATTTATTTACTCCCGCTGAAGAGGAGAATAAAGCAACTGTAACTGTCGCTACTCTCTGTAGCGGCAGGAGGCTTTAACACTATAGCGGAGTGTAGCAAAGAATAAGAGGGGCAAAGAAGTAAAACCGGTTGCTGCTAGAGCTGATGGTCTTGTCGCTACAGCTGGCCTGTAGCGGCAGATTGGTTTTTTTTCATCTCTGTCGTCCGTTTTATTAATTAATGATGTAGATATAGGTTGCTTAAATAGTCACTTTGGCAACCGGTTGCCACAGATTGCTACCCTATATATATATATATGTATATATATATATATATATATTATGAAAATGACTATTGTACTTTAATCGCCCACCGGTAGACTTTGAAGATATGCACTGCGCGTTGAGCTTTTCTATACGTCGGGTGCAAGAATAATGTCCACAATCTAATCAAAACATAAGACCAAAGTTATGGTCTTCAATCGATCTCTTCGAGTTTTATAATATTAACATTCAAGTTTTTAAAGACCTAGACCGAATACAACCAAAAATTTCAATATTGGTATTCCCTAGTTCCTCAATTTGTTTTAGAAAGGAAGTAAAAGGATTTATGATTACAAAATTTACATATTTTAAGGATATATATTTTTATTACATACTAACCCTAAATTTATTTAATTTAGTGTTTATTTTAATATTGATGATATAATAATAATTAAGAATATTGTTGATGTCAATGCAACTATTCCAAAGTATTAAAATACATCAGGATTAATTGAAAAGGAGTTAGAAGTCAAAAATGTTAATTTTTGAGTATGTAGTCAGCTTATACACCTGTCATAGAAATAGTCATAACTTCTTCTACAATGGTCCAATTTACGAACTGTTTCTTAAGTTAGAAAGTAGACTTCTAGAGCTTTCTTTTAATATGTGGATCAACTTCTACTTCTAACTATGGAAGTCGCAACAATTCCGAGAACAGAGCCCATAACCATGTTTTTGATAACTCTGCTTTCAATGTTTTTCATTGTATTTGGTCTTGTGTCTCTCTTAGTCTTCTTCCCTAAGTTATTGTTATTAAGTAGTTTATTTATAATTCATGTACTTAGGACCGAAAGGATGTTCCATGACATCTATATAAGGGGTAGGCTTGTGAAGTTAAAATAGATTGAGTTATTTTGAGATTTTTATACAAATTAAGTGTTTTTGTTTGCTATCCCGAGTGTTCTCTTCTGTTTCCTTCTCTCTTTTCATCACCCGGTGTCAATTTGGTATTAGAGCAAGGTTTTGATAACTAGTCGTCACGATCCAACCGTCGAAGAAGCATCGGTACACGAATGAGACCTTCGTGACATTGAAATAAATGATTTGAGAAGACAACTGCAACAACTCCAACAACGTTTACACCGTTTCGGACCTGCGGAATATGATGATTCGTGTCATGAGTTGGATAATGACTTATCGAATGGAGAAATAAATGTTAACCCTTTTCATCGTGCTCGTGCCCAAGCATTGGATGAAGAGGATCCTCTAACCCGTCGGCTTCGAAGATATCAAATTTATCAACGTGATGATAACATCAATGTTGAAATTCCAAAATTCGAAGGAAGAATGCATGGGAATGATTTCATTGATTGGCTTAATATCGTGGAGCGTATTTTTGATTACAAAAATGTGACCGATGATCATAAGGTAAAGCTTGTTACTATTAAACTGAAAAAGCATGCCTCAATTTGGTGGGAGCATCTCAAAAAGTAACGTGCACGTGAAAGAAAACAA
The DNA here is from genome assembly GCA_034770075.1 of Aralia elata. Taxonomy (NCBI): domain Eukaryota; kingdom Viridiplantae; phylum Streptophyta; class Magnoliopsida; order Apiales; family Araliaceae; genus Aralia; species Aralia elata. The sequence continues at coordinate 97,150,438 of CM068382.1, forward strand.
AGAATCGTCACTTGGCAAATGATAAAGAAGGAACTTAAGAAAAAATTCTTGTCGGATCATTACATGCAATACGCCTTTCTTAAATTCCATAATTTTAAGCAAGGTGAGCTGTCCGTGGAAGAATATAATGCTGAATTTGATCATCTTATGATGCAGTGTGACTTATCTGAACCAGAAGAATAAACTATTGCTCGTTACCTTGTTGGGCTTAAGCAGGAAATTAGTAATGTTATCGAATTACAACCTTATTGGACTTACAATGATGTTTTCAAGCTAGCAGTAAAAATAGAGCGACAACTCAAAGACGGAAGTAAGAATCGATTTTGGAGTCGTGATAGCGCTTCCAACCGAGGAAGTATTTTAATATCCAAGTCTTCACCAACATCAAAGGCTAGTCGCTCAAAAGCCCCTACGAAGCAAGAAGGAAAGACGAGTTTAACTCAGCCGACGTCATCTAACTCAAATTCTCGCCCATGTTTTCAAGTGTCATGGAGTTTGGCATATTGCTTCAGAGTGTCCTAATCGCAAGATCGTCTCACTAGTTGAAGAGGAGGCCAATGGGGAAATTAATGAAGAATCGCTTTCTAATAAAGGGGACGAAGACGATATCACTTACGGAGACCAAGGTGAATCTCTAATCATTCGTCGCAACTTGAATGCAACCCATGTGGAGGAAGATAATTGGCTTCGAAACAACATATTTCATACTCGTTGCACTTCTCATGGCAAGGTGTGTGATGTTATCATTGATGGTGGAAGTTATGAGAATGTGACGACTATAAAAATGGTAGAGAAGCTTCACTTAAATACGGAGGAACATCCATAACCTTATAAGCTTTCTTGGCTTCGAAAGAGAAATGAGGTACAAGTAAATAAAAGATGTTTGGTGCAATTTTCTATCGGTAAAAATTATAAAGATGAAATATGGTGTGATGTTGTTCTTATGGATGCTTGTCATTTGCTTCTTGGAAGGCCTTGGCAATATGATAGGAAAGTTATTCATGAAGGTTTCAAGAATATATATACATTTTTCACAAAGATGGCATTAAACTAACATTAGGCCTTTCGAAGCTTGAAAGTACCCCTAAAACTTCAAAGGCTAATGAAAATCATTTGCTCTCAAAAGTTGAAAGCCTTAGTAGAAAGAGATGCAACTTTTGTGCTCGTAATAATGGAAGAAAATGAAACAAGACAAGAAGTCCCACCAATAATGGAATCGCTCTTACAAGAGTTTCATGATGTTGTCCTCGAAGAAATTCCACCTAGCCTTCCTCCCAAAAGGGACATTCAACATTGCATTGGTTTTGTTTCTGGTACTATACTTCCAAACAAGGTAGTTTATCGCATGAATCCTAAAGAACATGAACAACTTCAAAGACAAGTTGATGAGTTATTAGCCAAATGATTGATAAGAGAAAGTATGAGTTTTTATGCCGTCCACGCACTCCTAGTAACAAAGAAGGATGGCTCTTGGCACATGTATGTTGATAATAGAGCCGTGAACAAGATAACCATCAAGTACCGATTTCCTATTCCTCGCCTTGACGACTTGCTTGATCAACTCTATGGTGTCAAGATCTTCTCTAAAATTGATCTCCGAAGTGGTTATCACCAAATTCGTATGAGGGCGGGAGATGAATAGAAAACTGCTTTCAAGACAAGGGATGGACTATTTGAATGGATGGTAATGTCGTTTGGACTTTCTAATGCTCTTAATACTTTTATGCGACTCATGAATCCCATATTCAAGCCATTTATTGGCAAATTTATTATGGTTTACTTTGATGACATTCTTATTTATAGCAAATATCAGAATCAACACTTGGAACATCTTTGACAAGTTTTTAATATGTTAAGGGAGCAAAATTTGTATGCCAACTTAAAGAAATGTAATTTCTTTACAAATAGCCTTATCTTTTTGGGTTATGTTATCTCCGGCAAAGGCATAAAAGTAGATCCAAGTAAGATCGAGGCCTATTCCTACTTCCCTTTATGATTTTCGAAGCTTTCATGGGCTTGCCTCTTTCTATCTGTGGTTTATTAAGGGATTTAACACTACTATTTCTCCTATCATCGAATGCTTAAAGGGAGGAACTTTCAAGTGGTCTCAAGAAGTACAAAAAAGTTTCGAGCTCTTAAAGAACATGGTAACGGAGGCTCCTATTCTTACACTCCCAGATTTTGAATTTTTTTTTTAAAATTGATTGTGATGCTTCAAATATGGGTATTGGTGCGGTCATTTGTCAAGAAAGGAAGTCGATTACTTTTTTTAGTGAAAAGTTTAATAAATCCCACGTAAAGTACTCTACTTATGACAAGGAGTTATATGCCATTATTTGAGCCTTGGATCATTGGCAACCTTATCTCGTGTCCAAAGAGTTTATTCTCTTTTCGGATCATAAAACGTTAAAGCATATAAATGGTTAACCCAAGCTCAACAAACGACATGCAAAGTGGGTTGAGTTTCTTCAAGCCTTTAATTTTGTTATCAAGCATAAATCGGGAGAACTCAACAAAGTAACGGATGCTTTAAGTCAAAGGCACTCTTTACCAACCATAATGCAAGTAAAGGTCATAGGCTTTGAAGTCCTTAAAGAACATTACAAGGATGATCCTTTCTTTGAGAAGATTTGGGAAGAGTGCTTAAAAGGCTCACCGCAAGACTTTTTAATGCAAGATGAGTTTCTCTTCATGAAGAATCATTTATGCATTCTCGAATATTCTTTAAGAGAAGTCATAATTATTGAAGCTCATGGTGGAGGACTTGCTGGACTTTTTGGGAGAGATAAAACTTTTTCTCTTGTTAAGAAAAATTTCTATTGGCCTAAACTTGAAAGAGACGTTATGCGGCATATTGAAAGTTATAGAACTTGTCATATTGCTAAAGGACATGCTCAAAATACCGGTTTATACACGCATTTACAAGTTCCAATAGTTCCTTAATTGAAAAGATGTGAGCCTAGACTTCGTGGTGGGTTTACCCCGAACTCAAAGAAACAAAGACTCTATCATAATGGTTATGGACTGGTTCTCCAAAATGGCGCATTTTGTACGATGTAGCAAAACTCTGGATGTTTCTTATGTGGGTGATTTATATTTTTGAGAGACTGCCAAACTTCATGGAGTTCTAAAAACAATAAATTCGGATCATGATTTCAAGTTTGTGGGACATTTTTGGCGTAGTCTTTAGAGAAAACTTAGGACAAAGTTGTAATTTAGCTCTTTCCATCATCCATAAATGGATGGCTAAACTGAGGTGATTAATCGGAGCTTAGGAAACCTTTTGAGAAGCTTAGTGGGTAGCAATATTTGGAAATAGGATCTTATTTTGGCTCAAGCCGAGTTTGCTTACAATCGATCATCAAGCCAAATGACTGGAACAAGTCCTTTTGAAATGGGTTATGGGAGAAATCCTATTAGTCCTTTAGACTTGGCTCCCATTTGTATTTCTCATCACTTTAGTGGAGATGTTAACGAACAAGCCAAGCACATCAAGAAGTTACATGAGCAAGTCCGTGATCGCATTATCAAGCAAAATAAAAAATACTGAAATCAAGCGAATAAACACCGAAAACCCGCTGCATTCAAGGAATGTAACTTGGTATGGATTCGTCTCCGTAAAGAACGATTCCCTCGAGGGTGTCATGAAAAACTCAAGACCAGGGTTGATGGTCCTTTCAAAGTTCGGATCAGGGAAAATACGTATAAAGTGAAGTTGCCCGAAGAGTATGGTGTTTCGGTAACTTTCAATGTTGCAGATCTTTATCCTTATCTTGAAGAAGACAATCAAGATTCGAGGGCGAATCCTTTTCAACCGGGGGAGAATGATGCTAATGCAACTATCCCAAAGTATTAAAATACACAAGGATTAATTGAAAAGAAGTTGGAAGTCAAAAATATTAATTTTCGAGTATGCAGTCAGTTTATACATCTGTCACAGAAATAGTCATAATTTCTTCTATAGTGGTCCAATTTACGAACTGTTTCTTGGGTTGAAAAGTAGACTTCTAGAGCTTTCTTTTGATGTTGGATCAACTTCTAGTTCCAACTGTGGAAGTCGCAGCAATTTCGAGAACAAAGCCCATAACCATGTTCTGCATAACTCTGCTTTTAGTGTTTTTCATTGTATTTGGTCTTGCGTCTCTTTTAGTCTTCTTCCCTAAATTAATGTCATTAAGTAGTTTATTTATAATTCATGTACCTAGGACTAAAAGGATGTTTGACACTTACATAAGGGCTAGTCTTGTGAAGTTACAAACATATTGAGTTATTTTGAGATTTTTATACAAATCAAGTATTGTTCTTGTTTGCTTTTACTCTATCTCTTTGGTGAATTTCCATTGAGTGTGAGTGTTTTATCCCGAGTGTTCTCTTGTGTTTCCTTCTCTCTTTTTATCACCCGGTGTCAATTGTGTTATTTAATATTACCATACGAATAATATTATTTTTATTGAAATTAAGAAAAATATTAACAAATAAGACTTTTTTTGTGGAATAAAGGAAATATTAATATTACCCGTGACATGGCGTGTGGGTTAGAAAATGTTTCAAGATTAAAATTTACCATAAGATGTTAATTTATGTTGATAACGGTAATAATACTCCTTCAATTTCTCAATATACTAGTAATTGACAAAAAATAAATATTAAAATGAATATTTATATATCCACTCGAATGATCATGAATTACTACAATTCAATAAATAAGGTATATACACATGAATTATATAATTATTACTTTCGATTATATATACGAGTGTTCATTGAAAAATTTAAAAAAGGGAGGAAGACATGTGTTGTCAAGAGATTGATGAATTTGGCTTAGGCAGGTCCCGCAGATTCAAAGAGGATGGTGGCCGACAATTTTGAATTTGGCGGGAGATAGGAAGACGCTGAGAAGTTAGTTAAAGAAGAGGTGGTGGAAATATAATGGTAGGTGAGATCATGGAGAAAAGATATATATATGTATATGTATATAGTACTTGAGACGACAATAACTGTTGCCGCTTATCATGCACGCGATTGGAAAGTTGACCAAGGTACGTACGTATTAAGCTTGTGTCTATGATAGAAATAGTATTAATTTCTCGTGCAATCATACAACTCATCCTTCACATTTTTTTTTGTGTTGTTATTGTTCACCATAAGAAACAGGGTCATTATTGAAGATAAGTTGTATTGATAATGTGTTTATTATCGACAACAGGATCATCGACACTACACTAATTAAGTTAGTTAACAAGGTGTTTAGTTGTTCCTAGCTTATATATAGTAGTTGTAACACACAACTAATTAGTTTTGACAAAACTAAGGATTATCCCACTATAGTTGGTAACTTTTACTTATTATGCCACTGGACTTTTAATTTTTGTAATTACCACATTGAACTAATTAAAAAATTAAAATTGGACCATTCTATTAAAAAAAATGAACGACCGTTAACTTGATCCACGTGTGACATTAAAAAGAAAAGGGCAAAACTAAGGATTATCCCACTATAGTTGACAACTTTTATTTATTACACCACTGAACTTTTTATTTTTTTAATTACCACATTGAACTAATTAAAAAATTAAAATTGGGCCATTCTGTTAAATTGACTAAACCTTTGTCAAATTGTTTCGAACTTTTTCCTACATGGATGGTAAAAAAAGAAAGAAAATGACATTGGCTACTGCGCCTACGTGGTTTAGCTTATCCACACTTTATCTTCCTTCTTCAAATGTCATACCAGTCCAACCCAAAGAATACACCCCCCCTCCTCGGCGACCAAACCAATTCTCTCTCCTCCCAACTGAAGACGTTCGCCAATGTATTCATTGTTGTCGTCGACCGATAATAGTTTACAAGTTTTTTCACATGTGGCATATGCAATAAAAAGGTAATGCCACAATATTGTTTTAGACGATTCATCCACTGGAAAAAACTGTCAGGTAATTATCAACGACTCTTTCCCCCAACGAGAAATTGTTGAAATCCTTGTCGACGGAAAACCCAAATATCCTTCTATTGCTCCGCTTCCTTCATCTACCATTCTCCGTGGCCATCTTCATCACTTTAAACAAAACATAAGTTCCTATCTATGAGAATACTCACAAAGAAGTAGCACCTCAATCCCAAATTTTCTACCAAGGAAAAAGAAAAACAATTCTTCATTATATGCAAGTGATTAGCTTACTAAATATTAAAGGTATAATCCCACCAAATAACACAAGACCATGCAGAATCCTTCATTTTCACCCCTGGACCCCTTTTAACATCAGCCTCAATTTCAATCGAGTAACATATGAACCCAGAATTTGTTGCATCTATTTCCATTAATTTCTCTTCAATTTCTGTTATGGAGAGATGAAACCCTAAAAAAAGCCCATGTTTTTTTTGTTAAATTACATTTGAATTTGATGGAGCACAAATATGCGTAGGGCTAAGCAAGGAACCAATTTGTCTCCGAAATTGCATCAAAAACCGCACAAACAGCACCAATTAAAACCGCACCAACGGTTTCGACGTATATAGCGATTTTAGGTGGGTTAAAAAACCGAATTTACGGTTTGGGTTTGGTTACTGGACAAAACCGCATGCATAAAACCGAAACCAAACCGCACATGATCAAGTGTATTTAAATATTAATCAGATGTCCATAGTCTCGAAGATGAAATTGATATATCGGTCAAGAAGATGGAGATTAGTGTTTCATTATCTTAATTAGCTAATTTTTAGTGTGTTAGTTGTATGTGTTATTTTATATATAAAGTTGAAGTCACGTCGTGTTTTGTTTGATTAATCTTTGTAATCCTGACGTATATCCTTGTAAATTTGTAATTGTTAATAATATTAAATTGAATTAGTTAATTTTAATTATTGTGTAAAAAAAATTGAAGTAGTTAATTTTTGTTCCATGTTCACTTTTAAATATATTGAGTTTATACTTTATAGTTTAGCATTGAAACCCTGTAGAAAGACCTCAAAACTCTTTCAAACAAATAACTGATGGACCTATTTTTGGTAGATAGTACTTTTCAAGTGTATTTGGATATATAACTGAATTTGGAATGGTATACAAAAATTAATAATTAATGTCTACATGTGTGATAATAACAAATTCACTCACTAAGTTATTAATTACTAAACGAACTTGTGTTTCAACTGAACTTGTGTTTACGGTAGAAAAACCTCTTCAAACAAATTTTGTTGTTTTAATTGGTTTTGGAACCAAAATCGCACTAAATGAAACCGCACCGCATCAATCACAAGTGGTTTTATGTACGATTTTGGATTTGTCAAACCGCACTTAAGCGGTTTCGGGTGCGGTTTAGGCTTCAAACCGCACCAAACCGCACCATGCTCACATCTAAATATGTGACCTAATAATTGGAGAGAAGCCCCAATTTGGAATTTGATCTTGATTTCACCTTATATGAAGAAACTCATGATCTTTCCACTAAAATCTCTTCATGAATCCGAAGCTTGATTACTTTGCTAAAGAAACTTAAGAAATTTTTCTTTAAAATCACAAAATCCAACCATGGAGTTGGTCAGAAAAATGAAGTTACATAAATTTTTTTGGCAATGACTATAGCTAGATGATTGATGATGGTAGTCGGAGGTGATGGTGTTTATGGAGGTGAGAATGGTGAAGGTAGGGGGAGAAGAAGAAGACCGATGGATGAGATTGATGAAATTTATGTTTGTTTTTTATTTTTGTTCAGTTAAATTGACCATGTCATTAGTTCTTTTTTATCTTTTCTTTTTAATGCCACACGCGAATCAAGTTAACAGCCGTTCATTTTTGTAACATAATAGTCTAATTTTAATTTTTTTAATTAGTTCAATGTGGTAATTACAAAAATTAAAAGTTCAGTGGTGTAATAAATAAACACTGCCAACTATAATGAGATAATCATTAGTTTTGCTCTTTTCTTTTTAATGTCATGCGTGAATCAAGTTAACGACCGTTTATTTTTTTAACATAATGATCCAATTTTAATTTTGTAATTAGTTCAATGTGATAATTATAAAAATTAAAAATTCAATAATGTAATAAGTAAACTGCCAATTATAATGGGATAATCTTTAGTTTTGCCGATTAATTTTCATCATGCATGATAACTCCATTATTTCTCTTATCATATTATGCTCAATGGTAAATTCAGCCCACGCCCAATTATGTACTGTATATATATATATATATATATATATATATATATACACACGATCAGGTTCACATCCGGACTCCCGGACAAAACATAAAATCCGAACTTTTGCTTGCAACCATTGGATGACATCAACGGTACAGATCTGAGGAGGAGTTCAAAAAAAAAAGGGACGCGGGTCAAAAAAAAAACGGGCGGGCGGGTCATGTGACTTTGAAAATTGAAATCACTCTCTCTCTCTCTCTCAAGTCACTCTCTCTCTAACCCACAGACGAACTATTCGGCCGTCTGCTCTCCTCTCTCCTCCTCTGAACTTGCCGCCGGCTTTGGGAGATTCCGGTCGAACACCCCCGCGACGCAAGGTACTTTGATAGTTTTTTGCTTGAACCTTTCAAATGAAATCTAGATTCCGGGGTGTTCGGCCGGAATCTCCCAAAGCCGGCGGCAAGTTCAGAGGAGGAGAGAGGAGAGCAGACGGCCGAATAGTTCGCCTGTGGGTTAGAGAGAGAGAGAGTGACTTGAGAGAGAGAGAGAGAGATTTCAATTTTCAAAGTCTGCTGAGTTTTGTTTATCACATGACCCGCCCGCTCGTTTTTTTTTTGACCCGCGTCCCTTTTTTTTTTGAACTCCTCCTCAGATCTGTACCGTTGATGTCATCCAATGGTTGCAAGCAAAAGTTCGGATTTTATGTTTTGTCCGGGAGTCCGGATGTGAACCTGATCGGATATATATATATATATATATATATATATATATATATATATATATATATATATTTGGTACGTACGTACAAATGGAGTAGAAATATAAAACGTACGTACACTAGCTAGCCAAACACGAATAGGTCTTGTCTCAAGAAGTTTAGTAGGAAGCCTTGTGGTCCATACGTACAGATGTGGTAAAGTCGGGCTGATTTTATTAAAGCTGGTGAAAATGAACAAACATAATTAATGCAATTCTAATAATTAATATTGCCCACCATTAATACGTATGCAGTACTCTTCATTTTGTTTTGTAAATTACAGAAGAAGAAGTAGTGAATTGGGGACCAGTTGACAACCCATTTGCTCTTTTATTTATTTTTGTTTGTTTTAAACCATGTCTTCCTTTGGTCGAGTTAATTACCTGCAGGTCACATAAATATGATGAGGAATCAATATCATTAGGGACCTACTTTACTTTAGAACACTTTTTAAAAGTTCCATTCAAATACGTGTATTCCGTAGCTGCGCGCATTGACCGCAATTACTAACGAAAATTTGTTGGTCATTTATAATTGCAGAATTATTATTAATGCTGCATTTTAATTATAAACTGATAGAAAGATTACAAGTATATTCTTGGTGATTCAGTCATGTCTGGATTATATATATGCATATATACATATAAGCTGATAAACTACAAAATTGGGTGGATTTGGCTGAAGAGTGAGACCCAAGAAGGTTACATATATTAGAATAAGGGTCTTGCTATTTTCTTTTTCTTTTTTAGAACAGAGAAAGTAAAATATATAGAAAAGAGACAATTATAGATACCCTATTTCTGGTTTTATGGTATTGTATAAGCAAATAAAAATAAATAAATGGAGTGAGTGAGTGTAGTATACTAAGGTAGTGTTTGATTACCTCTTTTTGGCCTCACATCTTTTTCGCTTAGAGACAATCTTGTTTGATAAAATTTTATCCAATTTCTTTTTTGCTCTTAAAACAAAAGAGGATGAAGCAAATCTTTTTAAAAGAAGAGGTTCCTCATTATTCTTTTACTCTCGCTATTCTAATTTTATTTTTTTAATTATTCACATCACTTCTCTCACTACACCACCATCCACCCACGGGCGGATATAGGATTTAAGTTCAGCTATGGCAACATTTATTATTAAAAGAATGAATTGAAAAAAAGTTAAAACTAAAGTATGATGTGCTAGTCTTTAAAGATGATTACTTAATATTTAATATAGAAATATAGAATATTTTTAAAATATTATGTTTCAAAAGAATATAACTCTATTTTAGATACATACAAAGTTTATTGAATTGGGATTTAAAATTACTAAATATACTTGTGATAATTATTCTATGATCAGTCCTATTTTCTTTTGTTTTAAAGTATAATTGCAGTATTTAAGTTTAACGGGCTCATTAAATATAATTAAGTGAAATTATAATTTGTCACACTTTATTATTTGATTTATATATAAAGTTCATAGTACAAAAAAAAAATTAAAAAATTGTACTGTAGACACCCAATAACTTAAGTGAAACGAACTTCTATCTTTTACAAAATTTATAATTTTTTAAATCATATTACCTCTGTTCTAAAATATAAAATCACGGACCTTTAATTTTTTAAAATCATACTTATTATCTCCATATATGTAATAATAAGTGACCTAAATATTAGAAGAATAGAAGAAGTATTAAGAAAATTCAATTTAATCAAGCTTTTTATCCTCTATGAAATTTATGTGCTCTCCTTAAATCAATGTAAGATTCATGCTAAAATATCTTTTAAGATAGAGGACATTATAATTATTAACCACAGATAAATGGAGAGAGATTATCCATAATCCATATGTAAGTGGACTCGGTCAAACATACATGCATGTAAGATTGATCACTTTAGAAATATTATTTAGTGGTCATAGCTCATATAAATGCAAACACTATGTAATTGAGTCATATATATATATATACACACAGACACACACACACACATACATACATACACAGAGAGAGAGAGAGTTGTGTAATGTATAATAGACTATAGCGACGGGTGAATCGTCATTATAGTCCAAAAAAACCGTCGCTATCGCTATAACCCAGAACCCGTCACTATAGTCCAAAAAAACCGTCGCTATAATCTACTGTACACTACACAACTGTGTATATACATTTTTCCCTATATATATATATATTCATACTAGTATAATCTTTTTCATTGATGTCCACCCACCACCACCACCTACTACTCACCACCACCTACCACCACCACCGCTCACTACTCACCACCACCGCTCACTACAACAATCCGCTACCACCACTCATCACCACCCACCACTCACCACTACCACCACCACCACCACCACCACCAACCACAACAACCCACCACCACCACCACTACTAGCTCACCACAACCATGACTTACCATCATCGTCATATTTTATAGTAATTATATAAAATTGTCATAATTATTATTATATTTTATTAGACTTGAAATATTTTATTAATTATACATTGATAGTGATTTTATTTGATTTAATCATTTAATATTTATTATATTTTTATTCTCGCTCTTAGTTTGTATAAATTGATATGAGAGTAAAATACTAAAATATTGTATTCAGACATACAATAAAGACTAGTTATCAGACAATTCTTTTACAATTAAACTCTGTTTTTAAAAGTTTGTTTATTTTATACAGAATCTTTATTTTAATAAGTTCTTATTACACAATTTTACTATCAAACACTACCTAACTAATATTCTTTTGGGTTAGATATTCCTTAAAACTGTACGCAAATGGTAGTTTATTGATAATGGGCCAATCCCGGCTTAAAAAACAATTTAAGATTATCAACGGTTGCATTTCAAAATGGGCTTTTGTAAACCATCTGTTTAATTCTTCAGTAGCCAGTTCTGTACGTTAACTCCACCTGATGCATTGACAAATGATTTATATAGATATATATCTACTTTTGTTACAGTAAACACATCAATGAATATATATATATATATATATTAATTAAATTTTTTTTTAAATCTACAATCCTCTCGTTACATTTGCTCAAAAACAAAATTTATTGACATGTTTTCTTCCAAGATATAACATATGCTTATCAAATTTTCCACATATGTGTGCATGACAACACACATTATTAATTGATGAACTCGCATTTTACCATTAAGGTGAACAAATATTATGGAAGAATAATGTAACAATATTAGCTTGATGTATAGTAGTGTCTTCGTGTTAATTAGTACTCAGTCAACTTATACTAATATAAGCAATTAATGATATGCTAGAAAAACTGGAGAAAAAAAGAAAATATATCCCTAATTTTAAAAGTGAGGGTAACAATTAAAGATTTTATTAGCAGATACATGATGAGCTGAAGAATTTATGGACGAGTGATCAGAAAATCAAGCTAGTGAGACAATTTATATATATTTGGTGGGTCCCAGCGTTCATACTCGTCGTCTATATCTGGACTGGATTCTTCTTCGTGGTTTACATACATATGTATATGTTGGATAGATGCAGCTAGCTAGGGGACCATGTGATCGATCACCACTTTCACCGGAGTGAGCTGCCTAGCTAGCTAGGTACCCAGAGCTTTTTATCCGTAGCTTTGATCTTTCGGCCAAAAAGAAAAAAAAATATTAGGTTAGCATCAAGTTGTGATCCATTTGGAATTGTGTTTGTTTTTTTAGCCAATTTGTTTGGTACGTAGATATATTATATAATATGCCCTAACATAAGGTCCTTGAATAAGGAAATTTAATTTAATTTAATTTTAAACCCACGGCCTATAATTGTTGCGAAAATTTAGCAAAAAAGAAAAAAAAGATTGTTGCGAAAATGTTAAAAGCAACGTCTGGTCATAAACCCTAAAAACATGCATGGGTGTCAATGTCACAGTCTTGTCCTCAACTCCTTACCATTTATCTTTTTCTTCTTTTTATCACCTAATGTGATTGTATATAAAGGAGGATAGAAAGAAAGAAAGAGCGTGGATTCAGTCTAGTCTGGTCTATCATTGCACTAAAGTAGTTAAATAAAAGTTGCAAAGAGGATAAGTTGCCGCATTACTTTCTCTTCTATCCCACCCGCAGTGTGAAAGTAAAATATGCACAAGACAAACAACCCCAACGAGTTAGCTTTAGCCTTTAGTGATTAGTGTATGGAAAGACGTTGATCATGTGCTCAAAATTTTACAAAGAGAAAAAAAAATCACCTTTAATAAACATTATTATTAGAGTATAGTTTACTATGACACTACTCGGATTTGCAAGGGTACTGGGTCCACCCAACCCGAAAGGGTGAATACCGGTGGCTCTCTGGATTTCACCGTAATAAAAATGATAACATGACTATATTAATTGTGGATGATAGACTTTAAGTAGAAAAAAGAAGGAAAAAAAAAAACAGAGAGACGTACAGTGCATTGGGGATATCAAATAACTCTAATCATTTGACTAATCGTTAGATTCATTTGGTTAGGCATCTAAATCTCAAAGTTCATTTGGTTTGACAGTAATCATCATAAGATCCCAAATTTCTTCGCTTTAATTTGAATAGTTAACTGCATCACCATTCCCCCATCCCTACTGTTTTATTTTAATTTTTTTTTATTGTCAATTTTTCTCCCATGCGGACCCCATCTTACCCCATAAAAGTCCATTCCTCTCCATCTTCCATAGATACTCTTGTCCGAAAACCATTACAGTAAAACACTCGGAGAGAGAAACAGAGACTTTTATCTTCTCCAACTCCTCCCACAAGGCGGAGTTTGTTTAATTAGTGAGGAAGAAGAAATCAGGGGAATTGTGAGATGGGTAATTTCAGGTTTAAGTTATCGGATATGATACCAAATTCCTGGTTTTACAAGCTCAAGTACATGAGCATAACCAGAAACCAAAAATCCATGCAAAAACCCACAAAGAAGAAAAACCAACCCAATACAAAATCATCATCATCATCGTCATTCTCATCACAATCATCATTATCACCATCATCTGCCACCCCTGCGCCACCACAACCCCACCCCCACTGCCGCCAAAGAAAGTCTTACCACTTTACAAGAGACCTCACCACTCCCCGTCCACCAAGTCCAGATAACAATTCAGCGTCCCAATTTGCAGACCCACCAAGAAAATCATCCAAGAAGAGACGAAGCATCAAGAAAAGCAGGTCATCAAACAAAGCATCTCCAAGGCAGCTTGTTACCTCCTCTGTTTCTGCTGACTGCAGCTGTCGGGGCGCCGGCCTCGAATCCGTCTGCACTAAGCCCGATTCGACCCCGGAGGAGTACCCTCTTGATAGCTGCTCCTCAGAAGATGATGATTCTATCTTTCCTGAATTGGGCTCTGAAAATGAAAATGGTGAGCAACCATTTGACAAAATGGTTTCGTGGTCCAACTCTTGTCATTGCAGAGTCGAAAGTGATATACTTATTAGCATGAGCAATAACGCAAAATTCGAAAAGCTTGGTGGGTTTGATTCAATGTCTCCGTTTAATCTCCCCCCTATCATTACCAAGACTGGTAAGAGTGAGAAAAATGAAGCAGCAGCTAGGATTAAAACTGGGGAACGAAATTCATACATTATTAGTACTTCTTGTAAAGAGCAGAGGATTAATACCCCTGTTAGAAAGTTGTCCGTGAATAATTCACCAGGAGTGAAGCTGAGGACTAATTCCCCAAGATTAGCAAGCAAGAGGTTTCTTCAAGTCCATGGCCGGAAAAGCATGTCATCGGGCGGCGGCACGCGGAGGAGCTTATCGGAGAGTTTTGCTGTTGTGAAGTCGTCTCAAGACCCGCATAGAGATTTCAAGGAGTCAATGGTGGAGATGATAATGGAGAACAATATGAGGACATCAAAGGACTTGGAAGATCTTCTTGCATGTTATCTTTCACTGAATTCGAATAAATATCATGACCTGATTATCAAGGTGTTCAAGCAAATCTGGTTTGAGATTACTGATATTAGGTTGAAGTAATATATTTACTTTAGATTCTGAAAGTATAATGTACATTTTCTTTTCTTTTATATCATGCTGTGTTCTTGTCTTAACTACAACTCTACAAGCTAGGTAGAGAGTCTTGTAATAAGACTTTTTCTTAATGTTCTCTTAATTGAGTAGTTGAGGTTCTCAGCCTTGCTGTAAATGGAAGCTAGTCTTCAATATTCTAATAGTAAATACAGATTTCATACGTTGTGCTTTTGAATAATTGATGTATGTTCTGATAAACCCAGCAATTTATCTTCAATCTTCTAAAAGTAAATACAGATTTCATACATTTTGCTTTTGAATAATTGATGTATGTTCCCATAAACTCAGCAATTTATCCGGTTGATTCGGAAGATCAAGGTAAAACAAGCAAGTGTTTTGATATTTGTGGTGTTTGTTTATTTCTTAATAGCTCCGCATCTGATTGTGTAAAATTGTTTGATAAAATTTTATTTGTATCTTATCGTTTCTTAATTGGCAAGAGGAAGATATAAATCTAAATTATTAAGAGTTGTCTTTTAATGAAAAATTTAAATATATGGAGCCTCTATAAATATTGTAATGCCTCTACTTTAAATTTTAAGATCATTATTGATTTTTGAAAAATCAATTTAAGATATTTTTAAATTTAAAAGTCCTTCCGATGTTTTATACTTTTTAGTTACCAAACAACTTTTTAAATTTAGATACTATTTCACTCGGATGATCTAATTTATTAAGATATACTGAGTATTTAAATCTTAATTACTTAATTTTATCCAACACCACCTAATGTGAACTATTACTGTTTAAATTAATTGCACAAGCTATCCTGTTTCTTGCTTTTCATTTAACTGTTGACCCATCTCTCCCCTACAAGTCATATTAAAGACGCAATGGGGTAATGGAGTATTATTTATGTCCTGTATTTGTGTATTAATATAGTTTTGACTTTCCAACAGTTAGGCACTGCTCTGATATCTAATCACAGTACTTTGTATGTTAACATTCTTACGTAGCGCAATGCTTATTCCAGAGCAGTAGTAGTGATTTTTTCAGCTATGTATGCAACATGAGCATGTGTTTTAGAAGTTGTATATTACATTAAAAATATCACTATCAATCACTTATTGCGTGATTAAGGAGATAGACCAATTATAACTCAAAAATGAAAAAGATACCATACAACAAAAGTTGGGAAGTATGCCACCGAGCCTTTGGTCGGATGGTAGCATCATATCTCTGCATAACAAAAATCGTGAAATCAAATCTTTCCTCCTTGAATGTTGAGGAAAAAAAATTGGGAAGTGTATACAAAACAATAATATTTTGGTGAAAAAAAATTGAATAAAAAAAAGATATAAAATGATGAATTCAACAGATTATTTTGTATTAACCTTTTTGTAGTTATTTTTGTCACCATAATACTGAGTAATGTTATAGACACAAACTATATATAAAAAATTGTGCACATACGGTATAGAACAAGAGAGAAAATAAGAAGCGAGACCTATAATTGAATATTTTATATAATTTTATTGATAAACAGTACATGAATCCTACTATTTATACATAATAATTATTTTCAACAGATTATTTTGTATTAACCTTTTTGTAGTTATTTTTGTCATCGTAGTATTGAGTAATGTTATAGACACAAACTATATATAAAAAATTGTGCACACACGGTCTAGTCTATTACAAAATGGACCCTCCTCACACGTGCAGAGAGGGCTGACAATTTCTTCAGTTTAAAACTCCAAAAGAGGATACGTGGCCTTCTAAGGACAAGTTTATCTTTACAATTTTTTCTCCAGGTACTATCTTCAGCTTTTGAGTACACGGGAAAAAAGCTGCACAGCCAAGATTCAAAATTAAATTAAATGTGTTACAACCTTTTATCAGATTGCAAAAGTTATGTCCGAACTCAAGTATTATTTAAAAAATTTGTATCTCATCGAAAAAGTATAGGGTTATTTTTAGGAAAAGTAAAAGTTACTTGGAAGATTGGGAAAAGTTGTACACATTTTCAAACCTTTTTAAATTACTACATGGATTCCAAAACTAGAAATATATTCATAAATGTATAACAATTTTACGAATAGTTTTATAGTTTCAACTGAAACGTTAATATTAGTTCAGAATTAAATAGTGATGGTGTGACTTTAGATATAACATTTTATAACTCTTAAATAAAAATTATTTTTATTTTTAGAACAAATTAAAAAATATATATCTTTAATTATAGAATGGACAAAATATATATACTATAGTACTATGTAATCGATATAGTTTTAGAGTTTAAATTTGATACACAGACAATTAAGGCTGTAAACGAATCAAACAGTTCGAATTCAACTCGAAAAAATACGAGCGAGACTTGAATTCGTTAATAATATGATCCACATCTGAGTATAAAAAATAGTTCGAATAAAAATATGAGTAGAATCTGAGAAAAGTTATATTCGACTCGTTTAAGATTTAAACTACTCGAATTTTCGATTGTGATTCGATATATACTCGATTGATACAGATTCAATTAGATACTCGATACATTCTCTTATAATATATACAAAATTAAATCAAATTAGGATAATTAATTATTATTATTTTATTTTGTTTTTAATTTTAATTGCGATTTTATATTTGTAAAGTGTAATAGTAAATATATTTTCTCATTTTTAAGTAAAATAACAAATTTAATTTATAATTATATTATTATAAAGCTAGTTATTATATAGAGACTCGAATTCGAGTTTGAATTTAAATCTCGCGAGTAGTTTGAATATAATTCGATCCGAGACGGATCAAATTCGAGTAATAAATATTTGAGTCGAGTTGAATCTAAGTAGAATTTTTTAAATACAATTCGAATTCGAGTATGAATTTAACGTTTCGAGTTAAATTCGAGCAGTTCTTTTTTTGCTTCGGTTCGACTCGTTTACACTCTTACAAATAATGAATATATGAACGGTATAAAAAGTATAATACATTATTGGATTATAAGGATAATTTTGTCTAATATAATTATTTCATTAATGATATATTATGATTCTAACATGTGTATGTAAACTTGATGAAACTTTAATCCATAGGTTTAAGTGATATTTGCAAGGTCTGATATCTGTTTTGATTTGGCCGTGGTTAGGAAAAGCAACCGCTGATTATGGGGGGTTTTGTACGACAAAGGAGATTCTTGGATGATAAATTCAGCAAGCCACGTACGTACCAAGGAAAAATGCCTAAATCATATAAATGATACACCCCCTGCGTACCTACTTCTAACATGTAGCAAAGCAAGGGCAATCCGGTAAACTAGCCAAGTTAGATTGTGTTAATTGACGGTATAAAGGGATGTGATAGTGTATAAATTAGTTGTGTACAAATTAATTGTTCTTAAATAAGAATTAGGTGGGAATCTATATACTAGCAACATTTGAATCTCTCTCTCTCTCTCTATATATATATATATATAACCACCTCAAGTTGGTATTTGTACCTTACACTAGGTAAAGAAGAGAGCTCAATTTTTTGTACGGCTAAGAGATCTCGAGCAAAAGCACGCACGAGGCCAATTTATTGCAAATTTTAAGGGATAATGGACTTTTTGGTCATTGTACTAGGGCCCGATTTTCATTGTGGTTACCGAAACTTTTTTTGTAACAATCGCATAACTATACTCTAAAATAATTACCAAATGATCATTACTTACGATTTCCGTCCAAAAACCGGACGAAAATATTGACTGTGCATATGCCGTTTGTTTTTTGCTGACGTGTACAAGCATTTACTTATTGTCTGCCGAAAATGCGAAAATGTAAGAGCAAAGAGAGAGAAATCATAAGTAAATAATAATAATAATTTCAAAATAATAATAATTTCAAAATAATAATAATAATTTCAAAATAATAATAATAATAATTTCAAAATAATAATAATAATAAAAACAATAATAGTAATTTTTAAATAATAAAAATAATTTTAAATATTAATAATAATTATTATTATAAAATAATAATCATAATAATAATTACAAAATAATAATAATAATAATAAATTTAATTTTTGGGCAGATACATTTAATTTTTGGGCATCAGCAGCACATAGGTATGACATAATTTGACTTTGACTGTATGCGAGAACTTCTATAATAATTTAGTAGCAGTAATTTGTTTTGATGGCTTAGGATGCGGATCTGGACAGGAAATTATTTTATATTATTGGTTTTATTATTATTATTTTGAAATTATTATTATTATTTAACAAATATGATTATTATTATTTAAAATTTATTATTATTATTATTATTTTGTAATTATTATTATGATTATTATTTTATAATAATAATTATTATTAATATTTAAAATTATTTTTATTGTTTAAAAATTACTATTATTGTTTTTATTATTATTATTGTTTTGAAATTATTATTATTATTATTTACTTATGATTTCTCTCTCTTTGCTCTTACATTTTCGCATTTTCGGCAGACAATAAGTAAATGCTTGTACACGTCAGCAAAAAACAAACGGCATATGCACAGTCAGCATTTTCGTCCGTTTTTTGGACGGAAATCGTAAGTAGTGACCATTTGGTAATATTTTAGAGTATAGTTATGCGATTGTCACAAAAAAAGTTTCGGTAACCACAATGAAAATCGGACCCTAGTACAGTGACCAAAAAATCAATTATCCCCAAATTTTAAGCTAGCTGGTTCAGATAGCGGCTGATTTATTTCACAATGTTAAATAAGTTGTTGCATAAATTGGAAAATTCACAATACGTGACTTGAACTACTATCGTAGGTCTAAAAGTTTCCTATTAAAACCTAGACTACATTTTGAAGATAACAATTAACAAATAATAAAATTAAAAATAGACAGCTTCATTATTGCTCACTTTAAATTTTCTTTTGGAAAAGAAAAAAAGAAACTAAATTTACTTTATTTCGAAAAGCCAAACTATATATATATATACATATATGTATATATATGTATGTATATATATGTATATATATATACATATTTTTATATTTATCTTGCAATAAAAAATGAATTTCGAAGGAGTATTACACCTCAAGGTCCTCAACCTCGCAAAAAGTAATATAAATTTAACAAAGACTTCCAAGTTGCTGCCTACAAATACGTGACATGTTCCCTTTAATTTCGTGCATATGGAAAACATTACTGTGGGAGGGCAAGTACCTAGAGAACAATTTTAGGTGAGGTTGAATTCTTTAATTTCTCTCTCTCCCCCTCCCTCCCCTCACTCTCTCTCTCTATATATATGATGCAAGGTAAATTATAAAACAACTTAATTTTATATAAAATTTAAAATTAAAGTTTTTTTTTATAAAAAACTTTAAAATAAAAAATTTAACTCTAAAGATAAAATTACATCGTTATATTAAATAGCTTTAATCTCTCTCTCTCTCTCTCTCTCTCTCTCTATATATATATATATATATATATATATATATATATATATATATATATATATATATATATATATGGACTAATTCATAGCCAACACTGTAATGATAAGATTATTTTTGCAACAGATCTTAGTTGTCTATCCGCGGATTGAACGGTAAGGAGGACCTCCCATCCGCAGTTTAATATGTAGGTACACGTAGTTTAATACTGCGAATAGGATGATTGTTCAAAATACCCCTCGTCAATTTGCAGTTTAATCATGCGAATGCTATGTATGAGAGTTGTTAATTAATTTTTAAATACGACATTATTTTGGGTCACATGGCCCGTTCGCAGAACTAAACTGCGTCTATTAACGATATAATCCAAACGGTACCATTTTTGGTGAATCATCAGTCCGCAAAACTAAACTGCGAACTATGAGTGTAATATAAAACGATCAAGTACTACGCTCTATCTGCGTTCTTCATAATATGACTTTTAGATCTCATCTCATTTTGGCAGTAGCGATCTGGAACTTGAAGAGTTCGATTTAAAGCTATCAAATTTTCTATTTCTTATTGCATATTATTGTTTTTACTGATTCATGTGATCTGGGTATCAAATTTTCTATTTTTTCTTGCATATTATTGTTTTTACTGATTCATGTGATCAGGGTTGATGAGAAACATGCATGACTAAATATTTATAAAGATATATACCACAATATGTGTCTCTCATACTTCATACTATGAGAAAACACTCATCCCATTGTTAGATTCCATTTGTTTAACCATGCATGTTTCTCATCATCCCAAATAACATGAATCTGCAACAAGAATATACAAAAACGACTGAATGAAAGATTGATAGCTTTAAATCAAACTTTTTTGGTTTGAGGCATAATTTGCAGAACTACAGTGTGGACTGTAAAAAATACTATTATTTTACCCATCTATAGAACTAAAGTGCGGATGGACGTTAGAATAAATCTGGTTACCTTAATTGATCCCTTTTTCTCGTCTCTTTTCTAGTAAAATGTTCAATCAACTTGAAAGAGCAGAACAAATAGTGAGCATACCAGATCACTTTTATTTCTTCATTTCTCACCTGCTCATACAATTGAGAGAGCATAACCTACTTGCAGGTATACTAGGAGACAAACATCAACAAAAATTGGTACTCTATAATTTAATTTTTACAAGTGATTCATTTATTTTGACATAGATTTGTTTACTGAAGAAGCATTTCATTCAATTTCAAGTACTGAGGAAGAATTGCATGATACTAATGATGTAACAAGTCTAGTTGATGATATCATTCCTTATGTTGGGTCATATTTTTGATACGTTGGAAGATGTTTAAAATTTTTATAGTAAATATGCGAAATGTGACGCCCCCAAATTCGGGCCTACACATCCCATATAAACAACATATATAAATTTTTCTAATTATAATTATCACAATGTCGTGTATAGTATGACAACACACACATTAAGTTCTCATTACAATTATTGTCACACTATTTTATAACTTGATGATGACTGCTATAGTTACTAACTCAAACTATCATTCCATTCCCCTATTTTCCCCACTAGCTCCAGCTACACTCTCATTTCCTTAAAAGAATTATGAAACAAAAGGATGAGCTCAAATAGCCAGTAAAGAATATCATGACTAAGATAATGAAGAATAAGTTATCTTTAGCCTTTAACAGTGATAAATCAGATATTTAGAAAATATTGGACAACATAAGTTTTCAACAAATAGCTACGGCAGAATGAACAATCCACTAAAACAGATAGACCATAATGTCTACTATCTTCTCCAATTTAAAAATTTATCATCAAGATTTCATAAACTGTAACACTAATAGTCATGATCAAGCCAATCAACAATTCCTTTTTGCACCCAGGCCAAAGAGAACTTTCACCACGTGTCTTTGCCACACAAAGACATTCACAACAACTTAAGTCCTGATGATTAGTACAAATAATAATGATATAAAGGATAAACATAAAAAATAAGAATAATAAGTTAACGAATAAACATTAGAAATTTACAATTTAATTTGTCTAGAGTCCAATAATGTCCAAATTATCAACACGATATCCAGAATATCGATTCGAGTTTAAGAATAATATTTAAGGTTATAGTTCAAATATAACGGTTAAAATTCAATAGGAAGATTCAATTCAAAAAATATTAGATGAAGCACCAACTATTAAGGAAATTCTAATCATTTTAGAAATTTTCAACGTTTAATGTTAAGGGTTGTAGAAGCGGACAATACTTTATTACCATAATAAGTTTAAATTTAGGAGTATGAAAGAAAATGATATCATGAAAGAAAATGATATCTCTTACCTTAGCACATGACAAGATATTGTTTTCTATGTAGTTGATCAACTTGAACAATTCTTGCACTCTTTACTGATATTCACCAATACTTAAGGCAGCCTTAGCATATTCAGAGAGACACTCACACTAAGCAATTTTTAGAGAGTAAAAGAAAGAATAAGCAAGAAAGTTATAAAATTCCTTATGTTAAACCCCTTATTTATAGCCAAAACTTAATCAACATCCACTACACATTAATTAACCACACTTTTTATATTTCAAGATTATCTTTAATCTATACTATTCATCAATTAACCATACTTTTCAAATTTTAAGATTATCTTTAATCTACCACACATTAATTATCTACATTTTCACATTTCAAGATTACCTTTAATCTACCATATATTAATTATCCACATTTTTCACATTTTAAGATTACCTTTAATTTGTCACATATTAATTATCTACATTTTTCACATTTCAAGGTTACATTTTTTACTATTCATAATTATTATTGTATTATCCTTCTTTTGCATTATTGACTTAATGTATTAATATTACAGATATTTAACTATACATTATTTTTCAAATAATGAGTTTATCTCACTATTTAATATCCGTGATTTTTAATTACGTAACTTTTCATTACTACCCTTGCTATAATGACAGTTATTGGTTCAATAATGTGAAATACCGTGCATTTTCTACTGTGATAATTATTGTGTTAGTACAGTGCATGTTTTAGATTTGATAATGATATGTGAAAATAATGTATATTTGTAATCAATAGCTTTTGTACAGTCCTTGTAATAAAATTGGTGTAAAAAGACTCAGTATAGAGATCAAACTTGTTAGGTTGATCTATTTTATAAAGTTAATATGATGTATCGATCTTAAGTTAAAAGACAATTATAAGCAAGTAGTTGAAGATCATAGAGTATATTGATCGTAGTGTAGAAGATCTTAGAGCTTACTGATCACATTTCTGAAGATCGTAAAGTATTATAAAAATCGTAGAGTCTGCTGAAGATCGTAGAGCTTGTTGATCGTAGAGCAACAACTTCCAGTACTTTAAACTTGTATAATTGTTAAGTCATTCCTTAGAGTTCTTCGAGTACAAGTAATGATCAAAAATTAGATCAAACCTGAAGATCGTCAAGCTAAGAATAGTCGAAGACTTAGTCTTTCAAGACTAAAAAGAAGCATCGTAGAGTACACTAAAGTTAAGTGTAAGTCGTAGAGTCTGTCTAGCCAGACACTCTACGATTGGACATTCAACTCTACGATTATGAAAATCGTAGAGTGCATCAGTTCTGACATGAACTGACAGTGCTGATCCTTCTAGAGTGAAGACCCGAAGAAGCTAGAAATGTGCTCAATAACTATATTGGTGAAATGACAGCACCCACGTACGTGTCTCTATAGTAGTATGTACTAATGTGACATATTACCGCTAAAAGATGACACACCTCACTCTTAAGTCAACAATCAGCGATCTACAAGGATCTCAGCATTAAATGAGCAACGACAACTTTCAAACGGGAAAATATCGCGAAAGGTCTATAAAAGGCAAATAAATTTACTCAAACAGTATCCAACGAACAATCAAAAAGTCGAACTGCTGCCAAAAAATCCTCTACTCTACGATTATGACCATCTTGTTCAACTGCTAAGTTTTTTAATATTGAGCTTCAAGCAACTTCGCAGCACTCCAAACATCATTCTTTCTTGGTGATTGTACTGGTCTTAGTGACCTATTGTAACTAAGTCTTAGTGAGTTGAAGAGATCTACTGTAGCCAAGTCTGAGTGACTTGAAGGAATCTTTGTGATTCAACTTTTGTTATTGTTCTGTGTGAACTGATCTTAGTGATCACCCCATACTTACTATATTATACCTACTCAAAGAGTAAAAGAGTGGATTAGGAGATCTTTGTGCTTCGACCCACTTAAAAATATTTTGTCTCATTTACTTTCTGCATTTACTTTTTAGTCAAGTTATTTTATTTAATCTGTGACTTAGTTCCACTTTGGATTTCTAAATTTAGAACTGTAATTTTTTACATTCTTTGAAAGGTTTTTACAAACTATCATTCCGCTATGCAAAACCATTTAATTAACTTGCTTAATTATAAGTTGGTAATAATTCTTTAAAAGTAAAATTTTTGAAGGATCTATTTAACCCCTCTTCTAGATCTTCAGTGTCTTTGAAAAATAACAATTGGTATCAGAGCAGCGTTCTTTTGATCAAAGCTTAAATTGCTTGAGTATATCCACGACACTAAATAAAATCAGTGATAAGTTTGGTGGTGGAAACAAGCCACCTTTATGCAATAAAGATAAATTTATTAATTGAAAAGTGCGTATACAGGTGTACATGGATGCAATAAACGAGGAGCTATTTGGTACAATAATAAATGGGCCATACGTTCCTACAAAACTCGCTCCAACAACTGATGAACCGAATAAAGTAGTTGTCAAATAAAGGGCAGAATGGACCGACATCGAGAAGAAGCTAATGCAGCTTGACAAGAGAGCCAAGAACATCATATTTATGGCCTTAGAAGATGAACTATTCGAGAATGTAGTCAATTGCAATACTGCGAATGAGGTGTGAGAAGCTGTCCTAGTAATGCATGAAGGGATAGAGGAAGTAAGGGAGAACAAGCAATTCCTTCTCACCCAACAATATGAGATGTTTTCCCATATTCCCGGTGAAAACATAACTGCAACATACGAGAGGTTCAACATTCTGCCCAACTCCCTTAGAGCATTTGGGAAAGTTTATCATAACAAGGACCTCAACATCAAGTTCATGAGAGTATTGCCAAGCAAGTGGGATGAAAAAATCACGACAGTTAGAGAATTCAAAAATCTATATAAGATGACTGTGCAGAAGCTCTACGGTAATCTCCTTACCTGTGAGCGTAAGTTGAATCAAAGGACATAAACTACATGATGAGTGGGTTTTATACCTACGAATTGAGTATGTTTGGCTTGATAATTTGTGATTTCTTAAGTATTTTAAGTTTTTATTAGGTATTTATAGTGTTTTTATGTTATTTTGTAGGAAGAAGCAAGGAAACGCAATCCGGACATCTTTTGGAGTAAAATATGCAAGCAAATGCAAGAAGAGAGGATTGAATGGTTTTCAATGCCAAGTTAGATGCATTTTCATGGCTTGGGATTTGAATTTTATTGTAGAGCTCATCGAGAGCTTCGATTTGATAGGTGGTACGTCCCGTAACTCCTTACGGATCAAAAGTTATGGCCTTGATATCAACAGAGATCAAAGTTTGGAGTTACCATTTACATAACAACTACTTGAATCCCAATTTCAACCTTGATCCATACAGAGTCTCTTAATTCTCAAAGAATGAAAGTTTTAGATCTACTTCTTAGCTTTTCGGAACATCTTGGATCGTCCTAATCAGAGTTTTGATGAGAGAGTTATGACCATTTTACCAACAGACGTCGAAGCAAAAAATTTCAAAAAATTGCCTAGCGCTGGGGCGCCCAGAGTCAGAAAATTAGTGCCGTGAGCGGCGCTGCAGCGCCCGAGACGTGGCCAGACTGAGTTTGGACGCATTTTTTCATGTTTTTGACTCCAAATTAGATTATTTTTCCTCCTAAGCTTATGGATTCTACTTGTAACTTATAAATACATGACGTGAGGCATATAACTAGGGAAATTAACATAATTCATGAGTATATTAGAGTAGGAGTAGGAATAGATGCAAGGAAAATAGTTAGGGTTTGAAGGAGGCACTTGAAGGTTGTAAGGATTGAAGGGGGAGCGAAGCTTAACTGTGACAGAGTTCATTTTTCACTCTAAATCTTTATCTCTTATACCTTAAAGATATTTTCTGAATTTACCGTATTAGTTATTTTATTATATAAGATGATTTAATCTGTTTATTGAGATTGCAATGGAACCCAATGTCTAACTTTTATTAATTTATTCTCTTATTGATTATGGTTGATTATATATGAATTGTTCGTCATATTTTGCGCTTTATGAATGATTGTCTAGCTAGTAATTATATGGGATAACCTATATGAATTCGGGAGGTGAAGTATATGTTTAGATCTGAATATGATGACATGCGAAAGTTATTCTTCTTAGGATAATTAACGAGATTTGCATATAGGATAGGAATATATCTATATGGTGACATATGTCAAGTTAATTGTTCAAAAGATTGAGTAGTTTGCTAGTGTTTAAGATATGAATATACTTAAATACCGTATGTAACCAAATTGGGAATCTGTTCTTAATGAATTTATTCGTAGTTATTTTGCATAGGAATATAGTGAAATAATATGAATGAATATGTTATATAATTATTTGGAAAAGAGTTATATAGATATATAATTACGTATTCTCAGTTAACAATTTATTATGATTGATTAGTTGATAAGAGAATGAAGTGATTGAAGTAAAACATTGGGAAAAATTGTAATCTCATGCTTTTAATCTATTAATATCTTTGTTAATTAGTTAATCTCTTAATTTCGATTGTTTAAATAAAATTGAGTTGATTAAGAATTAGTAATTGGAGTAATTAATTGTGACTATTGTTCGTGAGTTCGACACTCTCTTATCACTTTATTACTTGTTGAACGTGTATATTTTGTACGTATTTATTGATTATAAAATCAACCAACAATACATCAGAACCAAAAAGAAAAAAAAGAGGAGTAACTCTTAAAGCTTCAGATACATCTTCCAAAGCTCCAATGGAAGATGAATATGATGATGACGATGATGAAGATATTTCTCTTCTTGCTAGAAGGCTAAGAAAATTCATGAGAAAGGGCAGAAACAACAATTCCAAAAGATACAACAACAACAACCAGGATCATTCAAAAGACTTGTGCTATAATTGCAAAAAGGCGGGTCATTATATTGTTGAATGCAACAAGCTTATAAGAGAAGAACTAAAGAGAGATAAGAAGAAAAAATCTGCTCCAAAGAAAGATTTCAGAAGTTACAAAAAGCATCAGAAGAAAGATAAAGGTCTTGTAGTAGAAGGATTGTGGAGTGACTCTGATAATGATTCAAGTTCTGAGTCCAGTGATGATGAAGGACCCTAGATGGCCAACCTTTGTCTCATGGCCATAGAAGTTTAAGCAAACAACACCACTGATCATCAAGAAATTGATATCAGTGAGGTATTTGATTTTAATTCCCCTGATGTAGATATAAATAATCTTAGAATTACATTACATGATATTATATTTGATCTGCATAAATATATGAAGTGTTACAAGGTTCTATCAAGGGACCATTCTCTTCTTCAAGAGGATAAAAAGGAAGTATATGTGGAGATGGAAACAACTCTATGAAATGCTAGTTCTCTTTCCAAACTTGAGGCTGAGAATGAAATGTTGAGAAAGATAACTGAACAGTCTGCACAAAGAGACTCAACTCTAGTTTCTAAGATTGAGGAATTAGAGAAGATTATCTGTATATGGAACAGGTCTTCTTCTTTAATGGACTCCTTGATCACAAGTCAGAGATCTGTTTTAGATCGATCAGGATTAGGATTTGGGGATTTATCCTTTGATCGTAGTGTGGACACATTGTTGGAGACTAACAATAATAATGCTTCTACTCCACATAGAAGTATTGTGTTTGTAAAATCCACAGAGGTTGATGAGCCAAGTATTCCAAGCTGTATAATCTTTGTTGATCAGGTTGTGATCTCTAAGAACAGCAGATCACACACTGGTCTGGGATTCAAGAAACCGCAAGGTAATGCCTACACTACCTTCAAGCCTTGAAGGATTATTGAGTCAGGTTGCACTCATTCTACGAACCAACCAGGCAAGAATCATAGAGTTAACTTTCACCCTACGAATTCTCAGAATCATAGAGTAGTGTGGAAGCAGAGAGAATACAAGCCTATAAGAAAGGCAATAGGTTTCTATGGTCCGTATATGTCCTCAAAAAGAAGGAATCCATACACACACAAAAACATACATCAAATTAAATGCTATAACTGTCATGAATATGGACATATTGTAGCTATGTGTTACTTCGATGATTATTCTATGTATGTAAGACCTAGAATTAAGTAGGGTTGGGTCCCTAAGAAAACTAACAAATCAGGACCCAAGTAAATTTGGGTACCAAAATAAAGCTTAATGTTTATTGTAGGAAAAGAGCTCCACTAATTCAATATAGTATCTCGATAGTGGATGCTCAAGGCATATGACTGGCAACAAAGCTCTCCTAGAGTTATCTTTGGAGACAACAATTCTAGAAAGACTAGAGGATATGGCTCAATAAGAAATGGTGTAGTTTCTTTCAGTAAGGTGACATTTGTTGAAGGCCTGAAGCATAATCTCCTGAACATTAGTCAATTATGTGATAAAGGGCACCAAGTAATCTTTCTCAACAACCAATGGTAAGTCAGAGACCTGAAATCAAATTCTCTAAAGTTAACCGGAACTAGAGAAGGCAATGTGTATGTGGTGAATCTAGTTGAACTAAGTTCAACATAGAGTGCCTATTTTTTTGCTAAAGCTTCAAAAGATGTCGGCTGGTTGTGGCATTAGAAGACTGTCTCAATTAAACTTCAGGAATATGTCAAAGCTTGCCTGCAAAGATCTAGCTTCAGGTTTATCCAAGCTAAACTTTGTAAAGGAAAAGCCTTGTAAAGCTTGTCAGCTCAGGAAGCAAACCAAAGTATCATTCAAAAGAAAAACAGTCAACTCCAGCGATAAGTCTCTACAATTGCTTCATGTGGATCTTTTTGGGCTTATTTTGACCGTCAGTCTACTCATTAGTTATATTAGATGACTACATTAGATTCATATAGGTATTCTTTTTGAGCTCTAAAGATGAAACCAGCTTTTAGTTGATCAAGTTTTGCAAGCTGGTTGAGAATGAGAAGGGTAAAAAGATCAAGGCTATAAGGAGTGATCAAGGAAGAGAGTTCGATTTCTTAGAAGTAGATAAGTTATGTGAGGATAATGGTATTTATTATAACTTATCATCTCCAAGAACTCCTCAGTAAAATGGAGTAACTGAAAGGAAGAATAAAACTCTTATAAAGGTAGGAAGAACTTTTCTAGCCTTAGCAAGGCTATCTGAGTATTTCTAGGCTGAAGCTGTTAACATCGCCTGTTACACTCAGAATTGATCACTCATCTACTCCATCTTCAAAAAGACGCCCTACGAGTTGTGGAGAGGAAGGAAGCCCAACATTGGTTACTATCATGTCTTTGGTTATACGTTCTACATCCTCAACAACGGTAAAAGATACTTGACCAAGTTTCAACCCAAGTCAGACGAAGGAATCCTCCTTGGATACTTTATGGATACCAAGACTTACAGAGTGTCCAATAAGAAATCGTCGAGCATTAAAGTGTCAATTCATGTAATGCTTGATGAATTTGATATTGGGGAACTAAACAAAGCCGCGTCTTTCAATAAAATCGTAGAGCAGGATCAAGTAGCCGTAGGGCAGGAGAACCCTACGATCAAATATTTAGCAATCGTAGAGCCAGATCCAACGATCTTAGAGCCAAAGCAAGAGATCGTAGAGTTAATAATTTCAGAGATAGAAACTCTACAAATTGAAGACTCTCCTGAACTAGAACAAGATCTTGAAGAACTCAGACAAAAGGGCATAAGGATTGTGACGCCCCCAAATTCTGACACCACGAACTCGAATTTGGTTCATCACGTACTAACACAATAATGACATAAAACTAATGCAGCGGAAAAGATAGAATAAATTACATTAATTTAATATAATTATTCTCGTCCCAAGGTCTCGCAACCGATACTATAATACTATCTAAAAGTCTTAATTTAACTGAAACATAGTACTAATACATAATCCGTGCCTAAGCTTATTACATAACCAAATTCAGAAAAACTTAAGCAACGTAGTAATTAATATTCTTCCTAAGGAAGAACAAAGCTACTCCGTAGATGTGCCCTTTCCCTTATCCTTGCCTGAAGGTTCACCTCGCTCTGCCTTAACTAAAAGGTTTAAAGAAAGCAAGAATGAGCAACAAATTTGCCCAGCAAGTGATGTAATAACAAGGATAAACAATTAAAAGTTTGAAGTCTCGAGAATATAAGGAATAGTTCAAGAATATTATGAATTATCAATCATTTCGAATAAAGTTGTTATGGACAGATAATCTCAATAAGATTCAAGAAATAATCCTATCAAAGTTCGAGATGCAGAACACTGAGTAGTCACAAAGGACTAAGAACTCCTGCTAGAATTAACAGTTTTTATACTAAAAATCCAATAAAAACAAGTACACAGGTAATCAGCCTATAGTACCCCAGATTATGCATAATTGTCACATGCTTGTAAGTGCGCACGTCGGTTCCCTGACAATATATAATTTTCCCCTTTTATGAGGGTTGTTCATCTCAGTAGATAAGAGTCCTCACCAAGACAATTGGTTTGGAATAACTTTCTAACACATGTATAGTAGTCTATCCGAAACAATGGTTTAGACAACTTTTAATCTAATATTCAATGATTTAATGAATATTAATACTCGCAATGAGGTTTAAGGGATATTAATCTTAAACCAATCTTTAGAATATGAATGACAGTTTATAAAGCATAAGAGTCATTGTCACATACTCGTATGATACAGGAATATACAAGTTACATGCTTGCTCAATATAGAGAAAGGGTTCGAATACTTGCACAATATACCACATCCTGCTCGAATGTAAATTGAGTAGGGTTAAAGGAAACTTGCGAAATCATAGATTCCTTGCATAAAGTGAATGCATAGGTTAGGATACTTGCTCAACATTGTTTAAATAAAGTAGAGAACTTGCTCAATGTAAAAGTTGAGTAAGATGGAACTTGCCTTTAGCGTAGTCTACGAATTTAAAGCTTAATGACACGTTGTAATCATATTGTATAATAGTTATATATAAGAATTCCATTAGTCATACAAGTTCATAATTCAAATAATACCACATCATATTTGAATACCAAAAACATTGCTACAACTTCTGCTTTACACTTTAGAATAACAATGCAGCAATCCACAAGGTTCAAATTACAAACAGAATCAACTAGACCAAACTGCATGAGGGCGCAACTGCGCTCTGGTTAGGCTTAGCGACGGCGCAGCTGCGCTGTCCCCTGGCTAGACCAGAGTTGAGCTTTTGTCTTCCTGGTTTCAGTCCATTGCTTAGCATACCAAGACATAAACAATCATTATGCACACATGTTAAAGGGGTTTTCATGCTCACGTGATCATTTCAAGTTTATATTACTACTTTATAAATCTTTAATTTAGAACTTCGGCAAAATAATGTCAAACAAGTTTAAGAATCCACGTAACTTACCATACTAAGTACTTATTCATATACAAGGGTTATACCATCTGAAATACGCATGCTCATGTGTTCACATCATATATACTTAGCTTACATAGTTCACAACTTGGGAATTTGCTTAAATTCATGCTTGAACGATGCAATGCTATAACATACTAAAGGGACACACATACACATCATGTTTGGGGAATATCCGAGTACTAACATGCATGTCCAACACCTTAGAATGGAGTTATCATTATAATTATGCATGTTTGTTTCAAAATGTCCAAGTTTGCCTTTAAAAGTTATTTTAAACTAGGTCATGGTCATCTAGCACTCCTAAAGCATCTTGGAACCTTATGTCATGTATAATCAGACCGTATACACATGCTCGTATGATTAGAACTTAAACATTGTAAGTTTCGATAAAGTCTAGTTTCAAAACTATAAGTTTTCTTTAGAAAATCACATACAATTTGAAGTTAGGATGGTCATGCTATGCAAAGGGACCTTACACTACATGCTTCACATATTTTTAGGCATGTCTAAGTTAACTAACCACGTTAGAAAGTATCAAATCATAGCAGAATCAAGTTCCTTTGTCTGGTGCACGGCGCAGCTGTGCCATTCTGAACTGCAGGGAGCGCGCAGCTGCGCCCTCCCCTGGACGGTTCAGAATGGTCTCTGCTTCGGCAGAAACCAAAACCAAACTTGAATTTCTTTACTTAACATGCTCCAGTTCAGTCATATTGTGTCCTTAGCATACATGTTGACTCACATAACAATATAGCATCAACTACCAACTAATTAACAAGAGATTTTCATGCATTTCTAAGAATTTGCCAAACTTGAAATTAAAACATACTAAGCAATATCATTACCTTCTTGAAGCTAATAGCAGATTATCACTCCTAATGGACTAAAACTCAGATTTTGCAACCCAATTTTGTGAAGTAAGGCTTCCAATTTATAGAGAAAGTATTATCCATGCCAAACCATTATCCAATTTGGTGAACCAAAGGAAGAAGATAGATGCTAGTGGTTAATGGAAAGTTGTTGGAATAGTGGTGAGGCACTATTTGGACCATTCCCCATTTCATCATTAAGCCGAGGTTTGCATGGAAGAAGAAGAAGTCTAAGCTTGTAGCCATTCACGTGGGCAATATTTGGGCAAAGAAGGGACTCTCAATTTGGGACAAAGAACTCAGACATTTCCCAACAAGCCTTTAGTGCATACATGATTTAAAATGTAACTTAGGTCATGTAGTGTATTAAATAATTAAATGCTACCACATTGTATCAATAAAGTCACATGTACACATATCATATAATCCATGCACATTAATTAAGTATAATCTAATAAATTACTAACACCCAATATTTAATGTACATTATTATTTCATTATTCCTGTAATAGAATATTATTACAATAAACATTCAAGTATTAAAAGAATTATTATTTAACAATTATTAGCTCACTTCTATTATTACCTCCTGTAATTAAAATGCACATTTAATAGTCTGTATCGCACATCAATATGTTACATAACATGTTCATGCAATTTAAATGTCGCACATCCCTTTTATATTATTAAATGAATACATAAACTTTATTATAAATAATATACATTTCATCATACGGTTACATCTCAAGTAGCATGGCATATAACACTTAAATAATTTAATAGAGATTATTAGTCACACAATAATTAATTAACATTAATAATTTCTTTTCTTAATAAATCATTCCTTTAATAAATAAAACAAAAAATTACTTTATCACATCACTACCAAAATGACATATCACGTATACTCATATTTGAATAAATATACAACTTAAATAGAAAAGTTAATATTTATATCATTTAAAATTCTCGGATATTACAAGTACTGATGTTCCAACTTGAAGCAGATGGGCGAAAGAAGAGCTGAACCAGTTTGAACTAGATGGGCGAAAGAAGAGCTAGGTTGAAGCCATACAAGAGGTGCTGAACTAGTTTGAAAGAAATAGAGTATGGAGATTAGTTCCAAGGCCTAGAGATCATCCAGTTGTCGGCACCAAATGGGTATTCAGGAATAAGATGGATGAAGATGGAGTGATCACAAGGAACAAAGCAAAATTGGTGGTCAAAGGGTATTCTTAGGAAGAAGGAATCGACTATGATAAAATCTTTGCACCTGTAATAAGACTGAAAGCCATCAAAATCTTCCTTGCATATGCTGCCCATATGAAGTTCAAATTATTCTAGATGGATGTCAAAAGTGTTTTCCTCAATGGAGAACTTCAAGAAGAGGTTTATGTTAAACAACTTTTAGGTTTTGTCAATCCTATGTCTATAAATTAGATAAAACACTAAATGGACTAAAACAGACACCTAGGGCATGGTATAAAACATTAACCAATTTTCTTATTGAAAAAGGATTCGCTAGTGGTAGAGTGGATACAACATTATTTCTTAGAAAATATAAGGATAAAACATTGTTAGTACAAATTTATGTAAATGATATTATATTTAGATCTATTGATGAAAGTTTATGTGAGAGATTTGCCAAGCTTATGCAGAGCAAGTTTGAGATGAACATGATAAGAGAGCTTAACTTCTTCCTTGGATTACAAGCGAAACAGACTGATGAAGGCATATTCATCAACTAAGCCAAGTACATCAAAGATTTACTCAAGAAGTATGACATGGAATCAGCCACCCCTATGAAAACACCAATGTCATCTACAACCAAGCTTGACAAAGATGAACAAGGTAAAAGTATTGATGTTACTCAATACAGAGATATGTTTGGCTCTCTCATTTACTTAATTGCTAGTAGACCAGATATTATGTTTGCTACTTGCATTTGTGCTAGATTTTAAGCTAATCCTAAAGAGTCTCATTTAATGGCTGTTAAATTTTTTTTGGATATCTCAATGGCACTCCATATTTGGGATTATGGTATCCCAAGGAGTCTCTTTTTGATCTAATTGGATATTTAGATGCTGATTTTGTAGAATACAAAATAGACAGAAAAAGTACTAGTGGTATATGTCAAATGCTTGGAAATAGATTAGTATCATGGTTCAGTAAGTAGCAAAACTCAGTATCAACTTCTACTGCAAAAGTTGAGTACATTGCTGCTGGTAACTATTGTGTGCTCAAATTCTTTGGATGAAAAATTAGTTAGCTGACTATGAGTTTGAATTCAAATATGTTCCTATATTTTGTGATAATACCAGTGAAATTGCTATCACCTATAATCCTGTCATGCATTCTAGGACTAAGCATATAGATATCAGATATCATTTCATAAGAGATCATGTTCAAAATAAAAATATATCTTTACATTTTATCTCAACTGAAAATCAATTAGTAGATGTGTTCACCAAACCATTAGATAAATCCAGATTCGATAAGTTAAGAAGTGAATTAGGAATGTTGAATTTAAATTCTTAATATTATGCTTTGGAGAAAACTAATTCTGTAGGAAGAAATCATAAAGCAAAAGAAAGTGAAGCAAGAATCGTAGAGTAAATCGTAGCGTAAAAAGGAAATCATAGAGTAAAAAATGTTTTATGAAAAAGAGTTTTACGATATCCATCAAATCGTTGAGTGGACAGTCAGAAGTTACAGCACGTGCAAGTCAAATTAAGCTTAAGCGAGTAAAACTAAAAAAATAACTGCCCAATAGCTGTAAATGGCAGTTAAGACTGAACGTGCGTCCAATAATTACTCAAAACGTGCCCCACTCAGCTGAAATAGAGGGAAGTACATTTATATTTCAAAATTTTCAATTTAACTTTTCCAATTCATCTGATCTACACTTTCAAACTGTCTCTCTCTCTAAACCCTAGTTTATCTTACAAATTCATAAATCTTAACAAATCTCTTGTCGTTTAGATAAAATTAACCATCCAATAGATGTCGATCTGCCAAGTTATCTCAAGAACTCAACTCTACTTTAACGAATTCGAAGGAGTTGAAGTCCATTTCAAGACAGTGCTGAATTTGGTGATGAAGATAGGATTCTTCGAATCTCTGAGCACTGACACGAAGATCTTCACAAAGAGAGTCAGAGAGTTCAATGTCAATGGCTCCAATGCTAAGGAAGTCATTTCCACCAAAGTGAGAGATATTACTTTCACTTTTGAAGTTCAAAAATTAAACGCCTTCTAGGGTTTGAAAATGAAGGAGCCCTAAACTTTGAAGGTGTGGATATGAAGCAAGGGTTGGAGTTTATAGGGTATAAGAAGAACCTAGAGCTATAGGGGTTCAAGAAGACGGAATTCCCCCAAGACTTCAAATTTTTGGCTGATATTGTGAGGAAGTACATTCTCTGCAAAGACTCTGCTCATGACCTTGTCAGTGAGCATCAACTGAAGGTTATCAGCCATAACTATGGGGAAGAAAATCAACTATGGAGAAGTACTGGCTAGATGGATCTTCAAGTGGTTCAAAGATGCTGAGAGAGGAAGGCTGAAGGAAAACCTCTTCCAAAGATGTTTTATGAAAGATTCATCAGCATTCTGCTGAAGAAAAATCTGAAGTCACATCTCAATAAGGAGGGAAATGTTCTAAATATTAATAAGAAGATGACTAAGAAGATGTTTGATAACTGGAAGAGAAATTCGGTTGAAATATTGAGATCCAATTAGTCTGAGGGGAGTGGGAAGCCCCTTAATGAAGTGCAGAAACCTGCCAAGGCCAAATTAATGAGGAAGCTGGCGGAGGTAGAAAAAGAAACCTTAAGGGGCTCTGTAGCTTTAAGCATGCCTGAGGCTTTAGCTTCAATTGCTAAGAAGCTACTTTAAAAGAAGGTGGCCCCTATTATCATTCAAACTAAGCAACATGGCCTGTCAAAGAAGAAGAAGGAAGACAAACAAAAAAATTCTAAGGACTCTCAGGACGAGTCAAATTTTCTTGAGAAGAGGGATTCAAGTAAAGAAAAAGCTAAAAAAGGTGGATGACTCAATCTCTCTTATCCAGCTTTTCAAGCAAAAGGGTTGTAAAGGAAAAAGATCTTGAAAGACAACTGTTCAGCCTCCTCCTAAATCCACTCATGAACAGGCTGAAGAATTTTGTGAAGAGATTGACAGAAGACACACTGAGGCTACTGCCAAAGAAGACCTAACCCTGACTGAATGGATAGGCAGCAACTTAGGAAATAAAAAGCTGCTAAGATGGCTAAGTTTGACAGGATCATTATAGTTGAAGATCTAATTTCTGCCGAGTCGATCATAGAGTCTTCTAGTTCTCCGATTGTAGAGCCTAAACCAACAGCAGAAATAATGGCTGAGAAGGCTTCTGAGCCTGAGCCTATTAATGAAGGAGTGATGGCTAGGACGGCCTCTGAGCCTAAGCTTATTGGTAAAGAACTGATGGTTAAAAAGGTTTCTGAACCTAAGCCAATGCCAAAGAATAAGAGATTAAGAAAGATGACTGAGAAGAAGAAGAAAATGTCCAAAAAAGCCTCTGAGCTTACAAAGCCTGTACAGGCTATATCTGGGGGGAGCAGAAAGCATCCAACTCTTCTGATGATTCCTTGGAGCTTACCCGAGTGATTCAATCTGTTAAAGAGGACATCAGTTATGAAGCCAGTAGACCTGTTTTTATAAAAGAAGAAGCTACATCTCAGGGGAAGGAATATGAAGTTGTAGCTAAAGATACTCCAATCCCTGAAGAGACAACAACATGGTCTGGTAATCTGGAGTTCTTGGGTGAATAAGTCTTTGATGAAGAAGCAGAAGGCTTAAACAAAACCACTATTATCTATAAATGTAATAGTGTTTTACTATTTTATTTTCTTCCTATCATGCCCTGGATTAAGACACTTTTGATGGGAGATATGAGCTACATCATTTGGACTTTCACGTTTTATCCAAACGTCAAAGTGTTATCTCAGAACTTCCCAAGAATCATCAATTTTGCCAGAAGAACAATTTCAGATGGACGTTCTTCCTCCCCCCCAGGTATTTTCAACAAAGTCACATTCATTTCCTCATTCCTCTTCCATAAAACCAAATCTTCTTCATGTTATAAAGCTTTTGTGGAGCTCAACCTTACGAATGTAGAGTGTACTTCTATATAAACTCCTCAACCCACGATCGGAGAGTTCCAAATCCCTACGATCGTTAACCAATCTAACCAACCTCATACTGTATATATAATCTCATCCTCATCCAAAATAACCCCTGAACATATATACTCTCAATCCCCAACTCCTTAAAACTCTCCGATCATAGAGTCACTCAACTTACCTAACATAGAATAATCCCAATCTATACTTGCACATATTCATACCTATACAAATATTCCTTCCACTTCTCATACCTGTACAAATATACCCTCTTCCTCAAATAGTCTAAATTTAGATTTAATTATTCCTTATTCTTTTCTTGAAAATATTAACCGGGGAAATCAGGAAGGAGCCGAAGCTCTGATAGAACAAATTCTTGAAAGAGTCTCAGTGGCACCATCCAAGATCCAGCTTGAGCGTATGTTAGACATTATCACTGAAGAATGCAATGCTGGTATCCAGGACACTCCCACTGAAATTCAGCGAGGTCTTGCCCATATTGCTCACACGATTGCCAAAGTACCTAGGGAAATGTCGAAAGAATTTGGCACCAAAATAAATGAGCTTATCAAGATAATTATTGATAATCTCCAGAAGCGAAACGACCTCTACTTCAGGAAAATCGCTAACCATAAAGTGGCAGTGATCTCACTTCAAACTTCCAATGTTGAATCTATCAAATTTCTCTCCGAGCTCCTCATTAATATAATTCAAGAATATGGTGGTCCAGTCGATGGAACGTACTGATAATGTAATAACACTTGTTCATCATTAAAGTGAACAAGTAGATGCCAAATATTAAAAATCCAGAGACAACATCACAGTTTCAAGGAGTCAGATGCAGGAACTTGTGTATACTGTCAAACAACTATCTGATAAAATTAATGCTCAACATAACGATTGGGATGTTGACAAAAAGGGGGGAAGAGGAAACGACCTCAACAATAATCATCATTTCCTCCTCCTTATCCTCGAAGCTCTGTACCGCACAATTCCTTCGGGTCAAAGCCAATCTCCATCATCGTCGAGTGCAGTAACACGTATTGGCTCACGACTCCCATCCAGTGATCCAGCCTTCATGAACAAAAATCTACAAGGGGTTCATATAGAAGGAGAATAACAATTCAACATACCAGACCTTGGACCTAGAGACTCAATGGAAGAAATTCAAAGGAGAGAGCAAAGGAAGGGAGAAAAAGCTATCAAAGAAGAAGAAAAGTTGAAAGAAGAGATCCGCCAAGAAGTAGAAGAGATAGGAGGTAAAAGAAATTTTTTTACTTGTATAATTTTTCTTGTAAATTTGTATACACTGTGTAACGATTCTTTCATTAATAAATTTATTCTTTTTCTTTGGAAATACAGTTTCTTACTGTATGTAAGTTATGTTTAAATTTTTAGCATCAAATTACTTGCATTTAAGAATTGATGATGGTTTGAAACTACTGGGTTCGTCATTATCAAATAGGGAGAGATTGTTAGTACAATGTATATTTTAGATTTGATGATGATATGTAAAAATAATGTATATTTGTACTCAGTAGCGTTTGTACAGTCCTTGTAATAAAATTGGTGTAAAATGACTTAGTTTAGAGATTAAACTTGTTAGGTTAATCTATTTCGTAAAGTGAATCTGATGTAAAGATCTTAAGTTAAAAGACGATCGTAAAACAAGTAGTTGAAGATCGTGGAGCATATTTGTGTAGAAGATTATAGATTATACTAATCACAATTCTGAAGATTATAAAATATTCTAAAGATCATAGAGTCTATTGAAGATCGTAGAACTTGCTGATCGTAGTGTTACAACTACCGATACTCTAAACTTATAGAATTGTCGACTCATTCCTCAGAGTTCTTAGAGTACAAGTAATGACCAAACAATTAGAGCAAAGTTGATGATCGTTAAGCTAAGAAGAGTAGTCTTTCAAGACTAAAAAGAAACATCATAGAGTACACTGAAGTTAAGTGTAATCGTAGAGTATGTCTAGCCAGACACTCTACGACTTCACATTCAACTCTATGATTGGGAAACTAGTAGAGTGCATCAGTTCTGACATAAACTGATAATGCTAATCCTTGTAGAGTGAAGACCCAAGGAAGATAATCAAAACTCTTAAGGCTAAGGAAAAAAGAAGCTTGAAATGTGCTCAACAACTATATTGGTGAAATGACAACACCCACGTGTGTGTCTCTATAGTAGTATGTACAGATGTGACATATCACCGCCGAAAGATGACACGCCTCACTCGAAAGTCAACAATCAGATATCTATAAGGATCTAAGAAGTAAATGAGCAACGACAACTTTTCAAAGGAAAAATCTCTAGGAAAGTCTATAAAAGGCAAGCAAATTCAATCAAACAGTATACAACGAACAATCAAAAAGTTGAACTGTTGCCAATTCAAAAAGTCCTCTGCTCTACGATTCTAAATATCTTGTTTTGCTGCTAAGTCTTTCAATATTGAGCTTCAAGCAACTTAGCAGCACCCCAAACATCATTATTTTTTAGTAATTGTACTGACCTTAGTGACTTATTGTAGCCAAGTCTTAGTGGCTTGAAGAGATCGTAGTGATCTACTGTAGCCAACTCTGAGTGACTTGAAGGAATATTTATAATTTAACTGTTGTAACTGTTCCGTGTGAATAAATCTTAGTGATCACCCCATCCTTAGTGGATTATACATACTCAAAGAGAAGAAGAGTGGACTAGGATATCTTTGTGCTCTGAACCACTTAAAAATATTCTATTTCATTTACTTTCTGCATTTACTTTTTAGTCAAGTTATTTTATTTAATCTGTGGCTTAGTTCCATTTTGGATTGATAAATTTAAAACTGTGATTTTTCTACAATCTTTAAAGGGGTTTTTACAAACTATCATTCCGCTGTGCAAAACCATTTAATTAGCTTGCTTAATTATAAGTTGGTAATAATTCTTTAAAAGTAAAATTTTTAAATGATCTATTCAACTTCTCTTCTAGATCTCTCAGTACTTTTGGGAAATAACATATTGGTTCAATAGTGTGAAATATTGTGCATTTGCTGCTGTGATAATTATTGATTCAATAATATGAAATATTGTGCATTTGCTACTGTTATTAGTTCAATAATATGAAATATTGTAGAGTACTATGTGTTATTGTGAAATACCGCGTGCTAATGTTCCTTTATCAGCGGGTATTTTAATAGTTAAAGGTAACAGTTCCGCCGATAATTTTTTACTAAAAGGTTATTTCTATCGTTTTTTATATCCGACAATTATTTCATTGTGGGGTCCACTAATAATTGGTTGTTTTGGCGCCGTCGTACTTTACCGAATATTTTCGACATTCTTTTTGTTTCTTATAATTTGCATATATCATCCTTAACTTTAACTTTTTTTTATTAATTTAACTCATTTCTGTTTAAAATAATATTTATAAAGAAAATTAAGTTTTATTTATTAAAATTTGGGGTCTTACAACCTCCCCTCCTTAAGAAATTTCATCCCCGAAATTGACGTACTTGACATTTCAAAGAGGTGAGGATGCCTAGCTCTCATTTCAGATTCTAACACCCAAGTCATTTCATCTGTATCATGGTTTCTCCATATAACTTTGTCTTGAGGTATGACATTTAACCGTAGGATCTGTTCATTCTTATCTAAGATCTTGACAGGTACCTCCTTATACGTTAAATCCTCTGCTATCTTGCCTGGTTCCAATTCAATGATGTGGTTTGGGTCCTTCACATATTTAGGTAACATAGATATGTGAAAAACATTATGAATATAGGACATGTTTGGCGGTAGAGCTAGTTTGTAGGCCACAGTTCCCACTCGGTCGAGGATTTCAAATGGGCCCATAAATCGAGGGATGAACTTTCCTCTCTTTCTGAATCTCGTAACTCTTTTCTATGGGGCAATACGAAAAAATACATGGTCTCCGACATTGAATCCCTCGTCTATTCGATGAAGATTAACATATTTCTTTTATCATTTTATGATGCTTGTATTCATTGTCGGATCACTTGAATCTTTTTTGTAGTCATGCGTACCAACTCTGGTCCTAA
This sequence comes from Aralia elata, assembly GCA_034770075.1. Lineage (NCBI taxonomy): Eukaryota > Viridiplantae > Streptophyta > Magnoliopsida > Apiales > Araliaceae > Aralia > Aralia elata. The sequence goes on from CM068382.1 coordinate 97,192,487, forward strand.
TAATTTTGCTTCTCCTACCACGTTCAAGCATACTGGAGAGCGACACTTTCGTTATGCCTATACTTGCTTAATAACTGTTATTGTAGGAGAATTCAATTAGGGGTAAGTACTTGTCTCAACTTCCCTTAAAGTCTAGTACGCAAAGTCTTAATAGATATTTGAAAGTCTGGATTGTCTTTTTTGATTGTCCGTCCGTTTAGGGATGGTATGTAAAACTGAATTGTAACTTAGTGCCCATAACTTTTTGCAAGCTGATCCAAAATCGTGATAGGAATCTAGGGTCCCAGTCAAAAACTATGGATATTGGCAAGCCATGAAATTTCCTAATCTCACTTATGTACATATCGACAAGGTGCTCAAATGAATAGTTTTTTGGTATGGGTAAGAAATGAGTGGACTTGGTTAATCTATCTACAATGACCCAAATTGCGTCCAAGCCTTGGAAAACCTTGGGAAGACCTGTCACAAAATCAATATTAATATGTTCCCACTTTTATTCTGGATTCTTAAGTGATTGCAATAGACCCTTAGGTACTTGATGCTCCACCTTGACGCGTTGACATGTTAAACACCTTGAGATAAACTCTGCGATCTCCCTCTTCATATTGTTTCACCAAAACGTATGTCGAAGGTCACGATACATTTTGGTACTTCCAGGGTAAATTGTAAACGGTGTGTTGTGTGCCTCCATTATGATTTTATATTCCAATTCAGGGTCATTAGGGACATAGAGTCGAGAGTTGACTCAAAGTATCTTTTCTTCGTCGATTCTCACTTCCAAAATAACACATTCTTATACTTTCTTCATCATATTCACCAGTTCTAGGTTAGTAGCTTGAGCAGCTTTAATTTTGTCGATTAAAGCTGGTTCTACTAGTACACGTGCAATCTTTATGTGGGTATCTGGTGTCTTTAACTCTATCTCCATCTTTTGTAAGTCATAAAAAATGCGCCCTTGTGTTGTCAGTATTACACTTGTACTCGTATATGATCTTCTACTTAATGCGTCAGCTACCACGTTTGTCTTTCCAGGATGGTACTGGATAGTATAGTCGTAATCCTTCAATAGCTCAAGCCAACGTCATTATCGCATGTTGAGTTCCTTCTGAATGAAAAAATATTTGAGACTTTTATGGTTCATATAGATCTCTATTTTCTCCCCATATAAGTAGTGTCTCCAGATCTTCAATGCGAAAATGACCGCTGCCAACTCTAGATCATGAGTAGGGTAATTCTTCTCATATTCCTTGAGTTGTCGAGAGACATAAGATATAACTTTTTTGTGTTGCATGAGAACGCAACCTAGACCTCTACTTGAAACATCGCTGTAGATGACAAATCCTCTAAGTAAGAATAGGGGCTGAAATAAGTCTCCTCTTAAGTTCTTGAAAGTTTTTCTCGCATTTTTCACTCCATTCATATTTTGTGCTTTTCTGAGTTAGCTGAGTTAATAAAGTGGCAATTTGAGAGAATTCTTCTACGAATCTCCTATAATAAAAAGTTAGGTCTAGAAAGCTTTGTACTTCAGTTACTATCTTAGGTTGTTCCCAATTTAATATTGCTTCAATCTTCGCATGGTCAACCGATATTTTCTGTTTAGAGATCATTTGCCCAAGGAATGTTACTTCCTCAAACTAGAACTCACATTTCTTCAACTTAGCATACAACTTATTCTTATGCAGTTTTTGGAGTATCAATCTTAAGTGTCGTTCATGATCCTTACGACTCTTGGAGTATATGAGGATGTCATCAATAAGACAACCATAAAATGATCTAAATATTCCTTGAATATTCGGTTCATCATGTCCATGAAGGCAGTAGGAGTATTAGTTTATCCAAAAGGCAAGACTAAGAACTCGTAATGCCTCTATCGAGTTCTGAAGGCAGTCTCTGGAGCGTCATTCGCTTTAATATTTAACTGATGGTATTCAAAACGGAGATCAATCTTTGAAAAATATTGAGCACCTTGTAACTGATCAAACATATCATCAATTCGAGGTAACGAGTACCTATTTTTGATAGTGATATGGCACCCATTTTACTCTTGTTCTTCTTCTTCACGAATAAAATAGGAGCACCCAAGGCGATATACTTGGACGTCTCAAACTAGTATTCAACAATTCTTGTAGTTTGACTTTTAACCATTGACGTTCAATGGGAGTCATTCGACATGGGGCCTTAGAAATAGGTTTAGGACCTGGTTCGATGTCAATACAAAATTTAATTTCACGGTCTGAAGGTAAGCTAGGAAGTTCTTCAGGAAACCCATCAGAGAATTTATTAACAATGGAAATATCATTCAAGTTTGATGTGTTTTTGTTTAAGTTAGTGATACGGGCTAAGAAGGCTTGACATCCGATTTTCAATAAACGAATGGTTGTATGGATAGAAATGATAATTATCAATTTTAACAGTTTGATTGCTTGAATTTACATAACAGATTGATTAGGAATATGAAAACTAATAATCTTATGAAAGTAATCAATTTAAGCATGATGGGTAGTCAACCAATTAATTCCTAAAATCACATAAAAATTCATGCACTTTTACAGAGACAAGATCAACGGGTAATGTGAGGGTGTTGATTTGGACCAAACAATATTTAGACACAGTAGATGTAACAACTATTTCTCTTAGTGGTGAAATAAAAGAGTGGGTAGAGCCAGTATTTAACAGTGCATAGACTTCACAAGAATTTATGAGTAGCTTACCATTTATAACTTCATTTGGATTCCACGCCTTTTAGGATGTTACAACAAAAGCTCTCCCCTGAACCATACGTTTCAGCTTATCCATGTTAGCCTTGAGTGTCGTCATTATAGTTGGATTTGATTTTGCTAAGGAAAAAAATCGAACTATGTGGCATTCTTTTCCACAACTGTAATAAACCTTGAATGGCTGAGTACAGTTTAGCCTAATATGTCCTTCTTGTCCACACTTGTAATATTTGACTGGTACTTATTCCCCTCCATTTGAAATCGGTGTTGGTGCCGATGTCGGTGCCTTTCCATGATTATTATTGAAATATCTTTTCTTAAAGTTATTTTCATTAGGCTCGTTCCTTCTATTATCTGCGCTAGGATTACCACCGGAGTGGTTTCTATTTTTGACATGGTGATTGCCGCCTCGATAGTTCTCGTTATTCCGATGATTACTACCATTGTTACGATTATTATCGTGATTTTTTCCCCTTTAATGGTAATTGTCTCCTACTTGAAATGTCTCTTTTTCTTGCTCCAGTAACTGAGCCATATTCATGATATTTGAATACAAACGAAGTTAAAAATAAATAAAGTGTTAACGAATATCAAGTTTTAAACCTCGTAAAAACATTCGAGTCATGTACTCTTCATTGTCCACTAAGTGAGGTGCAAATCAGGATAGTTCAATAAACTTGGTCTCGTACTGCGAGACAGTCTTGTTGTTTTGCTCTAATTTGATAAATTATACCTTTTACACGTGACGAATACTCTCTGAAAAATACTTCTCATTGAATAGTTCTTGAAACTCCGCCCAAGACATCTCGAGTGTTGAATGATGAGTACGTTTCACTGATTCCCTCAAGTGGTTCGCTTCTCCTCGTAACATAAAGGTGGCAAAGAAAACCTTTTGTTCATCAGTGAATTATAGTACATCAAATATTTTCGTCATTTGTTTGATCCACGCCTTTTCCTTGAATGGGTCTGGCTTCCCAAAAATCTCAGGCGGTCCCAACTCCTTGAATTGTTTAGCAGTGACCAACTGCTAGATACCAACGTTTCCACCAGTATTATAAATAGGAGTTCCTCTTGTCTGGTTTTTCATGAATTGTAGAAATCCCCTTAAAAAGCCATCATACATCATGTGGTCAGTAGTGCTATTTTTTGGGATCACGGGAGGATTATTGCCCTCCTGATTCTTAGCTTCTTGGTTAATGGTCGGTAGGGTCTCAATTGCTTCCTGCATTCCATTGTTCATCTTTTAGTTTTCAGATGCCACTCTAAAATATGATCATAAAACAAAGGTTAGTTAAAGGAACCGACATGTCACTTTTTGTTCCCATATCCAAATTGACTAATTAGATAACGAAATTTAACTTAGGTAGGATAGACTAGTGTGAATTCTATTCGTCTCTCCCTTCCTATTTCTAACCCCAGATATCCATCAGAGATCATATCCGTAAGCTTTTATACCAATTATGACACCCTAAAATTCGGGCTTACACATCCCAATTTGAGTCGCCAAAATACAAACAACATATATAAATTTTCCTAATTATAATTATCACAATGTCGTGTACAGTACGTCAACACACACTAAGTCCCCACTATAATTATTGTCACACTATTTTATAACTTGATAAGGACTACTATAGCTACTAACTCGAACCATCATTCCATTCTCTCGTTCTTCCCGTTAGCCCAAGCTACACTCTCATTTCCTGCAAGGAATTATGAAACAAAATAGTGAGCTCAAATAGCCCAATAAAGAATATCATGACTAAGATAATAAAGAATAAGTTATCTTTAACCTTCAACAGTGATAAATCAGAGATTTAAAAAATGCTAGACAACATAAGTTTTCAACAAATAACTACGACGGAATGAGCAATCTGTTAGAAGAGTCAAATAGACCATAATATCTACTATCTTCTCTAATTTAAAAATTCACCATCAGGATTTCATCAACTATAACACCAATAGTTATGATCATGCGAATTAATAGTTCCTCTTTACACCGAGCCCAAAGAGAAATTTCACCACGTGTCTTTGTCACACAAGCTAAAGATACTCAACAATTATATTGTCTTTGCACCTAGGCTAAAGACATTCACAACAACTTAAGTCCTGATGATTAGTACAAATAACAATGTTATAAAGGATGAACATATATAATAAGAATAATAAGATAAAGAATAAACATTATATATTTGTAATTTAATTTGTACAATAAATAGTTAGGTCGTACAATTTTCATTGAAATTTTTTTATACTCTGTAAAAAAAAATTATTCATCAATAAATTCATTCTTTCTCTCTAGAAATACAATCGTCACGGTGACGGTCTCTGTGACGATTAACAATCGTCACTAAATGTTTTAGTGACGAAAAATGAATTTTATGTGACAAATTTTAGCGTCATTTTTTGTGTGATTTTTTGTAGTGGTTGCTCACTATATATAAGTCATGCTTAAATTCAGAATTGATGATTGCTAGAAACTACTAGTTTTATCATCATCAAATTGGGGGAGATTATTAGTAAAAATACAAATTTGATTTGATGATGATATAATGTATATTTGTAACCAGTAGCTTTTGTAAAGTCTTTAAAATAAAATTGATGTAAAAGGACTTAGATTAGAAGATCAAACTTGTTAGGTTGATCTACTTCGTTGAGCAAATTGAATGTATAGACTTTAGAAAATAAGCCGATCGTAAAGTTTGTTTGAGTTCGTAAAGTCTATTAGAAGATCAGAGAGTCCATTGAAGATCGCAGAGTCTGCTAGAGATAGTAAAGCTTATTGAAAATCGCAGTCTGCTAAAGATCGTAAAGATCGCATAGTCTATTGAAGATCACAAAGTGCATTGAGAATCGTAGAGCTTGCTAATCGTAGAACAATAACTTCAAGTGTTCTAAGTTTGCAGAATCGTGAAGTCATCAAATGATTGGAGCAAGATTGAAGATCGTTTGAAGAGACAAAGACTTAGAGAATTTTCGGTGAGTACGCTACAGATTCGTAGAGTTCTCCTAGCCGGATACTCTACGACTATCACTGTACTCTACGATTAGGATAATCGTAGAGTTCATCAGCTCTGACAATGGATTGACAATGTCAAGATTCGAAAAGTGAAGATTCCAAGGAAGTTTGTTGAATATATCAAGTTTAAAAAGGAGAAGATCAGTTGGACTTGTATCTAACAGCTAGTTTGGCGAAATGACAACACCTACGTGGGTATCTCTATAGCAGTACTAATGTGACATCTCACGGTCGAAAGCTGACACATCTTCTTCAAAAGTCAACAATTAGAGATCTTCAACATCTGATTATTAAATAAGTAACGACCACTTTCCAACGGAAAAATATCGAGGAAGATCTATAAAATGCAAACAAATTAAATCCAATAGTAATGATTAATCATATAAGTTGAATTGCTACCGAACTCAAAAGAGCTTTACTCTACGATCTTGTACACCTTGTTCTGCTGCTAAGTCTTTCATTTACTGAACTTAAAGCAACTTAGCAGTACTTCTACATCACACTCTTTTTTAGTGATTATATAGGTTTTAGTTACCCTTTGTATCCAAGTCTTAGTGACTTGAAGAGATTTTAGTGATTTATTGTATCCAAGTCTTTGTGATTTGAAGGAATCTTTGTGATTCGTAAAGTGTAACTGTTCTATGTGAACAAATCTTCGTGATCACCTATCCTTAGTGGATTATACATACTCAAAGAATAGAAGAGTGGACTAGGAGATATTTGTGCTCGGAACCACTTAAAATTTTTCGTCTTCTTTACTTTATGCACTTACATTTTTGTAAAGTCTTTTAACTTTAATTGTGACTTAATTCCTCCCGTGTGCTAAATTCTGAACTGCGAATTCTTTTAAATCTTTGAAGGGGTTTTCAAAGTATCATTCTGCTGTGCAAAGTCATTAAATTAATCTGCTTAAATTAAGTTGGTAATAATTCTTTAAAAGAAATTTTTTAAAAGGGTCTATTCAACCCTCTTTCTAGATCTCTTAGTGCATTTGAGATATAACAATTATTTTATTCCTTTAAAAACTATTTTGAAGTTCATTCTGCTCTATTTTGTACAATACACAAATCCATACTATCAAGTCATTTTTGACGATTTCATAATAAACGTGTTAGTGTACACCATGAAACTTATATACAATAGTTACTAACTAAATTATAAATATAACATAGGTTGATCAACTATATAGAAAACAGTATCTAGTCACGTGCTAAGGTAAGGAATATCATTTTCTTTTATACTCCTAAATGTAAACTTACTATGGTAAGAAAATATTGTTCATTTATATAATCCTTAACACTAAACAGTAAAATTTTTCGAAATGATTAAAATTTCCTTAATAGTTGGTGCTTCGTCTAATATCTTTTGACTTGAACATTTCTGTTAAATTTTAACTGTTATATTTGAAATGTGAACCTTAAATATTATTCTTGAACTCGAATCGATATTCAGGATATCATGTTGACAATTTAAATATTATTGGATTCAAGACAAATTAAATTACAAATCTCTAATGTTTATTCTTTATCTTATTATTCTTATTATTTTTATTCATCCTTTATATCATTATTATTTGTATTAATCATCAGGACTTAAGTTGTTATAAATATCTTTAGCATGAGTGCAAAGACAATATGATTGTTGAGTGTCTTTAGCATGTGTTGCAGGGACACGTGGTGAAAGTTCTCTTTAACCTTGGTGCAAAAAAGAATTATTGATTGGCATGATCATGACTATTGGTGTTATAGTTGATGAAAGCTTGATGGTGAATTTTTAAATTGGAGAATATATATAGTAGACATTATGGTCTATTTGACTCTTCTAATGTATTGTTTATTTCGTCGTAATTATTTGTTGAAAACTTTTGTTGTCTATCATTTTTTAAATCTCTAATTTATCACTGTTAAAAATTAATGATAACTTATTCTTCGTTATCTTAGTCATGTTATTCTTTACTGGCTATTTGAGCTCACCCTTTTGTTTCATAATTCATTTCAAGAAATGAGAGTGTAGTTGGGGCTAACGAAGAGAACATGGGAATTGAATGATGTTTCAAATTAGTATCTGTAGTAGTCCTCATCAAATTATAAAATAATATGATAATAATTGTAGTGAGGACTTAGTGTGTGTGATGTCGTACTATACACGAAATTGTGATAATTATAATTAAGAAAATTTATGTATATTGTTTGTATTTTGACGACTCAAAGTGAGTTATGTAGAAATATTACATTCAGAGTCCACAGTTCCGTTATGCAGACTAGTGGTTCACCAAAAACGGCGTCGTATAGATTATATCGTTCATAGACTTAGCGTCTTCGGTTTAGTTCTGCGGACGGTCTATATGACCCAAAACGGCACCGTCTTTAAGAATTAACAACTGTCATACCTAGCGTCTGCAAGATTAAACTGCGGATTGACGAGGGGTATTTTGGACAGTCATATTATCCATAGTATTAAACTACGGGCACCTACGTATTAAACTGCGGATACATACATATTAAACTGCGGATGGGTCCTCATTACCGTTTAATCCGGGGATGAACGACTGAGATCTGTTGAAAAGATAATTTTATCCTTACAACATTAGTTATGAATCAATTCCCTATATATATGTGTGTGACTATACATTATCCACTTTTAATGGACAAGAAAGTTGACCTTAACTCTGGGAACGTAGTACCTAGTGGCTAGTAATTAATCCTTCCCACTTAAAAAGAGTTTTATTTATCAATTTCGTAACATTAAAAATATATTTAATCTTGTCTTTAGTTTTAAATTAATAAATATGTTGCGTTGTTATTTTAATAATGATGAAATAATACAAAATTTATAATGATAAATTTGAGAATAATATGATTATTGTTGTGAAATAAAAAATAATATATAAAACTCTTTTTATGAAATTGAGAGAGTATTATTTAAGTATTTCCTTCTTCTTTTTTTTAATTTTCTTTAACCATGATAACATTTGATTAGATTTTACACTGAGCAACTAAAAAATAGGATAGAGATAGAGAGAAAAAAAAAAATTAGAGTGACGCGTCACCACAAACTACCTCAAATTTCAGTAATTTGTCCAGTTCTTTTTCGGCAACTATGAACCCTTTGGTCACGAGGCTAGCTAATTGCTGATTGATCACAAGTACCACATATTAGTTTACATTGCAAATATACATGTTCTTGTCTTATCTTCAAAACATGAACATTAAGAGATGTTAATATTTTTTTTATTTCACTTACTAACACAATTAACACACACACACACACACACACACACACATATATATATATATATATATATATATATATATATATATAAATATATAAAAGCTCTAGGTCTTAGTTATTTAACTTGAAAGAAACAAAGAAAAGAGAGCAGCATTCAACGGTATCTAGTAAAGGCTGAAAACGAGACTAATGTATTTAATTCCGGTTAGTTTGGTGAGCTCCGGCTCGTGGCCGCCAGAAGAGACTAGTCAAATTAGCAACAGTGAGAGAAATTGAGAAAGTACTATTAATTTAGTGCTCAATCCGACCAACAACACAATGCGTGGAATCTGGGTTTTTGCTTTCAAAAACAAAATACTATTACGACACTTACTGGCCAAATTGCATTATCCGCCGTGAAATACCAAAAATAAAAAATTATAAATATTACATGATATTGTTAGAAATTGGTAGGTAGTTAATTGTTCCTTGCCCTCCAATTATTGTTAGAGGTTGATTTGCCTTTACTCAAACAACTAATATATATATATATATATATATATATATGTGTGTGTGTGTGTGTGTGTGTGTGTGTAATGTCTCTGTTTGAGAATGGGCCTCTTCATGTATAATCTACTCCCTTAATTTCCTCCTCCTTTTTTGCTCACAATAGAAACGCTTGTGATGATGATCCACCTAATTCCTAAAAGTAAGACATGCCAAATAAAAAATATTTAGATAATGAAAGATTTTCTTGATGTTCCCATGCATAACTCCATGCATGCATGTTAAGATTAAGCTAGCTGATGATGAATCGTGTAATTGATTTTAATTGATGAATATAACAAGAACAAGTTACTTCCTCCCCAACTAAAAACAAAAAAAGGCATTTGCCTTTGCATTTGCATTTACATTTGAATTTGCATTTAGCCTGAGAAAGTCATTTGTATGTGCACGTGGAATGCTATAAGGAGACAAATGAAATCTTAACAAAATCCAAACTATCCGCCCTTTTTATCTAGAAAACTAAGTTTTTGTTTTTTACGTACACAAGCGCACGCAACATTTATCTAATACCCGCATGCATTCCGTGTACTGCACACGCGTATATAAATTATGTGAAATAAAATAATTTTTTTTAAAAATTATATAAGATTGAATATATATAAAGATAAAAAATAATATAAAAAATAATAATATAATTAAATTTATAAAGGCAAAAGAAAAAAAAAATTAAAATTTAACATAATTACATTGTTGATATCGTAACCTCTGTTCATGAAGAGCAGTTTTATAATATAGATATGAATAGATAGTGAAACTGTAGTAATAAAAAGAGTTAATTTCCATGTGCACATTAGCAGCATGTCATTGTAGCAGGCAGCTCAGATCTGGTTGCTGCTTTATTCGATCTTCTTCTTTATTTGGTTTTAATCCATCGGATCTCTCTTAAATCCTCTCCAATCCTCCACGCCAAAACCAAAGACAAATACCCATCAACTTCAACATTTCATTGGTATCCTTTATATACACTATAGAGAATGCAAGACTCCACGGCATGTGTATCTCTTTTTTATCCATGTATATATTCCGCTCGTTCGGAAAAATATAGTTTCATTAGTCAAAAAATTCACAAAAAGTCAACTTTATTTATTGGCTATCGGTATAAAATGACAAAATATTTTATAGTTTTATTATCATATATATCATTCCTATTAAACTAGCATCTTAATATATATATATATATATATATATATATATATATATATATATATATATATATATATATATATATATATGTGTGTGTGTGTGCGCGCGCGCGCGCGCGCATATATATTTGTGGAACAAAAATGCATTCTTAATACACATAAATTTTGAACAAAGAAGTATTGACACAACGAAAAACTAAATAAAGAATAAAAATAATCATAAGAATTGAATATATGTAATTTTGCAATCACAAGAATTTATAAAGTTGGATAAATTGACTAAGCAACTATAATGTTTTATAAAATCAAGATAATAAGAGTTAACCCTAAAACACGTGAAAATATCCTTTAAATACTAAACAATAAGTTGAAAACCCTAACTACGAAAGGAATAGCTAAATTACAAAATAATCCAAATAAGTTCAAAATCGGTGAAAACCCAAACACATCTTTCCAGACCTTTTTTGGCCCCGTAACTCCAAATAGATCAAAAGTTATGATGAAAATAGTGTCAACCCCTCTTGCGCTTGGATTTTCTTTCGTTCCTTCCTTTTTGGACCATATCATTCCCTTCCACTTGAGGAAAACTCGCCTATAAGTTGTCACCCGGCGCCATAGCACTCTCAGCCGCCTGCTCCACAATCGTGTTTGCATGCATCAGACAATCAACAGCATGGAATGGATAGAGATCAGCCACATTAAAAGTCTTCAAGATTCCCATACTTGCAGGCAGGTCCACCACATAAGCATTATTATTGATTTTCAACAGAATGGCATAAGGACACCACCGCTTGGTCCCCTTTCTCAAAAGTTAGCGTCCGGCAATGTTTGTCAGCTAGCTTTTTGTAACGCGCATTAACTTGTTTAATCTTTTACTTTACATTTACATGCATAGCTTGAACCTCATCCGCCATGTTGGCAACTGTCGCGCTTACGTCAGGCCCCTTAGGTAAACCGACCAAATCAAGAGCAAGACGAGGGCATTTAGTATAAACAATAGAAAATGGAGACTTCCCTGTAGTGCTTTGTTTGGCACTTTTATACGCAAACTTCGTTTGTGCTATAAAGCCAAATCCCATTGTCGAGGCTTCGTTCCACATATACAGCGAAACAAGTTCCCCAAAGTTCGATTTAGCGACTCAATTTGCCCGTCAGTTTGAGGATGGGTTGTACTGCTAAAGTTCAAAGAAGAATCGAACCGTTTCTATAAAGTCTTCCAAAAGTAACTCAAAAATTTAGTTTCCCGATCAAAAGTGATGGTTTTGGGCACACCATGCAACTTGACAATCTCCCTAAAGAATAATTTTGCCACCCCAGGAGCTTCAGAATTCTTCTTGCAAGGTAAAAAATGCGCCATCTTGGAAAACTGGTCAACCACCACAAACACAAAATCAACACCTCTTTGAGTTCTCAATAATCCAACCACAAAAAAATCCATCGATAAATTTTCCTAAATATTTTCAGGAACTGGTAAAGGTGTATAAAGGCCAACATTAGAGGATAGCCCTTTACCTATTTGACACATATAACACTGCCCTACGAATTTATCCACATCACTTTGCAACTTGGGTCAATAATACCATTTCTGTACAACATATAAGGTCTTATCTCATCCCAAATGTCCAGCAAGTCCGCCACCATGTAAGTTACGAATTACCTTCTCTTGTAAGGATAAAACTGGAATACACAATTGATTCTCACGCATCAAAAATCCATCCTGCAAGTAGAACCCCAACACAGGCACTCCCAAAACACATTGTTGCCAAATTTCAAAAAAATCAGGATTGTGCTCGTATAACTCCTTCAAACACTCACAGCCAATTATTTCATGACTAAGAGTAACTGGTAATGATACACGTCGACTCAAAGCATCTGTCACCTTATTTTACACTCCAGATTTATGCACCAAACGAAAAGAAAACTTTTGAAGAAAGATACACAACCGGGCATGCATGTCTGAAGTAATTCGTTTTTAACTTTCCAAATACTTCAAAGCTTCGTGATCTGAATACAACACAAATTCTTTGCCAATCAGGTAGTGTTCCCAATGCTTTAAAGTTCGAACAACTGCAAAGAATTCCTTGTCATAAGTTAACCATTTTTGTCGAGCCTCACAAAACTTCTCACTAAAAAATGCTACAGGTCTTTTCTCTTAGGATAAAACAGCACCAATGCCCACACCACTGGCATCACACAGCTTATCAAAGTCCAATAACGCAAACACAAGTGCAGTACTTAATTTTTCCTTTCTCACTGCGAAACTGTTATTTGCTGCCTCATCCCAATTAAATTTTCGTTTCTTCAAACACTCTATAATAGACACTGTAATGCTACTGAAATTTTTGATGAACCGCCTATAGAAGGTTACTAATCCGTGGAAACTACAGACTTTACTAATTGTCATTGGGGCATGCCAATCTCGAATGGCCCTCACTTTCTCTTCATCCACCTGAATCCCCTCGGAGTTAACAATGAAACCTAGAAAGAGCAACTTATTTTTCATGAAACTGCACTTCTTAAGGTTTACAAAAAGCTTATTCTGCTATAAGACTATTAGTACCTCACGCAAATGCAAAATATATTCCTCTTTGGATTTTCTATAAATCAGGATATCATCAAAGTAAACAACAACAAATCACCCAACAAACGGTCTCAATACCTGATTCATAACACGCATAAAGGTTATGGGTGCATTAATATTCAATTCGAACGGCATAACCATCCATTCAAATAACCCATTTTTAGTCTTGAAAGTTGTTTTCCACTCATCTCCTAGTCGTACACGGATTTGATGGTAACCACTGCGCAAATCAATTTTGGAGAAGACCAACGAACCATGCAACTGATCAAGCATGTCATCCAACCTCGGAATTAAAAACTTGTACCCCACTGTAATTTTGTTGATTGGCCTACTATCCACACACATAAGCCAACTACCGTTAGCCTTTGGTACCAATAAAGCAAGAACTGTAGATGAACTTGTGCTCTTTTGTATATGCCCTTTTTTCAGCAACTCTTCCACCTTTTCTCACATTATCTCATTCTCCTTCAGACTCATCCTATAATGAGGTAGATTTGACAAACTAGCTCCAGGAATTAAGTCTATATGGTGTAGTATGTCTCTTATTGGGGGGAGTTCATTCGGGCGGTCATCTGGCATAAGATCACTAAATTTAGCCAACAAAGGCTTAACTGCATCAGGTACAACAACTTCCTTTGACTTCCCTTTCATCACGTCCTTCACAACCATACAAAATAAATTTCCCGAATCTTTTATATCTGCCATAAATTTTTTGCGGGTGTGTGCTACTGTCAAAAATGCCTTTCCCTCTATTTTAGAAGTTTTGGGTTGGGTATCCTTTTTCAATGGCAGCAAAGTGTATTGTACTGCATCTTTTTCAATCCAATAATATTTTCTCTTTTCGAATACTACGTATTAGTGTCATACTGTCATGGCCTACCAAATAAAATATGACAAGCATCCATATTTATGATATCACAACAAACAATATCTATATACTTACCAATTGAAAACGGGACCTTACAACATTCAGTTCATTTAACTTCGCCAACAGATTTAATCCACCCAAATGAGTAAAGACTAGAATGTTTCTCTACAGGTAAATGAAACTTCTCAATGACCTCCCTACCAATAATATTTTCTTAGCTACCACTATCAATGATGAAATCAAAAGTCTTACCAAGAATGACACACCTATTTTGGAACAATTTGTGGCGCTGGTTTTCTTCTGCCGGTTTTGGAGACAAGAGTAATTTTTGTACCACATACATTTGTCCTTCTGCCTCATACTAGTCATCTTCCTCTTCAGTTTCACAAGCATTTTCATACTCCTCATTATCTTCAATCACATGATCATGGTTAATGATGTTCACATTACGCCTCTACCAATCTGTCGATGTATGTCCTGATCCGCCGTACTTATTACACTTATCCCCATAATTTTTTGCGTATGGATTAGGTGTTTTCTCCTGTACCACCAGCTGCTTTCCTTGGGCCTTTTCAGTCCTAGCCCGATCACCACGTTGATCCTACCGCCCTTGATAATTCTGGGGAGTTTGGAAAATAGGGTTCTGCCGATTGTTCAACCCACGATTCCTATCCCAAAAATTTTGTCCTCCTTCTGAATAATTTATATGAACAAGTTCAGGACGAGGTCTTTCCTGTAGTATAATTTCAGCCTTCAAAGCCAAATTCCTGGCTTTTTCAACACTAAGTATAATATGCACTCTGATTTTGTCCTTAATCTCACGTTTCAGTCTCTCAAAATACCTGAAAGCTTTCAGAATCTCAGTCTCCTGTAACTCAGTACGTTCTCAGAATCTCAAACTCCTGTGACCTAGTACGTTCCGTTAATCTTTGAAACTCTGTTGTGTACTCATGGACGGATTTATTGCCCTGACGACACCGTTGTAAGTTTTGAAACATGGCCTGTTAATATCCAATGGAAAGAATCGTTCCCTCAACATCTTATTCATCAAACCCCATGATGTCACCAGTAGTCTTCCTTGTCTCCTTCGAGTGGTTTGCACGTTCTCCCACAAAATACCAGCATCCCCTTTAGCTTATAAGCCACCAATTTCACTTGTTTATCCTCTGAGGTTGAAGCAAAATCAAAAAACCTTTCTACTTCGTATAGCCAGTCCAAAAATGACTTAATATTAAGAGTCCCTTCAAAAGTGGGAAGATCCACTTTAATTCGAAAATCCAAATTTTGGCCCTTAAGATCGTCTCTAGCCCGAAACTGGTTATCATGCACCATTGCTTGATGATTAAGCTCCTTAAATGCACCAAACTCCTCATCATCAAAATCCTCTCTCCTACATTCCTGCCCATGCCCCTGACGGTTGATACGTAAACTGTGATCCCTGCCAGTACTATGATTATCATTTTGACACATGTCAACCCTAACGATTCTAAACCTTTCGATTAGCACATTGACTACTAATGTTAGATCACCGGTACTAACGTCCAACCTGTTATTCTACTAACTAGTGTCCTGGTTGTGACCTTTAGATTCTGCAATGCAGTCTAGATGACCGCCATCCCCTCGTTGTTACAAGGTGGTGGGTTGTCTTGCACACGTTCATCAGACATCAATTCACAGGCTAGAATCCTTGCTCTGATACCAATTGACACAACGAAAGACTAAATAAAAAATAAAAATAATCACAAGAATTGAATCTATGTAACTTTGCAATCGCACGAATTCACAAGTTGGATAAATTGACTAAGCAGTCATAATGTTTTATAAAATCAGGATAACAAAAGTTAACCCTAAAACACTTGAAAACATAATTTAAATACTAAACAATAAACTGGAAACCCTTTTATGAAAGGAATAGCTAAATTACGAAATAATCCAAGTAAGTTCAAAATTGATAAAAACTTCGGAAGGCCCAAACACATCTTTCCAGGCTTTTTGAGGCTTTTAATAGTGTCTGTCATGGCCAAAAGCGATGAGCCTTGTAGGGCTCGTCATAAGTTTCGATTTAATATATTATTAGCCTTGTAACTCTAAACAGATACAAAATTATAATAAAAACAGTGTCAATCTTTCTTGAACTTATGTTTTCTTTCTTTCCTTCTTTTTCGGACCGTGTCAAGAATTATAACTAAATATGGTCTTTCAATTCATATACAGAATTTAATTCCAATATTTCTCGATGCAGAACTCACTCACCTCCTCAAAAGTGTGCTTTGCTCTCTCTCTCTCTATATATGTATATGTAGGCATGCAAACGTCCGTAGTGTATTCTAGTACTAGAGAAATTTATAAAAACTGTAATTTTGGAATTTTCTTTGTCACAAAATGTTTGTAAAAAGAGACTCAAAATAATCCTACTTTATGCCAAAATATACAAAATTGAAACTATAAAGTGTCCCTAATTTTTGTTAAACGAAGATTAATTTTAGTCATTTTTATTCCTACAGTTTAATTAGCTTGGGCCTTGGAATAAGTGCTCTTCCGCAAGCATAGCATATTATATATAAGGCCGACGGCCTAATGAATAGACAATAGGAGTAATTAAATATAGAGTAAGACTATTCGGAATTTAGATATATGTAGACGGATACATTTGATTGTGGGGAGCTGTAATGGACTTTCGACATTATTAATTAACTAGTTGTTATTGTATTAGTAGTTAATAGGATTGGTTACTTATTGATTGAAACAATAATAAAGCACACTTTTTCTTTCTCCTTGTCTTTTGTAATAATGTAAGCATCAAACTTAAAAAAATAAAATTATATATATATATATATATATATATATATATATATATATATTATAAAGAACAAAAGAAAAGAGATGCGGTAGACAATTTAAACCACAATATCTTTCATTTTGTTGACATATAGGAGTATATAATAATTTGAGGAGTCATTTGTAGTGAAAGATAATTTAAGCGTACGTTTGAGATCTTAGCTACTTTATCAGTAGATTCGTGTGGGGTTTTGATGGAACAACCCAACTGAATAAATACTATATATAATATAGTATTGAAAAATGCTCAAATTTATATATTTGATTATTTTTCAAAAATATATCTAAAGTTCACTAGTTGTTGTTACGTTTAAATTTTTTTCTAATTATTTATTATTATGTTTGAAAGAATTATCATTTTAATTGTTTGTATTGAAATATTTTCATCGTTTATAATAATTTACGATTTCAGTATATTTCAATCGATTTAACTATTTGATCAAAAAAAAATACTATATATACGTGCCTTCTCTTTCTCCAACAACTAATTAAGGTGATTAAAGAAATGATCGGTAGCTCCCTGCATGCATCGCCGATTCTTTATATACAATGAAGCACTCATATTAGTACTACAATTGTTCCACACATAGAGTATTATTTTGGTCAATTTAATTTTTAAAATTGAAAATCTAAAATTATTTTATTTTAATTAATACTTATTGTAAACTATGTAAATAGTAGTACTAATTATAAACAATTTTGTTTTCAAAACTTACATCATCAGTTACCTTAACTTTAAATTTTATGATTTCCTGAATTGAATCGAGTTTAAAATATATATATATATATATATATATATATATATATATATACACACACACACACGCAGCGGATCAGGTCCGGACTCCCGGACCTGACCAAAATCCGGTGGAAATTTTTTTTTTTTTTTTTTTTGCAAAACAGTTAATAAAAAATATATAATGATTTTTGGTATTGAAAAAAATTATTAAAACAGTGTTTTGGGTTTGATTTGGATACATATAACAAACACTGTTATACAGTCGGTACAACACTGTTTGTTATATGTATCCAAATCAAACCCAAAACACTGTTTTAATAATTTTTTTCAATACCAAAAATCATTATATATTTTTTATTAACTGTTTTGCAAAAAAAAAAAAAAAAAAAAAAAAAAAATTCGGGTCCGGATTTTATCAGGTCCGGGAGTCCGGACCTGATAAATTCGGGTCTCTCTCTCTCTCTATATATATATATATATACACACACACAAGAATTATTACTTTTAAACTATATTAATTTTTAAAATTAAAAAATATTTTAATTTTGTATACTATATTTTGAAATGGAAGGAGTATTAATTATTTCCTAGCTACCAACTTATTCTACATAACTTCACCCATGAACAGAACAAATGATAATTTTTGAGCATTAATTAATTAACACAATGAGGAAGTTGCTATCGATCAACAAATAAGAGTAATTCACAAGTCCAACAGCCAACAGGCGCACCGACTCCAAAAGGGTACTGATCGATAGATATCAATAATAAGTAGTATTGTATAACAGTTTCGTTTTAGGCATGACTTGCCGATTCAAATCTATCCACTCAATCTCATTCAACTATATATTTAATTATTATGATAACTTGACGTACATGCATGTTACATCTGCAAATCAAGTGAAAAACTAGCTACTAATAATTAATTGATTAATTAAGAGAAGAGGCTGATCTAGTTAGTTAATCAAAAACTAACCCTTTTTTTCCTCTAACAATAAATTTGTGGACCACAAATTAACCCTTAATTGCCACATACTAGCTAGTAAATTTGTGTAACCATCCACTGTTTGACCGAACGATTTTTCCATCTTATTTTTATAATTAATTAATTAATTCAGTCGTTGTGTTCGATTTTTCTATCAAACCCAACAACTGATTTAATTAATTAATTACAAGAATATATATGCACGCAAGTCGTTATGTACTACGTACCTCCATACTGCAAAGATAATTTGATATTAATTGCATGATTGCTGATCAAGCTGATGGAATTAATATTAATGAATTAGTAGTGGAGTTAACTTGTTTTAAGCTCTTTGATTTCTCAGGTCAATATATACGTACGTACGTTTCTGCTCCCAAACCTCTTTCATTTCCATACAATGCATCTTCACTGTTCGGTGGCTATCCAGTCTTTACTTCAATTATAAGGTCGACCTGACCATCAACCCACTTATTTTCTTGGCTTAAATACACTTTTGTTTCTTGAAATATCACATCTTTTATACAAGTGATCCTATTCTTCAAAATTTTATAATAGCATCCTCCAAATCCATTTAAGTAAATAGAAGTCACCTTAAAATTATTTTCGACCAAAAAAATTGTTTGAATGCTAACGTGTCATCGGAAAGCAATGTATTTCACTTTATTTTAAAATAAAATTAATACATGTATATATCCATTTAACCTTATATACCCATCAGAAATTCAATTACTTTTCTCAACTTCACCATTTTCGCTTGATCCAATCTGATCATGGGCGGCTCTCAAAGTCGTGAAGGTCTAGATCTCTCAGATTTAGATGATTACGAATCCAACAGGCAACAGCAAAGAAGAACAACAGGAACACTACTAAATACTAAAATAAGTTAACCACACACTAACACACCACACTAACACACCAAGAACACACACGTGCCAAGAACAAATTCATCTCTCTCCTAAACAATTTCATCCCCAAATATATAATAGAACCTGAAAAATCAACTCTCAAGATCACTCTCACACAAAGCTTCCAAATTCAAATTTTAAAAGCAATCCACTTTAATTTTAGCAAAACCCATTACGTACAAACCACCACTCTGCAGGCCCATAACAAGAAACAATTTTGGTGGAAATTAAAGCTTGAAGAAATCCTTGGAAGCCCATAAATTATTAAAAATACAAAAATCAAGGCCATAAAAGGCAGTATTACCTAAAATCCAATTAAACCTGGGGCGAACCCACCGAAATAAGTTCCTATTCTCAAGTTTGTTGGAGAAACCCAGAAAATAAAAATTTGCTCCCAAATCAATAAATACGATTGTGAGACCAACGGGTTGAATTTGATTCAACGATGGTAGAGAAAAATCGCTCAGAAATCTCCAACATGTGTGTCTTGATTCATACAACCAATTTCTCTTATAAACTCGTTCTCGCATCCTTTCTCCAAAATCACCATGGTTGCGGCAGCGAATGGAGTTGGTCGCTTCAGATTTCTAATCTACTGTGTTCGCATCCTTTGTCAAGAGATATACAAGTGAGTACGTAATTAACTTTGATTGATCTAGTGTACATATGAAGGGAGTTGCCGCCGTTGTGGTGGTGGTTGTTGGGATTTGAGTCGGAGGAGATATGGTGACTAAAAGGTTGTTGAGATGCAAATTGATTTGGGGAAGATGTAGATTTGTTAGGGATGTAGATACAATCAAATCGTATTCTATTGGTTGCGACAGTTAGCAACTAAACCAAATTAATTCCAGATTTTTCGTGAATTAATTAAGTACATGAATAGGTAATGTACATGATACATAAATATATTTAAAAATGTCTTGGAACAAGTAATAGTTAGGTTCATGTATATAAATTTAGTCGTGTAGTAATTATTATGATGGTTTTAGAAGTATCCTATGAGTCCTATAAATAGTCTCATACTTTAATCATTTGAAGCAAGCGAAATGAAAGTACTTGTTTTTGAGTGCTCTCTAAAGTTATATTTCACTTCCTCTATAATTTATTCTCTTCCATATATTTCTAACCGTGACACGACGGAAATGGATTTAGAGTCACATTTACTTACTTAAGTGTATTTGGAGGATATTGTTATAACGTTTTGAAGATTAGGATCACTTGCGTAAAAAAAAAAAATATTTTAAGGGACAGAAGTGGATTTAATCTTATTTTCTTTTCAAGCTGGTTCAACAAAGAAAAGAATCAAATGAAAATCTTTTGTTAAATTGACATTAGTTAGAAAATTAATTAGGGAGCTTATAGCTAGTGGAGTACAATTCCAATTTATTTAATTCCCCTTACGAACTATATAGCAGATGGATGGTATGTCACTATAATAAAAATTATTACCCCATTTCAAATTATAAAATTATTATTGATTTTTAAAAGTTAATTTAAAATATTTTTAATTAAATTTAAAAATAAGATAACTCATTAGAAATTATAAAACAATAAATTTTATGATGAGTAATATATTTTAGATCATTTATAATATTTAATATTGTGTTATTTAAAAGTAAAGAAATTCGTGTTAATTTTGAGTTTAAAAATATCTTAAGTTGATTTTAATAAATTAATAATAATTTAATATTTTGAAATGTATCGAAATGAGTATTATGATTTTATTTGTTTTACAACAGCTTTTACATAGAATTTACCTGGAGAAAAGGAAATGAACAAAAAAGGTCGGTATCAGTAAATATATATATAGTAAATAACATACTTTAACCCCCCTTTTCCTCCCTCCCTCCCTCCCTCCCAAAATAAATAAATAATAGTATACTTTCTAGAAATGTTCTTTTACATATAGATTTAAATTCTTAGAAACATTTTGTAATTTTTTTAAATAATAAATGTTATTGAAAATGTCATGTCTAGTTTACCCTAGACAATATTAACAAAGCATACAAGAAAAAATACCGAGGAAAATGGGATCTTTTAACATAGCTGTATTTATTATTGCAAGGAAATCTCTCCATATATTAATTGTCACAAGATATTTTATTTCTTTTTGTTGGTTGTGATGGAAGATATATATATTTTCTTACAATTGACTAACTTCAATATTACAAACAAGGTTTTATGCATTTGATATCCCAAGCCGTAAGTTTTTTTCCTCACACAATTACACGCCAAATTAAGAGCAAATATATATACACACCAATTAACATGCACACCATAAGAAGACATTCATTACCAATGCATGCATGCAAATCTTTACTTATCACCGTTTAATTTCTAGCAGACGATCTCCCACCAGGCGGCCGCGCTCTGGTAGAAAAGTCCCTAGGCTCATGGTACCCAATATTCTCAACGGCACCAACAGTCTTGAACAGACGCCGCTTGTTTATCTCCTCCACCAGACTCCGGTGCAACAGTTGGCTACGTACATCCACAAGTGATCCGATCCTCGGTAGCTGCTTCTTGCGATCGCTTGAGTTACAAGCTGTCCTTTTAGTATCGCGCAAAAAATGGCATTGCTGTTCCCAATTATATTGGGACGTGCTTATTTCTTGATCAGGACAAAACCTTGTATTACTATATTTTTGCTGCTTTGCAGTTGTAAAATCTAGCTCTCCCCCACTTACTGAATCATTCTCATTTTCATTGCATGAGCAATAATTTATGTTGGAGTAGGCTAATGAGCTTTGAGAGCTTGCATCATCATTATTAATGAGAAAATCACCTGCGCGTGATCATCAGCACCGATAATTAAATTTAAACTAAACATTTTCTTTTATAAAAAATTAAATAAAATTAGAGAAGTTGAAGTAGTTACCTCGAGGCCAGTAGTTATGGTTGGTAGTTGAAGTGAAAAGGCCTGGGAGGGAAGCACAGGAGGAATGGTGGGAGGAGGGGGAGTAGAAAGGATGGTGGGTTCTTCCGCCATCAATATCATCTTCTTCCTCGTCGTCAT
This sequence comes from Aralia elata, assembly GCA_034770075.1. Lineage (NCBI taxonomy): Eukaryota > Viridiplantae > Streptophyta > Magnoliopsida > Apiales > Araliaceae > Aralia > Aralia elata. Next base: position 97,215,074 of record CM068382.1, read on the forward strand.
CATCGTAGTTGAAGCTGTGTTGCTGATGAAGGTTTTGATCAACTAAGTAATTGGATTCCCTATTATTCCAACTAGGAACAAGACCAGAAATCTCCTCATCAATCATCTCAGCAATGTCAAGCGGATCCCAACCTCTGATCTCTAATTCCTTCACCATTTCGGAGGCTACTTCCAGTGCAGTATCACTCCTTATGTCAAAGGGGAAATATATGTTTCTAGCTTCACCTACATACGTACATCATATATACTTATTAATTAGTTATAGGATTTGTGAAACAAATATCATGAACATATATATAACATGCATGAAAAATTACAATTCTAATTTGTATTACCAAAATATATAGGCATACACAAGTAGTCATGTGATGTACATCTATCATGCATGGTCATCACCAGAAGGAAGTCTTTGCAAAAACTTGCAGAAAACCTAACTGGTTTCAATTGTTCTCATTATATACTACCTCCATCCAAAAACAACAGTTGTGTTGACTTTTTTGACTATTTACTAATTATCACGTATATTAAAATTTGACTATGTTTAAGTGTATCCTAAAATCTTAAAAGTCAACAAGTCAAATAGCAGTAGATCTCATTTCCAATTGAAAGGATAACTTGTAATACGTATACTTACCATTCTTATCAGAGATCTGTACTTTGAGAAAGATAGTATCATCATCGGGATTCATTGTTCCTGTGATCATCATTTTTGTATCCTTTGTTGGAGCTGTCACCAAAGGCAAAGGCAGTGGCGGCGGAATCTCCACCACTAGTGTTCCTTTCGAAGTTGTCTTATGAGCACTAGGTATCCTTGATATGGCTGGAATTGGCCTGTCTTCATCAGGACCAACATTAATGGCCTTATCTTCATCAGGAGCAAGAAATGGATCCATCAACAACTCATTGGCAGACGGCCTCCTGGAAGCATTCTCCAGGCATTTCCCAACAAACTGTTGGGCTTTAACATCTTCAATCTTGTAGAATGCTTTTGGCAGCTTTCCCTAGCACAAATTTATAAGAGAGTTAATTTTTGGTTCAGAAAGATCTTATGATTTATATAATTTTCCCCCTTTTTCTACTTCTAATTAATTAATATGCATGGAAATTAATTAAGTATAGGCATGAATTCCCTTACCGAAGTAACTTTCTTGTAAATTTGGGCAGGATTGGAGCACTCGCTATATGGATACTCAGAAGTAAGCATCTCAAGCATACACATGCCAAATGAGTATATATCTACAAGCTCATTATAATCTTCTTCGTAGAGTTCGGGTGCCATGAATTCTGGTGTGCCTATGACGCTGTGAGCATGTTTGGATGCGCAAAGTGTGGCTGCTAAACCTAGATCGCCAATCTTGACTTGTCCAAGATTGCCATTGACGAAGATGTTGTCACACTTGAGGTCTCGATGGATCACCGGGGGATCATGCCCGTGCAGATAAGCAAGACCCTCCAGAATTTGGTGTGCCCATCTTTTAATTGCTCGAATATCTACTCTCTTGTACTTCTGTCTGTACCTATATATATATATAATCGATATGGTACATACACATTATCACAAACACGAACGAACTGTTAAATAATCAATCAACTGCTCTAAAAGCTTATGAATTAAGCTGCCAGACAAAGAGTCCAACAATGTACTAAATCATTTTTTAATAGTACGTTGTGTGACCCCTCGCATGCAATCCCCACTTGCATTTGCCTAGCAATTAAGTTGCATGCATAATATTCAAGCTTATATTTCATGTTTGGTAATATATATATATATATATATATACACACACATATATATATACATACATACATACATACATACATACAGACATTAATATGTATACTGGGACGGGTACTTGATTGAGTGCTTACTCTCTAAGAGTGCCGGAGGTGAACATTTCAGTGATGAAGTTGAAGGTTCTTCGATCAACGTCAATCCAGGAAGAATAGAATTGCATAATAGAGTGGTGATCGAGAGTCTTGAGGAGGTGGACCTCCGAATAAAGTCGCTGGACTTGTTCAGGCGATCGGAAGACATGGTCAAGTTTGACCTGGTTCCAAGCTACTTCCATTCCAAGTACCTCATCAAATGCCCTATACACCGTTTTCATTGCTCCTTTACCAAGTATTTCCTTAAACTGCATTTAATGCCAAACAATATATACATACATCACAGTGTGATCGATTCATAAGTTGCCAAATTATAATTACTGGTGATTCAATTCTCATCAAATTCACAATTAATTTTAATTTGATATATAAGTTCCCTTCATTCCAAGATATAATATAATATTAAGATTAATTTTGGCTTTCTAAAAAACTATTCAAAACATTTTAAAATTCAAAATTAGTGAGATTCATTTAAGTTTTGCAAGTAATAAATCTTGATCAATTTTAAGTACGATGAAAGGGAGGCAGGCAAGCAACAGAGTAAGACACGATCGGTCTCCTTTAAAGTATGCTTTAGGTCCTTTATAAGGGGTGAATTTATAGATTAACAATTCAAAATTTTCATTTGAGCATGTTCAAACAAGATATATAGCTAGCTAGGCTAAGTTGATATATATTAAAAAACAAAATACACTAGTTATATATAGAAATCAATCCATCTAGAGGCCAATATTAGAGCAATATATATATATATATATATATATATATATATATATATATATATATATATATATATCATGCAACTACATGACTTATAATCAACATGGATATCTACAAATTAAATAATTAAGCACCATCATGCAATTAATCTCATCATAAATATACACAAATTCTATTAATGATCATACATATACAAGGTTCATAATTAATTAATTAAATCAGAAACTTACACGTCCATATCGTCCAGATGGATCCATTTGTGTATAATCTCCGGATTGCATTTTGTACGTGGCTCGATCGGCAATAATTAACTAAGCAAACCTCCAGATTGAACTAGGTAGCAAGCAAGCAAGCTAGATAGCTAGTATTACTAGCTAGTACTTACAAATATTGATGTAGCTTAATTAATATAATTGAGTTATAGTAGTAACTAATTAAATACGTATACGTAATGATCTTTTTGAAGGTAGGCGGCGGCGATGAATGAAGGAGCTAGCTAGCTAGGGTGGTGATGGATGGGATGTTATAAAATCCGAGGCTTCCCTTCGTGATTTTCATAGGAGAAGACGCCGAATAAGAGCCAGAAGAGCCTTGAGTAATCAATCCTTAGCATAATCCAAGCCATCCCTACAACCTCACGCGAGAACTCGTAGTCCTGAGAATTCATTTATCTGGGATTTTCGTTCAAACCAGAATAATAATATAACTGATCGAAACGGGACTGGACAAAAAGATATGATCGAGCTGTAGATGATTTCAACTCCCAGTGATAAGATTGAATTTGAGAGGTGGAAAATAAATGTTGATGGTGTAGATGGAGAGAGAGAGAGAGAGAGAATATTCTCTTTTTTTGTTAGCTAATAATTAATGGAAGCAAATTAATAAAACTAGTTGGATTTCTTGCTGGAATTAAAGTCGATTAATTTCTAAGTGTGGCAGGTATCTTTCAAGAAAAAGTTTAGAAATGGGAATGATGATCACAAGTGGGGCTCTATGAAGAAACTACATTAAGCTGGAGCACTCTCTACTCCTGAACTTGAAAAATCTGTGGCCACGCTTTGGTAGTGCCATTTGTGTTGGTCTAATGAATAATTACGATCGATCTACAAATTAGATTCTAGCTGGAAAGATATAGAGAGAGAGAGAGATAGGGAATTAAGAATCTAAGAGCGAAAATGGTGGAGGAGACTCTTCTTTTGGCGAAAAAGATCAATAGGAATAGATATTGGTGGCCTGGCCTGTGTTGGGTTGGTGCTATATGTGTAAGTATATACTACTCCACTTAACAAACTAACGATGCTGCGGGCAGCCATGTAACTTCAGTGGAAAATTTAAAGAAAAACTGTCACTTTCTGAGGTCCCTCGTATATCATGGCTGGCCTCATCATAATTTTATTATCATACTAAACTAACTTAGAATTAATTATACATAAAAAATATAATATAATATTAATATTTATAAATTTTATAAATGAAAATAATAATAATAATAATAATAATAATAATAATAATAATAATAATAATAATAATAGTAGTGTTAGGATGTGGTAACAGTAATTCCACCAACTACGAGAGATCGAGGAGAGCCACCACCTTTTATTATTTTCTTGATCCATCACCACTGGGTTGACAAATACAGATACAACCTTTCCTTATTTGATAAAGCTTTCTTGAAAGAGTCCCACCACCTTTTTTATTCATTCTTATCCCTTCTCTCTCTCTTCTCTTCTGTTTTTGGTGGCCTTTGAACTTCAATCTATCTATCTTTCTGGTTGATTAAATTAAATAAATTAAATAATCATCATCATCGCACTTGTGGTCAGATGAATTTTGGTATTATTATAGAATAAAGCAGGGGAGGGGTCAACTATAAACAGGTCGCATATTGTGTTCTTTATATATTGTGATTGCGACTTCAATTTACATATCTAAAAACAAAAAATATATTACTCCATAATGCATTGCATCCATCAACATAATACAGATGCCAACTGCTACGAGAGTACGTACGTGGCGCATCCATTTGGAATTACTTAATAAGAGTAGTACTTTCTAAGAGGGGAAAATTAAAAATATTTGTTTGATAGTATAAGATTGAGACATGTACACAATTAATATACTTGCATCACGTAAATAATTATATACGAGTATATATTTGTCAACTAGTTACTTTAATAGGATAATTGTATTTTCCTCCATAACACGACCAAACTAACAATTGTCACCAAATAGAGCCAACTGGTTTACTTTCCTAATTCATTACTTCATACCTTGAGGATGTGGAACTCTATTGATGTCGTCAACACAATAATTGGCTTAGCAATACTACTACATTAAGAAATAATTGAAAGGGCTGGGTGGAATCTAGTGTTCTCGGATTATGGGATTGTGCAGAGATTTTACACTCACCCCCCCCCCCCCCCCGGTCGTCAACTTCCTTTTGAAACAAAATATATACCATGAGAGATAAGAGAGAAAGGTGCAAAGAAGAATTCATGCAAAGCCAGAAAGAAATATGCCAGATTTGCCCAGATGCCAAAACATCTCTTTTTAAACTGCTCATCACACTCGATTAATTTCCTCTATGCTAATAAGGCAAATTAAATTTAACATGAAGAACCGGACAACAAAGAACAAAGCAAATTACTGCAGAGATATGCCTTCATTAAGCAAAACTGCTCGCAGTCTTATCATTCTATCAACAAGAAAACATCAACTCACCGGATGAAGTTACATTTGACATATTCAACTAGCTATAGGCTGTGTCTATTCTACTGATAAAGGATTATGGTTAAAATAAAACCTGGGTCAAAACTTAATTTAACATCCTACACCTGGGCAACAACCCGCTGAGAAAGCTAACATGTCTAAAATTTGGGAGAGAAAATGTACAAAATGGCTTTGAATCGCATCCAAAACACAACAAGAAGAACAAGGCCTCGTTTTCTATATCACCAAGAAGTAAGTTTTAGCTTGGTTTGTTAGCATACACTGTCTTATCACAATTAAACAGACCATCCCATCCCTCCACATCAGCTGGACAAAGGTGGGAAATCATCTTTATCTTTCAGGTGGTAGAATGACGGTATTGACCTGCATGCCCAAACAGAATAGAGATTAAACAGGACCGCAAACATGTACACCAACACCAGAGGAAATTTTTTACGAGTTAAAGAGATTCTCATACCTATCCTGCCCCATACCAACTACAGCTTTTGGCCTCTGCATACCTGAAGTTATAAGTGCTTGGCTAGAAGTTTGAGGGAGTGAAGAAGCAGGTCTTGGCTGCGTGCTGGTACTTCTTTCTAGCGAGGGCGTTCCTGCTGGTATATGCTGAACCAAACCAGGTTCAACAACTCCATTGGGTTGAAGAATAGAACCATTGACTAATGGATGTACCTTCCTCCGAGGGGAACCAGAATGCTGCACATCTGAAGACCCAGGCACCCAACCACCTTGATCAACAGGGAATTCAGTGAATGTAAATGCCTGTCCATTGCTACGAGGGGACCATGCTGGTACCTGATTCCTTCCTTTCACTGCTGATGGCCTATAACCTTGTGGAGGACGGTTCTGCAAAACATAATGTATTTTAAATGTCAGATAATGTGGCTCACCACCTGAACTATGTCGTAGAACTACAAAGTGAAATCAGGATGCAAGGAACCGAGGCTCACAGACATAGTTATTTCATGGATTCAACATAAATTTCAAATGCAAATATATCTAGACGCATAATATGAGCACACCATATTAGGAATGTATGTTCCTGTTCCTCGCGGCTTTGGCATCTCTTCAAAGGCAAAGGACACACCAGGTACAAACATTGGGTTGATGGGGTAGAACATTGGACTGTGGATAACACCGTTGACACTACCATTGTAAAACCCATTCCGCAGTGATGAGAGCTGGATAGCATCCCATGAATTCATATTCTGGAACTGATAGGGCGGTGGAGGAGGCATTGACAATGCGGGCATACTAGAGGCATACTCGATGCACCACCGACCATATTGCAAACAATTAAAGTGAATGTTGAAATCCCCATTGAGATCTAACAAAGGGTTCAAAGATTCAGGACAGCCAACATCTTTTGCTGATGCACAACCCAAATTAAAAGTATGAGAATCTTCAGATAGGGTAACAGGATATGCCACTGAAGGAACATCTTCTGACCCAAGGGGGCTCAGAACCTCCCTGCCCATGTCATAGCCAATAGTAACGCCTTTGTCTTCATCAGGTGCTCGTAAAACCTCAGAAAAAACTCTAGTTTCTTGGTTTTCAGACTGAATTAGGCTTGAGTTTTTTGTCTTCACATTACCTGAAGCCGGGTTAGAGAAATAGAGATGGGGTGCATGGTGGGGTTTTGCCACTGGAGAATCACTCTCCTCACTACTCGGAGAAGAGATATTTGGTAAATCATTTGCAATTTTAAGACCTTGAATTCTGTGTATAGCATGACCTTCTGCATCCCCAGAAAAATGGTACCCCATGGCATCCCTCCCTTTGACAGAACCATCAGCATCTGGCAACACGGTAGAGCGTAAAAAATCCACAGACCCTCTTTGCTGTCCATTTGCAGTTCTGCTTCTAAATTCCATTTCCGTCTCTAATGCTGTAATTATATAGACTTCATCCTGGAGTGAACCTTCAGGATTGTGTTTATATTCTCCATCGGTGCCAATACAATGGACGGATTTTGAACTAGAACTTACCTTCTCTACTCGGCTATACTTAGTTTCTGAAACAGAAAATGCAGGACGGATAGCACTAGGACTAGATACAGGGACAGGATCTTGAACATCAGGTCTCTGTCCACTTCCATGCCTATCCAAAGTATTTGAGAAAAAGGTACGAAGTTCAACAGCTATACTATCTTCCGGACGCATTAGTATTTGTCCGAGTTTTCGAGCCCCATAAGAGAAAGCGCTCCTTATCCTATAGAAATTTCCTATATAGGGCATGCATAAATCATTAGATTATTTACAAAATAAAGAAAAGAAAATAGTTGGATATAACTACAGTACTTTCAAGTATAGAAAGAAGAATTCATGCCTGCACAAATAGGAAACTAAATGGCAACAAATAAAAGACTGCTATAATTTGTCCAGAAAGCACAATCTAAGATTTGAACAACTAAGCTCGAATGGGTGAGAAAAGAAGAGTAACTTCTACCTTTGCTGACACTGCGGCCAAGGTTGTTATATTCTTTAAGAGGATCGACTATGTTGAGATGTTTTTGGGGAAAAGTTCTTGAATTGAAGTCACCAACTTTTGAAGGAACTGAAAATGTGTCCACACAATATCTGTAGAAATCTTCAGTGAGCAACAGATCATCCCCACCGTTTCCAAGTGTTTCAGCTGCAGAAAGGACAAAAACTGCTGAATATCTCAAATCAAAAATATATAAAGAAAGAAAAGCATATGAAGACTCACCCTCAATTTCGGACAATGACGACACGTGAACTGGACCAGGTAAACTGATGCTATAGTTCTCCCAATCAAATTTGCTAAAATAGTCCAAGAATCTATACAAAACCTAAAATTTGGCAGCACAATTTCATGTCAGATATTTGTAATTGTGGAGAACCCACAATAACTAGCAGGAGCACTTACTGCTAACGGACCATCTAAGGTTGAGTGGAAGACATGAAAGATGTATAGAACCAAAGTCTCCAAAGCATATGTAGAGATCAAGCCATGGTGAGCACCAAGAATACGACTTTCATAGTAGCACCAGGCTTTAATAAGTATGATACTGCGCTTAAAGAGATGATCTTTCCCAATGAGATGATCAACCTGTCAATGAACAGCATCAAAAATGTCATACACTCAACTGGCAAAATACTGCTATATTCCACAAAAAGAGTCACATTTGCAAATTTGGGAATATTAAGGATATAATTCTATTTTTATGCATCCCCCTAAAAACAAATAAGTTGTTAGTTTAGTAGTGTAGTCGATAATGAAATTATGATAGCAAACTTGAGGGCAGGGTGTCATTTTATACTATCACCACTAAAAAAAAATGGATATTGTGTAGCAAAAAAATTGGCAAATGAGACTCTTTTTTGTGGAGTGGAGGGAGTAATATCTAAACATTCAAATATATAGAGAAGTTACTCAAATTCTATCCAGTCCATAAGAAACAGGAAAAAGTAACAATATGGTAGTTATAAAGTGTTCGTGCAAGTAAATATTAGGCCTCTCCACTATGTTGTATTGTAAAAGTAAACTTAGTAAACTTTCCTTCAATCAAAAATTGTAAGCAAGGTCGATGCAAGATTAGTCTTTAACTAAGAGAACATAAACAATCAAATACTAGATACTAATTCAATCCAACAAAACCTCATTCTATCTTTACTATATCAGCTCTTATTCTGGTACGGAGTCCACCTTCCCATAGCAACACTGTCAATGTGGACCATACTCTTAGTCACTAATTCAGATATCTGTCAGAACAAAACAAGGGAAATCCATCTCAGACAATTTTCACTATTCTCGACTCTAGATGGTTTCTACTCCTCTCCTGATGTCATAGTTTATCACCTTAAACACACCCATCTTAAAATCCACAAAACAAAACAAACAAACTCATTTTTCAAACTTAATTTTTCTTTTTCTTTTTTATAGGTAAATTTGACCACAATTATAGGGATAGGAACTAGCAAGCTTGAGGTTATTCCTAGTCCTACCCCTTGGAGTCTATAATAATTTTTCCTGACCACTCAACAAGCTCTCCCATAGAGCATTGATATATTTTTACTGCTTTATGCAGTTTCTCCTTTCTGCTTCAAGCAAAATTGTTGATCATAGCGCGTGTGCGGCCCAAAACATCTAAGGGCATCACAGACCTGTTATTGCCTCAAGTATATAATATATAAATAAAAAAATAATAGTTTATAACCTAGGATGATTTAGAGATATTATCCTGTAGGTTATAGTACTTTAACAGAGATGATTTATCTTGATCATGGAAGTTGGACTTCTAATTAAAATACTAGTACATTAATTGTGTGTATTAAAAGGATCATGTGATAATATTTTATTTATAAAATATTTTCACATAAATACTAATTTGTGAAATTTCTTAATTTTGAAATAATAATGGACAAAATATTGTTATATATATTAATTTGATGTTTCAATGAGTAAGATTACATTGTGTTAATTAATACCTCGGAATGTCGATTAATATATTTAATTAATATTAGGAACATTATTATTGTCAAAACATTTATAGGATTTTTAATAAGATAATTTATCATTGATCATAGAATCTTGGCCAAGTTTTTTAATATTTATTATTAAAAGGATTGATTTAATTGTTAAATCAATTTATGATCAAATAAAGATAAATTATGGACTTATGAAATTATTTTAAATGTATCGAATTATATTAATTGTTTCTGAAATATTTATGTACACCATAGAGAAAATATTTACAGTTTATTCGTAAATGGTTTATTTAATTAATTCCTAGACTGAAGTGCAATTACAATTATTTAGTGGAATTAATTGTAATTAATATTTATTTTGAATATTGTATTAGATAATAATATCTAGATAAATATTGGAGTCAGAAGAAGAATCCTTAGGATCCCCCTTCCTAGTCTCATATGGACCAGATTCATAAGAGAGGGTAAGGATCAATGTTATTATATATATCATTGATCAAAAACGTATTTGGTACTTTTTCCTATCAGAAAAAATACCAAATTTCATATTTTCTTTTTCAGCTTAGGAAAAACACAACTAGGATTTTTTTTCAGAAGGGTGCTTTGGAAGTTACACTCCAAGTTCAGCATAAGGTCACAGAAGGGAAGATCTAGAGGATACTAAAGATTGCACGGATTTTCAAAACGTGTTAATCCAACCAAGCACTAGGTAACAAATTCGTACTCTAGATACATGGTATATATATTTGTTGTTTCGCATAAAACCATAAAGATGATCCTGATTTTATTATTTTTTTTAAAACCTATTTTCGGAATATTTTCCAACACATACAATATTCCAGAAGCTCTCTTCCACTTTACACTGTTTTGATTCACTAAATCACATTTTATATTATGTGTCACTCCTTATGACCAATAATAATGCTCAGTGTTCTAAAAGGCCCCGCCTAAGCTAGCCTAGGCACTAGGCCCCCCTGGCGCCGCGCCTAGGCAAAAAAATCCCCTAGGCCGCCTAAGTGAGGCCTAGGCCGCTCCCGCCCGCCTAGGCGGGGCCTAGGCGAGGCAAGGCGGACAAAAAAGATTTTTTGTCTGATAATGACACAGAGAAAGAGGGAGATGAGGAGTGCGAGTCCGATGGGACATTATCTTGGAGGGATATGGAAAAGAAGAGTTAGAGATATAGAGGGATACAGAAATGAGGACTATTAGTTTGTATTTTTTATTATTTGTTTGTGTTTGAACTTTAAACAATTGCATGTTTGTGTTTGAACTTTGACATTGACAATATGGATATGTGTTTGAACTTTAAGAAAATGCCTTTATTATCTTTATTATAGATTGTTTTGCTTTATATTATTGTTTTGTTTAGATAAATGTAAAATAAAATATTAAAATTGGCTTAAAATAAAAAACCCGCCTAGGTGCCCGCCTAGGCCCCCTAGGCGCTAGCCCCCTCCCCCCCGGGCCACCCGCCTCCCACCTAGCGCCTTTTAGAACCTTGATAATGCTTTTGTGAACATTGTATTTAATCTATCACTCCTTATGACTAATATCTTTGCTAGATAATTTCAAAATATTCAAACTTTATGTTTACTTGCCTAAACCCTCTTGCTGAAAGATTCACAAATTCTTAATTTTGTATCCTTGCTTTAGTTCTTCTTTTTCTTTTTTTTTGGGGGTGCCCCTGCTTTTGGTTTAATAACTTTAAACAACATCATCAAATCTCATGCAAAATGTTAAATGTGACTGGTCAACTGATTCACAATTTAGGCAGAAATATAAAAAATTAATGTAATTCCCAAAAGTTAAGGAATCACTTGTCACAGCTCCACCATACACATCCTTTATCATATATAATTATCTACTTGAAAATCATTTCTTTTGAAACACATATTGAAGGACTCTAGTACAGAATTTTGGCAAGTCTACATGACCAGATGGATATCTACAAGACTAGATGGCTATGTTCCTTTAGCTCTCTATGACGCCCCACTCCTCACTATGTAGATACAGTGGCGGACCCCGAAATTTTACATAGTGGGATCACTAAAAAACTGATAAGTTAAAGGAAAATGATTTATGTGTTAACAAATTTATGACGAAATTGAATTGCGACTTAGGTGGATCTAAACGGTAAGATAAAATAAATTAGGGTAGGGTCATTCTTAATTCTTTTCTATCTATCTCATGTATCCACATATGTCGGTATTTATAATTGCCATAAATTTGTCATCATATGTAACAAGACTTCAACTTAAATTTCAAATTTAGCCAGCCTCTAGTCTAGTCAAAAAAACTGTGTATGAAAATCAAAAGAATAACACAAGTGGTAGAAGATTCTCTGTTACTACTCCCTCTATTCCAAAATTTTATATATATTTTTAAAACGACATTTTTTAAGATACTTTTTTTTTCAAACATACATTAGCTAGAAATATTTATGACATGATAAGACTCTCTACTTTGAATATAAATAATGACATGATAAGATTTTTTGTCACTTTATAATGTAAAACTAAAAAAATTATTTCTTTTAATTTTAGAATAAACAAAAATATATCTTTATTTATAAATGGAGCGAAATATGTATTAACTGAAATGGATGCTAATATAGCAATCCAATGGATTCTTTTTTCTTATTAAAAGAATGAAAGGAGAACAAATAGGTTGTTGCACATATAGAAGAGAGAGATTTAGAAAGACAAAGAAAGTGAAAAGTGGAAGGTGGAATTGTGGAAAGTGGGAAGTGGTCTTGAGTTGGGTCCCACCAAAAAATACTCTATAGTATAGAAGAGAGGGGAGAGAGAAATGGGTTTATACCTATGGTTATCTGCGCATGTACAACCCTCAACAGTGGTCAGTAGACTAGTAGTAAAAAATAATTGAGTGGAGTCACTTGTAGTCACAGGACCCTATGTGGGTCCGCCTCTGCGTAGATATTGTCCACTCCCTATCTCCTCATCAATAATTTAGGGTTTTCATTGCTGTTGTTTCAAGAAATTGCTATCATCTAGGATAGATTTCTACGACGTCCCACTCCTTTATAAGTAGATATTTTCCACTCCCTATATTGTCATGGTTAATTTAAGGATTTCCATTGCTGTTATTTCAAGCAATTAGTACTCAATCATCAAGTAGTTGGTGCCTCAATAACTAGGGATTGCCAATATAATCGGCCATTTTGCGCTATTTATGGTCATATCACTTTATTATACTTTCATCTTTTTTAATATTGCATATTCTATGTATTTTTATATAATTGTACTAAAACTGTTCTTATCCCAGCAAACAGTACCATGGTCGCCAAAATACTTTCAAGGCTCAATACCAGGATTCAGTATGGAAAGCTTGATTCTACTAGAGAAACATGTTTTTCTTGAATGTTCTGGTGCTGAGTCTCTTAGTGAAGAGAGGTTAACAAATCAATCCTGAAATGTGAGACTTACGCTTATTGAAGTCTTCATAAAATGTATTTGTGTATGTTTACAAAACCAAATCAATTAACCTTTCAATAATGATAGTAAAATCAAATTTCCAGAGGGCAACCAACCTGCTCAAGAAAGCAGAGGGTAGATAGCCCCCCTATTTGATTGAAGGAAATATCCACCACGATATTCTGCACAAGGCATTTCACGAGCTTAACCTGAAATTAAAACATCTAATATAAATAAAGTTGAGCCAGATAAACAATTGGAAAGTAATAGTTTTTTAAGCAAACCGAACTTAATGGAATTTAGTTGCTTCATAGAAGGTGAAACAGAAGTTGCAAGCTGCATATATAGTAAAAGAAATAATGCTGAAAAAAAATATGAACTGGGAAATAGAGCCCTCATACTTAAGTGTTCAACACACGAACATTGGTTTATTAATATTTGGAAGCCCACATTTTCTGAAATAAGACGTTACTACAATTTTCAAAGAATTTTGTTCAACCTCTAAACATGAATGAAAGAATATCTTTCTATATCTCCTATGTAGCTGTCCAGAAAATATTACCTATAATAGACTTCATAGATCAAACATATAATTTTATATAGAAACAATGAAAACAGAATAAACAACACTAGGAGCTGATCTGAGATTTGAGAATTTCAAGTCTTCAAATATGAAGTGGAAAGATACTTTTTAGATTCAGAAAATTTGCACACAAGCTCAAATAGAAAAAAATACATGGCATAAAAGTTAACGAGGAGCCAATAGTCAAATTAGAGAAGCAAAATACATATTTCCCAATAATTCAATAAATTATATGTGATGCAGCCATACAGCCTGCAGGACAGCTGCGAAATATGGTTTGTAATCACATGCCAAAGTGTCCAAGGAGAATATTTTGGAATTTATCTGTATTTAGATTATTTAGATTTATAATTTTAGCAGTTACCATATTAGATTTCTAATTGATTTAGGAATTTAGTAATTTTATTATATATAGGGATGTAATCTTCTCTTTTAGGACAGAAAATTGGTAGTTGAAATTTGAGCATATTGCTTTGAATGTTATTCCCAAGTCTTCCTACTTTTTTTCTTTAATTCTAAACCCTAAACTGGTCCCCGCCATTATGTACTTTGCATCATAACATGAAGAAGTGTCACTTGATGAAATCCAAACTTCTTAACATAGATGAAGTGTCATTAAAGGTGAGACATATTACTTGTGAAGTCAATTCAGCATTCTAGAGGTAACAATCTAATATAGAAAAAAAAGGCAATACTATCAAACATGATGATATAACAAATGAATGCTAAATAGCAAGACAAACAAGGATGGAGCAAATACAATATTAGTCTGAATGAAGCAAAAATAAATAAATAAGAACTCCTATAGGGTTTAAGATAAACACCTCAGCATGAATTAGTTGGATCTCTTTTACCACAAACTCTGCGCCGCTACTTTTTTCTTCTCTCTGAAGCTCAGAGACTATTTCAGCTAAAGCCACCTCAACATTTGCACCACCAAAGGCAGTCAAATCAATGTCACCATCGGGAAGGTAAGTTTTCAATGGAACTGACCCATAGGGGAAGACCTGTAGAAAGCCAAATAGGAAATTCATAATTAAAACCTAACAAGATTGAGGGTTAGGTCAGTCTCATATCAGAATGTAAAACTGCAAATCATATAATGCATTGTAAGTTTCTATTGTAACATGAATTGGGAAAAGAGGGGGGTGGCGGGAATGAGGCAAACAAAAAGTAATAGGTTGTACTTATCAAGAAAAAAGAAACTTCACAAAAGCTTCCTTGATACCAAATTTAAGAGATATGTTGCAACATAGCAACTAAGAAGTACTTTTGGCATTTTCGATTTGTTAAATATAAGAACATAATCATCTTCTTGATTCAAATATTTCATCAAATATTCAAAATACTAAGCATATAAACTTAATTATTATGAGATCTATGTCCAAAAAAGCAGAATAATTTCAATAAACACATAAATCTGATGCCAATTATAGTATGAGTTTGGTCTGGGATGATCAGTCATGAAACTCTATTATGATTTATCTTTATGAAACTGTGCAAATTATTTTCGAAACTTAAAGCACCCGCACCCAACATCAATACCGTTCGAAGTAACTAACTACAAAATTATACTTTTACAATTCCACCCATGTGCGGAAATTCGCCATGACACTTGGAAAATGTTCCATATAATTATCATGCACTTTACGATGTCAGGTATTGTATTCCAACACCTTCTTAAGTTGGCAAATAGATAAAAGTGAGAAAACAACATTCAATTAAATTACTGGATTCATTGTGCTACATAGACATGTACAGGACGTGGAACTTGAAGTCTACTATTAAGCTGTTGCTGAATCTGTAAAAGATCAACTTAACAAAAGAAATCCCTGACTTAATACAAACACTCAATCCGTGGCGTCTTCAACCACTCCAACACAGACGGATATTCTCTTCGAATCTCTCATCAATACTAAACATGACATATGGACCCTGTCCTAATATAAATAAGACCGCTTAATTTTTTGCCACTCTATGACACAAACTTATCCACCTCATATGCTATGAAACATTCCAGCAGGGCATAACGACATAGATTTCGACAAATACAATGATCACCACAAGTATAACCATTAACACGGCACACCAGCTCTTCCAAAAAAAAATCTAAGCCATGCACAAAATCACCATAACATGTTTGTACAACTGGGCACAAGTTCTCAATTTCCAATCAACCAAAACTAGAAGAAAATCCCCAATGGCTATAAAATGTATCAACCACATATATTGTAAATTTAGCCAAAAAAGGTCTCACAACCAATCAGATATATATAGATATATATATATATATATATATATGGAGCGAAAAGGTGAACTAGCTTTCATTGCACAAATCCCAACTTAGCAACAACCTCTTGCAAAATATAACAAACAAATCCGGAATCATGACCAGAGAACTTTGAAATTAAACTACATATAACTTCAAGCAAAGATGATATAAAAATGTGAGTGAAAATAAAATTCTGACCTCGCAACCGACACAGTTTGTAATCAACCTCCGCACATAATCTATAACGTCTCTTCTTCTTTTGTCAGACACAACAGTGGGTTGAAACTGACAAATAATCTTCTGGGTCTCTTTCTCAGCTATGGCCCAACGTTCAGCGCCAATCCGAGATGGAATTGGGTTTGACTCCGGCGGCCCTTGTTCTGTTGAGGTGAGGTATGGTTCCTGAATATCGCCCATCAAAGTCCTAAGCTTTCCGAAAAAGATTCCTAATTTAGGAAGCCCATTGTTGTATCAGGGGTATGAAATCTGATCGGCCGGCGTAGCTTTGGGAATTGAGCGAGAGGGGGTCTGTATTTGAGTGAGTGTGTGTGTAATGGTTAGTTGAGAAAGATCCAATCTAGATTTTAATGCGATTTTCAGTGTGGTGATTATGGATTTCTGTTTTTAGGTTTAGCAAAAACCTTGGGTTCCATAAATACAATACTAGTAGTAGGTAGGAGTATTTTCTTTGTTTTTGTTGATTATTATTTATTCCACCAAGAACTTGGACCTTTCTTCTCCCTCCCTCCCTCCTTCCCTCCTTCCTATTTATGTTTCTCCTTCCACTTTCTAATTTTATTTTCTTCTTTATTGGTTTTATGAGTTATTCATCTGTAGTACTCCTATTTGCTTGGTCATTACCCCTCTTCTTAATCCCTGATTATGAGAAAAAGCATGCACATTTCTAATCTACTCCAAAAAAATAGTCCCACGGTCCCACTGTTTTAAATTAAAAATATATTTTTAAAATAATATTGTACTTTTAATATTAACAAAAAAAAATATTTATAATGATAATCTAATCTTAAAGTAAGAGAACAATCCTTCTCTAACCTCTATTAATCTCTAACGCTCTCGATAAAATAATGATTAATTACAAATATTATGTTACTTTATAATTTATAAATAAAATATATATTGTTCTACAGACGGATTAGGAAAAAAAATTATATGTAATTTTGAAATAAAGTCACGGATAAATTAATTATGGTCAATACTTTCTTGGATGGATGAGTATACAAAAGTTATTAGGTCAACATCATTAATGGCATATTATTAACTACAATAAATTAAAAAAAAATATTCTCTATTTTTGTACCAAGAGTAGAAATTACTTTTATCAAGCATCTTCTTTTTTTGATTGGGTACTACGGAAATTATTACATTTTCTCCTAATTTTAGCGGATGAGAAATTCAAACCTCTAAGCTAATGGTCAAGTTGATGAAGCCTTTTCCATCCGCCATTCATCAAGCTTTTTATATAATGTTAAACGTAGTGTTGTTGTTGTTTTGATGCCAATACGCAGAGTAATTAGTTCTCGCACTTAGCATTAAGTATAAAATCATAAATACCATGTTAATAAATTCATATTATTAATGGTGAGAGATTATATAATTATAATAACATCACGTAAGGAAGAAAAAAAAAACAAGTCGCACATAAATAAAAATATAAGTTTCACATAATATAGAAAATAAATTCATACGAAAAATAAGAAGCAAACATGAGTCCAAAGGGTAAAATTTTGGTATATATAGTAACATTCTTACAATTGTCTTTGTTTAACGGACAATAATTATATTATAAAGAAATAATTAATTTGAAATTACTCACTTTAAGTTGATTCATTATTTGAAAAAGATAAATAAATAAATATATGTATCAGCAGCAATTGATCATCCTACTCTACTCAACTCAACTTAGGAGTATCGATTTGACTAAAGTTTTACTATATATGTAGTACTACTAAAGAAATTGACACGTGGTGTTTAGAATCAAAGATGTACTACTGGTACTTCTCAAGAGAAAAAAATGTACTATTGGTAATTGAAAGGAGGAGCATCTTATATTCTTATTGGGACCAAACACAAATATGATCAATAATTTGATGCCACTGGTCTGTCTATTACAAAATGTCCTGCACAATTATGTTGGTTAAGGTCCAGCTTTTGTTGTCATTCTTGAGTTGGTGGGAATTGAGCGCGGACAACTAAAACGCTAGCCTTTTCTTCAGAAATTTGTAAGCATTATTTAATTTAATGTTCCTTCCTTAACAAGAGTATATATATTAAGCTAGTTACCAAAGATGGTTATAAAGTCTCAGATTGTATATGATAACTTTTCTTGATTATAGCATACTAAAACTACAAACTTGCTTGAGAAGCACCAGCAGATGAGGTTGGTTTTTAAACATGTACGTGTTGAATTATCGCATGATAGTAAAATCTCACATCAAAACATAAGGAGAAAAAATGAGAACGCGCATGTTCTAATAAACTATGGACCTAATACGTTAATCTTTTAGGTTAAGATGTGTTTTTTTTTCCCATGTGCAAACAGGGATTCTTCTATCTTTTGTTATCTCTTATCTACATCTTGCAATCTTCTTGAGATAAATTAGCAAGGGTATCCTTTTCTTCACCAATCAGGGTCTAGTTGTGATTTTCTGCTTTTATTTCTTTCGAGTGTTAACTCATGGACTAGGACCATAGCCTATGAGATACTAATTGCCATATACTGTACAAATGATTTGGATTCTTGCTATTTTTCAATTCTTCAGGTTTGTTAAAGAGACTGTTGCAGAAAGCAGCATGCCTGGTGGAGGAAGGACTGTCAATAGTTGAATGACTGATATGCCATGCGTGGAGGTTCTAATTAAAAGTCTACAAAATCTCTCCAGAATACAATGAGTTGGAGGAGGAAATTGGGGATTTTTTGGTGGAAGATTATTTAGCAAGTACTTATGTCCACATGTACCCTTGAGAAAAAAAATAAAAAAAATAAATTTTTTTTGAGGGGGGGGGAGAGATTCTCTCTCTTGAAAAAATATTGAGTGACCTTCGGTTAATAGTTAAATTACGCACAAAATTTGAATTGTGAACATGGACTATACAAAAGTTTTTATGATTCAGATAGTTTTGGGGGCATCACACGTAGAATTTTTAAATAAATTTTAATTACTTTTACTTCCTCTAATTAGAGCTTGATGAACTTGTTCGGTTGGATAAATAATAAATAACAACCTTCACATATCGAATAAATTTGAACTTCAGACGCCAACAAAACTCTTCAACAAAAGCTCTTTCAGAGACTTCAAATACAAAATTCTCTAGTATAACTGCCAACTGCCAACTGCCATTTACATACATATAGAGAGAGAGAACATAATGCTCCCACCAAAATTGTGGATCGGGGGGAACCAAGGAAAAACTTATCTACAAAATATCAACCCCACCACCATCTTCATGAGGAATAAAGGTAGAGAACTAGAGATGCCACATCTTTATCTTCTATATATCTTGTAAAATCACTCGAAAAAATCAGGAAAAAAAAAAGGAAATAAACAAAAGAAGCTATGTATTAACAATCAAAAGCCTTCAACACTAGACCTTTGCACACTTGAAGATGACAACTTCCGGCTTTCCTGTCTATTGAATTCCTCCATTGAGAGTGTTGAGGAACAACTTCGGGGGGGAAGGGACAAGGGCCGTCCAAGTGGCCTCGTTGGAGAAACTGATAGTCTGGTTGTCGGAGCAGATGGAGAGAAACTTGACCTTGGCCCCGGAGTAATGATCCCATTCAGGCTTGGAGATCTAGACATATTTTTCCCGCTCATTGATCCTGGCTCTTGCAGTGGAAACAGGCAAGCAAATTTCATGTCCTGTATGATTTTGAACTGTTCCACAATGGTTCTCATGGTTGGCCTCTCTGATGGATCTGTCTGGAGACATCTTTGAGCTATATCAGCCACCAGCCGTGCTGCTTTGGCTGGGAACCGCCCTTTAAGCTGAATGTCCATAATCAATGACAGTCTACCATCATCTGCCAAATAAGGCCGGCTCCACTTAACTAAGTTCCTCTCCTCTTTGGGATGGAGACTGTCAAGATTCTTGCGACCAGTAAGCAATTCAAGAAGCACAATTCCAAAACTCCAAACATTGCTCTTGGGTGTCAGCAATCCTCTCTCAAGTGTCTCCACTGAAAGATTTGTCACTGCCTGAATATATGCATACAACGTAAAATAAGTAACCAGTGTAAAAGAAAGATCAGAAAGTATCTTCTTAACTTGAACCAGCAATTTCAGTTATATCTTCTCATAACAGCAGACCTAAATGGTCACACACGATCACCGGTGGAACTAAAAGCACTTACCACTGAGCTACTGGAGATGTCCGCTTCTGGAATGTGGCTGATGCAACCATATCCAGATAGCTTTGCACTAAAATCTTTGTCAATCTGTATATTGACAGTTGAAAATTCATGGAACATTGCCTGTCAATAAAGGAAAATATTCATGTGAGAAACAAGCATTGCAAAAAAAGAATTTTCTATCAAAAGAGTGCTCTAACTCCACTCAAAACATTGTTATTTTTCAGACGGAAGTTCAGAATTCAGATTACCTGAAAAGGTCCTTCTTCGTGCAAGAAAGTGAGACCTTGTGCCGCACATAAAGCAACTTTCATTCTGGCATTCCAATCTATGGGAGGACCATCTGATCTTCCATACAAAAGTCGGTCCAAGCTTCCGTGGAAAAGCCTTTCATAAACCAACATCCTTTGATCTGATCCCTCACGTGCATGGAAACCAAGCAATTTGCAGAGGTAGGGATGTTGCAAAGATGAAAGTGTGTTCACTTCATTAACAAAGTCTTTCAAGCCCTGGAAAATACATAAAAATAATGAGACCACCTCTGAAGTGCTGAACATTCAGATATCTCAGAACCTTTAAGAGAAATAGAACCACAAGTATAAATTTGACAAATTAGAAATGTAAAACTGCAGTATGGTTAAGGATAGGATCTAGTTTAGAATTGGTGGACCACTGAAAAAATTGCTTATTCACCAGTGCAGATTAAGCAGACAGAAATAATGGACAGATTAACTATAGCATATTTAAACGAAAAGGAAGATGTAACGTTAGCCTAATAGGTGCCCTTTACAAGAAGCATGATTACAAGAGTTAGAGACAGCAGCAGACAACTTTCGTTCAAGGAGAGACTGTAAAACTGAAAACACCAAAAATATCTCAACAAACCAACCAAAATAAACAAAAACAAAAAATCCACATTACCTGGCTTGATGGATGAAGGCAAGTCACAGTGGCTTCGAGTTTTCTTGAGCCAGAAGTATCATCCCCAAAGGATGCTCTATATATCACTGAAGAAAGAACTTCTGACATACATCGCTCAGGAGAGAAATTTTGGCAAGCAGCTGCAAGTTCTTCAAATGAGAAGTTCCGGAGTGTTCCCGTAGGAGGCAGTGTGGGAGGCAGAGGCAGTGGTCCAGAAACATTGAGAGGGCCACTGGCATTCAGTACTTTGAAGCACCCTAGATTTTTCAGAACAGCAGCACTGTGTAGTGAGGGAAGAGGAAGAGGTTGTGGATTTGGGGACTGACGAAACCGACTCTTGGACTCTTCCTGTTCCTCACAGTCAACTGAAAAGAGAGCATCTTGCTCAGCTGCATCGAGGCTTGAGGGTGCAGACAAAGCCCTTGTCCTACTGTTGGTTACTTTGATATTTGGCTGAACAGGTTTCACCCTGTTTCTGAAACTAGGTGGTGCAGACTGCAACGTTCGAGTTTGAGTTGGTGGTTCAGGCAATATAGTGGGTATATAGTCCTGAGGGTTGACACGCTTTACATAGATATTTTGCTCTGATTTTTTCTTCTTACTCTTTAAAACTGTGAAACATCCCATTTAGCCAAAAACTTAAGCTATAAACACGCTCCAATTTTCCTGCCAAGATCGTTGAAAAGCATGCAATTCAAAACAATTGAAAATTAAAAAACAGAAATGCGTTGTAGTAAGATAATGCTTTATATTTTCCTAAATCAAGTAACTGTGCCTGAATTTCAAATGTAGTCCAACTCTAAAGACAGAAAAAATCAAACCGAGGAGCACTTTAATGTCCAACAGAATCCATTTGTGTCTAAAAGAATATCAACTTACCACAGGTAGTCACTACCATTCAAATAGCCACCATTATTATTTAATGTAAATTAAAGGAGGGCGAAATTTGGGATGAGTGAATTTCCTATTTTAGGAGGGAAAGAAATTAATTCACCACACTACGTAAAGAGCAACTATAAATGTTTTTGCGTTATATCTTTTTGTTCCCGTGACCACAATGAGCATTCTCAAAGTATGAATTTAGTTAAGAGATTGAAATTTTTCTAGAGCGACCATAGAAAATTACATGTGTTGAACTACACCCGTGCTGGGCACTCACACTTGGACAAGGGTATATGGGATATGCGTCTGACACCAGTGTCTACTTCAATCCTTTAATTGTACAAATGGAAGAGAGTAACAGCTAGCGTTCAATAATAAGGATTCTTTTTTCTTTTCTTCTTCAAACAAAGAAACAACGGAAATCCCTCTTCATCACTATATCTCATTTATAAAGTACACCACTGCATATGAACAGTACATGATTACCTAAAATAAACTGAAATTAGTTTAAGTGCAATACGTGTCCACGTATCCATATTCTATATTTGGACACTTATAAAGACAGTCTACAAATCATAATTTGAGATTCAAAAGTCTTAACACCTGGACAGATACCCGCAATGGACACCTAAATCCAAATCCATGTTCAAAATTATGGCATTGGACATCATATTGCATGCATGAACACATAATTAAGCAATTCAGTTTTAAAGAGAGATATATTTAAAACACACAATTAAAGCATGCAAAACACCAGAATGGGGAAATAGATAAACTATAAAAGCATCCAAATTGGTTATCAGGAAATTTATACACTCTACTACCAGTCAAGATTCAAAATTTCCAAGCAACCAAATGTAGAACTGCAACATAATATTACAATCCTCCACTAAAGAAACTGATGAATCATATTGAACTAGAAATAAACCAGATCCAAAGGACCTCAAAACTCCATCAAGCTTCAGAAATAACAATTACAATAGCTAAAGCAACGAAATTCAATCAATTTGGGGACTGAGCCATCAAGATTGAATTTTTATATGAATTCTCCCAGATGGAGGCCCCCATTTCCATTAAAAAATAGAGAGCAACCAACAAATTATTTCTACAGCAACCCAATTCCAAATTTTGGCAGAAAATTCAAAAGATAATCAAAACGTAAACCAGGGAAACGATGAGAAAAGGTAGACCACAATCTAACCTGTGAGGAAGAGTTTCTGAACCTCACTCTATCACTGATGGATCTTCTGAAGAATATAAGCGATGGAAGCCACCAATGTTTGGGAAATCAAAATCAGTAGATAATTTGTGAATGAAGAAAAGAAGCCCTATAAACAAGTCAAAAGAATACAAATGAGGAAAGGCAAGTAGAGATAAAAAGTACCAAAAAGAAGATGAAGGGAAAGTACCAAAAAGAATTGAAAGAGAAAGAAAGAGCTCCCACAGAAGCGGTAGTCAAACCAACCAACCAAAAACTCTCTTCTTCGCTATTGGAGTATCAATTAAGGAAAGGTGTCATTATTGTAATATCCAAATATCATCAATTTTCTTTTTGAAAATTTTATTTTATTTCTAAGTTGCCACTTTTCAATAATAAATGATTTTCGAAAATACCCTTTTAAGCCCAATACATAATACACTTGCATAGTTATATCATGTATGTACAATACCAATAAAGAGAGGCCAAGAGATCTAGTAGAACAATCAAGAAAGTATGTGATATTATCATTAATTTTTCACCATAATTATTAATTACTTAATATTATATTAATGAATTTTCAACATTTAAAATTAGATTTTTTTTAAAAGTATATTTTTACATAAACGTGAAATTTGTCCTGACATATAAATATTTAAAAAAATTACTTGTGAAATTAATATTATCAAATTCTAATACGTATGGTAATTGACATAATCAGATCCTTATGGGGATGAGCACAATATATAATACTTATATATTGTACTATACCTAAAAAATGGTCGTGGAAGTTTATTCGGGTTAAATTTATTTATGATGCCTTGATTTGTTAAAAGTATAACTTATTCACAAATCGAAAGCACTAATAAAATAAATATCCCCGTCATATAGTTAGTAACTATACTATTAGGGTTTCTCAAAATTGAAGTTAAGTCAGAAGCCCTAATTAATGTTACTTCTAAATTAAGATTTTCACAACATAATAAATGTCATATGACATGCTTTCATTGGTTCATAAATTTACGCAATATCAAAACCATCAAATTTTGAGAAACAATTAAGCTTATAGTACTCGTGAACAAGGGGTTGATTTAGTGGTAATGACTCATCTCACCAACATGGGATCATACATTAAAGTTTTGTTCAATGTATAAATGAAGACCACCTCCTACTATATATGTTCACTTCATCAAATTATTATAAAAGGAGTAGCATGTTTAATCAAACGAATATTAATGAAAGTTATTTGTAATACAACGAAAGAAAATATTTGATTTTAAGTTTTAGATAGATATGCATAATAGATCCCTTGACAAGTCTTAGGTGTTAACCAGGTCAAGTCAGGTCTTAATTTTTGATTTGTCAGACCAAATCAGGCTCAGACATCACAAATGTGGTCTGTTTAGACTGTCGGGCCAAGCCAGGCCCAAGACCGGTCAAGTCTAAACAATCTAACATTTTTAAAAAAATAGTAAATATGAAGTATTAAAAATAAAAACTATAAAACTAATAAAATTTTGTGAAAATAAAAATTTTTAATGAAGAAGTACAGTATTTACAAGAAACTAATTTATTATTAATTTTTAATAAACTAACTTTTAATGTTAAATATTAAATGAAGTAACTAGTTCTATTTATTGAAGATACAATCATGTATAACGCAAAAGTTTCTATGGTATGTTCATAGTTCTCTTGTAATTCTCAAAATCCTAAGTGAATGAATGAACAATGCAAATATGATTTTACGTAATTAATGGAGTGCTTAAAATTTTAATAAGCAATTTATATTTGGGAATTATTTGAGTACAAATATTAGTTATTTATTAATGTTAATATGAAGATTTTAGATCTAAATAATATTACATAGGATGATACATTGATATTTCAATGATAATTATGATATATATGTGATTTTGCATGAAAAGCTTGTTCTGCTTACTTGTTTTTGAATATAATTGATAACTACTAAGTGTTAAGAAAGAGTGCTACTAGGCCAAGCCTTAGGGCCCCGACTAGGCAGGACCGAGGTCGGACCAACTCGGACTTTTTGGTTAGGTCGAGCCAGGCAGGACTTTTGCCTTCAAAAATCAAGTTCTTTAAAGTTTTTAAGCCGAGCTAGACTGGACTACAGTTAGACCGCGGGTTGTGAACGGAATTGTTGAACACCTCTAGTTTTAGACTTGTGCATTCAAATTGTATGTGAATTATGTTTTATTGTACTTTAAACAAGATATTAGATTTAAATTTCTTTTACTATAAACCTAAAGAATCTAATAGTTAAAAATCTAAAAAAACATATGTAAAAGTTGAATTCTTTAGGATAAATAGTGGGGTAGTTATAAGAGGGGTATTTTAGGCATTGTCGAAGATAAGAAGAGTTGAAGAAAATTCCGTAGCCTTGCATGACGGCAAATTGGGCGGATATAATTATCAAACATTCAAAGAAGAGGGCCTCGATTGACGTGAGAGGCCAGTCAAAGTTGGAGATTTATAAACTAAATGATAAATTAAAAAAAATGAAGAGAGCATAAAAATGGAGATCCCGTGTGGTCAAACCGACCCATCTAAATGGCTCTTTGACTCCAATTCATACCGTCAGATTTAGTGTCGTGGCGGAGAGATGGACGGTCAGAAAGTGGCCTAATAAAGTGTCTTTTGGGACCTAGTACGCCTGATATCAACAATTTTCTTTTTGTCCTCGATCAAACTCGGTCACTATTAATTAATAATATTATAATAATATTTGTTAGTACAAAATTAAATGAATTTATGTTACTTTAGAATTTTATAAATTAACTTAAAATTTTATAGCAACTAACGTGAAATTGTAAGAAATAAAATAATAATAATAATAATATATAAGTCTCTTTTTTATACTCTCACTAGGAATAACTTATGTGCAATTCAAAAAACATCGAACACTGAATTTGGGTAAGCCTCAATTCTGCATCAACAAAATCATTCATCAACTACCACAACAACATACATTTAATTAACATCCATATCACGAAACAACACACCATGCAACAAATAGCTAAAACTCATTATCCGTAACTTCTCCTAAACAAAATCATGAAATATTGTGTAGCCATTGGATTTGTACCCGTGGTCTCCCCCAGGATATTAATACAGTTGACGGGTTGATTTGGTTGGACTTTGGACTAATGGTTTGGTTTGGGTTGGGTTGGGTTGGTATTTGTGCAAATCCAAAAGAAAAACTTTTCAGGGCCAACAAACTGACCAAGCCTTTTCCAAAGTAACAAACTGTAATTGCTCCCAAAGTGGAAAGAGCTACACGAACTCAAATTATACGAGGGATTATGCAATATATTTCTCTTGAGAAGTTTGCTTCAAATTATAGAAAAAGTATAATGATCTGATGTAACTATGTTGACGTTCTAAAAAGCCTCAAGGATTTGCATTAGGCTTCTTGTACAAAGTGCCAGGCTCAAGTATATATGTGGCACTAAATTCTTATATAAAATTGTGTCACGGGCTTTATATATATTAACAAGCTGCTGCTGCTGCTGCTGCATCAACAACTATAGTGACACTAATTTGTCGGCCGGGTCTATTTTGGGGTGGCTGAGCCGCGGAATTTTCATCAGCTACTCGTGAAGTCGGCCGTTCAAGCAATGAATGCCGACAATTTGGGCAGGATGAATGTGACACCAGCCATGCGTCTATGCACTTAACATGGAAACCGTGATTGCAGTTTGGCAGCACCCGAACCTTCTCTCCTTCCACGAAGTCCCCTAGACAAATTGGACATTCAGTAGCCATTAAATTTACTCCTGATCCGTAAACTGCTACCGGAATTTTTTGTAGGGTGCCCTTTTTTACTCCGGTGGTGGCTAACCGTGCCGCAGCTTGTTCTGGTGTCTCGGTGCCAAATCTACGAGTACAACGTAGAGCGCAACGTACCATTGAGTTCAATCCGAGCGCACATAGTAGTGCACACAACAAGGCTGCCAATATAATCACCATGTTGGTGTCGAAATTTGTGTCACTAATGTAGGCATGGTTCGGCCTCGTGCCATTCGCCGGCGGCATTCTTGGATCAACATCAACAAGAAGGCGGCGTAATTTAAACATTGTCGCAAGAGAATATTTGTAAGCTTAATTCTGTATATGAATTTGTTCAAGGAAAAGAGGGGAAAATAGTGTTTGGTGATTTTTTAGGAATTTTGAGGTTGAGCTAATATTGTGTTGGGAAGATTCTAACTAGAAAGGGACATTGAAAACAGAGAATCTTTTGGGTTTCGGATAAGGAGTAAAATTGTAACTTGTTCTAAGGATTAGGCTGGTTGTTATCTGGATTGGGGGAAGCTTTTGCGCTGCAGGATTCGAGCTTATTAATCAGAAATGGTCCTCGATCCCTTCCACCTAATTTTTTCCTTACCGGTTTCCAAATTCTTCTCTGATCAATTTGGAGGGATGGAGAGACTGAAAACGATCAGTATTGTGTGCTTTGCTTTAGTAAGTATCCCTCCCTCATGGTCGGTCTATATTAATATTGAGATCGAGGCTTAAAGCCAGCATATTCTTTGAGATCAATTAAAAGATGAAAGTAAGATTTACAATTGTGACAGCTCTGCCTAACTAATCATGATTAAGGGGTTGGATTATAATTAATAAGCTTCAAAAAATCCTACCTCAAATCCATCCGAGTCCTTTTGATTGTACACTTGTAACGTACACAAATGTTTCCAGCCAGCCTGTCTTAGGTAAATATCAAGTGTATATTTATTTAGTCGTTTGTTTGGTATCTAAGGTTCAGCCTGAATCGTAGTGGAATTTGTAGTTGCGATTATTTTATTTGTTGTGCATTACTTTTGACATCAGATCAAGTGAATGAGCAGTATAATTAAGGGGGAAAAAATCAGGTTGATTGTTACCATTGGACAAAATATCTTTCTAACTTAATCCCTTTTCCGAACTAGTGACAAATACTATATTCTTTATCTATATCTATATATTATAAAGCCTCTATAGAGGCTTCCTCCACAAGTTTGGTGTAATTGGGTTACATTTTTTATTTTTTATTTTATTCTTTTTAAGTTTGGTATAATTGGGTCACATTTTTTCTTTTTTTTTCTTTTTACTTTTTCACCCTTACAACTTTAGATATATTATTATTTTGTCCTTTTTAATGTTAATTTTTTATATCTTTCTATTTACTCTTCTAAATTTTATAAATTTCTTATTCTATTCTATAATTTATACATGCAACGCGTGTGCGGCGACGACCAATACCTATAAAGACAATTGGTGTCAACCTTTTTGGTGGTATGGAAGGCGAGCTTTGCTAGCTAGCTTCTGTCAATTCACTTAATAAAAAAACAGCATCTAGCAAATCTAACCTTCATCAAACCCTTTTAAGTGCTCTCAGATCTTTAAGATTTCCTCCTTATTTGTTCCAATAAAATAGAGATGCAACTATTATTAACTAGTAAACATCAGATTTAATTGCTTATATGAGAAGATTTGTACAGTTCATTCATCTCAGGACTAGTGAAGATGACAGGCCACGAGTGATAATGTTGTGGCCAGATTAATTATTTATTTTTGGCAAGATTAAGGACACGCGGATGAGTCTAATTATGTCATTCTTATACCTATATGGGCTCGCTTATATGAATGCATGTGTCCACATCTCTATGTTCAATACTGTTGGTTGTTAGTTCTGCTAAAATCTAAATATGTTATGAACGAGTACTATTATTGCCTTAATCTAGCATACAAGGTAGTAATTAGGTAAGGAGAAACCGTAGTTAACAGTTCGGAGTTGGAACAAATGAGCACCCATCTATTATCTATTATATGATGTAATATGTATGGCAAATGAAGATCTTATTCAAATTAATTGAGTCAATTTAGGTGGTCAACGAGTTAATTCTAAATTAGTCCCGACTTTATCACTAAGAACATACCACAGCTTTAAATTATATAATCGAGACACCGACCCGTGCCTTGCACAGATTATCAGTCTAGTTTTAAAACGCCCTATGTTTCATATCTTTATGTCTCTACTACCAATATACTGTATTGGGTTGGTAATGGGTTAAAGCAGTACCTCGGCCTAGCGGGCGGGAGTCAAAGGTTGTGATATGTTCCTAACCTGATGTTACAAGTTACATTCTTTATTTTGGCCCTACCTTCTTCCAACATCATGAAGTGGGTTTGGTTCCTCTTTATTCAACTATATTCAGGGACGTTCAAATGACCAATAAATTAGATAGAGGCTCAACCAATAGGCCATAGCAGCGCAACAAATGATACCAGTAGGCTCTGTTTCTATGACAAGAATAAATTTCATTCGATGATTCTTTATTAGTGGCTAAAGAATGATTACTACATATGAATACAAAATAATGAGGTTGATAAATTTCACTAGGCCAACTCATGTACGATGGATCATCAACTAATTATACCAATTATTTTGTAAGTTAATTTCATTTTATAAGTTAATTTCATTACTTTCGATTTAAATCTTACTCCCTCCGTCCCAAATTAATTGCTTTTCTAGGACTTTTTAAAGTCAAATTGACTATTTTTAAAATTAATAATTAAACATATATAAATATATTTCTAAAATTATAAAAATTGAAATTAGTAATAAATTGTATATACTTTCTTTTGGTTATAATATCTTTACCTATATGTTAGCAAAAATAGTAAAAAAATTAGTTTTAAAAATAGTCAATTTGACTTTAAAAAGTCCTAGAAATGCAATTAATTTGGGACGGAGGGAATATATCATATACTTTCGTTGTCTAAAGTCTCATTTAAGTTTTTTGAATTCTTCTTCTAGTACATATTCAAATTTTCCCAGATACACTAGGACATAAATCATTTTATTTCAATATTTTTTTTTGGGCTCAGAAGTTACTTGATAATACATTTAAGTGTGTCTTATATCAGCCTTAACATATAATAAAAATAAAAAGTGTAATGAAAGTTATGAGACTCATTTTTCTTTCCGAGACTATTGATTCCTAATGTTGGGCTTGGGGCAACCCAAATCTGGGCTATAACTGAAAGCCCAACGGAAGGGGAATTTCCCTTTGTGGACTACTGTACGCAGCTTCTTGGTTTATTGTCATGTATAAGCACCCAAGTTGAAATAGGAAGGCAAGAGTAAATAAACTGCTTGTCCATTCCATTCCAATCCAATTTTAAAAGGCTTATTTTAATTTGGCGCCATTTGAGTGAGTGAGTGAGTCAGTCAGTCATAAGAGCTTCTCCAGCAAGTTTCTCTCTCTTCCACACGACAGACTGACAGAGAGAAACAACCAGTATTCCTACCCAGAATTCATCTCTCGTTAGATCCATTTCCTCAACAATCTTCTAATTGGCTTTTCTTTTCTGTTTTTTTTTTTTGTATCAGATTAAGGTATGTATGATTGTTTCTTTTTTAGTCATCATCTTAATCTTCTTTTTTGTTTCTAATTTTTTGACACACTCTCTCTCTCTATATATATTCTTCCACAGAGAGGGATTAGGGTTTACACCTTTTCAATTGACCATTCTACCTCAGTGGAGTAGAGTAGAGCTCCAAGAAGATGAAGCAATCCACAAGGAGGAAATCTTCCATTCTCCCAATTGAGGCACGCAATATGGTACTACTGTTTTTTACTCTTCTTCCCCCCACCCCCTCTCCCCCCTCTTTCTGTGTGTATCCTGCATATATACGACTTAATCATCAAATGCATGATTTACTCATCATTTTACTATTTGTTCTTTCCGGATAATCCCAAAAGTAATAGATGAAATTGAACTAGTTATCGAATCTTATGATGTTCAAGCAAGTTTCATCTTTACTTTTGGGCAAATTAAAATCTGAGTTTACTTGAAACTGAGAAAGTATGACATTTAAATACAACTTTTCGGGAGGAAGTAATAACAGGCAATCCAAAAAAGAAAAAGAGAGATTTTTTTTCATAATTAGATAGCCATTAGAATGGAAAACACATTTGCCTAGAACCTAAATTTTCGTTTGGACTCAATTATGGTTTATGCTATCATCCCGTAACTTGGCTCAGAGCATGCTCAATAACTATTTTATATATTCGGTTGGTCAACGTAGTAAGTTTAGGTTCTCGTTTGGTAAGCCCGGCCTTAATTTCCTAGGATAATTGTTACTTATTGGCTTATTTTTTGATAGAGTTCTTAATTTATAGAAGTTTTATCTTGGATGATTGTTAGTCCTGTTACTGTGTTTGTTGGTGGTTTTAATTTTCCCCCACTGTATATGTTGGTTTTGTTTGTTCTGTTGAAGATATTCCCCTGGTACCTAGTAAAAGAACAAAACTTCTATAAGTTGGGGATGATATAATGTAAATTATCTTAGATTGCATTAATGAGAGATTGGGGCGATGTAATGTAGTGGTGAGTATTCCTGCCTGTCATGTGGGTTGCCGAGTTCGGTCCCTGCCGAAAGCATTTATATTCCTTTTATGAAAAGATAATACAAAATAAAATCTATAATGTAATATGCTACCAGTCTACAACACTGGGGGAATAATGTCAAACCCACAATTTGTTCTAGTTAATCTGTTTAAATGCTATTTTGTCATGCGATTCATGCCATTCCATGAAATTAAATCTCTTGACTTACTTTTACTAAATTCTCTCACTCAATCATTGTTTTTTCATGCAGAGCAGGAACTTCAATACAAAATTTTCCTTGCCAACATTTGTCAAACGAGTAAGCAAACTGACAGATAACCAAAGACTTGCCATAAAAAGAATGGGTTTTGGCAGTCTACTTCAAATAACTAACAAAATGCTGCGCAGAAATCTTTTGGCTGAATTGATGGAAAGATGGAGTTGTGAGAAGCGTGCGTTTGTACTTCTCCCTGGGGAAATTAAAATTACGCTTATGGATGTGGGGCTGATTTTAGGATTACGTGTGACAGGTGGCCCTGTAATCCTCAAGGAAGATGCACCTTTTTTAGATTTAGAGAGGGAATATGGTGCTGCTCTATGGAACAGGAAGATCACAGTTTCATCAATTGAGGAGAGACTTGACTCTCTTGGTGAGGCAGATGATGAAGATTTCACTAGGTCTTTCTTATTGTTTACATTTGGGATATTCCTTTTCCCAAATGCAAATGGAAAGGTAGATTCCCGTTACCTTTCTTTTCTCGAAGATTTGGATAAGGTGAGTAGTTTTGCTTGGGGAGCAGCTGTTCTCGAGGATATCGTAAATTGGTTATGCAGAAGAAAAGATGCAAACGCACAATGCATAGGAGGCTGTCTCATATTTCTCCAAGTAAGTTTAGTTAAAATTTCTATATTGTATATTTTTTTTTCTTGGTGTTTAAATACTTGACAATTTTTGCAAAAGAACTTGGTATATTCTTTAGTGTCCCACCATATACTGGTATAATTTTTTTTCCTCTATGTCATATTCCCCTCTTTTCTTCGGCATGATAATACATTCCTATAACTGTGATATATTACATAAGCATCCAATTTTTGCCTACCCCTTCTCTCAGGGTTTTGTAGAATAAAAATTTATGCGATGAAGGTGTTTAAGTCATAGGTATCTAACTTTAGGAAGTGTGGTTTCTTGGAAGTTGAGGCTTATTTATGCATACAAGTTGCTATATTTGCTATATCAAGAATTAAACATATATTATGTCATTGTTAACAGATATGGTCTTATGAGCATATTAATCTTTGTCGGCCTGGTTTGTTGAGTATCTTGACATTCCCCCGTTTATGTCGATGGGGAAATATTAAGTCCTCCGAGCGAGAAAGTTTTAGTTTGAAGTTTCAGGAACTCAATATCAATCAGGTTAGAAAGTCAATTATCATATTCATTTGATATACAAAAGAAACAATTATCATATAATTTTCATTTTCATTCTGCATTGTTTGTATCAAATATTTGTCTCAAATTGTGTCTCAAAGATGTTGCATCATTACATTGGTTGAGTAAAACTCTTGTGATTGGTTATGTCATATAGAAACTTTTTTCTTATTCAATGCCACATCATTTGAGACACGCTTGAGACAAAATTTGAGACCCCTAGCATTGCACAAGTGATAATGATGTATAAATGGGCTTGATTCTTTGTTATCCTTGTTATACATGTCTGAATTATCAGACCAGTTTGGTGCTAACAATTTTGTCCTTCATCAGATAGTTTGGGAGCTTCAGCTTTCTTCGCAGGAGTCAGAAATTGATATAATTCGAGAGATACTAGAGACACGAGCTGAAAAGGTATATGCCAGATTCTTCTTTGACAAAATTTTCAGTTGATAACCGTAGGTCTCCTTTCTTGAATGACGAACTGGATTTTCTTATATATATTATATATATATGATATACTAGGCTTCTCTACAACAAATGACACAATTGTTAATATTTGTTGTGCCTTAAATCTATTCTGAAATATTTTTATTAAAGAAAATTCTTCTTCCTTATAGGAGGATAACATAAGAAGTAGACCTGAAGTGGAGCAGGGGGTCGTTGAAATGGAAAACGAATCAGATATGGAATTAGTGGATGAAGTACACGGGGCAAAAGAAGATAGTTCCAAGCAATTGAGGCTATCAAGAAATGCATCAATTGTGTCTATAAACAGTGCTAAATTTCCACATACATCACATGATAGGGAACAAAAAGAGCAACGGAAGCATCCACGGGTAACACAGGTTACTTCCACAGTAGTTATAATTAGTGTGAGTTGATTTCTTCTTGTTTCTTATTTTCCCTTCTCTTTCTGCCTCAAATTTAGTTAAATAATGTGATTTTTTATTTTTAATTTTTATCCAAAGGATGACGAGGGCGACTTAGATGTAATAAACCAAGTTGTGGAAGAGCCAAACAGTAAACTGAAGAACGAGATTGTTGATCTCAAAAATGAAAATGAGTTTCTGAAAAACCAACTTATGTTAAGTTCACAGTTTGAAGATCAGAATGTAGAATTAAGGAAGGAAGTGGAAGACTTAAGAAGAGAGAACCAACAACTACGTTCGTCTGCATGTATTCTGGCTCGTTTGGAAAGCTTTGTATTAGATGAGCATGAAATTACAGCCGGAGAACAGACCACAAAATACGGTAAACGAAACAAAACTATCATATACTGAATGCATAATATATGACATTTTTTGACTTGTGACTTTCATCTCTTTGGTACTGTCCTTTTCTTTCGACAGAAGATTTTGTGCATCACAGTTAAACTCCTAATATGGTATGGAGGATTTATTGCGGTTGCAAAGTGTCTTACTGGATTCTGCTTGTTGGCTGTTGTGCATTGAAGCTGATGTTGAATCTCCCTCTCGTGATGAATAGCAGTTTATGTAACTTGAAATAAAAAGGCTACAGCATATAGTTATGTACATATTGAGCGTCACAGGCAGGTAAGGCAACAACACTCTTACATGTAAAACTGAAACTAGTGTAAAATTGTAAATTATAGAAAGATTAAATTTATAAAGAAAGTGTTAGATTTATAAAATGGGCTCAAAGTCTAGTATATAAATACATCAAGCTTTCTAACTCAAAATCAATTGGCTATGAGAAGAGTTGACCCAAATCATTATATCCAGACATATTTTCTCAAGGTATTCAATGTGGGACAAGGTATATACTATGACACTCCCCCTCACGTGTAACCCGATGTATTGAGGGTTGCATGTGGACGCTAGTCACAAGACAAGTCCAGAAGAAATCTAGTAAACCACGGGTAACTATTGACCCAATTGATAAGTGGTACTAATTAACATAGTTATCAAGGCAATAAGTCGAGGCGATAGCTGAGAGCTTAAGTGCTTAGGTGACAAGGCGCCCGACTAGTCGTTACAAGTCGTTAACAATGTAAATTTTATACGAATAAAATTATATATATTTAATATTTATATGAATATTGATATATTTATTTTTCTAATGATTTATCATATTTCATAATGCAGGTTGTAGCATATCAAATCACGAGTCACAACAAGAAGTGAACAAGATCAAGTCAAAATGAATAATTTTATTATAGTTGTAGACTTGTAATTTTTTAAACTTGTACTAATTTCAAATTATATAAATGGTGATACCTTTGTAATATTTAGTTTAATTCAATATAATTCTTAAATTTATGGCTAGTTTCTTAAGTTTTAATATTGTATATATAGAATACCATAAATTTCAATACAAGAATTCAATAATTTATGATAAAACAAATAAACAATCATCGTTAAGATAAAGATATAAACAACCATATAGTCATATCATAGCATTAGACAACTATCCTTAATAAGATAAAGACATGTTCATTGTAACATTGTCAGAAACAAACATAATATAGAAATAAAACAAAGTCATAAAAACTTAATATTCATCAACTCAAAAGTCTTATTTTTTAGAACGAAAGGATCACTCAAGCTATCAAGTATCAAGGATCAAATCATCGTAATCTCTCCCAGCAGCGGTATCATCACTTAAAACAGTAGTTACTCTTCAGCCATAATCATCCACATCCTCATCATCATTAGGAAGGCCTTCCTCCTCTTCTCCAGCATTAGAATCAGAGTCATCCACAGCTCTTATCCTCGGTTCCCTCGAAGTTAAAACACCACCACGCCATAAGTAGACATGACCTGTTATACGAAGATTGTGATCCTCGGCTACATCAGATGCACCAACAGCTCTATCAGCATCCTCTCATGTAAGATCATCTCCATGATGATTTACATCTTGCTCGGGCACTATCTACTTATTACCCCAATTGAAATCATCTAGAACTAATGGATCAAAGTTTCTTCCAAGTTCGCGCATCTTTTGGAACCTATCAACAATTCGGCAATTATATTGCACATACATCAAATCATTTAACTGTTGATGTTCCAACCTATTTCTCTTCTTTGTATGAATTTGAAATTTTTGTTTAAAAAAAATATTAAGCAAAAGAATATATAAAATATTTATAGATTTAGTTTTGTACTAATTAATATTAAATATAAGATATTTAATTACTAAATACTTACAAACTAAAAAATGCTCCAATTGTGTTCACAACCGGAAGAAGAACAACAAAGGCCGAGGATTCGCTTTGCAAACTTTGTAAGCTCAATAGCACAATCGCCAAAAGTATTCCACCAATCAACTACATTAGATGTAAAAAATTAAAAATTAAAATCAAATATAGTCTAAATTATAAAACTTAAAGTAAACTTTATAATTAATTTAATATACTTACTAGGATTTTTTTGACTTTCGTTGCCTAATGGACATGTTTTTAGAAAAGTCATCACGAGAAGATTCATAGACATCGGCTAAGTTACTTATCTTGTCTGCCAAAACTTGGTCGGGAACCATTTTTGAAAGAATATCATTAAAGTTATGTAATATCCGAATTTTTTTAAAATAATATTATTAATAAAAGTGAGTACGTTTAAAATTATCTGTGCATATATATATATATATATATATATTGTGAACCTCAATAATTCAATTAAAATTGAAATTGAGAAATATAGTAATGGCGATGATGAGCTTGATTAAGCTTATGTGATATTCCTTGTGTGGCATAATGAGTAAGATGGATTAATTACTTGTAAATTAATTAATTGGGAAAGGATGGACTAATAATGATATGGACTAATGAGGATAATTAAAAAGAAGTCCAGTGGAATTATGTTGCAAGTTTTTAATTAGGCCCAATGTGATATGTTTAAAAGTATTAGGAATTATGGTCCAAGTGATTGGTGTTGTTTAAGCCCAATAGGTAGGAGTAATTGTGTATGACCCAAATTGGATTAAATTAGTGGCCCAATGAATATTATTTTGGATTAGCCCAATGAGTAATAGAATTGGTGGTAATGTGTATATGTATGTATGTATGTGTGTGTGTGTGTGTGTGTATATATATATATATATATATATCTATATATATATATATGTAAGTGCATGAGTAAGCAAGTACAAAAAAAATTCATTATATTTAGAAAACCTTTCTATGACCGACCAACCCCCTTCCCTAATAGCAAGAATGTTGAAAATTTTGCTTAAATGTGCAAGTTTGGTCTATGTGAAGACTAATGATGACTTAGCCCAATGGCTAGTAGTACTTAAAGCTAGGGTTTGGTATACTTTCCACCAAATCCAACCCTTGGTTATTAACCTATTAGTTGTATAATATATATGTATTGGTATATGTATTTTGTACATGGGCTTTGCCTATAAATAGGATTGCCATAATTCATTTTCAAAGGTTACTTGAAATCCTAAGTATAGAGAGAGCTAGAGAGAAATTTAGAGAAATATAGAAAAGTTAAGAGGAACTCTTGTATCTTGGTGGCTTGAAAGGAGTTCAAGGAGGAAGGAGAAAGTGGAGAACTATTTAAAGTTCATAACTAAGAGGAAGAAAGCAACAAAGAGGTAAGATCATAATCTAACTTAAAGTTTTGTAAGTTAAGTAGGTATATTTTGTTCTAAGTAGAAATGCATGCTTGGTTGTGGGAGTTTTATATATCGTGGGATCATGAAGGATCTGAAGTCATAAAGATAGGTATTAGAAGGAAAATGTATGATTGATATCCTTTATATGTGATTTAGGTTTAAAATGGAACAAGGAAATGCATGTGAGCATGAAACCTAGATTATAATATTTGAAAGTATGAAATTGGTAGTAAATGATATAAAATGTGTGAGCTATGTGTGTGACCTAAAAATTTTGTGTTAAAGATCTATGAAAGACGAACTCATGACAAAATATTTAATAAAACATGTCAAATGAGAACCCTAGCTTGGAAAATCAATAATGTTGGCTAGATTAATATTTTGGGAAATTGTTTAAGAGATCGAATATTGAAGCTATATGAGTTTATGAAGTAATGAAATTGGTTTGAACTCATTTGGATATAAAATGAACAAGTTATGTAAGATTAAACCAAAAGAGGTAAGAAATCAAAAATTACAAAAAAATCAATTGGTCATTTTGCAGGGACAACGCGACAGCGCCGCTCCCAGGCTTAAATTCGGCGCTGCAGCG
This sequence comes from Aralia elata, assembly GCA_034770075.1. NCBI lineage: Eukaryota > Viridiplantae > Streptophyta > Magnoliopsida > Apiales > Araliaceae > Aralia > Aralia elata. Next base: position 97,253,514 of record CM068382.1, read on the forward strand.
CCAGGCCTGTGATCTAGTTGACCCGGACCCGGGTCAAACCGGGTCGGACCAGGTCAGAAAAGAATTTTTTCCCAAAAAAATAAATAAATAATATATATATAATAATTAATAATAAATAATTAAAATAATATTAAAAGATTATTTTCATTATACATTAAAGGTTACTTTAACTATGATTAAATAATTAAAATAATAATAAAGATTATTTTAATTATGGATTAATAAAGTGTAAACAATTAAAATAATCATAAAGATTATTTTAATTATGGATTAATAAAGTGTAAACAATTAAAATAATAGTAAAGATTATTTTAATTGAGGATTAATAAATTGTAAACAATTAAGATAATATTAAAGAATATTTTAATTGTGGATAATTAAAATAATATTAAGGGATTAATAATTATTTTAATTATGGAATAATAATAAACAATTGAATAATTTTGAAGATTATTTAATTGTGGACTAATGAAACATGAATAATTAGAGTAAGCATAATGGTAACTCTAAGTATAGATTAAACCTAAGGTAATGATTTGAATTATTTTATTTGTAGACTAGTGAAGTATGAATATTGAAAAATTATTTAAATAATAATTTAATATTAACACTCGATGTAAGAATACTTTATTCGTGTAATGAAATATAGATAAATAACATAAGGTGTGAACCATTAACTAAATAAGTAGAATAATAAAAAATTATTTCATTTGTAATAAATGAAATAAATGTGAAGGCTAATGAATACAATAAAGAAAGTGGTGAACAAAGAAATAATTAACCAAATAAAATGAGAGTCGATTTATTTGTGAGTCCTAATTGTATGTGACTAGTATGTTAGATCAATTAGGTTTATATTTGAGGGTTAATAGAGATTAACCGTTAGATGATCATGATGAATATAGGTTGTTCAAAGGATAAGGATAAGGAGTCAAAGTCGGAAAGAGTCGACTACGCAGGCAAGTTCCTAAACTTGTACCCTTATTTATCGTACGAGTAAATTAATTGATAGACTAATTATTGTTTTATCCAAAATCATGAAGACTATTATTTATACTCTGAAACTTGATTTAAGTCATAATTATATTCTTGAATGATTATTTGAATCCTATTGCGAGCATTTAATGTATTAATTGTTCCTAAATATGTTGAGAAGAGTGTCTATATCATTTGATTCGGCTAGACCAATACCAATGAATTAGAAAGCGATCTAAACCAATTGCTTTGGTGTTGACTCTTATAATCTGCTAAGATGAACAACCCTCATAGAAGGGAAAATTATATAACGTCGGGAGACCGACACGCGCGCGAACAACATGTTTGAATGTTATGCATAACATAGGGTACTTTAGGCTGATCACCTATTGTACTTGTTTATATTGTGGGTTATCAGTGTAATACTGTTAATTATAGTAGAAGTTCTTGGTCCATAGCGACTACTCAGTGTTGAATATTCATTCACTTGGAAATGTTGAAATCTTGAATTCTTCTGAAAATCTTTCAGTCCATAGTGACCCATCAGTAATAGTGATGAACATAAACGGAACTGCTGAAACTTACTTTGTTCACAATATTCACTTTTCATTTCCTGAGCTATTAAATGATCTTTTATAACCTTTTAGATTATACAACTTTTCACAAGATCACCCACTTTTATTTTTATTATACTTGCTGAGCAAACTTGTTGCTCACTCTTGCTTTCCTTAAATATTACAGTTAAGACAGAATGAGGCAGTAGTTCGGGAAAGGATAAAGGTAAAGGCATATTGCTATAGCTAGGGTGATGGTTTTGGTTTATGTATTAAGACTTATTGTGTTATAAGCTTAGTTATGTGGTGTATTAAGGTTGGTTTCGAGACTTGGGACAAGGATAATTATATTATATTAATGTAGTTATTCCAAATCTTTCACAATTAGTTGTTATTAATATGTTGTATAAGATGGATCGTGAAGTACCAACTTCAAGGTACAGGTATCTGAATTTGGGGGCGTCATAAGTTGCTATGTAACCTGTAAGCTAAATCAGATTCTTCTTCTTCTTTGATGTCAAAATACTTTCTTGGATTGAGAAACAATGCTGCCCCATATAACATTTGCTCCATTTGGCATGCCCAACTTCGCTCAATAATGTCGATTACTTTCTTGTATAGCCTTTGTTTGTTATTAAATGCATCTTTGATCTTCTTTTTTGTAAATTCCATCGCAGTAAAAATTTCAGGCATAGTTGGCCTCTCATCCAAATCCATAATACTGAAGACAATAAGTAATGGTTGTGACGCTTTAATATAATCTTCAACGACATGCCAAAAACTAGCAGAAATAACTGTGCTATACACTTTCTTCCCCGCCTTTGTAGTTGACAACCTAGAATGTGTCCAATCTTAACTGATGAATAAATGTCTCCAAGCATCCTTGTACTTGCACAAGCTTTGAAGAGTCAGAAAAGATTTAGCAAATCGGGTGACTCCCGATCTCACATGGTCCTTCCTATTTGTTTTGCTCCCCATCGCATCAAGAAGGCTACCATGTCTATAAATGAATGTTGCTATCTTTTTTGCCTCCTGATTGTACACTTAAACTGCTTTAAATTGCCTATGTCATATAGTATAAGGTCTAAGCAATGGGCTGCACATGGTATCCAGAACAAAGTAGGCCTCCTCTCTTCTGTATGTCCATTCGTTTGACATAAGAGTGCAACCGTACTGCTTCCAAGAAGTTTTGAATTTCTCCTTCAGTTCCTCTGTTTTAGTCTTTACCTTCTCTAAAAGCGGAACTTTTAACTTGTGATACGAAGGAGGCTTCAAACCCCACCCATATTGCCCGATATATAGCCTCTATCATCACCTCAAAACTTCTTGAATTTGCTGCATTAAAAAGGTGCCATGCTCATAAAACCAGTTGGCAATGTGCATGTGAACTTTCTCTCTTTTCCAGTGACCTTAGACGATTCTCCAAAGTTGTTTGGCTAGGACCTTTGCGAAGCCTTTCGTTCACAACTTCTTCTGGAGATTTCGTAAGATGAGTTTCAACTGTCTTTGTTTGTGATTGTGGCTTAGTGAATTGAAATGCACTTTTCATCCTTTTAGATGCATTCCCAAAACTTGGAACAGCTGCAGAGGAAGCATTGGAAGGATTGGATGTATTGCTTGGAATATTAGATGATTGAATTTCTTCTACTTCGTCACTGTCATCAAATTAAATTGGCTTATTCCTTTTGTTACTCATTATTGCTTGATGCATCTCATTTGCAATTTCTATTGTAGTTCGAGGACACTTAGCCACATCCCCATACCCACCTGTAAGATGTTGCTTCAATATCTTGATTCCTCCATGAACCTTTTTCCCACAGAGTATGCATTACACGAGATTTTTATCGCTCAATTCCGGCCAAAATCCACATTTTCATCCCGGATCCTTAGACTTGGCCTTTCTTTTAGGATCCTTACTTGGATCATAACCCTCCGCTCTCGAACTTTCTGCCATTTAATTATCTATAAAATACTATTTATAACGATATTATAAGCGTAACACGACAATGCATCACATATCATATAAAAAAAATTAAGCAGCAGCACTCAAGTCTCAACAAAGTAAAATACATTTACAGTATTGGTTCCTTAAATCTAATCATTTATTAGGAAAATTGGTCAGTAAAAAATTAGTTCTAGAAATCTACTTTTAACAAAGCTTTATTCTTCGACAACAAAGCATACCCCAAAAAGAAGAACAGAATTATAATCAAGTAGCCAACAAAGCAAAGCAACATAACATATAAAAAAAATTAAGCAGCAGCATTGCAGCAGAGTAGTCACGTGACTCACGTTATAGAAATGAAAGAATAAACAGAATACCCCAAAAAGAAGAAGAGAAGAAGAAAAAAGAAAGAAAAGGAAAACGAAGTCGTCGCGAGCTAAGGTAGAAGGATATACCGGCAGAAGAAGAGAAGAAGAAGAAGAGTAGAAGTAAACAAGAAAAAAAAAGAGAATTAGAGAAGAAAAAGAGTAGAATAAGAAAAGATGAAAAAGAAGCATACCTATGGTCGCGAGTTGCCGAAGACGTAGAGGTCGAAGTCGTCGCGAGCTGCCGGAGTCGACACCGATAAGTCCCTTGCTCTCCCTCTCTGTTGCTCTCCCATTTCTCCCTTTCTATAGTCTACTTATTGGCTTGTTACGATCGATCGATCGATTAGGTTTTAGGTTTTAGCTGCTCGTTTTTTTTAGTCCAGTTAAGTTCGGGTCAAACCACATCCTCCAAGTCGCTCGATTTGAAATCCAGTCGTCCAAGGCGCTACCAAGTCGTCGCCTTTTCTAGTTCAGCACTAAGCATCACCTGGGCGACGACTTGATAACAATGCTAGTTAAGAAATAGGTAATTTTGACTCGAATGCTAAGAATAATGTTTGATTAGGCCCAAGAATAGCCCGCTCTAATATCATGTTAGATTTATAAAATGGGCCCAAAGTCTAGTATATAAATACATCAAGCTCTCTAACTCAAAATCAATTGGCTATAAGATGGCCCAAGTCATTACATACTAGACATGTTTTCTCAAGGTATTCAATGCGGGACAAGGTATATACTCTAACAGAAAGTTTTGTCGTCATTTGAAGTTTCTCTAGTATTTACTGATATAAGAATATCTCTGGCTAGTCTTTTATTGTTCTGCTCTTCTTCGTAGTTCTTTATCAATTTTGCATTACCCTTCTTATATTTACTTTCCAATCTTTCTTTCCCATCCATTTTAATATAACTGTTCAGGCAAACATCTAATTTATTAGTTTTATTCAATGGATGTCTATGCTTAGAATTTAAAGTTTAACTATTTTCTTTATATATTGTTGGTTTTTATCCTCCTTCCCCCTTTCCACAAAGAGTCCTATTTCGGCTTTAAAAAATAATTTGCAGAAATCCTAAAATTTTAAATTAAGGTAAATCAAGTTATCAAAATAATAAATTTTTTAATTAATAGTACCAGTTTTACAATATAAACAATTTTATTGGCTAAAATCAAATGAGTTTATATCATATCTGAATTTTACGATTTCGTCAATTGACATTAAAATTAAAAATGGGACCTTTTCTTGTGGAAAGGGGTAGTATTACCTTTGTAATTATCCTGTTTCTCATGCATGTGGTTTTGTTTATATTGTGGTCATTTGCTAGAAATTTGGCAATGGCAGATATTTATGAGAAGGGATCATAGAGATTAATGTCTTGATAAGTTCTAGACAATATTAGGTCCTAGGGTGGAATATCCATGCTCTTTGCCAATGTAGGAACTCCCTCCAATGCTCAATTGGAGCAAGAGGTGGTGGTATTAGCATAGTTCTTGCCATTGCCATTTAGACATATGGATTGATTATTTGCTTATTAGAAATACGCATTGAAATGTAGCAAGTCCAAATAGTGAGATACTCCCCCACCTTCCCCCTCCCCCTCCCCCAAAATTTGGTAGATTTCTAAGCCTTTTTAGCCCTAAAAGAAAGTTTCGATTATTGGCTGAGCCCATATCTAGTTTTGACCTATGCCCATGAGGTTGTGTTAGTTAGAACACTTGGCAAATCCCTTTAGTGCAATTATTAAGTGTGAGTCCTTTAACTAGACGTCTTTGAAAATTCATTAGCATCTTCATCTTCATTAAGGAAATGAAAATGGCTCTGTACCAGATATCAGAGTCATCTATAAAAGGAAAATCCAACCAAGGGTTATGATGGATATGGTCAACAATTGTAATGGCCGAACTAGTTTTCATGAATATGTCAATGGACATGATGGTTTGAGAGGTATGAGAGAGTTACTTGAGACTCCTTGCATATATAGGAGGACCTGTAGGTGTTCCTAGGATAATATTGCTTCCTTCGTGGGTAATGACAGTTGCTTATGTAGTGTGTGTGTGTGTGTGTGTATGTATATGAGAATAATCCATACCATATATTTGTTATAGATATTTATAGGGCATACACCATCTATACCATTGAAAACAAGAAGGAACAACCAGGATTAGAAACTGAAAATCGACGTCCGCTTAGTACTAGACACTAATCAGAACGAGTTTGACTTTACCAATAAATATTTAGGGTTTATTAACTAGCGTTAATAAACCCTAAACCCTATTTAATAAACCCTAAACCCTGGTTAATAATCTCTAAAGCCTAGTTTATAAACTCTAAACCTTGATTAATAAACCCTAAACCTGGTTAATAAACCATAAACACTAGTTAATAAACCATAAATATTTATTGGTAAAACTAAACCCATTTTGATTAGCGTTCGCTACTATTAGTAGCGGACGCTAAGTGTTTTTTTTATCGTTTCTTCTTGTTTTCAATGGTATAAATGGTGTATGTCCTATAAGAATCGATAGAACATACCTTATGCTACGTTTGGATTGGTGGAATAAGAGGAAGAATGGAATGACTCATTCCTATAGATATGACAAAAATGGTAAATACCTTATGCTACGTTTGGATTGGTGGAAAGATATTCTTTTTACCAGGAAAGTGATTCTTTTTACTGCATTAAAAGTTTATAATCCAACTGGGATCTAATTCTTTAACTTACAACTTGATCTGGAAGGAGGAGATAAGAGACAATTGAATAAGGAAAAGAGAGAAGAAACCAGATTTTTTTTTGGGGGCAAAAAATCTCTCTTTTCCTTTTTTTTTCCTATGTGTATTTTCAACTTTTTAATTTTCCATTTTATCGGTGCAGATTAGCCACATCACTTTTTATTTAATTTTTACTTATTTTTTTTCCTACCATGTATGAAAACCTGTGAATGAAATTTAATAAAAGGGTAAATTTCAGATGACCACCTGGGTATGGCGTCTATCTCACTTAACCACCTGTCGTCAGTAAAGTTACATTTAAACTCCTGTATTTTTGAGGTTAAGTGAATAAATGTTTTTCGTCTTAACTCCGTCAGTTGGGTTGGCTAAAGACTTATTTACCCTTCGTATGTAATTTGAAAACGACAGATGGATAGACATTCTATCATTTCAATTTCACTAAATCCCTAAACTATTTCTAATCCAAAGCTATTGACATTTTAAACTTTAGAGTTTCATAGAGTTGGTTTATCTGTTTGTGTATTTGTGGTCATGCTCAGAACTTTAATGAAATGTAGCGGTTGAAAATTTAGTATATCTCAGTTTTTAATGAGTAGTGTAGGTATGGATAAAATGTCTTTCTATTTTCCTGGAGATTTGAAGAATTCAAAAGAAAATTCTACTCAAATTTGAAAATGGGTTGTGAAATCTTTTATTGAAGAAGTTGAGCCAGATGATTTTTTGATAAGTTATCCATTTATTTGCTATCTGGTTTGGAAATTGGTTGCATATTTTTGTTTTATCTAATCAAATAGTCTTCTTGAACATTAACAAATCTTTAATAAGTTGTAGTGGATGGATATACTGAACTGGTAAATACATAGATTTTGTTTTTTGTACTTCTAATTCTTTAAAAAAAGCTTTGATGCATTTAAAGTGGAGAGAGTATATAAACAAGATTGGATATTGTGAACAGTTGGGAAATTTGCAGTTCAATATGTAAAAGCCTGCAAAATCTCTTTTGAAATTTTAGATTGCCATTTTGTTACTGGCACATAAGTATCAGCTTTGCTATGTGAGCTTGTTTATCATTGACTAGAAATTCAACCATAAATAAAAAAAAGTTGCATCTTAAGCAACAATTGTTTTCCCCTCAGAAACATGATCCATGGCACTGGCAGGTCCATTGATACACTCTCAGAAATTACATGATATTTATTTTATATTGACTAGACAATTGTCTTTCATGAGAAATTTGAGAGTATTAAATTTACCAAGGGAAATGGGACTCTGAAAAAGGCATTCATCATAAATTAAGCTCATTCATGATGAGGATTGATTTAGTAGAGTGGAAGGAGCTCAATTTGACAACTGCTCAACAGAAAATTCTTCTGGGTGGATAGTTTATACCGAGTTCTTGCTTATATTCATAACGGTTGAGGCCCTGGAGATGCTTCAGGATGGTACTGAAGAGACATGAGTTAAGTCAAGACTGGTAATAGCTTATTACAACATATTCCTAATACATTCTCCAGGATCCAATTACAGCCAGATGCACACAAGACACTAAATAAACTCGGGTTTGAGGATTCTCAGTTGGAGTACTACCAAAGGAGGGCGAGGTTAGATGCATTTCCCAGGAGACTTGGCCCTGGAGGACCAGATCCTCAACATCATTCTAAGTCGCCAGCATTTTCCTAGCTTCGAGAGGGATTCGTTGGTAGGAAAAAGACTTTCTTTAGAAAATTAAGGTTGATACGATCCTGATCGGGCTCGCATCAAGCATTATTAAGTCCAATTGGGTTGACCCAATTCAACAATTTAATTCAGCCCAGCAATACACGGAATTCCATAATTTCAATTGGGTTTGTTTCAGGGGCAAGCTATTCAACAGATTTAATTGATTTCCTATTTGATTTAGCAAGCATCATGATACCAATTCACATGTGGGCCACAGTTTTTCCTAGCATATTCAGGACTTAACATATTAGCTTCTTATATCATGTGGGCCACGCGATTTCCAAGTAGACAACTAGCTAATTTTGTTCTCCACGGATTAATGGGTTCCTAACAATTAATGGATTTCTAATTCCAAATGGAGGAAGGCTTCGGATTTCTAATTCAGATTTGGACGCGGATGTCCTTAATTATTTGGCTATTTTCAGCATGTTTTAGATTCCTACTGTAATTAGAATGTTTGATAAGTAGGATTTAATTTCCTTATTGTTTATTAGTTAGGATTTGGTTTCCAAATTAATTTGTTAAGCTAGGATTGTGTTTCTAGTTGATTTTATAATTCCTATTAGAATTAGGATTTCTTTTGAGTAGTATAAATAGGGGTCAAAGCTTATGTAATTGAGACACACTCCAATCAGATTTATTCAATACAATTATTTGTGAGATTATTCTCTACTTTTGGTTCTTTGAAGAATTCCTAGGTTATTTCTAGTTTTTCTTTGAGATTCAAATTTTGACTTATCATACAACAATACATAGTTGTGTGTGGCGTCTTCTACCGCACTAATCGTCGATTGTACCGAGATTACCGCTTACATATAAGCGAGGGGTCAAGGTGTCGTTGGTGTCCATTCAACGCAGATTTCCAAGGTGAACAATTGTACCAAGATTATCGTCTACATATAGGCGAGGGGTTAAGGTGTTGCAAGTTATCCACCATTCAACTTTGCTAGAACCAATCCGAGCGACGACCACCTCACGCAAGCGTGCCGTGGAGTCTATCATTTGGTATCAAAGCTAAGTTTCTAGCGAGTTACTTATCCTTTATTTTTCGTGTTTGAATATATATTGAAAAAAAAAGTTAAAAAAAAAAAGAAAAAAAAAAGTGAGATTCGTGAAAAAAAGGATTGATGAAAAAAAATAAAAAAAAATCGTGAGTAAAAAAAAAGATTAATATTATTATTATTTGTTTCAATTGATTGAGTTCTAAGTTTCGAGAGTATTGAAGAATTCATTCGAGAAGAGCGTAATTTGGCGATTGTGAATTTTATATTGATTATCATACGTCACACTTGCTATATTTGTTTTGTGATAAGTTCTTGTTGAATTGATAGATAAACTGTGATATTATTTGGTGAATTCAAAAAGAACCTATTAGAGGGAATTTGAGTGGTAAAAGGCAAGAGTGGTGATCATAATTAAGGGTAAAAGCCAATTGTGTGATACACGAGCGTTTTCATAATTGTGTGATACATTGTTGAGCGAAACACGTAAGGGAGTGTGTGAGGAAAATTTTCTTTATCTACTAACCTTTGTTTTGCAGCAATCATGTATGGATATAATTGTGAAAATAATTATGAGTGGCAAAAGAGATCTTTTTAAGGTAGAGCGGATCCAGAAGCTTATTTGAGTTGGGAGAAAAGGAAGGAACGAAAGTTTGGCTATCATAATTATTCCGAGCACAAGAAGTTCAAACTTGTAGTTCAAGATTTTTCCGATCATGCAGCTACATGGTGGGCTCACTTTGAACGTGAAAGGAGAAGATGTGGAGAGCATCCGATCGAGACATGGGAAGAATTAAGAGTTATCATGAGAAAGCGATTTGTTCCAAGACAGCCTAGCAGGAGGAGTAATATGCATCTCCAAGACATAAAGAGCAACCCTCAACGCGATCAACTTGGGAGGATGAAAAGAGGGTTCAAAGGCATGAGGATTCACATTAGAGAAAGTCACGAGAAACTCCTAAGGTGTATAGGGAACCAGTATTTTCCAAGGAAAAAAAAGAAGAAGTCATGGGATCATTTAGAGAGATGGCGAAGCAACTACAAAACGCCCGACAGGCGCAAAAGGAGCCAGTTCAGCCGCAGGTGGAAGAAGAAATAATAGAATATGCGGTCCAATGAGAGTTGTTAGATTCTAATGTTTGAGATAAAGTCCGTGATCCCGACGAAGAAAATACAAGTGAAAGTAAACGACAAAAAGAAAGTGAAAAAGAAATTGAAAAAAAGATTGAGTGTGAAAAAGAGAATGAAAGAAAACGAGAGAATAAAAAGAATGAGAGTGAAAATAAACGAGAGAAAGAAACAGTGGAGAGTAAGAGTGAAAAAAGAGAGAAGAGCGAGTTGAAAAGTGAGTTGTATTTTGAAAAGCCAATGACTGTACATTCATACAAGACGGCACTTTTGAATACTAACAAGAATAACTCTTCTTTGTCTAGTTCTGTTTTGTCTCTTGTACAGGTTGTTGATGACATACTCCGAGCTATCATTCCATATCAGCCAGCTTGTAGTATTTTCGAGGAGACAACGGAGTTACCAAGGTGGGTTGGAGAGTTGATGAAGTCCAACTTCATTAAAGCGGGTATCGTGGGAGAAAACGTTAGTGCATGTGCTATTCATGAGATCATAGTACCTAAGGAAGATAGAATGCCGAGCTTGTTCGTTGATTTTGAATTGGTAAACAAGTATCGATATTATTTTCTTTACTTAGATAATATGTTTGATAAATTACATAGTACTTGTGTTTTATCTGCATTTGTTGATAATGACCATGTGATGACAATACCTAGTCAATTTAGCATGAGTGAAAGTGATAAAAGGAAAATTGTGTTAATATGTTACGTGTATAGGTGGATAGTTATCTCTGTTAGATTAACTAATGCATCTACTATTTTCATGAGTTATTTAAAACATGTTTTGCATGCTTCCATGAATAAATTTGTGTTTGGCTATTTTGAGGGTAAAATTATTTTTATCATAAACTATGGAGGATATTTAATATTTGTCGAGTTAGTTTATGAGCATGCGTTATATTCTCATTGTCAATATTCTTACTATCCTTTGGTAAATTCTCATTGTCAAAGTGCATATCTTCGTAGAATTTATTCTAGTGATTATTGCGGGTATTCTCGTTTTCAACGTTTGTACTTGCATGAAATTCATTCTAGGGTTTTTCATTCACATATTGAATTAGGTTTTCATGTTAATCAATCTTTACATAGCATTCCGTTAATTGATAATGGTAGTGATCATGGTTCTTCAGTAGAGAAATCTTCATTGCATGATTTGCTATCATTTGGTAATTTCTTTCCATTAGAGTTGTTATCATTGCATGATTTTGAGAAAACTGTCTTGAATGGAAAGGAATTTGAACTTGATTTGAAAACTGTTTATCATCTGTTTGGAGTAGGATATGGTTTACATACAGGTCTAGTTAAATCATTCGGATTAGCTAGTGCATTAAATATTTTCATGTTAAATCATATGTTGCATTCATTCATGGAAAAAATTGTTAATATATGTTTTGATGATATTCTGACTTTTAATCACAATTGGAGAAATTCTTTAGCACTTGTTGAGTTTGATTGTGATCATCGTAGTCTTAATTATGCTATTGAGTTTTCATCTTGTAACGATAGATGTGACCTTTTAATTTCATTGATGCGTTTATTTGATTTTGAATGTGTTAATGTCAATGGAATGGGAAAGGTTGAGATTGTTTTGCAGATTCGGGATGGGTTTGTACTCATCAAGGAGGAAAATATGGATCAATGTGCACATCAAATAGGACAATGCATGAAAAGTCAAAAGGGAAGTGTTTTGGATTTTGTTCTAGCAGACTTTGCATGTGATTTTGAGTTATTTGATTTCTTGGTGATTAGACAAAAGGAACATGTTTATTTGTTTTGTGTTGTGTTTAATCCAGGAATTCAAGAGAATTTGCATTTACGACATGGGAGATTTCAAAGGTTAATTTTTGACCTAGGATCGTTGACGTGGATATATTTACGAATGAACGAGATCATTAAGTTGATTTTTGATCCTGGAATTCGTGAATGGATGGATATGCATCGTGAAGAGTTCTTCATACTGATATTTGATCTAGGAGGAGTTGGAACTTTTCAAATTCTTGTTTGCATTGCTGATATTACCTATATGCTTAATTTGCCAGGTGAGACGTGTGATTATGTTTTGTTTGGTGTTACTGACTTAATTCGTTTTGATGTACGATCGGATTTGTGGACGAATCCTTTTCAAGAGGAGGGGATATCAGATTTGAGGACAAATCCTTTTCAAGAGAAGGGGAATGATACGATCCTGATCGGGCTCGCATCAAGCATTATTAAGTCCAATTGGGTTGACCCAATTCAACAATTTAATTCAGCCCAGCAATACACGAAATTCCATAATTTCAATTGGGTTTGTTTCAAGGGCAAGCTATTCAACAGATTTAATTGATTTCCTATTTGGTTTAGCAAGCATCATGATACCAATTCACATGTGGGCCACGGTTTTTCCTAGCATATTCAGGACTTAACATATTAGCTTCTTATATCATGTGGGCCACGCGGTTTTCAAGTAGACAACTAGCTAATTTTGTTCTCCACGGATTAATGGGTTCCTAACAATTAATGGATTTCTAATTCTAAATGGAGGAAGGCTTCAGATTTCTAATTCAGATTTGGACGCGGATTTCCTTAATTATTAGGCTATTTTCATCATGTTTTAGATTCCTACTATAATTAGAATGTTTGATAAGTAGGATTTAATTTTCTTATTGTTTATTAGTTAGGATTTGGATTCCAAATTAATTTGTTAAGCTAGGATTGTGTTTCTAGTTAATTTTATAATTCCTATTAGGATTAGGATTTCTTTTGAGTAGTATAAATAGGGGTCAAAGCTTATGTAATTGAAACACACTCCAATCAGATTTATTCAATACAATTATTTGTGAGATTATTCTCTACTTTTGGTTCTTTGAAGAATTCCTAGGTTATTTCTAGTTTTTCTTTGAGATTCAAATTTTGACTTATCATACAACAATACATAGTTGTGTGTGGCGTCTTCTACCGCACTAATCGTCGATTGTACCGAGATTACCGCTTACATATAAGCGAAGGGTCAAGGTGTCGTTGGTGTCCATTCAACGCAGATTTCCAAGGCGAGCAATTGTACCAAGATTACCGTCTACATATAGGCGAGGGGTTAAGGTGTTGCAAGTTATCCACCGTTCAACTTTGTTAGAAACGATCCGGGCGACGACCACCTCACGCAAGCGTACCGTGGAGTCTATCAAAGGTGGTCACCAATCTGCTAAGGATCTGAAATGGGCTATAAAAATCAAACCAGCAGCTTTTATTTAAAAGACAAGGAAGAAGACGGGGGTAATTCAAACTTTTCCATCCTTTTATTACCGTTACAGGCCTCCTTCACGCACTTCTGGCGAGTGTAATACATGCTCAGTTAATCTGGATGGAAAATGTGACGTTCTCACTTAACCTCAAAAATACAGGAGTTTAAATATAGCTTTACTGATAACGAGTGATTAAGTGGGATAGACGTCATACCTCAGGTGGTCATCTGAAATTTACCCTTAATAAAATGGCTTAATTAAGAAATTTTAATTAATTTGTTAAAATCAGATTTTTAAAGTTTGATTGACAAATGTTTAAAAGTGAACAACTAGGATAATCTCCCTTTTTGCCATATATATATATATATATGTATATATATATATATATATGTATATATATATATATATATATGTATATATATATATATATATGTATATATATATATATATGTAGTACATGATAGAGGGAGAGAGAGAGAGGGAGGGAGAGAGACCACTTTCACTGAGAATATGTAGAATACATTCACTAGAGACGGTCACAAAGTACGAACATCCAACCACAGACCATTAACAAACTTACACAAGGTATATAGACTTAAGAAACTGGATACCAAAGACATCATTACCAGAGAGAGGACACGAGCTGAAGATTAGCTAGATTCAATGGAGATCCATGCTATGCAGATCTCCTAAAGTACTTCTCTACTAAAAATTAGATACCACCATCCAATCTAATTATTTAGTTAAATATATAATATGATAGTCTCTAAACACGTGTTTAGATCCTTCAAAATCTGTGCCCTCCTCCATCTACCGTTCACTGCACCCTGCACCACATAAGAAAATTATAATGAAATTTAGTCATAAACTTCCAAGTTTCACATACACAGATCACTGCCAAATAAATATAAACATACCCCATATCCAAGTTTTTCTTGTTTTTCCTTTGTACAACTAATTATAAACTGGTTTTTCCGAGTTAGTCCAGTTAATTTGTTACAACAAGGACTCGTCTAGTTCTTGAAATTAGTTGTACGTTTGTTCAATCTCTAGTATAAATTTAGAGAGCACTTCCGTAATCACATAAAATAAATGTTTTATGTTTCACTTTTAGATTAGTTAACTATTAGTGGTGGGCTAAGTCAAGAAATGGGATATATCTAGCAGTGAAGCAAGTCATACAATACAGAGGAGTCTCTATATAAAGCCAAGACCGAAGCTTGACTCAACAGCAAGACTTACTTCACAATCATGTAAACCACGCAAATGGAGTTTATTGTCATATACTAATAATAGATTTTGGGGAGAGAGAGAGAGAGAGTGTGTAAATATATATATGTATACTTGGAGCAGTCAAAGGAAGGATCGATCTTGTAGGGGATGTTGACTCCACATTTGCCTGGGAGGGCAGAGGCATAACCAAGGTTGATATCGGTGACAGCTGCAGCAGCTGATTTCATGCAGTTGCAAGCCACCTGGCGGTCAGACCTGGTGGTAGCAGCGGAGTAAAGTGACCTAACCCCACCGCAGCAGGGTCCTGGCACCGGGCCACCGGTTCTAAGGTAGCCAAGGCATGGTGACAGGTTTGTAGCCACCAGTCCACATGAAATGGCCGCATCCCCATAGGGTGCAGCCATTACCATGCACATGACTGCTACACAACCGAGCTGAACAAGAATTCCAGCTGAACTAGCCATCCTTTTAGTGATTCTAGCTAGCTAGCAATACTCTTTTGAAGACACAGTACTACTACTCTTTTGCTTGGAAACTAGCCTGTTAGTGGCTTCGGGGCACTTGAGATTTTAGGGGTGTGTGTATATAACTGAGTTCTCAGGTGTAGTGTTTATATAGAGAAGGAGTGGGGTGAGTAATGTGCAGAAAAGTTGCTCTTAATTTGAATGCCTAATAACTGTTGATTGGGTGGGTTGGTATTTGGTAGTTGAGTTCAATTCAATGCATGCTTTAATGTTTTTTCACCTCCTTTGTTTCACCTAGTATGTGGTAGTTGAATCAAATTCAATGCATGCTTTGATGTTTTTATTTAATTCACCACGTTAGATTCACATGTACCATTTAATTTAAGCTGTATCGACCAACTGAGCACGATTAATTGTCTCGGTGAAGAAGTACATGGTGGACCGGTGGTGGTGAAACTGAACCATTATTTGAATTTGTTTACATGTAGCCTTAACGAGGGATGGAGTTAGCCTGAGCTCGGGATTGTTTGCCTCAAAAGTTAAATATTGCGCAAGAAGAATTCCTTTTATGGAAAGAGAGAGTATTATTTTGAGGTGTCCATACAAAGTTTACTAATACGGGCTTGACTGGTGTGCTTGATTTATAATTAGTGGTGTTCATACCAAGTTTACTAATATGGGCTTCACTATATAAAGGTTAAACAATCCTTTTTATTTCTCAAAAGACCGGTGTAAATTGGATCTCACTCTGTGGCAACTTAAGGCCTGGACTGGGCTTGGTCTTGGGGGTTGAATAGGCTAAAGCCTAAAAGTCTGAAAATCAAAGCCCGAGGGCCTGAAAAATTATGACTTTTCAGTCTTTTTGTATTTTTTTCAAAACCATTTTACCATTCCTTGACTATATAAAGGTTAGCTTAGAGGGTACTATTTTCATTCACTAAATTTCAAACAGCTATTTTTATTTGTATAGTTTTTATTTATTTATTTATTACACGTGTTTTTACTTCTATAGATTGATGTAGTGTAAATTTTTAAATTTCTAAATAATAAAGAGGTTATTGATTTGAACTTTACTTTTGTATTACTTTTTTATATTTTTTCAAATAAAATAGAAGTACAGATGTATTAAAAGCATTAAAGAATAGGCATTGAAAAACAGGACCAGGCCTTGGCTGAGTTGGTCCAAATCAGGCCTCCTGGTGCCCTACTTGATCCAGGCTTTGTGCACCCCCCCACTCCATGGTATTGGTAGCGGATGTGAATTAATCTCGGTAGCGTTGTTGATTCTTATATTGAACAATAGAGATGATGTATGCTTATTTTTGATTCATAATAAATATATGTTATGGTGTGTGTATATATATATATATATATATATATATATATATAACAATACTTTATTGATCTGTATATTTGTGGTTGATTATCATTTATTTCAATATTCGCTTCAAATTAATTAAGGCGGATGGATATTCATCGGTGACTGACTGATGGGATCCACCTTATACATGCATGCCTACATGTACATCAATCCTCATATTTAAAATTTTGTCATTTAATTAAATTTTAATTAAAAAATTTATTAAGTTGACTCGGTTAGTACGTATATATATTTTTTAATAATCACCCATCATTTTTCTTTTACTAAACATGTTTCAAAATTGGAACTAACTTTTTGTATTTCTCATTTTTCAAGTTCAAATATTTCAGAATTTATAGTCAACAATGTTTTGATAATTATATATCGAATACTCTCTGATTATATATCGGAAAAAATTAACTTGGTTCATCCAATTAATCAAACCAATTCTACGTATCAAAATTTGACTCAATCAAAGCTCCATCTACTCAACCATAATCTTTATTATTCTGCCACGTGTCACCTCCTCGACATATTACAACCATATTTGATTGCAATTCTCATTTCACGTGGCATTTTAGTTCAACAACGTAATATTATTGTATTTATTTATTGTCATTTGTGCCATTTGGCTGCTTTCGAGTGTACGTACGTGTGAGTTAATTAGATTATGGAGTACCGTTGAGATTTGAGAATATTGCAATTATCGTGTCTGTGTAACCAATCTTATTAGATTGAGCTTCTAATTTCACAAAAAGAGTTTAAAAAAAATTAAAAAATATTTCACAAAAAAAAGTTATCTTTTTATTATTTGTAAAAATATAAAATAAATCATTATAATTTAAATATCATCACTATTTACCTAGCCACTTATATTTTTTGAGCTAAATACTGTAAAATAAAAATATATTCTCAAAAATTCATAAATTATTAGAAGAAATCGATGGGAGTAAACAAGATATGAAAGGACACTATTTTGGGTCCTTCCCTTGTCTAACCTTCTTTTTAAGACCCAAAGGTTCATTAACCTAGGTGGTTAAAATAAAAAATTAAATTTATAACTATATTTAAATAGAACTTAAAAGAATTTTAAAATATACTTAAAATATAGAAATTTTAAAATTTTAAACGGGTATAATTTTTGTATCAAAATTATAATCGCAAAGAGTACAGTTTCTATTAAAAAATCATGATATACCATCGAAATCGTTAATGAGATTTCTTTGATACAAATTTTATAATTTTACGTGTAATTTTAGTTGCGAAATCAGTATCTCCTATATTAACCCATCCCCCTCGACTATGCGTGCTGTCCCGTACCCGAACCAATCTCCTTCCATTTAACAAGCTTGGGGTCCACTATGGTAGAATTCTGAGCTCTTCATTCCTAAAATATAGATAGGGTAATGTTAAGGGCTTATTTGGTTCGAGTGTTTTAAATAATATGAGATCAATTATTTTAATTTGTTAATATTTTAATGTATAGAGTTAATCAGAATAGTTTATCTGATCAATGAAACGATATTATATCTTTTCAATAGAATGGCATATTAGTGAACAAGTTACTACTGATTTAGTTTTAATTAGTATTTATAATTATGTGGTAGGAAATTAAACTTTTAAAATTTATTTACACTTAAATTAGTCTTTCGGGTGGGTCAGGTAGAGGTAGTCCGTTTGGAAGAATTAAGTTGGCTTTGGGAGACCCATGCATTTAAAGTTAATTAGCCTTTTACCCTGGCCCGTTCCTGCATCATATCTCCAAGGTGGTGAAAATGATCTGATCATATAATTTTTATTTTTAAGACGTGTAATTAAAAAAGTAATCTTAGGTATCCAATATCTCTATTATTATGGCATGGGATATCTTAACCATTTCAATATCAGCATGCATGCAGTTGGTTAATTATAAACTTGTTGTATCATTAAAACAACTAAGCCCACTATAAAGGTAGTTAGTACTTAGTACGCTAATTCTTCCCTAACCTCAGCTCAAGCCCAGCCCGATATCTTAGCAGCTTTTATATATATATATATATATATAAGGTTGCCCAATCTAGCCTAATACCTTTTGCACTGGCCTCGGGTAGCTTTGGAGAAGGCCTGCCCAAATTCCCAAATCTAAGAAACATAAGAAACGTACGTAGGAGACTAAATTGCAAATGGTTTATGAACAAATATATGCAACGACGAATCAATATGTAAATAAAGAAAATCTGATTTTTCTACATAGAAGAAAAATGTACACTGTCATGTCATGTTCTATATGATATCACCTCACCTCACCTCTCCTCTCCTCTCTAGTCTCCTACTGATCAGAAAGAAAGAAAGAAAAATAAAATAAAATTGGGCTCTCCCTCTTTTTGCTACTATTTCACTTTTAGGGACAATTGGTTTTTTTTTTTAGTGGTTATTTTTCCTTTTCCCTATATGACTAAAATGATGACTCATTTACACAATTATGAATAGTCCTAGTTAGTCTCTCAAGTAAGCTAATCAACTTGATGATTTGTGGAGATGGAGAGAGAAATTATGGGACAAGATTGGTTCCCGTATCTTCCTCTCCCGCTCCAGCAGCCGTAGTGAGCTCCTGAGCCCTCTTAGCTTCTTGCTTCCAATCTGTTTGAATCAATGTGCAAACCATCATAATTAAACACGCAGCCTGTGATACCACAAGCCCCATCCACAGTCCCCTGAACCCAATCTTTAGCGTAAAAGTAAACACAACCACCATCGGCAAACCAATTAGGTAGAATGCCGCAAGATTTACCCGAACCCCAATTTTGGGACGCGCAGATCCGTTAAGGACACCGCAGGCAGCTGTCTGAGGAGCATTCCCAATTTCGGCCATCCCCAAAAGCGGAAGCGCGGTTTTAACCAGGTCTAGTATTTGCGGCTCCCTTGTGTACAATTTCCCCCAAACAGATCTCAAAGCAACGGCCAAACCAAAGCATGACCACCCAAAACCAAGCCCCACACACACCCCAACCATGGCTGCCCATCTCGCGCGAGCCGGTTGCCCCGCCCCCAACTCGTAGCCAACTCGCTGCGATATGCCCAAGCTCAGCGCATATGGGAACACGTAAATTGTGCCAGTCGTTTGAATAAGAATTCCCATTGCGGCCACGCACGATTCGGGATTGTTCATTAGGCCACTCAAGAAGAGGATGATCTCATACCACCACCATTCCAAGCACACAGAACATGCACTCGGCAGTGCCAAGCTGAGCAGGGGGCGCCATCCTTGAAAAGCAGAGATGACACTAGTCCCAACCCATGGTTTTATGGACACTTTTGATAGGATGAGATAGATTATCAAGCCAATGTTCATGTTATAGGCGTGGCAAACGGAAGCCAATGCAATTCCTCTTACCCCTAGATTCAAATAGGTGACCAGGAAATAGTTGATGGGAAGGTGGAGGATTGTAGAGATGGTGGCAACTAGCGTGGCAGGGGAGGATAAGCCCTGCACCCTCAAGAATGATCTCAGAGGGTGTAGATTAGAATGGGCTAACAACTCCGGGAGGGAGTAAATAAGGTAGGATTTGGCGACTTTGGTGATAAGACGGTCCTGGCCCAAGTGTTGGAAGAGGGGTTCGACGTTGAGCCAGATGAATGAGATGGGAATTGTGGTGAATAGGAGGAGTAGGAAAGTTTTGAGGTATGTCTGGCTGACAACGGACAATCTCTTGGCACCAAAAGCTTGGCAACAAATAGGGTCCATGCCCATACATAGGCCTTTCATGATTGAGTAGCCAGTGATGTTTGCGAAACTAATTGCCAGAGACCCACCAGCTAACTCAACTTTGCCCATGTGCCCCAAATAAAGCATCGATATAAGGGACTTTGAGTGCATAAAGAGGGCTGTCAATGCCACTGGAATTGCGATCTTCCCGAGCCTTAGCAGCTCTTTTCCCACCTGCATGCACCAATTATAATTAACACACATACATACATACATGAACAATCATCAAATTCAACCACTAGCACCGCAGTCATATATATATATATACAACAACTCTTTGAAGTGAACCAGCTATAGCGACGATTTTTTTCGTCGCTATAATCTAAGACAACGATTCATATATATGAGAACCGTCGTCTTAGCCTATAGCGACGGAAAAAACTGTCACCTTTCGACATAACATTATTTATCATCAACTAAATAATTTAACCGTACGGATGTAATGTACATGTAAAAACATGAGATTATGTAAAATTTTGTTTGATTTGAGGTTATGCATATATCAACAACTTTTAACAATATAAATTTATAAAATCTGAACTGTTGAGATGTATATAACTTATTTACACTATTATAAAAATGATATTTCAATACTTTAAATCAAACGAAATGTTACGTAATCTCATATTTTTGCATGTTCATTACATCTGTATGAGTAAATCAAAAAATTGATAATTAAATGATGTTATAATAAAAATGACATAAAATAACTTATCTTGGGTCTATCTTATATATATATATAGAGAGAGATATATATTTATAAAAAAAGAGAAAAAGAAGAGGCATATTTCAGGATTACACAAATAATTAAAATGCACGTGGTCCACCAACTGTGCCATGCACGTGCAGACTCACGCGCGCACGTGAGGAAAGGAAGTAAGAGTTAGCATGATCATTATGTTGAGGTAATTTTGGTACGCTTGGTCACAAGTAATAATAATTCACTACTCCCTGGCCAAGGGCCTTCATTGGCTTTAGAATTAAGAATCAAATTATATTGAAATAGTATATGAAAAAGGTAGCATGAGTTGGTGAAGCAAGGTTTTATCTTATTTGATGACTTTTTGTGAACCCCATATGGCTACAATTAATGAAGCTTTGTGGTCCGGGCCGGAAACTTTTTGAGAATCTTTTTGCAACACCGATAATGTGGTGGTCCAAGCGGTCCAATTTATTTTTTTAAGGAAACAACTTCATTGGGTGGGTGATATCAAACCAAAAGAGCTTCATTTGACCACTAAAAGTACTTAATGTAGCTCCATTTTCACATTATTAAATATTAGTAATATTAGCTTCTCATTACTTTGTTTCTTTTTCCTTAAATATCCAAATAATAGTAAGTACATATTGAAAACTAATGAGAAAGGAAAGTCATGACCGAAAAAGTAGTACCAGCATCAGCTGCACCTTTTTTCTCCAAACAAGGCAATTAAGCTTATAAGTTAGTCTCTCTAAAGTGTGAGGATTGGAATCAACAACAACTCTTCTAATCAACACTCGTTAAAATGTTACTACAGTTACCACTCCCCATCAGGCATCAGGGCCGGATTGAAATTAAAATATGGGAAATGGACGTCCCACTAGCTACCAAACTCCCATAGTTTAATTTGTTCATAAGCTAGCGGGGTACTTATTACATTGTTGTATGGGCATATTATTATTATTATTGTTATTATTATTGTTATTATTATTATTTGAAAAACACAAAGGTAAATGGTAGGTGCAATTTTGGATATTTATTAAAGATGTAGAATTTTGGCCACCACTTCCAGAAACAAAAGGGCAAATAATAATAACTGATCAAAACTAATTCGAAATAAAAACTAGTAATTCCAAAACATACATACATGCATGCATGGTACAAGAATTGTGGTCAGAATCAACCTCTGAATCTGAATCTCTAACCATCACATCATATATCACCGAATTCTGGAGAGACTGCCTTATTATACTAACTAATTCCAATCACAGTTAATTAGATCAGCAAATAAAAACTTAATTAACGGGTTACTATATGGACATGATTTTTGTCACGCACATGCATAAAAATAAAGCTTCCATCCAAAAGTCATATTTTAATTTATATTTAATCGTGAAACCGAAAAATCAAATAATACCAACTCTGTAATTATTTGGATTTAATGCTCAATATTCTATAATATGCTTTTATTCACTTGTACGTTGAGAGGATAAAGTCAATAAAAATTATATCAAAAAGGTGGTAGCCTAATAATCTTTAATTAAGGTATTTTTTTATTGTGTATGATCTCTCTCTCTCACACACACATATATATATATTAGAATTTAATTATCCCCGTAAAAAGTACTCTCAATTATCTCTTTCATGTTGTCCCTTATAGTAGAATTGAAATGTAGTGGTATAATTAGGTTCCTATGAAAAAAAAACAAAAGGAGGAGGAGTCGAGAAGAGAGTAATACTAGCAAATACTGTAAGAAAATATTTACTAGTACCCAACCACAAATTAACACTCATCTCCTTGGTGACAAAAAGGTGGTGAAGAATAAGGTGACATGGAGACTTTTATAAAAGCGCAGATATATATATATATACACACACACACACTGAATACACAGAGAGAGAGAGGGAGAGAGAGTGGTATATATGTACCTCATTCACCGGAACTCGTCGGAAAACCTCATGAAAGAAATTATTATTGTGGTCTTCTCTTGCATTTTTTCTTTCTTGGTTGTAGGCACCACCTCCTCCTCCTCCTTCTCCTCCTATTACTTGATCATTTGATGAGATGATATCAATGTCATCACTACCAACTCCTCCTCCTCCTCGAGATTCATCCATAATGCACATGGAGAGAGAGAGAAAGAACGCTAAGAACAAAAAAAAAGAACAAAATCAGAGGAGACTAAAATTAATATATGAGATTAATTGAACAAGTGGGAAAGAGCAACAAATTACAAGAAAAATATATTTACTTCTGAATTCAAAGACTGTCTCTACCTGTATACTTATATGATATGGTATTAAAGTAAGTATATATACATATAGATAGAGAGTGAGCTATATATAGGTACGTATATATATGTGTGTGTGTGTAAGAGTCTGAAATGCAAACAAAATAAATTAATTATAAAAATACCAAACCTTAAAATCTTCAAATAACAACGCAGCTGTATTGTTCGTCGTCTCTGTACGTATATATGGCATTAATTGGAGGTGCCAGCTAGCTACGTACCTAGCTAGCTAGTCGGAGAAACAACGGCGTGGAATACATTAATTTTAGAGTGGAGATACATACATACATACATACATACATACATACATACATAAACATCCCTCTGGACCTTCTTAGGGGTGGGTTTATATACACACACACACAAATACTAGTACTTGGTTAGCAACTAAACGTAATTATATATGCTCTAGACTGTAGTTAATTACTATATATATAAGCATGTACGGTCGACGACAGTCTTCTTATCACTTATCTTTTTGATTATACACCTAATTATTATAATTCTCCATTCTCATCATGTCAGGTTTCGTAAAGAATTCATGGGTTAGGGACCAAATGCACACTAAATTTAAATTCCTGTAAATGGTATGATCATATCCTTCTTTCGTACTATAAACATAATATACACTACTTAATTAAGTTTAATACTCCATATACTACTACTGCTACAGACTATAGTACCATATTATGTGCCCACTAATTGAGTGCTCCACACACACACACATATATATATATTGGAAAACGTTATTCGTACTGATAATTTCCCTTTCTTTCTAATACAGGATGTTCTACTCTATAACTCCTTGATCGACATGATGATACAGGAGGAAACCATTTTATTTATTTTTTATTTTTTGAGAACATGTATTATTACCATTCATTCTGGGGTGCATTTGTCCTAGGGATCTAGGGAAACCCTGAGAAAGGGGTTAGGGGAAATTAACTAGCGGAAACTTGGGCAAATTTTACTTTATTCATGTATAGCTTTAATTCTGTTATAGATTCAAACATATAACCTTACACAGTTTAAAAAAAAAAAAAAAAAACCTTGGATTAAGAGAAACAATTTGAAATACGTTGCAGCGCATGATGTTTCAAATAACCTTTTGGAACTTATTTATTCACTATATAATTAACCATTGTGCAGATTAATTGTTACCGCATTAGTTAATTTCTACTTATTTTTTATATTCTTCGCTTTCTTTTCAATCGTTTGATTACTAATTACAATATATTTCCTCAGTTCTAAAAGACAAGATCGGATATTTTTAATTAGTTTTTAAAGTCAATTTGAGATATTAATGTTAGAGATTTTAAAAAATAATGTGTCTGGAATAATGAAATCTTGAATAAGACAAATTATATTTCATGACATGATCAATTTAATTCAAAAGATATACTTAATTAACCAATATAATAATGCCACATTATTTGAGACAAAAAAATTGATACCCAAAAATAACCCTTAGTGGTGAGAAATGTTGATTAATTAGATCTAGAGTTAAAACGAGGTTGGAAATTAATATGTAGAGTAATGCTAGAGACACAAACTATTTTACAAACATTTTACAAACTGGCTGATGTGACACTGTTGTATTGGTGATAGTTAAAAAAAACACCTCCCCACTACAACACTATCACCAATACAACAGTGTCACATCAGCAAGTTTGTAAAATATTTGTAAAATAGTTTGTGTCTCTAGCATTATTCTAATATGTAAGGTGAGAAATTTGATGCTAACAACAGACAAGTCATGCATGTTGAATTAATAATGGAGGAAGTTTAAGCATAATAGTTGGAACAAATTCTTTTATCTTGTCAAACAAGATGGGGAAAATGATGAACGCGCGCGCATGCCTTAATCTTTTATAGTATCCATCAGATGGTAGCTTCACCAATAATATATAATAGCCCATAGTCTTTTAGCTGGTAAGATTAGTCGAGGAGCTCGCTCCGCTATATATTAATAATAGGAGACAAATTAAATTTAAAGTTTAAAAATATAGCATATTAAGGGTAATATGGTAAACAAATAGCGTAATCCGCTGTTATTAATTATTAATGGAAAGTACTATGAAATTTTATATCAAATTTCGTTTATAATTTATACTTCTTCTGTCTCAAATTAATTGCTCAGTTTTGACTTTTTTAAGTCAAATTGACTATTTTTAAAATTAATAATTAAGTATATATAAATATATTTCTAAAATTATAAAAATTGGGGTTAGTAATAAATTGTATATATTTTCTTTTAGTTATAATCTCTTCACCTATATTTTAGGAAAAATAGTAAAAAGATTAGTTTTAAAAATGGTCAATTTGACTTTAAAAAGTCAAAACTGAGCAATTAATTTGGGACGGAGAGAGTATTAACCACTAGAGACACACCGTTAACAGTACTTACGGTATATTTATATGATTTAGATCATAATTATCTTTTTGATAAAAAAAAAAAGAAGGAGAAAATATCATAATTATCTTTAATTAGTTTTCTTTTTAGCATTCAGCTGGCCAGTTAGATGTCTATGTAGTTACCAAGTAGAATATTGATGAATCAAATATTCAAATGTTAGGAAAAGGCACTATTTAACAATGTTAAGTTTTGAATGACATTACCGAACCAACTTTTTCATTCCAAATTCTGGACGATGCTCATTTAAAATTGCCTAAGTTGAAATGTCCGTAATTAGGACAACCATGTGGGTCCACCTAATAAGAAAATCATTGACACCAAATCTTAGTTGCCATGCATTTGCATTTGCATTTGCATTAGCACTAACATCTACTCATTGTAACTTTGAAACTTATCGATATATGAAATCATAAAAAAATAAAAATAAACAAAGAATAGTAATTATATAAGTATAATTTTCAATAGGTAGGTCATGATATTTTGGAGATGGGGGAGAAGGATCAAGGACGAATGGGGAATATATGCAGGGGATGGATTCATTATGTGCTATGTGGGGGGTGGTCATAGTTTCCTGTTGTTGCGGCTGGTGCTCGTTTGTGCACGCGTGAACGAACCCAACAAACAAGGAAAGGATGCCTCTCGGGAAATTTGAGAATGATTTGAACCGTATGAAGGGAAACTCTCACGTACAGTTTATTTTTTTGGGGAGAAAGGAGCCCGACAGGGCCCCCCACTGACTTGACCTGGGCCTAAGTGAAAGTTAAGTGGTGGGCCTATCCATCCCAACCAGGGGTATACTGGGATTCGCGAAAAGTATCACCTTTCGATATTCATGACCAATCGGATCCTGACGTACCAATAGGTACCAGAGGAGATCGCTCTGATCGTTACTGTATTCGGATCGAAGAGATGCGACAAAGTGTTCGGATTATTGTGTAATGTCCTAATCTAGTGCCGCCCTTGATTTTTGTAATTTTTATTAGTATAGGGATATTTAAATAAAATGACCTCTTCTTTTAAAAAAAAATAAATAATTTAATAACTTCTAAATATAGGGTTGGCTAGTGCCGTCCTTGATTTTTGTAATTTTTATTGGTATAGGGGTATTTAAATAAAATGACCTCTTCTTTTAAAAAAATAAATAATTTAATAGCTTCTAAAAATAAAATTTTGAAAATATTTTTGCACTGGTTTTTCTGTACTTCTTCCATTCTAAAATATAAGATCATTTTTTATTTTTTGAAGTCAATTTGAGATATTTTTAAACTCAAAATTGACATAAATTCATTTAATTCTAATCAAGACAATGATAAATATTATAAACTATCTATAAAATACTAACAATTATAAGATTTATTAATTATAATATTTAATAAATCTCATTAATTTTGAGTCTGAGACTATCTAAAATTGAATTTCAAAAGTTAAAAAAAAATCATCTTATAAATTGAAACGGAAGAAGTATTTTTATTATTTACTTTTGAAATCTATATTTGGTGAATTTTATTATTTCTTATGTTTCACAATAAACATGTCTCATTTGTCAATTATTTTGTTCTATAAAAAGATTCATTTTTTATTAATAATAACATAAAATGACACAATATTTTTATATTTGTCGTTATAATTTCATTACAACTCACAATTATTAAACAAACAAGTTATTATATTCAATGATAAATATAAAATAAAAATACATTATAAATACTTGTATATATTACAAATGAAATTATTTTTGTATAACATAAAATAATAATAATTTTTATTATTTATATTTTATTATAAAGGGTGCCCCTCTCGGTAAATTTCCTGCGTCGGCCTCTGGATATATGAACGTATTAGTGTGATCGAGATGGTCTAGTCACCACACAGTCAAACAGATGCAATCAGCCTTCTCTTTCCTCCTCCTTGAAACTCATTATTTTATTGACCAATGTGAGAAACATTGGTCAATCATTAAGGATACATGCTTACTTTCTTAAGCTGCCTTTCTCCGTATTTTACGTTCCTTGTTCCCTAATCTAAATTTAATTGATTAGATTAATTAAGCACCCCTAATCTAATTTTAATATGTTTCAAGAAAAATCTAAATTTAAAAACC